>VRYO01002355.1:19067371-19343923 GCA_009812075.1 Sialia sialis
GCTTATAATCGTGAAATTACTGTACTTGAACATTAAACTTACAAAGGCCCCAGGGGAAGCAAGTGAAGAAGCTGATCAGTTTTTTCCAGCATTCTGCCTGACTGGTACAAAATCCCAGTGAACTGATCTGCTTGTGGATGAGCACATTTGCTGCTTTGTCACATGGTTACAGATTTCAGCTGCCTCAGGTCAACTCACAGGATAACAGGATGGGAAAGTAATGACTAAACATCCCATACAAACCACTCTGACTTCCACTTAAAAAACCAGTTAGTTCACCAGTTTTCATCCTTCTCTGCCATAAAACAGAAAAAATGCTGATGGAATTATAACAAGCTAAAATAAATAATTTTTTATGTGATTCCACATTTCAAAACCAAAACCACGTCAGCTGTGTGAACTGTGTTTGCATATAAAAAATATGCTTCAGACTAAAAAGGTCAGCCTTCAATGATTGTATGTCAAGCAGAAATGTTGCTTTCACAGAATGATAAACTCTGTAGGTCATATATTCCAATGGGACATATCCAAATCTGAAATTCCAAAACATATTACTGGTTCAGGTTCTGGGCAAGTAATACCAGTTTTAAACACAGGCCCCTTGTACCTAATAAGCTAAAACTCCAAAGGACTTCTACAAATTTCCTTTTCCATGACTTGCATTTGAGGAGATTAGAAGCTATAAAAAACTCCACAGAAACAAAACCAGCATGAAACATTTAGTGCCAGCCATCCAAATTTCCATGACAACGGCTTCAGAAAGCTCACCTCATTGGTACTACAGCAACAGACTGTTCAGTAAATATAGGGAACTGTTAAGATCTGCTAAAAGTAAGATATTTAGCTACATAGCTCCTTGAAATAAACACAGAAATCCTCCAAAATGGCTCACTGAAAAAGAAAGGAGCTGTTTAGTTTAGCTCAGCTTTGCCATTTGCAGTAGCAGGGAGTGTGCCTGTTTAACTATGCATAAGCAGCCTCTTTTCCCCAAACCTGCAATTTCACAGAATATCTATACCTGAAAATCCTGTTCGGTAACTGCATATCAAAGGTGTCCCCTGGAAAAAAAACATGCTTTTGATTATAGTCATGGTGCTGCAAAGGTATAAAGAGAAACATTCACATGTCCAAAGCTAGCAACTTTTGAGTTGGAAAGAAGCTTCCAGACACCCCAGAATAAGGCTTGGTTTGGTTTTAAAATGTGACCAACAACATATGTGCTTATATACACAGTGCCCTGAGAATGCCCTAAGAATGGAAGACAAGAAACATTTTTACACTCTCTTCACAGCTCTTCTGTTAGTAACATACAGAAGTCCAGGACACAGAAATTCCAGATAACCTTTTCAAGCCTGATATTTTCACTAAGCACTAGCCAGAAGGTCAACATCCCAATAAAACAAAAATTCCCTGATGAGCTCCTATTGCCTCCATCAGGGACATCCATTGTGCCACAGTGTGTCCACACAGCCAAAGCTACGTGTAAGCTCTTTGGTCGGGTTCTCTAACTGGACTCTCAAGTATAATCTCATGTGACTACTTCACTACTTTATTTTGAACCAGGAATGTGTTCCACTTCTTGTGTGACAGACTACATTATGGGGTGTCTCAAAACACCAGCACTGTCACCCATTTAAACAGAACTAAACCTTCATTCGGTGATACATTTCACTGCAAACAGGCATTTGGTTCACAGCACCAAATTAGGGCCACTTAAAAGTCATTTCCCAGAGTGAGGTATTGAACCTGTCCTCAGCACCAGCAACCCTCCTGAACAACATGTTGCTGCATGGCACTTACTAACTTAGATGCGACCTACAGGGGATTTCATCCAGGCTAAGAACTGCAGCTTTCATGCCAGCTGACCCAGGAATACTGGGCTGGTCTTTTGGGAAATTGAAAGGGAAAAGAGGGAGCAGAAACCCTGTTGTTATGCTCTAGTCCACTGAAACAGAGTAAGGGTGCCTGAACCTCCATCTTGCTTCTCAGTAAGAAAACCACACTTTTCAGAAAGATTTTACTTTAAAAAAAGAGATACTAAGCAAGTGCGCAGATGATAGAAAATTGGGAGGAGCTGTGACTCTCTCAAAGGCAGAAAAGCCCTGCAGAGTGACCTTGATAAAGTAACACAGAAGTTCAACAAGGGGAAGTGCCAGATGCTGCACCTGGGATGGGGCAACCTTGGATGTACAGATAGACTAGGGAATGAGATCTTGAAAGGGCCATGGAAAGCGACCTGGGGGTCAATGACAAGTTGAACGAGTCAGCAGTGTCCTGGCAGCCAGGAGGGCTGAGCGTGTCCTGCGGGGCTCTGGCACAGCCTCACCAGCCAGGCAAGGGAAGGGATTCTCCTGCTCTGTACTGAGGTGGCCTCACCTGATGTGCTGTGTGCAGTTTTGGGTGTCACTGTATAATAAGGATATAAAGCTGTTAAAATGTGCCCAAAGGAGAGAAAGGAGGATGGTGAAGGGCCTTGAGGGGAAGTTGTATGAAGAGTGGCTGAGGGCACTTTGTCAATTCAGGCTCAAGAAGAGGAGACTGAGATAAGACCTCAATGCAGTTTACATCTTCTTCATGATGGGAAGAGGAGGGGCAAATACTGATCTCTTCTCTTTGGTGACCAGTGACAGGACATGCAGGAATGGCCTGAAGTTGTGTCAGGGAGGTTTACGTCAGGGAGGTTTACGCTGGATATTAAAAAAAGGTTCTTCACCCAGAGTGTGGCTGGGCATTGAACAGGCTCCCCAGGGAAGTGGTCACAGTACCAAGCCTGACAGAGCTCAAGAAGTGTTTGGACAACGCACGTAGTGTGACTCTTGGAGGTGTCTTGTGCAAGGCCAGGAAGCTGGGCTTCATCCTAGTGGGTCCCTTCCAACACAGCTTATTCTGTGATTCTGTGAAAAACACTCCTGTTTCACGTTTAATAATTCTACGTTTATTCATTAATGCATCTCATGATTTGTTATTGTAACTTGGTTAAAATGCAAGAATAACTGAAAATCATTCCAAAACAATTCAGTAGAGTTAATTCAGTGATAAACCCAATACACAGTAGCTAAAGTCATTCCCCTGCCTCAGCTTCTGCTCTTTGAGTTCTGGCTGCTTTTCCCAGCTCTGCTGCCTCACCTCCCCATACAAATTAGCAAGCATCTCTTGACATATTTTGTCTATCTTAACTGATATGTAAAATACTACCAAAACAGAGGCTGAGAATGTTTTTCCTCTGAGTCACCGCCATCCATAAGTATTTCAGCTTGAACAGTTGAGCCGTAAAGGCTTCTAATTAAAAAAAAAAAAAAAAAAAAAGCTGTAATTCTATTAATTGAATAATAATTGAATAATTCCATTGAGGATTTACTTGTTAAATAATTAATCAACCTCTGTACACCATAAATAACCCCAGCTTCGTTAAATTTAAAATAAAATGTTTCAGAAGACTTCTTAAAGTATTTAAAGCTTTTATTAGATGGCACAGGAAAACTGTTTCAACAACCCCTTAAAGCAGAGGTTTCTCAGAAATGCTGCAGTTTCTATATTCAGGACGATGGGACGTTACAAACTGTAAAGAAGTTCTAAAGAGGTTCTCTACCTGACCTTTCCCTAAGGATATTTCTATTTATGGGACCCAGAGTGGAACTGCTGCTTTGGTGTTCTCAGGAACACCTCTAGTACACATAAGAGACTGCTTCATTATAGCAGCCTTTCAAAAAAACGCTATGATGTGAAACAGTATTTTAAATCATGTAATAAATGTAAGGCAAATTATGTTAAACTACAGTGCTGCAGACATATGTATATATGGAAAAAAATCCAAACAAACCCGTAGCTGTATTATCCATCTTTGATACGACCTGGGATTTTCCCTGATCCTGCAGGATTTACTAGCAGTTTTGCTACTGGTTGGCTCAGAACCTGTTAACCACATGAAGACTGCTAGCACCAACTTCCAGAGTGCCTTTCAGCAAAGAAAAGCAAACTGTTTGACTAGAGGGCTAAAAGTACTGTTTTGAATTGCAGAGAACAGAACCTGTACAAAAGAGCAAGCTCAGCTACCTTGTCAGGCTTGGCTTGTTAAATCTGAAGGTCAACATGAACCTGAAAGAAGATACTCATGAGAAATTAATTCAGAAAGGCATAAATGATTCAAAAGAAAAGCCTTACAAACTGCAATCTACATGGCCAGAAATTTCTCAGTGGAAAGCTCTGCTCCTTACTAAGCACCCCTAATGTACCTGACAAATGCAGAGGACACTGCCCTACTACACCTGCACAGCCAAATAAAAGCCATGTGAGCAACTATATTCCGGCCCTCTCCCATCAAATGGGGAACATCTAAGCAGAGCAGGTGCAATTAGAGCCTGGCATGCAGAAAAAGAAATGTAAGGATGATGAATAAAAGCAAATAGCAACAAAGGAAACTTAACTGCTGAGTAACTGAGGGGTTTCACCACGAGGACTGACTTCATTTCAAATGCTGAGCGCATATTCCTCAGTCATCACCCAGGCCCCCGTGGGGGAAGGTGGGGAGTGACTGGCATACAGAAAACAGTGTATTTGAACTGCTTGGTATTTTGTGATAATCTGCATTTATCCGAAAGCTGTCAATTGGCAACATTATTTTACCCCAACATAAACTGACCTGGAGAATCACACTGAGCAGAAATGTAGTGTTCTCTGACAAGGGCATTGTGCAAGCTTGGGCACTAAAACACAGCTCTGGCAGAAATCTGCACTTTCTGTTTGCTAAATTGCTGGCATCCAGCCTGGGAGACAAGTGAGGGTCTGTCCTTTCAGCCCTACCCACTGCATCAATGGCTTCAAGGAGATTCTTCTACAAGCAAAACTATGGCTTTTGAGCCTTCCCTCTTCAGTGATTCCCAGTTCTTCCCTGGCACTAGTTCTTTATTAAATACTTGATTCTTGATACAGTATGAAAGTATTCTAATTCCTTTACAATAAGGGTTATCAGGGATAAATGCACTAGCACAAACAAGAGTTGCACCCCATAGAATATCACCACTACTTACTCACCTACCCAAATAATTTATCCTAAATAAGACTGGCTTACAAGTAAGACAAGTTTAACAAACGTGTAAGTTTTTTGGCTTCAGACAGTTTTTAAATGCCTGGTTATGAGAGCTCCTGAAGAGACCAAAACTTGATTTGTTTGGCTAAAATGTAAGTCATTCACTGAGGGATTCAAGATGTTCAAAGGTGCTCAACTTTACTTCAAGCTGTAGGGAATAAAAGAAGAGGCATGTCAGTTAAACTGGAGCAAAACATCCTCATAAATGAGTGTGATATACCGTAGAACAGACCAGCAAAAAAAGCAAAAAATCACCCTTCCAGAGCACTTAAAAAGGAGAAAAAAATGCAGGAGGGGATTTCTTGGCCATCCTGATTTTCAGTCTCTCATTCTTCTTCATTTCTTTGCAGAAGGCAAATTAATTTCCTTTGCAGCTTCTGACCTAAACTAAGAAGTCTCTTGCTACTCCCATGAATGTTCCTCCAGAGGTCTACTAGGTACTCTATTATATAGAAAACAGTAGGAATAATAGCAAAACGGCAGCAAGATCAATTTTAACAGAGCATATAAAGCTATTTAGGATCACAAGAAATATAAGTGACATTTCCAATGTCATTATGGTTACTTCTTCAGTAATATTTCACAGCACAAATCAAGTAACCATGTCTTGCTGCACTGAATAGGATAGCAACTATCTTTGTTGATAGCTTCAGAGCATCCCAAATTGAGGAAAGCTCTTAGGCCCTTCCGACTTCGAAATCCTTGAAAAAACCCAAATCAAAATAAAATTTGTTTCGCAGTTGGGAATTTCAGAGCATCTACTGTGAATATACCCTAAAATCTGATTTTCATAGAAGAAGCAATCCAAGCAATTGGTCTTCTCAACTCAAGGTCCAAGATCAGCCAACCTGGCTGGGGACAGCTACACTGTAAATCCACCGTTTTCTTCCAGTGCTGGAAGTGGAGGTTCCTCAGGCTTCAGCAACACACTCTACCACTCTCAGCTCCCCTCAGGAGGGAGCATCTCTTTCTCACCTGCTGTCCTGCAGGTTGGAGGCAGCTGCTCAGTCCTGCAGTGGATTGATCCCTATCAGCAAAATCATTATAGAAGAAACCTTGAATTAAATTGCGTAACTTTGCTTTCCAGTTTATCGTAGTTATTTTCTTTACTGGTTCCCTGTTGGTTTATAATCCTTCAGACAAAATAAGCTGAAGTTAACAAAGCTATTAAATTATATACAGCATCTTTTTTTGTAACTAGAAAGACAAACTGTATAAATTTCATAGTTACCTAAGAATCTGAGGACACATTTACTTAAAACTCTCTATTTATACAATTTCTTGCACTAAGAAGTGTTTCTATTTCTTCAGCAACTAATTCTCTAGTTCTGGTTGCTGTAAAGCTGCTTCTGAGTAGCAACTTGCATTATAAAATTAAGCAATTTGTAAAGAACTAAGATGAATTTTTTTAAGCTAAAACCATATTAAATATTATAGGAACAGAAATAAAATTACTTTTAATACTTGTCACTGTATTATTATCTCCTACTAATGAATTAATAATGTGCCAGTTCACCACTAAAACTCTGCATGTCTATCTTTATTTGAGACGAAAGCTTTTACATTTTTCAACCCCACAATGATTACTTTTAGTAACAGCTACTTCAGTGATCTACACTGAATATGAAAAGTCTTGATGTATCTACAAAAGCAACTGTATTTTCTACTCATAACAGTACATACATAGTTTACACCTTCAAGAGACTGCTTTTAGGTGCTTAGTCAAAGGTTTCCCTTAAATCAGTTGTCTAACTTCATATCAAATCATGCAGGAAAAACAGGTATGACTATTCTTTTTTATTTAAATAATTTTAGGAGACTAAAACAAGTCAGTACTTTAGAATTCATTATCCACAGAGCCATCACTCAGGGGTTTAGCCAGCATCCATATGGCCACTGGAGACAACATCAATCCACATCGACTCAAGCAAGGCTTTATCCTCCAGCCCAGGATGGGCCCCATGGCTACGCCTGGCGGCGCTGGAGAACTCAGCCCTGAGGAGCCTGTGTGTAGGTAAGAGACAAGCTGGGTAAAACTGCATGTAAAAATGTGTAAACAAGATAAATTAAAAGGTACTGTTTACACAAACACCAAGAAAATCAATTCCATAGCACACGGGAGTAAACTGCTTCACATGTAACTATCTGCAGGCCTGGTGACTTGCCTGGTGAGACTAAACACGTTACTTAGGTGGAGGGCTCACTCATTTTTAAGTACTATATACAAAGGCACAGCTTTCCTTCGAGGGGGGCAGTTTCCTCCTACCCCACTCGACAATCCTTCCCTGTTCTGGAATGGGCCACCATCTCAAAAACTGGAAAGGCTTGCCTTTGTGTTGAAAGCCCACAGCAAGAGCTCGTACCTTTTTACTGATCAGATTTTGGCAGGCAGGAAAGATTTCTCTACTAAAAAGCCTCACTTTATATTTCTAAGTACACTGCCTTGCTTCCCCTCCCAAATTAGTGCTGATGATTAATGGCCATCAAAAGAATAAACTAAGTAGTTGTGAGGAACCAGCATTGAAATAATTAGTTTTGAAAGCCCAGAAAGCACTCCTAAAAACAGTGAGAAGTGTGTTTGTGCAAGAGCTTGTTTCTCTAAAAACACAGTGAACTCCATGTGCTACAAGTTCTGACCTCCTCCGACACCAGCTCCTCTCCCACCAGCTGCCTTGCCCAGCTGACAAGTGAACAATGAGGGAAGGAAATGAGCCATCCTTTGCGGGCATCCCTGAAGTATGTACTCAATGGCATCGCTCATCTTTGACAGCAGCCACCTGTATAGGAGACCAGCACATTTTCATAAGAGTTGGGACAGGCATCAGCCACTATCATTCCTTCAGATAACACTGCAAAACAGATCTTATGCTAGGCATGGACAGAGCCTGAGGAGTGACAGGAGAGGTAACTACATGTGCTCCACTCAACAGGTCTTCACCTAGAGAAAAAAAGGCAAGTGGAAAGAGAGGATACATTTTGATTTTTTAGGCTGTGCCTAAAAGTCAGCAGTTTCCTTTCAAAACAGAATAGAGCAAATCCTTCTATCCGAGAATGTGAACAAAGGCAACAGTCACATATCAAACACTTCCCTCTTAGTGTCTTCCGAGGGTAGGTATTTCACCTGTTCAACATTCAGGAACAGAGATGCAGAAGTAATTAAGCAACTGACCATTTACACCTAACAACAGAAAAGGGAGAATCAAGTTTTATGTGATCTGCCTATCAGCCTACACTGTCTGTTGAATTTCAAGATTCAGTTTTTTTCCCCAGCTACTTTATTCAAGGAACCCACAATTCTTGACTGCCCTACAGCTGCTTCACTCACTTGTCCTCTTCTACATGTTAAACTGTGCCTTGAGACAGAATGTCATTTGCAGCTCACTTTAAATTTAGAATGAATGTTACTCTAGAATTTTTTTAAAACATCAACACAAACTATATTCTAGAGATCTTTTAAAGCATCTTTACTGCTTTACATTTGCATCATTTCAATTACAGTGGAAAATCCTGCTGAAGTCCTAGACACAGATGAAGAAACCAGCACGACACATGCATTGTCACAGTTAAACATGTAAGTGTCCCACTAAAATCCAACTTATTGTTCCTCATAAACTCAGAGCATGACAAAAACCATAAAAAAGACTCCAAAACAAACAGTGGGAGCGCTGTTACACATTCCCCAGAGTGCAAAAGTAGCGTTAGACTTCCACAGGCACTAAGATCAGGCCTATTGAACAGTTTAAATTACAGCTCTCTCCTTTTGCAGATCCAAAGCAACGTAGAACAAGTCGGCCAGACCTGAGCTTCGCCTTTAGCCCCTAAACCCTAGCCGTGTCTGACAGCAGGTTGACTTTATTGGTCACTTTGAGTGCTCCTCCTTTCCCCTGGCTGAACAATACAGCAGGGCTCCGCTCCCTTCGCAGAGATGACCGACTCGCCTCGGAATTACACGCGAACATCTGCAAACTCTAAGGCTGGACTTTACTTCCCGAGCGCGGAGGGCGCCGCGCCTCCTACCTTGGCCACCCAGCTGAACAATGGTGACATCCTAGGGGCTCCGGCGCGGCGATCCCCGGCTCCCGCCGCTCCTCTCCGCCTCTCCCGCCCGCCGCTGCCACCGCCTCATGCGCCGGGAGGGGAGGGGCTCCGAAGCGTCCCCGCCGCCGAGCGCCGGCCGGCGGCACCGCGAGCTCTGCGCGCCGGGGACACTGCCCAGCCGCGGGCTGCGGGGCGGGAAGCGAAGGGAAAGGAAGGGCCGCGGCCGCGTCCCGCCCCCGCCGCGCTCCGCCTCCGGCGGGGCTCCCCGCGCCCGAGCTGCGGCCGCTGGATCCCGGCGGGCTCGGGAAGGGAGCGGGCTCGGGAGCGCAGCGGGCTCGCCCTCCGGCAGCGCGCCCGGCAACGCAGACAACCGCCGGCCGCGCCTCGCGCTGCCCGGCCACGTAATTCAGCGCTGACGACGGGATTCGTAACGAAAACTTTCTGGGAACATCCCGGCATCGAAGCCATGCCTAACATCAAAGGATCGAGCGAAAAATCATCTGTTTGAAACCACTGTGAAATGTAACACTTCCAGTCCGTCCCGCCATTCGTGTTAGCTAATGGCATTTGACATCACACACTAGCAGCTCAACTTCAGAAATCAGACTGTGGTGGAAGGCCAGACAGTAGTCTACATGTTTCCGGCAGGTCCAGGGATGTTACTTGCCACTCAGCCAGGAATGCTCATTCCTGTCGTAGCTCCGGCTGAGCTGGCTGTGAACACCCTCCTCCCCTATTCAGTGGCCGCAGGGCTGCCTGAAACAACTAATTTTCCTAAGTTTGGAGGAAGGGCACAGAACCAGGAAAGGAAAAAAGCCTTGGAGTTCATAGGAAATAATCCACTGGGCTCAAAACAAAAAGCCCTTTATTTCCCACCACCTCACAGAAACAACGTGAAGAACTAGATTTACACAATCGGAACAGGAAAACATAGGGGTCTGCTATGCAGTTCTCAATAAAATTCAACTACTCAAAGTTAGATGATGAAGTGCCAAATTCAGCTCTTCATTTTGCCCAAAGACACTCTCAGTGAGACAGCTACTCCACTGCGAGAGTGCCCTGCATATGCTTGCACTTGCACACTTATGGCTAATGGACTGATCTCCAGGTTAGAGCTGACTGCTCCAGTTGTTTGAGTTATTAAATGAAAACAGGAGGGAAAGAGTGACATCCATGGGCCGGGGAGAAGCAGAGCCAATCTCATAGCTCACTGAGGCAGAAAAGGGGTAGTTTTGGCACCTGCCCCAGACTGCATGATCCTGCAGTCCTGGGCTCAGTTCATGCAAAGCAAACAAGGCAGCGAGCTGCCAGGAGAGCTCCATCACTTCCTGACGTGATGCTGATGAGGGTCCCAGCACTGCTGTATGTCTGTACTGGGCAGCAGAGGGATGAGGGCATGATACAAAAGCAGTTCTTCTTAGGCTGTATCTAAGCTAGTTTCTGAAATGAAAACCAGAACAAATACATTTCAGATCTTCATAAAAGGAGAACAGAGTTCCATTTTCCAATAGTTCTACAGATTACAGATAATTCACAAGGGTACCAAATAGCTCTCTCTGTAATTATGCTTGTGGCCATGCACATTTTGATTTTACCGATGTTCTAGCCGTAAGCCAAATAAATGACTGAATATGACTGATATCCATTCTGGTACTAGTCTCTAAAGGCATACTTGATAGGTGGGGAAATTTTCAGTGCTGCTACTGCTCATGATGTACAGAGCATATCCATGAAAAAATAACATCTGTTCTCAGGGCCTTAAACTCAGAACCTGACAAGAACTCTAGAAATATTACCATCCGAAGTATAGAACTAGGTCTGCTTTTATTTTGTAAAGTAACTGACGGCACAAGCAAGGCAGAATAGAATGCTCCTCATTATGTGCTGCTCAGAGCCGTACAGCATAACCAGCATAACCACTGTATCTGATGGCAGCATGAGAGTCAAGAGCCTCATTTCTCTAATGCGGAGTGTGAACAATATTACTACTAAATAATAACTTCTTCCCCTTTCTCTGAGGAGATCCTGCCAGCTTGGGAGTTTTTCCAGCTTCCCCTTCCTGACTGACACCTTTACACAATTTTAAACTAACAATACATCTGCCCCTGAGTCCACATTAAACACTGATGTCAGTCAGGATATCTGGCAACTGGCTCAAACACACATCTCCAGTGTGTCACTTCTTAACTTTCGAATCTGTTGCATGTAGTTGTTACAGTGATATTTGTATGATTTTAAATGCACTCTGAAAACTTCTACATGCTTCTGTAGGATTGGGAAGAATGGTCTTGAGGTGAAGATACTGAATTAGGAGATATAGAGTAACAATGAATGAATTCCAGCCTCTGCTGTCAACATGACTTGATACAGAACTGCTTTCTCTGCTTTAGTTCAACTGTTAAACAAAGATGATAGACGCTGGCCTTGTAGAAAGGAGAACTGGGCACACTTTGGCATTTGGGAAACAGCTAGAAGTGAGGCTTAAGTGCTCAGCTATAAAAACATTCAGTAATGCATAAAATTCTTCAGTGTAAATGAAAAGGTCACTGTGTTTCTTACCTTCCAAAACAGATGCATTTAGTAAAGTAGTGGGAACAATAACTGCATTCGTTTTTCAGGATGATCATATTTCTAAAAAGAGAAGCTCTGTATTTTAGTGTTTTAAGTTTGGCTTGTGTAGATAACTGTCTCTCAAAAAATACCACATATCCATTTTGGGGTAATGGAAAAATTCAGGGTCAGGGAATAACATCTGTATTGCATAAATAGTAAGTAGCACTTGACACCATCTTATCCAAGTGTATGATCTCTTAAAAATCAAAACAAACCCCTCAGTCCTATAAGCTTTTCCATGTTATCATGGAAAGTACTAGCAAGATATTTGTGGTTGTTTTTAAAATAGCAACAATTAAAATACTTCAAAGCTACAACTTAAAATTTACATCATCAGAAAGGTGATCTTTCTGTTTTACAGATGTCCTACATAAATTTGCACACACACAAGTACTCCCATCATTTTTCTCCATTAAAAGAAGCCATTTGGAGAATGAAAGAGATATATAAAGAGAAGGGAGACATAAGGAAATATGCAGAAGAAAGGAGGGTGCAGTTGATCTTTCAACTCAAATGAGGTGTATTTCTGATTCATTTTCCTCTGATTTAAGTTTCTCTAAGTTTTATGGCCAATAATAATTTTGTGAATCTTCACAGTGTGCCCTTGCATCACTGAATGATGTCTCACAAGAACCTGCATTAAGGGTATAGCCACAACTGTGTACCTGAGAACTGGCCTCTCCTATTGCTCCTATTGCTCACCACTAATGGTGATTTTAAAGAGGATGCCATTTCCATTTAAAGTTTTTTCTTCTGAATTTAAACGTATTTTGGCAGTTATTCTTCTCATGAATTATCCCCTCTGTCCACATTCACTTGCAACTTGCACTTATCTCCTTCCTTCCTGTACAAAAGAAGGTCTTGATAAATTCAGGTGAAAGAAATACAAGAAAAAAATATGCCTGCCATTAATTATCACTTTCCAATATTTAGTCTTTGTTTAAAAACACCCACCAATTTTATCCTTTATCACTTACTTCTCACTGTTCTTTTCCTGAGTATTGTCTTATCCTTTCCTGGAACAATGCCTTGGGGTGACCAAAAACAAAACTGTCTAAAGAGACACTGGACTTTTATGGCACCTTCACACAATGCAAGATGCAAAAATTGATGTATCTAAATCTGTCAACACAAAAGAATAATGGATTCTCTAGATTTCATCCTATCCAAAGACTCAATCAAGCCTAACTCAGTGGCTTCTGAAAAATACTGTGGTGAAGAAAAGAGTAAGCTTTCGACTTACTAGAAGAGTTTAGAAGAGTTGCTTCTTTTGGCTAGATTATAAGGAAACTTTTTTCACAATACAAAACAAAATATTAATCATAAAACCAAATTACTTTACCAAACCAGATCTGCACCAGCCCCCTGATGAAAGATAGCAGCATGACCCAACACCTAACCACAGACTGGTTGTGGCTGTCCCTTTGAATTAAAGAGCATAGGAGCCCACTGCCCATGCTAAAGATGAAATCCAGCTTTCACCAAAGCACCTGCAATTTCTTCCTTGGTGGTTTCTAGATACTCAGTGGAAACAGAAATTAGATTTGGATAATCTTCTTAGAACTGAGAGTGAAATTTCCTGGCTATTTGCTAACCAGTAGCAAATATGAAAAATGCTGACATTGGGCCAGTGCCCAGAGATAATTTGCAATTCACTCCCTGTGTGGCAGACAGAAGAGAACAGTTCCTCACCAGACTGCTGGGCACTGATTTAGCAACAGAGTCCTTTCCAACCTCTCCTGTAAATTTAGCTTATCTGAAATTGTCTTTTCCACCACAAAATTTGTAATTGCTAAAATGCTTTTATTGAAGTGATATTAGGATTTCTCTCTTGGCAATGAAAACTTGTGTTGTTGATGGGCTATCTGTTCTCTTCCCTACCACCACTATCCCTTCTCTCTCCAACAGTGTCAGAGCATAAGAGAGCTACCATCTGCTGAGGCCTAACTGCACCTCAGCAAGGGGACTGAGGGAAAGCAATATCTGTGAAGGGAAAGGATTCTATCTGTAGGAGAGAAATGTAAGAGCACATGGGCTATGTTGCTCACTCAGCAGACAGTGGAATTAAAGTCTTCCTTGGGCACATAATATCCTAGAGGCAGGGTTACATCAACTGGAGTGAGATCATGAGGATAAAAAACCTCATCATAAAGTTGAAGCAGCTTTCCTGATTGGCTACCATTATCTTCAGATTCTTCCTCATGTTTTGGAGTATTCAGGCATTCTTTTTTTCATTTGAAAAGTTACATCTAGAGAAAACTGTCTGTGCTTTTCTTATGCCCTGTTAGAAGGCAGCTCTAGGTGACAGCAGATGCTGGGATGATCAGTCAGTTACCTTGAACAGAATGGATAATTTCTTAGTATTTGCTCCAGAAAGTTCAGAGTGGAAGGGTTTTGGTGAAATCCTTAGTCAAATGAGGAACTGGAGAAAATACTACCCACAGCATGTGGAACCAATCATCCTGTAAAAATAGCCAAGACTATACATAATCAGCATAACAGTAACATAATCTAGCTTTAGATGCCCATTAATAAACATTAGGGTAATCTGATGCAAAGAGCATCTGGACAGAAATCATTGTGCCACTTTGAACACTTCCAGAAACATTGATGAGCAAACTGTGGATTGGAAAGCTTTATGCTGGATTGCATATTTTCTGTCTTCCCACAGAGATAGCAAAATAAAGCTTAAAGCTGTCAGGAACTTCACCATGGGTTCTGACTAATTCCACTTAAGCATAATCATATGTCTGCCTTTGACCAAGATGAAATTCGCACTGCTGAGTGATCAAGTGATCAGATCTCTATAAATGAAAAAACATACTTGAATCTACAGGTAAGTCCAAGCAAGACTTATGAAGATCTCTTGTGAGGAGATCACTTTGATCTGAATAGTTGGGTGCAAAAAACTACAAGAACCATGTGACAAATTAGCAACAGGGGAAACTCAGCACAGCAGGGAATTGCCACAGAGACATCAGAGGTTCAATGCATTTATTCTGTTTAGTAATTTGCGTTTTATGGAAGTTGTGAAATGAGCAGGAGGAACAGAAAACAGGCAGAGCAAACTAGGAAACTGCAGAAGCAAATCACAGAGCTCAAAATAAATGGGGATGCTCCCAGTGTGCTATGACAAACACACAGGTCAAGCCACTGAGATCATCAGCTAAGACTTGACTGTAGGTGAAACTGCCCAAAACCTCCTGTTTTTCCTCACTGTAGGACAGTACCTTATAGTCTTCTCAGAGTCGCCAAACTGAGGGATAACTTAGCTGAGCTCTCCAGAATGCTGAGCTGGCTTTGGGGAGAGAGCAGCAGATGCCACAGGGGTGGCACACACCTTCACACGCACTCTGACACAACTGAATAAACTGAAAAATATTAATTATGCAAGACTGCTTATTTTAAAAATCTCCCAACACTGGGATGCAAAACATGGAAATCAAATTGCCAGTAAAGTCCCCTGGCACTAGATACATGGCCTTGAAAAAAGGACTCTGCACCCTTTTCCATCAGCTTCCTGCTGTTTCCTTGTGACAAGCACCCACACATCTCAGGAGAAAAACAAAAAACCAAACAAACCTCTTAAAGTTTAAAAAGCATTTTCAAAATGCAATTAGTTAAAAGTTATACTTCAAGTGCTTGTTGATCTTGAAGCTTATATGATTAACTCAAGTGAGATGGGAAAAAAACCAATTCATTTGATGATAGGTCTCATTTCCTTTGTAAAGAAGCACTACATCCATCACAGTGGAAAAAATCCCCCAAACTACTAAGCACTTCTACTTCCAATAATAGATACATTTTAGAGTAAAAAAAGTCTAGAAAGTATTGAGGAAAGCCTATAAACAGAACATGACACCTCTCATTTGACTGGTTAAAATCAAAACATAATTATAATTTTATCAATTCCCCATATGCTATGGGAGACATATATTATGAATGCCTATTTCCATTACATGGGACTTCATTTAGTTTAGTTAGTCCATATTTACTGTAGCCTATTAGAACACTCAAGTAATGAATAATATAAAATAAGCAATCATATATGCAACATTTTACAGAGTTATAGCCTAGCTCTTTATCCACATAATTACAGATACAAAAATAGTCCCACTGTCCTAGGCATATTATTTTGTATACTTAAGTTGTAACGTGGAGAGCCATAAAAAATAGTCAGTCTTCTTATTTCTCCATAATTTACTTAGTAACTTAATAAATCTATTTCTAACAGCATTGATTTCTCATTATTTAACTCAACCACAATCCCCATGGATAGAACACAGATTCTAATGGGCTTATATTGTAGTTCACATACTCTAAAGCAACCCCTATTTCAGTAAACTGAAAAAACTCCAACAGTTAAAACTTTAAATGTCAACTATTCTATCCCCAAAACAAAATATTCTTGGTTTTCCTAGGAATTGCTTACCAATAAGAGCTATCAGTTCAGGTTTATCTCTCAGCAGGCGTAGGGTCCAGAACCTACCTACAGTCAAAGGAGCTATACTGCAGTTTGCATATGATGAGAAGCTGAGTGTAAAAGCTATTTATTTCAGAATTGCCCCCCACTAAAATCACAGACCAAATTGTTACTATATCCTTATGCATCTTAAGCATAGATAACAAAAAGAGGAAGCAAATACTCTATTGTCCTGTTCTTTTCCAGAATCAAGCTGAAGAAATTTTCGTGTCTGTAAGGTTGCCCTGATATCATAAGCCTCCCTGCTAAGGTGCTCTTGGACAAAACCCCAGTTGGAAAATGGCAGCAGCCAGACAAGAACTACTGCAGCCCCTTGAACTCAGCTGCCTGCCCAGCCCTTGCTCTACATCACTTCTCATCACCAGCCTTCCATTTGATTGCAAGCTGCAGCACAGTCCTTCCCTAGATATTTCCAGTATAATGTGAAATTGAGAACACCACTGAAACCTGCCAACATAATAATTCGCATGTACAGTAATTTTGTATTGAGAATATAAATCTGCCTTTTCATTAAATTGTCTGTGGTTTTTATTTAGCTATGTTGTGCTGTTGATTGTTATTCCTTTTCAGCTGTCTTGAAAGGGGAAAACTTTATCAGCAATGCTCCCTTGCACACACTTCTAAATTACTGTTTCTAATCTCTCCCCTTCCTACCTCTTCTACAGGCTTATTAACCCATCAAGAGTATCTTTGCCAGTGATGTGGACCTCTTTTATTTTTGTATTTTTGGCTAAGTTATACTGTCTTTCAATTACAACGAAAGCCACAAAATGGCAATAAACCATCTTTCAAAGGAAGATTCAAACACTTTCTCTACTAATCTGAAAAATCACTCTCCCCATGATTCAGTTGGCTTTCCATATAGAAATTTACAATTACAGGTTTCATCACAAACAACATTCCACATTTAGTTACTCTAAGACAATTCTGTTTTAACTGCTAAAAAACACACTGGAAAACATTTGTTAAATATAACACACAATAGAGAGGCAGGATTTGTCCTCTTGACTCTTTTGTGGTTTCAATAAAGCTACATCACTTCAAAGGGCTCAGGATACACTACTGTAAGTCACCCCTGCACATTTCACCCACATGTGCTGACTGCGCTTCCGCTCCTCTGCCAGAACAATGGAAGCCTTTGCATGCTGAGTCAGCCATCCAAAAAAACATGGATCCACACAGACTGAATGCAGCCCCTCACCACAGGTTCTGTTAACCATCTTATCACCAGGAAGGGGAGATAGCCTGCATCATGTCATGTAAGACTCATGGAGTGGGTAAAATTTGGAAATGTGTATATATTTTCAGGAATAAAGACTAAAATATTAGTTTACATGAAGTACACTACTGAAATACATAAATAAATGCATAACTAATCACAGGTCAGTTTTGCCATTTCCCCCTTTCTGGGTATTCTTAGTACCAATAGGGAACTCTGGCATTACACAAAGCTGGATGGATGGGCTAGACAGCTGAATTCTTCACTGTAGTGATCTGCTAAGTTCAGATACCATTGCAACTTGCAAGTCTGAGCTCATGCATTTGAATAATTTACAAGTTTTAACTCACAGATTTGAATGTGTTCACAGATGCAAAGATTCAAACAGATAAGTGAACCTCAGAACATAATGTGAGCAGCTCTATTAGAATCATAGAATCAGTTTGGGTTGAAAAACACCTGTAAGATCATCAAGTCTAACCACTAACCCAGCACTGCCGTATTTACCACTAAACCATGTCCTCAAGTGTCACATGGACACATTTTTTTTGAATGCTTCCAGGGATGGTGATTTTACCATTTCCCTGAGCAGCCTGATCCAATGCCTGAGAACCCTATTATTGAGGAAGTTTTTCCTAATATCCAATTTAAACATTCCCTGGTGCAACGGAAACCACCTCCTCTCATCCTGTCACTTGTTACCTCAGAAAAGTAGCCGATCTCCACCTCATTATAACCTCCTTTCAGATTGTTGCAGTGATCTGGTCTCCACTGAGCCTTCTCCAGGCCAAACACCCCCAGCTCCCTCTGCTGCTCCTCATAAGCTCTGTGCTCAGACCTTTCACCACCTCCATCGCCTTTCTCTGACCCAGCCCCTCAATGCCCTTCCTACTGCGAGGGGCCCAGAACTGGACACAGGACTCAAGGTGTGGCCTCACCAATGCTGAGTCCCAGTCCTGCTGGCCACACCATTTCTGACACAGGCCAGGATGACACTGGCTTTCTTAGCCACCTGGGCACACCCTGGCTCATGTTCACGAAGCTGTGGCCACATTCCAGCCACTTTGCCCCCCATCCACAGCACAGCTCAGGGTTGTTGTGACCCAGGTGTAGGATCCAGCACTTTGCCATGTTGGATCTCTTGCAACTGGCCTATTTATTCACCATGCCCAGATGACTCTGCAGAGCCTTTGTTCCCTGCAGCAGATCAACATTCCCACCCAATCTGGTGTCATCTGGGAATTTACTGAGGGTGTCTTTGATCCCCTTGTCCAGATTATTGTTAAAGATATTAAACAGGACCTTTCATCCAAGGTATAGTAAATTTTCAAGTGTCCCATTACTTTCAGTTTTAATTTATGAGTAGAATGTAGGCTAGTTTTAATCAATCTTCCCAGCTTTTACTCTTAGCATGCAAAAAGCTGTAATATACAGTCAAACAAAAAGAACTTAATAAGAATCAAGTATGACTTTCTCTCATTGTAGATCCACAATGTCATCTCCATACAAGTACTTTGACTTTACTGACAACTCCAGTTGAGACAAAAAACCAGAAATCTAATTTAGCTGATGTTTCAAGCTGGCATCAGGACTTCTACAACACGTTGACATGCCTGTGCAAATGTGTGTACTTAAAGCCAGGTCACGGAGGGTTATCTGGCTAAGGAAAATCTGTCACATAACTAGATTTTATATGGCTTGTTGGAAGTACATTGTCTCAACAAGTGTGAAGGGGTTTATCCTGAGACCTTGACAGTTTCTGCTCTGTAACCTTAACAAGAAATATAATCAGAAATCTATGTTTTCTTTGAGGTTCTTGTGAACTTTTCTGACTCTTCCAAATCTAGCATGCATATGGATAGTCTATTAAACACAAAAACTGAAAGAGAAGGAAAAAAAGACAGCTCCATTCTAAAGAAAGACTTGAAGCATGCCTTCTGCAGTACGTGAACTCCCTGCAGAAAGCCCACTGAAAACCTTCCAGTAAAGAGGAAGCCTGCATACAGGCAATGCATGCACTTTGAGAGGTAAAAGCTATTCATTTGAGAATTGCCCCCACTTAATTCACAGATCAAGTTGCTACTATATCCTTATATATCTTAAGGATGTATCTGGTTCAGTACACAGTTAATAATGTACATGTAAAGAATATCCGGAAGTCCTGCAAGTTTCTAGAAAATAAACTTTAGGCCTTACATACATAAAAACTTATAATAGTAAGCTCCTAACATGACTGAGAGCTAATGTTTTCACATATATTTTTCACATCTACTGGATATTCTGCTGAGGGGAGCTGAAACACCCCAGAACAGTGGTTGATGTAAAACACCAACCAATGTTAAGCACATATTGTTTTGTGAAATTTAACACACAAGAATGAATCCAGGAACAGCAGTGTTTCTGTTCTACAGACTTCACATAGTACTGCTTCTTGTTACACAATAAAATACAAACTCATTCCAATACTTTAAGAGGCATTGCAAAAATACTGAAAAACCACCTCAATGAAAAATAAAACAAAAAAAATCCAAAACACTAGGAGAACCCAAACAGAACTTTAGTAGGACAATTTGGGGGGAAAAAAAAGTAAAATGGAAGTTACAGTACTGAAACTTTCTTACTGAAAACTCACCAGCATCTCTCAATTGATTTCAACCAGTTTTAGATTAAGTCTTTGGTATCTCCACAGTAAGGCAAGCAATTCTCCTGCTGGTGCAAAGTTGAAGCAGAGGAGGTGAAAACTCACAGCAATCGCAGTATCTTACATTTGCTCCGGACAGCCACTAAGTGGCACTTAAACACCTCATCTTAAACCCTGATGAATCTGCGAGCTTGTGAAGGGATTGAGGGGACAAAAGGAGTTAGCACTCTGGGGAGTAATCCCTTCTAAGAACAATGAAGTTCTCTTCCTGCAATTAGAAAAGCTTCCTAACGCCCTGGCTAGGAATGCTACTGTCAGGAATGCTGACAGTGCTCCATAGCATCCGCAGAAGCAACTGCTTTCTCTCGAAAATCCCAGTCCTGATTCGGGAATGAGAGTTCCAGTGTGTCATCACCCACTATTGTGTCACTTTGAAATATGCCCTTTAATTGGGAAAACAGAAAAAAAAAAGCCTCATTCCTGCTGGACAGCTGGTCCAAAGGCAATCCTTACATGGTAACACAACTTCTGAATTCAGCTTCAGTGAGACACTTCTGAAGGTACTAACACTATTTGTACTTGAAGATGCACATTAGAACACGGTTTTCATAGTCTGCAGTGAATTAAAAGTCATGAACCGGGCTTTGCTTTCCTTCAGACTTCAGTAAATTATTGCATCATAGACATGCTTCTATCTGAAATTTTAAATAAGGAAAGAAACCTAATTTTTGTAATAGTGGTGTTGAATCAATCATGTTAATCATCCTGAATATATTCTTGTATTTGAATTCTAATTTTTCTTGTCTGGTTTTAGAAGTACTTTTGTTTCATTAAAAATCTTTCTAAATGAATTAATTTCAGGTATAGGAAATCATTTTTTCCTATGTGTACAACGTAACTGTCATTGAAAAAAAAATCTAAGGATGAAGCCAAGCAGAAATAATATATTATGTATTACAGTGCTAACCAAGGAAGTGTCTACAAGTTTAAATCATTGTTGCAAGTATATCTGTTGTCTTCAAAGGAATTAACCTGGAGTTCAAGTGCATATAAATTTTCAGCCTCAAACACTCAAAAATAAGATTTACGTATAACTTGCTTTCTGACTCTCAAAATAGCATTTCAGTTTCTACATTTCAATTAGCCACAGGTTTAGATGCAAATACACCATGAGATATTCACTGCAAGCTCTACTTCACACCTTTGTGCTGAACACGTGGCCTCCAAAAATCTAAAAGGGGAAGTCATAAAATTCAGCTTTTATTCCCTCTTCCTGTGCAAGTTCTTTACAATATAAGTAGAAGCACAGCATATAAGCAACAAAGTAACACAACCAACCCCATCATGATTACTAAAAAAACAATTTTGAAGCATATTCTGCCTGCGTGAAGCTAGTTTTGTGGGGTTCTTTTAAAGGCTGAAACAAGAAGCCAATGAAAAGTGTTCAATCAGTTATGCAAAAGGACCAAACTTAACCCAATGCAAGAGGAATCATCATCAGTGAAGCTGTTTTTATGATTAGCAATAGATCTCAATTACTGCCTCCCTGGGAAAAGCGGGGGGAGGGTGGGAAAGAAGTCCACATCAACCAGCAGTTTCATACAAAGGACAAACCGAGTACAAACTGGCATTATCCACTCAATACTTGTATCAGATTCTCGATGATCAACCTTTAGGGCAAACACACATATCCATTTAAGCCTGTATTTGTTCAGTCACACAAATCATTCTTTAGGAAAATATTTCCCACAGCCCTTCCCATAACTTGACATCCACAGAGAGGGTAAAAAAACCAGGAATACAGAACAACTGTGTCTACATCAGGGAAGGGAAAGCACAGATTTTACGACAATGATTTTCTACCATTATTCACTTTGACATTTAACAGGATGGGAGATTGTGCTGCTAAAGTAAATACAGTGGTTATATATGCCTCCTCTGCTTTGGTTTTCTGCGCCACTACAGCCGAAGAGCCCCCATCTGATGACCTTGGGGGCACAGCATAAATGTCAGCCCTGGAAAGGCAAAACTCTAAATGAAAAACCAACTGCATTGAAACATAAGGAGCTATTTCAGGAAGGTGATTTATTCAGTATCACAATTTATGAATTGACATCTTCGTATTTTAATGTGGATGGCTTTGTGTTTTAGAGCCATTTAAAAATCTGAAAAGAAGAAATACAACTGCCTGAACATGAATGTCCATGTTTAAGTAGCTTCAAATGAGCTAAAGCCCAAGCTTCCTAATGAAACTTGCAAAGCACAGAAAATAGGAGGTTTTGGTTTCACTAGTCTTGAGGAAGCTTGATATCTTAACTGATATCAATCAGTTATGAGGCAGAACCACTCTTGAGTCTGTCTGTGGAGACTGTCCTAACTTACATGACTGATACAGCCTTTGTTCATTCAAGCATTTGGCAAAAACTCCTTTGCACTTTTGCTAACTAAATCACACTGTCCTCAATATGCTATCGTACTGTGTACCAGAAAAACTAACACTGTTTAGCTAAGATTGATTTTTTTAAATAAAAACTTATTTTCTAAGCAGTTTCCACCCCCCACCCCTCCCCCCATCTCTAATAAACACTTTCTGGCTTTAAATTGCATACAACTATCATTGTACCAAGTATCCACAAAATTAACTTAAGAACTTCACAACTGTGCATACTTCGTATTACTTAAGAGTGTTAAGTAATTAAACAGCTTGAAGATCAATGAGGCAGCATTCAAACTTCCAAACTTCTTCTAATCTTAAATCAATTTCAGCAAACCTCAGCAGTGGGTAACTTGAAAATATGCTGGAGTTCCTTCATCATTAAGGATTTCTTTGTAGAGTAGTGTGCATGCAGTTTATATTCAATACTGCTATAAATCAAACAGTATTTTCTGAACTCTTAATTCTGTATACACAACTTACATTTCCACACTCCTCCTATTTCTCACTCAGAACTTTTCCATGGGCACACGACTTACAGTTCGGTTTGGATTTTTTTATTTGCCCAGCACTGCTTGCTCACATTTGGTTGAAGCTGTAGGACTGATGATGCTCCAAGGCAATGAGGAGACCCATTCGCTTCGTTTGTGTCTTGCATTCCACACCCTCGAAGAAATCAGATTTGTTGCTACACATTTTGTTATTGTTACAAGCTAAGTGAAACTGAGAACTTATCAATAAGATTAGTGATCAGGTAATATGTGGATAGACAGTTCCCCACTTGAAGACCTCCCACTCGGAGATGTTCATGCTTTTTTAGAGCAAGGCTACTGTGACTCACTGGGCAGGTATGCAGAGATTTCTTCCACACATTACCAGATTTCAATGTCAGTGACACTTTCACAGAATATCCTGAGCTGGGAAGGACCCACAAGAACCACCAAGTGCAACTTTTCAGTGAATGGCCCATATGGGGATTGAATCTACAACCTCAGTGGTACGAGCACCATGCTCCAAACAAGGTGGCTCTGTGTACAGAGGCCAAGGAAGCCTGCAAGAGTCCCTGTGCACCTCCATCCTCATAGTCCTACTTTTAAGATCTATGTCATCCTACAAAGAAAGAACAACAGGACTGCTCCATGGCCCAATCCCTTTGGAGTACTCCTGGTGTGGCACTCTATTTCCCCCACCTGCTTATGAAAGCACCAGGAAAATCTTGTCCCAAATTATTTTATGTTCACTTTAGTTTCCAAATTTATGTCAAATTGAAATTTGACAAAAAAACCTACGGTGATATAGCAAGATGCATCAAATTAGTTTCAGAGCAGAATGCAGTTAGTTCACTTTACCTTAGCCCTAAAGCAGCTCAACACAGAGCTGGACAAACATCAGTGCTAGCACAAGGGAAAACACTGATATGGATGCCTCTTTTGACAGAGGACAGCTATACAATCTGTACCATCATATATTACACTTGAACTAAAACCCCAGGGCAGTTTAAGACTGAATGAATTGGGGATCTTGAGGCCAGGCCTTCTCTCTGCTCTAGGTGGCAATGCTCTGACTTTCACGAAGGGGCACATGAAAGTGTTCTGTGATCATGTTAGGATGCTGATTTCATTGAAAATAGGTCACTTTTCCTTTGGAATATTCAAGTTGCTCTGAAACACCTCACCGAGTGATACCACAGTATAAAGAATAGGGGGAGAGTTGGCAATGTGCAAATCAGCAAACAAAGGAATACAAGGCCATGGAAAGCTGACTCAGACTTGGTTAGGATGTTAAAAGTGAGTTTCACTTTGGAGATATGTAAGGAAGTTCTTCTCTCTGTGAACAGGAGCCTCTCAAGAAAACTCTTTCACAGCTCTGGAGGATGCTTATATATTCATGGCTCCAGTTACCTGTGCTGGACATCACAAGCCACAAGTAAGACAAAAAGAATGGTTAGTAATCAGATGAGAAGCCATCACAAATCCACTAATTATGTTTTTGCCTCAGTTCTACTGTTTTATATTTCTGCTACAATCCCCAACAGGAGAAATGAAGGAACAGTTAATAGCCTTGAACAGTAAATAGCCTTGGCATGAACTGTGACCCTAAAATAAAGTGCATGTAACATCACAAGTAATACACAGCTACTTTCAGTATTATTTAAGTTAAAAAATACACGAACAATGTCATCTGATATAGTTAACTATTACACTAAGATAAGAAATCACAAGAATATGTAATTTTTATGTTGCTGCTGCTGTAAGAGTGGGAATAGGCAACTCTTTTTACAAATCTTGTGATTAATTTCATCTTCTTTGATCAGACATTATCTCTGACTGCAAGTCAGATAGCAGCACTGGTATTACACAAATTACTTCCTCCATGTGGCAATCATACAAGGTTTAGGGAAATCCCACAATACTTTTTATAAAATGAGAGCGAACACACAAGCACTTAACTGATGCAGCATGTCACAAAGTCACTCTAAATTTGACAAGAGCCCCACAGAGACTTGGAATAAAGCTGCTAGGGGCAGGGTCACTGGCCACTAAAGTTCCCTGACAGAAGAGTTCACATACATGAATTGTTTGAACAGATCCCAGGATAGAACTGGTGTCATACTCATGCTCAAGAAGCCCGTAAAGCTTGATTAATTGTGAGAGTACTGAAAGTACAGCTGGTTGTTTGCATTATACAGGATATTCTGTTAGGACTTACACAGCCAAACTTTGACCTACTTTATAAACTGGACTGTGTATGTGCACAGCACAAATATGTATTTGACTTTTCATTTGTTCTGCTGCATTTTTTACCTTCTGTATTCTACATTTTTTTCAGTTAATGTTTTGGAGACAGGAGAGACGTCCTAAATCAAAAAGCAGTTCACAATTACACAGATTTAATCAAAAACCCCAAAGGTTCATAAGGAGGCAGAAAACAGCCAAATTAAGTTCTCACTTGCACTGACATTATTCCAGTTATTTAATTTTGTTTCAGTGTTTTAATGTTTTTTTGCAAAAGAAGAACCATGTTTTAATCTCCCTAGACTCATTACACAGTAAAATACAAAAGAAAAAGATCACCTCTATCTTTAAAATTATCTTCCCTGAATTATTTTAAGAAAGGGAAATGGTGCTAGTACAAATGAGGCTATACCTTAGAGTCTAATGTAAAAACAAGTTGTGTAAGAGTCGACAGTCATGCAGCCAATCCTCCCAACAACTGCTTAGGAGTTCACTGGGCCCCTGCCATTCCTTTTATAGATGAATAATGTGAAGTTCAGCTCTGTGCGGCCTCGCAGAGAGCTAAGCTGAAACCAGCTTCTTCAGCACATAATCAGATCATAAACAGCATGTAACAGAGTGCTGGATTCCAGGTAAGACAGCGTGATCTACTTAAGTGCATAAGCTATTTTAACTCATGAAAGTAGGTGAAGGTTGTTTAAAATCATAGTAACTATAAAAGCAATAGGTGGACAAAAAACATGAAGACCTCTGACAACAGAAGACACCACAGTTGTAACCAAAAAGCTCAACAACAGGCCAAGTTCTGCAATTCAAGAAGTAAGAGATGGGTTCTACATGTGTTTGCCTTGTGGCAGATTTGGCACAGGTGAAGTCAATCACAGTCTCAGGTTTCGAGCAGGTGTCCCAGTCTGCTGCAACCATATAGACACTGTAGCTCTCATGGTAACATTCCTGCAGCTGCCTGGGCCAAAAGCGGTCCCTGACTGATGACACTACAGAGAGAAGATTCAGAAGCACCACACAGACTTGTGCATGTCTTGTGCAGCTGTGATCCTGTTTAAATCACAGGCAATATTTTCCTATTAAGCAGAAAAGTTCTACCCAGTGTTTTGCCAACATAGCATTAACTGCTCTGGTAAACACAAGCATATATTACAGGCTGTTATGACAACTTGCGTCCAGAGTCTTGGGGACAAAAAAAAAACCTAAACCACACAAACACAAACACCAGTACAAAATGTAATGCTTTCAAAATCTGAACTGAACTTTTTACCTTTCTTCATATTCCAGTTTTGCATTGGTAATGCCACAAAAATATTTTCCTTCTAGGCTTTCCCTCAAATTCTCTATACCTCCAGTTCACATCATAGAATAAGAAACGGGAAACTTTCAAGCACTCTGAACTTCATTAAAAAATGAAATAACCAATAAATGACAGTGCTGTCTGCTGACTTCTACTCTGCATACAGGAATTTATTTTACCCTGTGATCAGAAATAACAGGTGCATGATGCACACCACAGACAGCTCAGAGCAGCCTCACATTAGCATACCTTGGTCCTGATGAGGGACTTAAACTACTCAAATATCTGCCATAGGAAAACCACGGCAGGGCAAAGTCAATTCAGCCAGTTTCCAGAGAGCTTCAATAAGAACTTGCCAACCCAAGACATAGACACAATTAGGAAAGCCAAAGTCTACCTGGAATTGAATCCAGCAAGGGCTGTCAAAGGCAACAAAAAAGTCTTTATAGCTATATAGGAGACAGAAGGAAGGCTTGGGAAAATGCGAGCCTGCTGCTGAGTGGAGCACAGGACATGGAAAAAGGCTGAGATACTGAATGTCCTCTTTGACTCAGACCTCTGTGAAACCATTAAATTTACAACTGTTAGTCTTCATTTACAATAAATATAAAAGTATAATAAAGGACAGCACAACCTTAACTTGCCTTAAATCTATACTAGCTCAGGGCATGAGTCAGATAAACTAGTGACCCGTGTTCCATCTGCCAGCCCAAGCATCCCTCAAGTAAGATTAAACATACCTAAGTAAAACACATCATTTGATACACTAAAGAAGGACCAACATAATGACATCTGGAATTACTTTTCCAAGCTGAAAATAAGAACAGAAATTACTCATCCTCCATAATGTTTTGGCTCATTTGCACTTGCTGGAGGGGGACATCCTGCTACAGTATGCCATTAACCTCACGTTATTTATCTCTTTCGTTTCTTGGACTGAATGATATGCTAACGCAGGGCATCATACAGAAGGAAAGCTGAGGAGAATCAGCTCAGGAGAGAAACAGCACACTTCACCTGCAGTTCCAAACAGTTTAGAACTAGCACAACTCAAATGCAGGACTAAAATACCAATAATTTTTTAAAGCATACAGTTTTCAACAACAACAGTGATATCAATAGCATCACACTTCTGTAGTACATAAGCAAGTACATAAGAGGCCACTGGGGGCATACAGAGGGTGGAGCATGTATGGTTTCATTTCCATTGCACTCCTACAGTAGCCAAGCACTCTCACCAAGGTGTTCATCCAGGCTGTGTTCTTATGCTCAAGGGACTATTCTGCAAACAGATTTAGTGGAGATTTAATTTTTCCCCAGCTTCCCCCACCATTACTCACCTGACCTCTAAGTAGCCTTCATAAGCTCCCTGCAGGCAATATAATTGAATCCAGCTCCATTCCTGAGCACCTACAAAGAATATGCATTAATACTTCAGCCCCACCCTCAGGCAGAAATTATGAGGTCTCAATTATGAGGCCACATCAGAACCTCCGCAAAATGAGGGTCCAAGGATAAGAAACTCCACAATCTATAACTAGTGGAAACTTACAGAGGTTATATATGAAGGAACACTCCAGATCCCATGTCTGAAAAATCTACTTGGAAAGAAGACTCTAATGGGTAAGAGAAACGCTCTCCAGGCAGAGTAAACCCATCCTTTAAGCACAAAGTAGAGTGGAATGATCTCCATATTCACATGCTTCTTGTCAAGTAATGTCATGTCATGCTTCCCTACTTACTGCTATCCAGAAGGTAAAGTGAGCCACACGAGGGTACAATGCAAACAATGATAGAAGATCCTACAGAGGAAAAACAAAGACCACAGTGGGGCACTACCTTTTCTTTCACTGCCAAAGAGCAGCATAACAAGGAATTCCTTTCATAGAATCCTGACATTACTTAGTGTTAATTGTCTGTCTATTTATTTCTTCTCTAAAGTGGATATGTTGGAAATGCAGCAACAAGGAACCCAAGAGCCTTGTACATATATGTAGGAAAAATATCGGGTGGCATGCACCTCCATCAACTCTAGCGCTGACCTAATATTACCCAGCAACATTAACAAAACTCTCATATTAAACAATAAAATAATTCCTCACTAATCAGTTGCATCTTCTTGCTCAATTTGTGTTTATAAAGGAGTAAAACTACACTTAATGGACTGTAGTCTATCTGCAATGCTGATGAATGCTGATGCTAAAAGCTTGACCACTCCTAGATTTCTGCACCTTCTACCACCTAGAGTGGTATGCCCCCATCTGTATGACTTTCAAGTTTCTTGTTCTCCTCTTAAAGGATTTAAGTGCTTAGTCTTCTACTCAACTGCTTCTTAGTCTTAACATCCTAATCTTCCTACTGTACTTCTCCAACAGACATTCTTCTGCCCCCTTTTATTCTACTTAAGGTGAGAATATACACAGAACTTATTTGCAAAGCCACAAAGTACCTTCTACTTCAAATCCTCAGTCAGACCCGACTTAATTCCAAGAACCCTTTGTCAAATATAACCCTACTACAGATATACATATGGAGACACAAAGAACTGTGGCTCTTGCAGTTTACAATACTATTGTAATTAATAATTATCACAAAAGTCTAGATGTCCAAGATTGTTGGCTAAAGCTTGTTATGAACATGTAAATTCTTTGACTAAATGTATCTGGACTGAAGTAATATAGACCTGAAGCAAATAGGAAAAGAAAGAGTCCTCACAAGCAAGAGTGCCAGCACAGGAGTCTGTTGAGTTGCACAGGCTGCAAAAGTACAGTTTCTAAAATTTACTTCTTTTGAAATTGAACAAAAACTGTAGTAACAATTCTAAATTCTTCATCCCAATTCACTGGCTTTTAACAAACAGCTCCTTCAGTTTGTAACAAAGGCACATGTGCACTCCCTATCCTTTCAAGTTTAGCATCTGCAAAACAGGTAACATCAGTTCACTCCTCCTGATAAATACACAAATATCAATTAGCTAAAAGGCATTATGTGACCATATTCAGGGCAAAGTAACATCATACTACAAAGCACAAAGAACTTAAAATGTGGAAATTGCACAAAACTTAAGTAAAAGAGGCATGGCTTCACTTTACTTGATAAGAACACCTGGCATTGCCATGACCCTTCTGGTAAAACATAGGTCTACAAACGCTGATTAGATGTCTACCTAGATTGTAAAGAAATCAAGAGAAACAACTCTTGCATGCAAGGTAAATTAAGAGACGAGGTGGAAGGTAGTTTTTGAAAGGACATATAGCTGTGTTAAAATAGGTATCCAAAAATTTTGGGTGCTGTCTCCAGAAACATACAGACACAGCTGCAAAATTAACTAGAGACTAAATTTGTTTTTGAGCATGTCAAACATGTGCAGGAATTTGATCAAATGGGAAGAAAAAGTACTTGAAACTTTTGTTGCTAAAGAAAATGCCTAAGAAAATGTACTGGAGATAATCAGTGCTGTGTTCTCACCAGAATCCTGGAAAATCACAAGCACAAGTAAATGCATAAACAAACTGAAAACTGCATTCACCAGTTGCTAACCAATGCCATGTTTTGAAATGTCTATTCCTTATTTCTGCTCTTACATACATAAACTTGGTATTCTACATTTAACTTGTCAGGATTTCTCTCTTGAATGCTTATGAATTACAACATATTTGCCTTTTAATTTACTGGAACTGCCAATTTATCTGGAGGGTTGGGGATTTAACTAAAGCTGTGTCCATATGTTTTAGCTGTAAGCTTGAGACCACGGATTTGGAATTGTACAATGTTTTGCTATTGAGCAGGTTGGCATAAAACCCATGTATGGTGTATATATTCACATAATACCTCCAGGGTTCTTCAGCAGGACACTACCTATGAATCAAGTGAGCACGCTGTTTTCCAACATTATGGAGACTAGAGTCAACATTCAAGACATTCAACATTTTGCCCCCAGTAGTTCACAATAACTTTGTGTTAAATCCTACTCATTTTATTCATTCATTCATTCATGAGTGTCTCACACTACTCTCAAACAGAAGAGATTGATAATTTTAATGCTTCTACTTTTTCAGCAAAGAAACAACTGCTCAGGAACTGGTTAGGAACTGCAGACTAAGCCAAATCATACCCACTGCCAGATTTGCGTACCCAATTCCAGTCTCACACCAGGCAGCAGCAAGCCTGCATGTCATGGAGGTGCAGAGACTGCGCCTTTCTACCACTCTCTAAACCTACCTGCCAGGCTTTGTGAATTATAGCTAGGTAAAAGTTTTCACAGGTCCTACTGTTAAAGATACGATACATATGGAGGTTCCACACTACCCTCTCTCCTCTTTCTGAGAAAGGAGGTATCGCTGTTTCCCAGTCACATAGGTCTCAACTCAGGAAAACAGAAACTTGAGAGGTCTGAGTGCAGGATTAGATAAAGTTCACAGTGACTTGAGGGTGAAATACTAGCCCTAGTGACATCAACAGAAAAGCTCTCACTGACTCGAGGGCCAAGATTTCAGCCCATATCCCAAACTAAAGTGATCTTAAGCTGATGAAATTCAAGCCCTGATCCTGTAAGAAATGTACACACCTTTCATCTCACATACTGAGCAGTTCAAATTCCACCAAGCAATTAACATAAAATAAAGTAAGTCAGTAAGTTTTAATGATATCTAGTCACTAACTGTAAGTACAACCTTAAGGTCTTACAGTGTAGTGAAAGGATTCAAACACCACAAAAGCAACTCCAGAGATGCTTGCTTTAGTTCTTTTCTTTTTACTTACTTTTGTCTGATCATCAGCTTTAAATACATAGCAGATACTTTGTTGGTTTGCTGCTTCATCCTTTATCAGACAAGCAAAGTAGCTTGGATCGTGGCTGTTGTGAATCAGTTTGTGGACCTGCTGTGGCTTGTACTCAAACAAACTTGAACAAATTAAAGGATCCCACTGCTGGGTTTTCCCTGTGTCTGGCTCACATCGCAAACTGGCTGGTGAAACATGAAGTCGGATTTGGCTGGCGCTGGGCTCTTCTTTGGAAGACTTAGCACTGAGCAACTGGATCTCGGCCACAATCCAAGGCAGCATTGACATAGTGGTTAGGGAATGCACTGGGAGAGAACCCACGAGCTGGAGACTGAAACTTGCTGAGAAATCACTAGGTGTTTGACACTTTTTAACTTTGAAAGTTATTGGCTCCATTTTACAGTCCTTCAGGGAACCTGGACTAATTCACTGAAATTTCAGTTCCATGGAATGACATTATCTGGATGCTGGATGGCTCCTTCGATTAAGGAACAGAAGAGTTCTGAAAGGAAAAGAAAGAGTTATGTAGGTGCTGGAACTCTATGAAAGACCAAAAGAGTTCTGAAAGGAAAAGAAAGAGTTATGTAGGTGCTGGAACTCTATGAAAGACCAACTCTCAGTAACATAAACAAATAATAGCTTAACATCAGAAGACAGCTACCACGGCCCATCTAGCAAGTTCCCCCTCTTTACATTGGGTCTTACTATTTTAGGTGCTACAAACATAATTGTAATAAATACATTGCCTGGAAAAGAGAAAATCCTGGTTAAAAATTTGCTTTAGGACCTTAGCCCAACTATCTAATGAGTAACTAAATTACAATGAACATTCTTTCCAGCCTATGTCTGTTTCATGGGCAGGAACATGTAGATCACACTGGCTTACTTCAATCCTGTTATCACAAGAAGAACTCAGCTGAGCTATTCTGATCTCCATGAGAGTTGAAGTCACTGCCTGCTAAGACACCTACACATTTAGGGGGGAAAGAAAAAGTCAGCTTGACAACTTTCTTGTCCATAGGTGGATGACTCTGAATTTGGCTACTAACATGGAGTTGTTTCCTTAGGTACAGTTTGCCTACTGATTATTGGTTGTAACCAAACAGATTTTTTCAATAAATAACACCCTAGAACTCACTGTCATCTAAAAATGCTAGCAGCAGGCAACCGAGTGATTGCTGAGAAACCTATCCAGTCACAAGCAACAATCCTTCCAGCATTCTGGGAAGAACCAGATGATGATCACAATTCATGGTTGCATTTTAACACTGGTCAGCCAGACAGGATTGCTTAAATGCTAGCCAGACTGACACTGTGTCATTTTCATTTCTTAAAATATCAAATGTAATGTACCAAGTTACACACAACCCTGTTATAACCTAGTTATACCCAGCATCTACAACTACTATACATATTTGTACTTTTAGTAATGAAATCCAATAATTGCATTTATTTATAAATTCCATTTCACAGAATGCAGTCTACAAAAACACATAGATTGGTATTTGTTCCACTATCCTGTTTTAACTCCTCTTTAACTGACCCTACTTTCAGCTGTTATGTTATATTGTGTGAGACTGACAGGCCTGTAATTGCCTGTGTTTAAATACCAGGACACTAGTTTACCATCACTCTTACTAGAGTTTCCCATAATAAGAACTATTAAAAACAACATAAATAGTACCAAGATATCCTTAAAAAACATTATAATTATATTTGAACAAGTATTGAATAAGTGGCATCTGTTTACTGTGGCAACGGTATTTATCTTTGTTCATCTACAAAACTGATCAAAACTGACACAATTTTTCTTATGAGTTACCATTGAATTTTGTCCTTCATTTGCTCTTGTAATAATATTTTCAGACTGAGTTTTTAACAGTCTTTCACCTTGTTGAAAATGAAAGGAAATTTCAGCACTAAAAAAGCTCCAAAACTGTTTTTAAAATTTCAAGATGGAAATTAATCTTGAGCCATTTAAAATGCAACCAATCTGTAAATGTCCCAGCGGGGAAAGCTTTTTCTGCAGTAAATGTCAACCTGCAAAAACAAGAGAACTGCAGGAATCATCTTTGAGTACATTTACTTTTTCGAAACTTTTTCATCTTTTGACAAATGAGCACTGTGGACATATTACCCATTCCAAGAAGAGCAAATTTAGCAAGAGTGCAAGTTTTCAAGATACTATTCAATTAATTCATAACAAATAGCAGTCTAGATGTGTAGTTCAATTTTTAAAAGTCTTTTCATAAACCTTTGGATATGTATCTGCACAAGGGATGTGTGGGGGAAAGGGCCCTGAAAATCCAGAATTTATACACCTCATTTTAAGTATACTACAACTGGGAGGGGTTTTTTTATTTCATGAATGAGAAAAAAAATAAGCACCTTATATGCTAAATGGAATGGCATTAAGTTGTAGCAGGGGTGGTTCAGGTTGGACATCTGGAAGAATTTCTTCACTGAAAGGGCAGTAAGGATTGGAAAAGGCTGCCCAGGGATGTGGTGGAAGAACAAGAAACAACTGGATGTGGTACTTGGTGCTATGATCTAATTCACATGGCAGTGTTCAGTTAAATGCTGGGCACGATGATCCTGGAGATCTTTCCCAGCATCAATGATTCTGCGATTCTAAATGGGATAGCAGCTTCAGGAAGCATTTTTATACCTTATCAACAGACTGCTAAACACAGTTACCACTATAATTATCCATCAGCCAAGAATCAAAATGGTCTCTTCTTTCTCAAACTACTACAAATTATTTCTCCTTAACTGCAACAATGAAAAATAGTGCAACAACTTCAGAGAAGATTTGATTCATTCATAACTACCATGGTGTGTAGTCCTAAACTACATAAAATTCGAGGTTTTAGCTTTTAGTGTTCTTGTCACTTAGTGGCATAGATAATAACTGCAGGATAAGAAAGCCTAAGAATTCTTAATTCTTAGTTGAAAACAGGAGAACTGAGCTACCACACAGACAATTAGCCACACATTTTTTGTAGCCAATTTCTTATTTGTGTTTTCTGAGAACCCTTCTTCTAAAAATGTAATTAAAGGCATGTAAAAATACAACCAAGTCACCCTTTCAATCAACTTTTCAAGTTTCTTTTTGATAACCACCATCTACCAAGCTCTTTTACCCCATATCTACGAGGTAAAACTGCCTCAAAGAGAAGTGAATATCACAATATAATACATTAATTTGCATGCTAACTCTAAGGACTGAACAGTATATAAAAAAAACCAAGGTTGATACTCTGTCATACTTAAACAAACATTGTACTGTGTTTAATATAAATGTGAAGCTTCTTGGCATTTATCTCTTTTTTAAAAAAATAAACACCTTGCAAAGTCAACAGCATAAACACTCCAATGCCTGCATTTGCTATTACCAAATAAAAACATTTACTACAGAATCAAACCTATTAACTATAAGTCAAAATGCTAGTTTTTTTTCCCTGATGCTAGGAGAGGCTGAAAGTGCAGTTTCTCAGAGCACAAATTTAGCAGCATCAGAAGGTCTCCTTATCTAACCCGTATCGTTCTGCACGTTACTGTTCTGCATGTTCCATTTCCCTTTCCCAGCCATTCTTTCTCTGTATTCCCCTCCTGTCACTTTACTGTAAACAAATCCCACCAGAAATTATGCCAATTTCCTGCTGCTTATGTTAATGTCCTTCAAGTTTACACCAAGGACTAGGTTTTACTTCAAGAACATGAAGTACTTATGTACATGCTTAATTTAGACCTAAAAAATACTTTTGTTCTTCTCAACAGGCCTATTCCCAGCCATAAAATTAAGCAGACATTACAACCAAAGAGTAGCCTCAGCTCTCAGCTCATCTGTATCTGCCTTGACCCCACTGCTTGGAATTTTAGCATCTTTACCCATATCTGTTTGCCACCTTCTAGTTCATTCCCTCTGAAATTTGGCTCTGCAGGTGCCACAGGAGTTTGCCATACACATTAGTACAGTAGGCTCAAACAAGTTTCCTCTTCCTCCCAAGTGTCTGACTAACTCATGCTTATTAAATGTCTATTTCACCTCTAATTCAAGAGGGAATAGAAAAGATATAAAATAAAGCTGCCCAATAGTTTCCTTCTACCTCAGCTTTGATGTTCCTCTGGCAGCTCTAAGCACCATTCAGCTTCATTAGTCTGGGCTTTCCTTTGCATACTGGATGTCTGCAGTTGTTCTCCCAGTGCTCACAGACATAAATGGGACAGTTCCTCTTTTCCCTCTCCACCAGCATCTTTTGAAGGGTTGCTCCTGCACTCAAAACTGTGAACAGTTTGAGTGGCTCTCCTCAGCTTTGCTGCTGAGTAAGATAGTTTATAAAGATATAGAGAATATGAACCTTACTGTTCTTACTGCTTAGCCTGCTCTGATTCAGCTGTATTTGCTCCATCAGCATAAAAACAGCCAGTCAAACTGCAATGCATAAGATATTAAGGCAAGCCACATTAACAGATCTATCTCTGCCTTCTATACTGGGGAACACCAGATTGATTCATTAATGTGGAAGATACACATGGGAACATATGTGTGCCCTGTATCCTCAACTTCTCTTTTGCTCTGATACACCCAGACAGTTCTCACAAGAGAGGAGCAGGCTTAGAAAGCATGCAACACTACACTGATGGTCCTGATCTAGTAAATGTGATTTTTAAAACCCTAACCAAATAAAAAAAAATATTTATATTAGATTCTTGCTGTCCAAAATCAAGTTACATTCTCACCATGTTGTACCACCGAGTTAAAAGGGACTCCTTCAGAGAAGTCAGGGTGATGGCAAAACAGCATGAAAGGGAGAGCTACACAAATGATTATTTCTGCCATTCTGTGAAGGTACATGTCTAAGCAGCATTGCATCATGCAGGACAGCATTCCTCAAAACTCACCTTCTCTCAAGAGACCAAAGACTATATCACAAGGGCAAGGTATTGGCTCTAGGTGCCAGTTGCTTAGGTGGGGTCAGGTAAGCTTTGAGGCAAGGAAGGAGAATCTTGTGAGGTTACTGTGTTAGTAACCTGGGAAAGTGAATCACTGAAAATCAGGTTTGTGCACCTGGGGAAACACCAGGAGATCTGGGATAGACTCAAACTAACACAGAAAAAAGGCAAAGAGAGGAGAGAGAATGTTCTAAGCCCAAAGAAAACACACACACCCTCCCTGCTCCCCTCCAAAAAAAAAAAAAAAGAAAAAAAAAAAAAAGGCAGAAACTTTGACAGTGGTGAAGTGCTATCCTTCTTTTGTCCTTTCTTTTTGGTTGCAGTTGGAGTGCTGGGACTCACAGCAGAACTGACGAGCTTAGAAGATATATCAAGCAAGGAAGCAGTCAGAGCTTTCACACAGCAATGAATAAATGAGGGGTTTGACCTGGGAATTGAACAGAAAGATGCCATCTTCCTTGACCTTTGCAGTTCCAAGAGACAACTGTGCAGTTACTCCACATCGGGCTCAGGACATGACAGCAGCTTTAACTTCTGTAAGTTTCTGTAAGTCAGTTTTTCTCCCCTTCAAGAAGCTAAGCAAAAAATGCAACCATACAGCAAGGTCTTATGAAAAACAGCTGGTCTTAAATAGCAAAAATTTGTTCAGCTCTTCTCAGCGTGGCATTAGCACTGAACCCTGTTGGCAAATGGAACCAGAGGCACTGGTACTGACTGCACTTCACCACTGATTATTTTAGCAGAAATATCATACTACTTAAGGATTATGAGGAGCCCTGGCGTACAGCCAGAACTCTGGAACACTAGCCAGAACAAAATGCCACTTGTCTCCCTCTCTTTCTGATCCCTAACTGAAATTTACATTGTCTGTGCTCAAGCTGACAGATTTCTCTATCTCTGGCAGGATACACAGAAATACACAAACGAGAATATATATTATGTATGCCATGACATGGTGATTCAAGAAGTTTTTTAAATTTCATTCAAATGGGCACTTGGAAACACAACACACCCCTCTTGTTGCAAGTATATCCTTTTTATCTCATAGCCACTTAATCTGCTGCTTCCTTCTGAAGCTATGGTTTGCTGTGGGCACAGCATGCACAAACTCAGAAACCAACCTGCCTCAGAAATTAGTTTTAATTTCCATTATTTTTTCGTTAAATGCTGATTTTGAAAAGACTTACTGCTTAAATGCTCTCACCAACTCCAGACTGGGTGCTGAATAACATTTGATTGTATACTCTGGTACTGGTTCCAGTAATAAACACACCTAAAATATTTACCAGTACAGCCAACATTTATATCACTCCTTAAATAATTTCACTCTTCAAATTAAAAAAACAGGCAATTAATTTTAAAAATGCAACAAAATGCTAGTTTGTACTTGATTAAAACCAAACATTTATAACCAACTATCTCAGGAAGAAGACAGCTGACTGTTCCTGGCCTTAACACCTGCTATTTCCTTAATCAAGTCCACGGAAATTAATATGCTGATGATTGAAGTCTTCTGACTCAGCCTCATACAGATCCGAACAAAATATTGAGCTGTTCTACAACCATAGAACATTCCTTTTTATTCAACTGCATATCCACAGCCAAAATGCCTGCATTCAACTTTGTAGTTAACCAAATTAAAGTGAAAAAAGTGTAGTCAGCCACATATCACTGAATGAGTTTCACTTTCCTTCCATCCTGTCATTTGTCTCACCTGAAGACATTTCTACTTTAGTGTATTATTTTCAGCATTCGTATTTAACAACCTGAGACAAATTTCTATTTCAGCACTTACAAGTGTTAAAAGTATAGTCATATGCATCAGCTCAAAGGTATTCGCTATTAAGAAAATGTGTAATTTATTAATTTTGACCCACGATGTTCCATTCAATCTCTGGGCTTAATGCAGACACAAATCCCACCATCTGCACTACTAAAGGTTCCTACCGCAGATCTGCCATGTTAGCCTCTCTCCCAAATAAAACACAGCACACAAAGGCCTCAATCTTTTCAAAGTGCGCTATAAATAACCACATTCGTTCCATACCTCTCGTGAACGCAGTTTCAAGAGATCATTCCCTTGTTGACTTAGTTGGCGAATTTAAAGGGCCGTAAGAGCACCGCGCCGCCGTGGGCGGATGGAAAGTTACACGGGGCTGTGCCGCGGAGCAAGGGTCCGCGTTTCCCCGGGAAAGAACCGCTTCGCTGCTCTCAGACGGAGCGGGGTCTGGGAGGAGTTATACCCACCGATTTGCCATAGATGGGAGAGGAAAAGGCAGACAGGAGAGAAAAAGAACTAAAGGCACCTCCAGTCACTGATAGATTAAATTCCAGGAGGTCTTTTGGTTATTCTGAGGAGAAGCCAGTTCTCCCAGGACCCCGCCAGCCGAGAACAGCGGCACCGGCGCCCCCGTCCCCGCTGCGCTCCCGCTCGGCCGCCCCGTCCCGCAGCAGCGCGGTTCGCACAGCCAGAGCTGCGGCTTCGCCGGGAGCCGCGTCAGGAGCGACGGCGCGACCGTGCCGCGGGCCCGGCAGCGCAGCCCGCCCTTCCCGCCCGGCGCCGCGGGCTGCGTCCCCCTCACGGCGCGGCTGCAGCCACGGGCCGGCCCGCGGCGGGTGCCGCACTCCCCGCCACAACTCTTCACTTCCTCTGCGCCAGGAGCTGCTCTTCCTCCTTCCCCCCACCCTCCCGAAACGCTGCTCGGCCCCGCCCGGGCTGGCGTTCAGCGGGGGCACGGCGGGCCCCACCGCCGCCCCCTGACAGGCCTGGGGCTGGGGCTGCCCGGGCGCCGCTTATCGCCTCAGGATGTGCTCACCTCAGGGAACTGCCCTCGGCGGGCAGCGGCCGCGGGCTGCCAGACGCGCCGGGGACCTCCCGCGCGGGGAGGCGGGCGGGGCCGGTAACGGGCGCCGGGCTGGGCCGGGGGCTGCCCGCCCTGCCGCCTCTTGCACTGCCCCTGCACTGTCCCTGCCCGCCCTGCCGCCTCCTGCACTGCCCCTGCACTGCCCCTGCCCGCCCTGCCGCCTCCTGCACTGCCCCTGCACTGTCCCTGCCCGCCCTGCCGCCCCCTGCACTGCCCGCTGCCGCCTGCAGTGTCCGCCGCCTCCTACACTGCCCTGCCCGCTGCTTGCCCGCCGCCTCCTGCACTGCCCCTGCCCGCTCCGCCCCTACCTGCCGGCGGGCCGGGACGAGGAGGGACCCGCTCCGCACACCCGGCCGGGCCGTCGCCGGGAAGGGCGAAAATAGCAACAGGCGACGGGTCCCGGCACGGGCGCCCGGCAGAGACGGCGGGCAGCCCGCGACAGGGGGACGCCCATGTCGCGACAGCGGGCAGCTGAAGCCTCTTCCCCTCGCCCATAAATTCTTCTCGAAGAGCATTTCGGCCATGCTGCCCCGTGTGTCTGGCACAGCCTCTGATCTCTTGCCGAAAGCACGTCGTTGTCGCCCTGTGAGCCTGTGCGGATGGCGGGGCCAGCTGAAGTGGCGAGCGAAGTTTGCTCACAGAACTGGAGCCGGCGGTCGAGTCCCCGCTCGGCTGTGGGCCCAGCCCGGGCCGCAGGGCACCTTTCGAGAGCTCACCTGAGTCACCTCGATGGCTTCCCCAAAGAAACCACACTTGCATATGCATGAAAGCGTTGTCAGAGTAGGTATTAGTTGGTCTTCCAGTTGCCAGAAAGAATAAGGCATGAATGGATCCGGAGACTTAATTATACTTCTCTGCAAGTGGTGATTGAGGCACCCTACATCCCCGTTGTGCAAACCACTTTTGCACTCAATTAATTTCAAGTCTTCTTGGCAATAAGACCACTGATTTACTTACTTTTAAGCCTGTGCACATAGGTAGAATCAGAGCTTTCTAAAGGAAATCTGTTCTGTTGCTGTGAGGGAAACAGTCAAACTGGTAAATGCAAGCACAGTGTTGCCCCAGATTATGAAAAACAAGTCAGATTTTGGTATCCATGCACATCCCCTACTTGCAGAGTGTACGTGCACACGTGGATACAAAGTGCATTGTGTCTCCATGACCTTTGGCAACTAGGTGTACTTCCGCAGGATCGCTGTTAAGTGAATTGAAGTTTTTAAGTTCACCCAGAGAGTTTGTTCCCAGTCTGTGCTCAGGTCATGGTTTGCTGCTTCCACTTGAGACATGGGAATAGGTTATGAGTGCCTCTTGCTTTTTTTCAGTGACATCTTTATGGTCCATCTCCTTTCAGTCAGTGCCTTTTTTAGTTTATAAATCATCACACCTAGGGACAATGCTCTTACTCCAGTTATCACCCAATATGAGTACCTGAGTCAAGTATGACCTTTTGCTCATTTTAAGCCTGACTGAGCACTATATACCTATGGTAACCGTGCTCTAGCAAAGGGTGAGCTGCAATTCCCATCCAGACAGCTCTGGCACTTCAACCGAGGCTCATACATTCCCGAACTACCAACTGATGATCTTAGGACGACTTTTTTTACTGCCTCACTGTTGCCTTTCATAGAATGTAATGAAACAGGTAAGGATACTACAATACTATTTCTTGGAAAATCCTTGAAGAACAACAGAATTCAATACTAGAGCATCACAATTAGAAATACTTTCTTCTTTCTCCTCTTTGATACCGGGATAGAAATCAGGCTCAGAATGTTCAGCCTGCCTGCAATGGAAGTTACCTAATCACCTTTAGGCTACATTCGACAGCATTCCTTCTCTGCTTCCTGATGAAACTGTTACTTAAGAGGGAAAAAAAAGAACCACAATGAGCGTTTTATGTCCAATCCCTAAAAATTAAACACTTTTATGTATTCCAGGGCCTGAGATCCCAGTATTCATGTGAAAGCTGTGAGCACCAGACTTTCTAATAGTTTTCTATTTTCTGAAAGAGTAGATCTCTGTTCTTTTTCCCTTCACAGGTTAGATTTTCTTCACAGTAGCCTATTAACTAAAACATATATCACTACATGAACTTCCTCAGACTAAAGAAGAAAATCAAGCTTTGCTTTCCACGTCCTGCAACACCAGTTTAACCATTTTCTCTTTGTCCAGTCAATATCTCCCAAAAAATGCAAGGAAAACCTTACCGCAGCGTTTTGTACAGAACCTGAATATACAGGCTTGTGTGAGGCACTCTGTGAGAACATGTGGGTAATGAAGCTTCTGTTGTAGGTTAAGGACCAGAAGTACCTACTCACTTGGTCCCATTTGGGATAGGATTGCAGATCGATGTAAATTTAGGCTGGATGTGCCAGGCCATGAGTGAGAGCAGAACTTGGTGCTGTAGTCTTTGAAATACCACAAGGAAAACAGGAAGTTTCCACCCAAGATGCTTTCAGAGTTCAAGTTGCTCCATAGTTGGGCAGCAGCTGAGCAGTAATGTTTTTGGATTGTGAATTTGGATGCAGGCACCTATACAGTGTTTCAGTTGCCTTGCAAGCTTCTGTGCTCTTCCCTTTATGTTACCCATAATGATGATTTTCCGTTTTTATTATATAAAACAGTCTTTTCTTGTGACTTCTGTCACGTAAATTTGTTTAGTGCATTATTAAGGGATGTTATGAATTGTTTTGCAGTGCTTTGACTAAGGGAGCCCTGGATGAAGTACTATATTCTTATCCAGTTGTATCTCCAGATGCTATTTATAGTCTCAATTCATAAACAGAATTTACAAAACTGTTATTCTAGCACATTTCCTGTACATATGCTATAGGAATACATGCCCGTGACATTAATTAGTGATTATCTTTGTAGACAAGAGGCTATTATCACTGATGAGTACTTAAGGAGTTGAGCTACTGTTACAGATCCTGCTTGCTGCTATCTGTATTTTTGAGCATTTCAGATGTCAGATGTTAATCCCCTCTAGCTTTCATTCCCAAACATACATTTGAAAATGACTTACTAGTGTTTATGGGAGTATTTTAAGCTTTTCCTTTTGTTTGAAAGCTGCTGTATCTATGCAATCATCTATATTACAGTTTATTTAGGCATGTGTTAGGATATAATTGGAGACCTTAATAGTCTCATCCCATTGTTCACAATGTTCTGATGGTGCATGACCTCATTTCAGTTACCTGGCAATTTCTATACAGAAATACAGCAGAGTGGTGTTGGCTTCTATTTGGAAGTTGATCAGAAATACTAACCTTGATGAATGCGTATCTTATATAGTACAAAAATGTACTGGGAAGGAAAGCAATTCAGCTTAATTACCTTTGATTAGTTTTGTACTTAGAGACAGAAAACTGTTTTATTGGTGATTATTTTCATTTGCAATTAATTAGATATACATATGGCATCCAGATGCTTTCATCGTCAGAATCCTAAAAATCCTCAAACTTGTTAATATTTATGCTGGTGGTTAACAATTGCTAATTTAATATAATTTTAATATTGCTATTCACAGTGATTGTTATCAAGACATAAGTTTTGCCTGTTCTGGTGCATGAAAATAAAATCCATGACCACTGGAATTTGTAAAAGGATTAGCAAGGAGAATAACTTTATTTACAGAAAACTTTGTAGGTGAATCCGTTACATACTTAAGCACACACTTGTAGAATATGAAAATTGCTTATATAATAAATCTTCTTTTAGAATGAACTCCAGTTATACTTTTATTGCATATAGCAAAATTATCAAATAAATCCTTCTGCAGCTCAGTACTTGAGTATCACAACAATACTTTTACATAATATGCTGTGGACTAAGTTCACAGACTGCAAGGAAGATGAAATGTATTTACTTCCAGGCAAACTGTTTCAATCCATCCCTAAATTTCAATTTATTCAGTAAATTTTACGATACTGGGACTTGTAAAAAACCCAATAACCTTCAAGTGAAGTCCTTTGGTCTACTCTTAAAGCATTACTGTTTGGAGGTTTTATTTTGGCAGTTTTGAATGCTATGCTACTATGCTTCTCAGTCTTTCCTTCTAGCCCCATAGGCCTGATCCCCTACAGGATCAATGTTTACAACTGCCACTGGAATTGTTTTCATGTGTTATAAAAACATTTTACATGTTTTTGGTAACAGAGGGATATGTCTTTTTCTAGAAACAGCCAAGAATTCCCTTATACCTGAGTTCAGTCTGGGCTGCAAGCACCATTATTCCAGTCATAGCAATTCACATTTCTGGCTAAAATAATAGCACAGTTCAAAGGCTGCTTTTTTACAAATTACATTTGTCTGTGTTCTAATATCTGTCTTGGAACTAATGATATCTAAGTAGGCTTCATTACCTTATACAACACTTTAGTGGAAGAATTAGACCAGCTCTGAAGAAACTGTAGCTGAATTCCCCTTCTGACCTGCAATACTAACTTCTCTCTGTGCTATAATCCTGCTGCTTGTTTTGATTCTTTATTTCAGTTCTAGATCCTCTTTCTCTGATGCAAGACTTTAGCAATAACAAGTTTTCTCTTGTAATTTTGTAGTTTTTGACAATTGCTCAAGCTGCTTGATAAACTACTGTGGGTTTGGCTAATTTTTTTCTGCCACACACCTCCCTGCCCCCCAAGTTGTGAACTTTCTGAATAGAGAAAGGAATGGAGCAAGTAAATTCCTTGATCTTAGGAAGACAATGATAAAGATTAGGTCATCATCATATGTCTGTAGTGTTTCTGAGGATGCTCTAAAGCCATCCTAAGGATGTTTCAATATACATGAGTGTGTTGCAGGTCTCACTTCCAGACTTCTAACATTACCAAAATCCAAATCCAGGTTTGGCATATAAAGGCACATGGAAAATATGCCTCCCTAGCCTGTGGGGCTAAAAATTCAGGACCTGTAATCCTCTGTCTTCATTCCCCATGAATTCAGTAAAGCATCCTTTATCATATTCTGTACCAAAAGTAATATGAGCCCTCCCAATAAAAATTAAAGTCAAAAGAATGATGGAATGGTTTTGGTCTGAAGATTTCCATTAAAAATTGCCTACTTCAACTTCCCTACATGAAGCAGGGACACCTTCCACCAGATCAGATTGCTCAAAGCTGCATGCAACCTGGCCTTGAATGCTTTCAGGCTTCCAACAGCTTTGCTGGGCAACTTCTTCCAGTGTCTCACCCCTCTCAGTTTAAAAAAAATCTTTCCTTATATCCAATTAAATCTATCCTCTTTCACTTTAAAACTGTTTCCTCTTGTCCTGTCACTACAGTCCCAGGTAAAAAATGCGTTTCTTATAAGCCCCCTTTATATAATTGAAAGATCTCATGGCCTCTTCTACAGGTGGAACAACCCCAGCTATCTCAGCCTTTTTTTCCAGCACAGGTATTTTGTTTCCATGACCTTCCTCTGAAACTACGCTAACAGGTTCATGTTGTTCTTGTGCTGGCAGTACACTAAGGAGGCTTTCACAAGAGCAGAGTAGAGGGAGAAAATCATCTTCTCTGTCGAAGCCCAAGGCTGCAGGCTTGAACAGACCCACAAAGGCCAGATTGAAGGCACTGCCTCAGCCTGCCTCCTGAAGAACCATTCAATTTTCTGTGCCTTCAAGTGAGGAGGAAGCCAGTAAGAAGCAGATCCTGTGTGGTGGGATAGTGCTTTTTATCATGCCAGTGTCCACCCCCTACACAAGTGGCTCAGGCATGAAACCTCTCCTCTGGAAAAGTACTGGGACACTGACAAGGAGTCTTGAAGGTATTCATTCCTTCTGATGGGGCATAATTCACTCAACTACGCTGACTTGAAAGACAGCTGTCATGTCTTAGAAGGTGTCACAAACCATCAAAGATCCCTGAAGTGCCCCCACACTCATTTCTGAGGCCTCTCACCACAGGACTGCACATGATCTGCAGTGGTACATCAGACCATGTAAAACTTCCTCTCTTCCCCTCCCCCAGGGTGCCTCCCTGCACCTAGCTGCACAACTGCTGCAATCTTCAAGTTGCACTGAAAATAACAAGCACAGAGGACTTGAATTCTGGGAGAATAAGCAAGCTCAGAAGTTTTGCATCTATAAGTATGTAGCTATGGTTGTGACTATTACTGCTACACTACTATCCAAAGCAAGTACTGAAAATGGAGAAAAGCACCATATTAAAGTCAACTGGCAACCTCCAAAAAACCCTCTCAGACTTTGCAAGCATGGACAAGGACATGCAACGAAATGGAAACTTCTGCTCTAAATTAAGTATGCAGAGTTATGCACCAAGTCACGGCAGCAAACTGTGAGAGGCTCCAAAACTGGGCTATGCATTGAATTAATTATGCTTAGTTCAGTGAGGCAACAAAAAGGTGCTGTATGTAGATATATTATCTTAATATTTCATGGCATTCAAGGACAGTTTAGCACACTTTGTATCTCTAGCCTGGAATATGATATATAGTCCAACAGCAAATAGATATTCAACAAATTTGCAGTGAGTTTCTTGTTTATTTGGGCCAAAATCCCGAAGAAAGATCACTACTTCTGATTCATCTGTCCCAAGTTTGTCAAAGTCTCACTACAGGCTTTAAATACTTCCTGTTAACAGAAGAACTTGCTTTGCAAATCTAAACCTAGACAAAGTTGCATAGTGTTATCAGATTATATGCCCAAAAGAGAAATAAGTCACCACAAAACAGGCTGTTTCAGATATCAGATTATTACATATATTTAATTAAAACAAGTTTTGATTAAAATACATTTGTAGGCAACTTTTAGTTCATAAAGCTTTTTGATCAACTGATTGGGTTTTTTTGGTCCATTAAAGGTAAAGGTCCTTTCTTCCAAAATAAGATACCAGATGCAAGAGTACCCCAAAAAACTTAAAAGCAGAAGTCTTTGCAGTCAGAGTTCTCCAATGTTTGGTCCTAAAAAACCTTAACTTCTTAAATAATGCACTTCTAATGCTGCAAAAGCCAATCAAGACAGTAAATTTGCTATTTTACTCAGTCTTTCGTTGAAGTTTGTTTTTTTCTGGTTGAAAGAAATGTTTTTCAAGAGCGTTGACCAATTCATCTAGTTCCTTCTTCAGCTGTTCAACATCACTGGAAAACAAAAATCACACAAGCACAAAAAAACCAGTGAAACAACAGAAAAGCCAAATGTGTATTTTTTGTATTAGGAATTCTAAAATCTGTTGCATTGCTTTAGACAAACATTTTCTATTAATGATAGAAGTGTATATACTTGACTTCTTATGGCAATGCACTGATGTTCACTTTCAACAGATATGCATGAAGACTATGAAGAAACAACCCCATAATGTAATCTAAAGTAGAATAGCCAATTTGAGTTTAGATGATCTACTATTACTAAATGTAAGTGCTTAGAAGTGTAATTTCTATACTTGTAACAGTATTCTTAGATGACTTTTCATCTTTAAAAAAGTCATTATATAATAATGACTTAACTAGAGTTAATAATTATATATCTTTAAGATTGCATGATTTCAAAGGCTACCAGTTAAGGATATAATTACTAAACATAAAAGGATTAAAAAAATATTAGAACACTTCATATTTGATTAAATAATTTTAAAGCAACTATGTATGTAAAAAAAGGAGTGAAAATATTTGCATTTATTATGATATTGTTTCTACTGAATGCAAAACTGAGTTCAAATAAATTTCAGTGACAAGAATGCGTCAACAAACTTTGCAGAGTTGAAGCTTTATACAAACACAATTACTAAAAGTGACTTTGGTAATATTATTTGATCGTGGAGAGCTCTTATTTCACTAAAACAATATGAAAAAGTCACAGACTCTTATTACACCAAATGTTCTGCTGCAAGTGACAGTACCTGTTTCCAGGGGGTGCACAAAGTTCAGAATAGTATTTGATCTTTGGTTCTGTCCCACTGGTTCTCATTGTGGCCACTCCTCCATTAGCAAAAGTGAATGTTATCATTTGGCTGCTTTTACTAGTAGGAAGTATCTAGAAATATTAAGAATATATTTTTTAAGCTTGGAAAATTTAAACCCATATATAAACCCATGACTTGATGTTAGGTAATATGATAAAAGCATTAGCTAAAATTATAGTTTAGTTCTGGTTTTTTCAACATTGTGGTCTTGAGACCACATGGACAACCTTGTCCTCAGCCTGGAATCTGGTAGAACTGCATCACTGCTAGGTAGCTCATTTCAAATCTAGACAATTCTTTTACTGCTAATAGGAGTTGAGCTGTCATGGCATTTCCCAGGAGGAAATGAAATGGAGATTGTGGAAAAAATATAGCCACATTTTAATAGACAGTTTAACTTGCACTCAGAAGAAAATAATGCAGATTGCTGTAAGGAAGGCAGCAAGATCCTCCTACCGCCCTTCGCAAACTGTGATCTTGGAGAGAAAAATATACCACAAAACCTCACAAAAAACCCAACACTCCCTTGGCTTCACTTCCTCTGACCAAGTCAAAACAATCTTCACTAATTTAACTTATTTTATGACTCAGCATGTAAATATGTTTAGTGTTTCTCCACACAATGTTTTAGATATGTGTATATATATCACACATGATTTACATGTAACTTAGAAGATACTTACAGCCTTTTGATCTGGCTGGCTGCTGTCATACCCAGTGGTTAGATCCCTTATTCCAGAAACTTTAAATCTACCACAAGATTTTGGATATGTGTTTTTTCCATCAAAATTTCTAAGATTGTCAAAAAGCTGTTGAATAACTTTAGGATCATGGCAGATGAAATACGAAGCTTTGGTAACATGGAAACCATATCTGTGAAGACACAATATTAGTGAATCCAAGAAGCAATGTTCTAAGAGGTGTACACCAAACACATTATACAACCTTCCAAAAAGCAACACACCGTGCTCATGCTCACCCAAGTGAAGCATCAGTTCACACCCTTAATATTTCAAAAAGGTCTAAACAGCTTAATTATCCCGTTTTACATACTTCAAAGAAACTTCTGTGCAAATGCCTTTTATTTTTAATGATGAAAACTGAGAAAGCAAAACCAGAAGAAAAAAGGTACCATTATTGCCTTGAAGAGTTCTAACCACAATAGGAAGGAAAGAGATTACATCTAATAGCTTCAAGTGGAGTTCAGCTGACCTTTTCTAAGTAAAACAAATTCTAGACTGGTTTTTCCAATCATACTTCATTAAAGTGTTTCTACTCTCCCATTAAAAGCGTTTTTACTAAAGCAAACTGTTCTGAATGTTGTCTCTACCTCACCTGTTGCTGCCAGGTAATGTGATCCATCAAAGACAAATGACCTGGTAACATTGACTTTTCAAAATAACATACAAGCCTGGACTGGTTGTTCAAGCGAGCTCTTGCTACAGATCAAGACTTATATCCTTGATAAATATCCCTGATGGCAGTGAAAATCTGAGGCCAGAATCTTCATTAGTTGTAGGATGCTCATGCTAGAACTCTGAATGCCTTCTTATTAAATAGAGTCATGTTTATGTCCTAAATGGACATCCTGAAGGTTTATAGTAGTTAAATTAGTATCAAGAATTCAGCAAAATTAACAAAATCTATCCTTTATCTGAAAGAAGTGATAAGCCTACTAGGACCATGTCCTTTTCTTGATCAGCATTTACTTTGAGATAGATTCCCCTTCTACGTTTCCAAAATACAAAATAGTTTCTTCTGCTTCAACTGTAACTCACAACGCAAATCTAACAAAAAAGTAAAGTAGTAAGATGTAGAAAACTGCAACTCTGTATTAGCCAAAACCAAAACAACGTACAAAACCACCCCCCAAAACAAGAGCCCCCCTTCCAGCTCATTATCAGACAACAATTAATAGGGCAGATTTATATCCTTCCCTTTTTCTGTAGCTTTGCCACAAAGAGTGACTATGTGCAGTGACATCTCACAGACTGCTTTTATGCTAAAGCAGCTCTGAGTCCTCTTCAGTGGCTTTGTACACAATACTGTGGCACAGCTCAATTCCACCCAAATATTCTGAGGTGAACCTGAAGTAGGTGTTTACTGTATTAGTATTTTAAAAAGTAATTTAAAAACCTCAAGCCAGAGGCTGAATGTTCAATTCTTGAATATGCATTTCCAGCTAGTACAATTTAAGGGAATTCTCACATCAGATGCTGTATTTGCTGCTCTAGGTTTTAATTCCTCTTTCATGCTTTTATGTCACACCATTTATCTATGCAGTGTAAGCAAGTCTTTTCCACCTGATTCCTTCCTAAAGGGACAATGAAACAAGCACGGCTAGTGCTGCACACAAATGAAAACTCAAGATTGGCAAAACAAGCAGCACAAAGGCTGGAGTTTTCCATGAATCTCTTTGCAGGTTCCACACTCCCTTCTCAGTGTCTGAACAGCTGGACAGTATCAAACAGCATGTGCTGCTCCCTCCTTTAAAGCAAACAGCCCAAAACCTCCAAAAAAACCACTCCTTGCCCCATGAAATCCAATATTCATCTCTGTTATTGATTTATTTGAGCCCATTAAAAAAGAACAAAAGAAAGTAAAGCCTCATATTAAAAGCACTCAGAGGGATACCCAGCTGTATACAGCCAAGAGTAATGGCCAGCCACAGCACTTCTGCATAATCAGCTCAAATCTCATTAATCAGGAGCAGAAAGGGAAAAGAACAACCAAAACTCAACAACAACAATCTATCAAAAAAAAGGACAGACCAATACAATAAAAAGCCTCACTTTAGAGCCAAATAGAATTAATTTAATTATAAGTAGCTCTGCAATGACAGAAGCCAATTGGCTTCTATCTATAGCATAAATAAGCTAGAGCTTCTCAGACCCATTCTGCCATCAGTATTTTTGTGTATTTGGCTCATTTAAGCAGCAAGAAACACTATAATCTTTACAGCTCAGCAATAAAAGCTGCCCAAAAACCTGCCCAATCTACCCAAGTGCAGAACTTCCCAAAAGGAAAAACACCTTTCAGACAAGTGAAGAAAAACACCACAATGATCTCATTAGCTAATAGAGAGCTAGTAAGGTAGTAATTATTATATTTAAAATACCTTAAAACAACACAAAACAAAGTAATAAATATATTAATGTCCATGAGGCATGAACACTTTCTGGAAGATTACTATTAGCACAGAATTGTCTTAGTAGTAAAACAATCCACATTTTATTTCTTTATAAACTATAGGTTGCAATTGAGTCCCTATTAACTTCAGCATGTGAAATTGAGAAAATCTGAAAAACAAAAAATTACAATTGAACTCACTCATCATAGACAGCTTTCAGCTGCTGAGACAAAGACAAATTCCTGGTTGCTAAAAAGCTGGCCATCTCTGCAGTTATAACAGCAGCACTGACACCATCTTTGTCCAGAACAGCAGGACAGCACATATACCCTAAACAAGGAACATTAGATATAATTTAATACATTTTTAACAGGAAATAGGAAGGGGAGGGAAGGTTAGCCAACATCTTTGGAAGGAGAAATTCACATTACCATAGTACGGACATTTTAGAGTCAAACCAAAAGTAGATTAAAAAAAAAAAGTATCTTCTAATCAGTGTTAATTTTAATAAGCAAGGTATTTAACGGAATTTCAAAACAGAGATTTGCATCATATTAGTGCCACGTGCTCCCAGGTCCTTATGGAGCTTTCTGGAAAGGGAAATGCACACTGCAGGAACAATGCAAGTATAGCATTGTCTCAAATGTGGTTAGCTTATAAGGTACTGCCAGGTAACACAGATTATCTGTGAAATTAATCCCATTTTCTCTGGTTTTCAGGTATTGAGATACTTAAATAGCATTACAGCTTTACAATTTCCTCTTCATGAATTCTTAACTTTCATTTGTGTCTTTCAACCATGGCTTTCCAGTTTGCAAATGTAATTTGGGGTAGTTTTTACTTTATCTTATTCACATTTACACTGAGCTTAAACCTGACAGGTAAAAAATTCAACTTCACATCTGAAAAATATGTTTCTTCTTTTCAAAATAGTTTATGCAGAATTTGCAGTTTAATTTGCTACTGTAGATACATACTCCCAGCTCAGAAACTTTGTGCTAAGCAGAGATACAAAATTCTAACCAATAGAATCAATTAACCAAATAGATAATTATCTATTATTCAGTTACTCACTGGAAATACACCAATTGTATTGAGGACACCCTTATGTTTCCATTTGTACCTTTTTTATTTTTTACATTTTACATTATTACTGACACACTAACTGGCATAGGTTACCCAGAGAAATTGTGGAATATCCTTCCCTGGAGATATTCAAGATCCACCTGGGCCCAATCCTGTATAATGTGCCCTGGGATGCCCTGCTTGAGGAAGAAGGTTGGACCAAATGACCTCCAGCAGTCCCTTCCAACCTTACCCATTCTGTGATTCTCTGCAATTCCATCACTTTTTGCAGTAGTTCTATTTTCACTATTTTGCAAGATATGAAAACGTATCATTCTGTCTCTTACCTATAGCCTCTTCAAATGCAAAAAGAACAGCTTTCCCCTGGTCCATGAGCTGCTTGGCACGGTTGCCCATCCACTTGAAACCTGTCAGTGTTTCCTACAGCAGTGAGGAGAAATCAAAGGCATTCAAAAGAAAAGCAATGTTATGCAGATACATGACACTTTGCAGGAGAGCTAATAAAAGCGCATGGAATAAGGTGTAACGTGCTGCTTACCTCAAAGTGAAAACCTTCCTTTAGTGCAATTGCTCTCAGGATTTTGGAAGAAACAGTACTGGATAACATGTAGACATCTTTAATGGCACGAGTATCGCTACTGTTATTTTTCCAGCAAGTGAAGATCCACCAGCCTAAAAGAGCTCCTAGTTCATTTCCAGAAAACACTTTCCATTCACCACTAGGGCAAAAACATATTAGAAAGCACATGAAATCAAAGGATAATAGAGGGAGGAAAATTCTATTGGTTCTTTTATAAATTAACAAATAAACCACTGCCTTGGAATTCCCAGCAACAGTGACAGGGTATTGTGTGCATAATGAACAAATGAAAAAATTCCTCCCACAAAGCATTCTGAAATTGTCACCTTTCTTCTCCATCATACACATAAGCTTCTGCAGTTTCCCAAAGATGAAACAGTGATGTTTCCAACATATTTTAATTAAAACAAAAATGTTCAGCATACAAATTATAAAGACAGTGACTAAGACAGGCACAGAGACATAAAAATACAGTTCTCAAGTAATCAGTATTTTTAGTTGACCTAGTGACAAATACTGTTTTAACTGAATTACAAATACATAAATTAATTATTGGGAAGATTGGAAAAAAAATCTTGAATGGGTAATAAAGATTAATACTGATGTGTTGCTAGAACAGGAAAAAAAATGAAGATAAAAAGAAAGACAAATGTTAGAATGGTCAAAAAAACTCCCAGTCACAAAAGGGGACAGAGACACTTCGGAACAGTACCTGTTGTGAAAGAGATGCAGACTCAGTCTCCTGCATTTATTGATGCCAACAGGCACAAAGCAATGCACAGCGGCAACTTAGTTTAAGAGTGTTGAGAGAGTGTGTTCTAGCAGGAGGTTCTGTCAAAGAAGAAGTACAGATACTGTAGAAGCCTATATTAATATTGGATTAGTGTATGAAAAGCTACAGCAGAAGTCTGAGAAGACGCAGGACTGGAAGTTAGGAGACAACTAAGACTGGCTAAACAACGAGTACAGAGGTAGCAGAATGAGAGCACCACGCTCTCACTGGTAATGGATACAATAAACACCTCTCTTCAAGTTTCTGGTAGCTCAAAGTTTTCAGACGCAAAGCATGAGTGATTTTGCGTTCTTGTTTTAACCTATCATAACTAGCACAGTCTGAAACTTTTTATACCTTTTTCTCAAAGCTGAATTGCCAATTCAGGCTGGCACAGACCGAAACCACTGAAATATGAACCTTCCAACTAACACTGTCCAAGATACACCAGAGTGTCCACAAAAGACCATTCTTCAAAGGCAGAGAAACCTCCTTAGCTCATGCTGTGAGGCAAATGAGTTCAAAAGCACCCCCAAACCCAAAGAAAATATTGCCACTTTTAAAGCAACTATAGCTTTTTTGCTTATCTGTTGACCAAAACAGGTATTTGCACTGTCTCTTTTTACAGACTTTTGAAATCTGTCTAATTGACACAGATTCAACTATTTAATTCACCCAAAACCGCTGAGGACATCCAGCAGATGCCCATATCATCCCTTGAGTACTGAAGACTGTTGCCATAATTTTACATCCATCTTCTGGCTCTCAGGCACAGGGAATTCATATGTGCTGGCCCAGCAGCAGATTTTTTTCTGTTCCTCTCTAAGCTGAAAACCTTGAAGCTTATTTTTACTAAGGATTTAGAGTTCATAACTGCTCAGATTAGTTTCTGCTTTATCAAGGTAGATAAGGAGAAACACCACTATTTGTAGATATGATACCAAGTGCTTGAACTTCAGCTTTCTTTCATTCATTTGATAAAACCTCAATACAGAAATGTAAATAACTGCAGAAGTACAGGATATCAGAGGGCATGAAATAAGGGGAGAGCCATACTGAGTCAGAACTATAGGTTACATTTCACAAATATGAACAATTTATTGTAAGCCCTTGACTGAGCAAGTTTACCTTTTGTGAGCCCCTTCTTTGACTGGGTTGCAAAGATAAATAATGTACATATAGGTGGTTCTTGAAGGGGAGAGTATGAATGACTACACTGAGAAGTACTAAACTGAAAAACCTTAAGGTGAAATGCAAATATATAACATTATGTAAAGAAGTGGGAAACTGAGCAAGAGAAGCACAAATCATCTAATAATCAGTAAAATGTTTCATTCAGCAAGATTTGAGAAAGAAGAGACTCATACTAAAGAGTATTATCTGGGAACTATACAGATTCTCCCGAATCGAAGTTATTGTTTAATAAACCTAGAATGAAAAAATGTTTATTAGTCTTACATGAGAAAAATCTAACTGAAAACCTACCTTTGAAAAGGTACAGCACAATAACAATTCACATGCTTCTGTACATGCCTAAACTACAGCAAGTGTCAACTATTTATTCGGGCTTCTGTGCACTGTCTAATATTGATCATTATTTCACATCCTGCCCCTACTGTGGTCTGCTTCATACAGTCTTCTCACATTTCTGTGTGTTTTCAATGCAGAAAATTACTACTGTGACTATTCTTCCTCTGCAACACAAATATCAAGAATTCTCCAAATAAGCCTCACCTTGGGAGTAAAAAATGTCAACAGTTTGCATTACTTATTACCATACCTCTCTTGTTTCTCTGCCACTGCCAGCCGATCAGCATCAGGATCATTTGCTAAAATGATTCTTGCCCCATCTTTTTCAGCCAAAGCAAAAGACAATGTCTGGAAAAGTGGCAAGCAGGACCAGATGAGCGTTAATATTCCCAAATAATACTTTCACTTTCTTTATAGGTTTTAAGTAATTTTCTCAATTTATTTAATCTCAAACACACAAAATCATTATGTGACTCTCAAAAAATCCAAAAACTTCTAGCCTGGCAGCAGAAGAACATAGTCAGGACATTTAACTTTACCTCCATCATTCCACTTCTGTAGTTCAGCTTAAAAGCTGTGTAGATTTAATGGGATCCTTCAATAACAAAGTGTAACAGAAATAGTGGCAGAAACTCTAACCATCTGTCAGGACCCCTCCTGCCCCCTTCTGGTATCGTGTTGGAACAAAAGAGTAGAAGTCTTCTAAAATTAACTGAGAAGATTTTTATTTTTTTTTTTTTTTTTAATTAACTATTACTTTGTCCCACTTGCAGATCCTGCTCATTCTGTTACAGCACAGAACAAAGTAGTTGAAAATAATAGCTAATTACTACCTGGTTCAAAGAAGGTTATGTCAACGAAAGGATACTCTTCACTAAATGTAAGGATATGAAACAGATTAAAAATAGACCTTCCACCAATATCTACAGCTGTGACTTCTGGCAAAAAGGAAAACACTGAAAGTCATCACAACTATTTAAAAAAAGACCAAATCTATTTACCAGAACACCTTTGCCTTCTTCAGGATTTGGATACTTCACTGTGGGAAAGTCTGGATCAGGATCTTTCTGCTCCGGAACAGCAAAAGGAGGGCTAAGGTCAAATGCCTTGAATGCCAACTGCACAAATTTATGTCCTACGCCATGCACAGACGTATGAACAAACTTCAAGTTTGTTTCCTTGTTTATATTCCTGAAATAAAACAGGTTAACAGTAAACTTGGACATGGAAGACTGTTCTGCAGAAAACTGACTATGTTTGGAAACAGATACAACTCAGTATTCTACATCACTGTTAAAATTATGAATTAAAGGAGGTAAGGTTTTAAAAGCAATGATTTGAAAATCGGCTTAGCCTAATTTTTCAACAGTATGAGTCATTCTTGGCATCCAATATCCTGGTATGTGCAAATCGCTGGAGTAAGAAAGACAGTACACTCTACACATCCCAAAGAAAGTGAATAAAAACAAATACAACTGACTAAAGAAACTCTTCATGCCCAGCTCTAGGATTTAAACCACCCCCAAAGACTGTGAACACAGTGAGTCAACAGCAGCCTGCCCAATTTAAGCATACTTGTTTTTAGGAAGTAAAAAGCGTTGGGCATACCTAAAATAATGCCAACTCCTAAGGAGACATTTAATTCCAATTCTGAAAAAGCAGTGCAATAGTCCCAGCTTTCTAGTAACTCCTGACTGTTTTTAGCAAGACTAAAAACATGGTTACTGGTAGTTAAAATTTCTACATAAAATAAGCAGATCTAAAAGGTTGATACTCGTCTACTACATACATCCGTTCTAACTGTTAATCACCAAGAGAAACATCCACTTCATTTAGCTGAGTGAAGATTTTACTGAGCAAGTGATAGGAGTAGGCTGTTGTAAGACACCCAAGGCTACCAGGAGCACAAGCAAGGCTGGAATGACAGAGCTTCTTCATCTAGAACTGGCTTAACAGCCTGGCTCACCATCTCTCTTAGAGTCTTGTTTAAAGGCTGGTGGGTTGTCCGTGCCAGCTCACCTCCAGCAGCCATGAAAATACAGGGAGACACCATCAGAAATTTGCTCACTTTGCTGGGTTAGACTTCTGACAGGACAGCTTTATGAACTGGCTTACTACACCACCACACAGCTGCCAGTGCTACCACAAAAGGTGACAAAAAACACAGGCAGAACTTGGTCATGGCAGGATTGTGCCCACCCTCACTTCCATCAATTTAATCTTCCCTGCTAACATGCTGGATGGAATATGCTGTATTCTTAAAGGAATTAACATCAGTCACCTGTAAAAGCACTGTTTCTGTATGTCTTTGAAATACTCCTTATTGACCATGGCATATGGATCATGAAGTAGTGGGCTGCTGTCAATCAGTTTGTCATCCCAAGCCTGAGGCCATGGCTCTTGGTTCTCCTCAATAGCCTGAGCAATTCCTTTGTCGTGAGGGGAAATGATCTGAGCACCATTTTCCCAGTAAACCTAAATAAAAAATAGCTAAGTGAGTATTTTCATCATTAATCTTGTAAGATAGTTTTGTCATGTTTATTGTTGGTTAAGGTGCAGTACATTCACTAGGGTATTACAGTAAAATAGGCTCAGACATACCCAAAGTATTCTGTTCATATTCTCAGTGTTTCTTCTCACATCCCATTTTTATTATATTAAAAAAAAGGCATTTTAATTTTATCAAAAGATACCAAGATAATGAAACACAAAACAAGGCCTAGTCATTTACTGAGAAAACTTTCATTTTTGTATTTTGGAAACAGTCTGTATATGACTGCCCAGCTACTGAATGACTGATGCACAGGCAATTCAGATGTGCTTTTTTCAGTGGATAGCAGATTACAATGGCATCCTGCTTTCTAGAGCAAATATTTTAGTTATTAGTTTAACATGATACTAGCTTTAAATGCATAGAAGAGATAAGAGAGATAGAGAGACTAGTAATTAATTTAGTCTATACCATGGTAGGAACTATACACAATTGCATTAGTTTCTCTACATGAAAAAAAAAAAAAAAAGAGCCAGAAAATAGATCACTTGGAATACCTTATAACCATTGTCTTGTTTGGGATTATGGGAAGCAGTAACCATAATTCCAGCACAAAGCTTCAGATGAGTTACTGTGTATGGCTGTAACAAGAGAAAGTTACTTGAAGTAGAATGTGCAACATATTATATATTATTTCTTCTCATGCATATATAATACTTTCATAGTGCTGAACCAAAAGAAAATCAGGATGTGATTCCTAAACACTGACTTCCTAAAGGAGAAGCTAAGTAGTACTTGCACCATGTGGCACAACCTCGTTTTTGCTTGTGCTTTTTTCCATTTCTATGTTATTAAGTTGTTCCAGATGCTTTGTGAATCTCTAGGGTAGTGAATTTCCAGAAGGAAGCCAGATGCACGTGTTGCCTACTGCAGAATGCCTTGAGGTACCCAAGGCCTTAGAGGGTGCCAAGTCTGCTGGGGTAATGACAGAAGTCAGCATGGGGCAGAGAACTGCAGCTCAAGGAGTCTCATCCACAGTGTCTTTTGGGAGCAGCCTTGGGAGCTACTACTCCACCAGGGCTCAGAAGAGAATTGTTTTGGAGAAAGCTCTTATAAATTAACTCAAAACAGATGGAGCAAATTAAAAATAAAGCATTGTTCATGAACATAGGTCCACTCTGTGTCTATTCTCAGCTCTTTATTTAACAGTGAAATGCAATCAATTGCAGTTCTTACATCACTTTAAGCTGCACTATTAAGAATTTAACTCTAAATCTATAAAAAATTATATCAGTGTAAGAATTCTATGTAGAAAGTCTGTGTTCATTTTGCAATGCTCACTGGGAAAAATTATTGCCAAGACCAGGGCTTTTCTATATTGCTCTCGAGACACCTGATGTTCTGATGGGTGCATTGTGGACACAATCCAACAACCCTTCTGGCAAAACTCCACAGCACAACAGCAAACTTGCTATTTTGGATTCAATATCTGCCTTGCTCCTCCACCTCTTAAAAAAAAAAGGTAAAAATCCAGCCAAATGTGAGACTTCAGACTCCATAGCCATCTGCTGACATTCCACATTCTCCCTTCTCTTGCTATGCATATTGTAAATTATACATAGATAAGTAAGTACAAGACTCTCTGCAGGAAGAGCTTAAAACATAAGAACTTTTGGTTTGTGTAGCTATCCTTAATTTAAGTAACACAAGGTATCTGATAGAATTTGTGTATCTTTAAAGTAGATAAAGTACATAGAAAGAAATAAGAGAAAAACCTACCACAAAGGGAGTTGGTATTATATCAGAGAATAGATAAACTGGAACTCCTTGACTGATGAAGGTGTTGGCAGCAAGTCTTGCAAACCTAAATAGAAAGAAAAGATACCTAGTGAATATATTAATTTTCTTAGTTCGTTTACTACAATTCAGGGTTTTCCCTCCTACTCTAATGCAATTACAAAATCCCAACAACAAACACCACCACTTATCAATATATCTCAATTATTATACTGACCCAATTTAAATGTGTCCCCTCATTATTCCCAACAGACACAGCACACCTCTAAGAACTGCTTGGGCATTACCAGTATGTAAGAGTACTGTAAATCCCACACATCAATTCACTTTACAGAAAGAAAATACAGTTGAAGTAGATATAAATCCATCATGGACCACACAAGGCATCTACAAAACAATAAATACAAAACCTAAGAAGTACCTTTTGCTACTACCTCCACTGGAAGGATGAGCACGAGCATCAAACCCAATCACCACTCCTCTCTTTTTTAGGTCACTGAAGTTCTTCTCAAGGTATCTGCAAAATCCCTAAAGACAACAACAAATGCACCTCATTAACGCAATCCTGATGTTTAATTTATCATCACATTAAGATGATTGCTAAGATGCTGATGTCTTAGGAAGCTGAGCACACACAGCATCTCACTGAACTGCTCTGGGATTCAGCCTGTCCAGGACCAATAAACACTAAGAAATATCAGGACTTTCAAATCAATATTGCAAACCTTGACAGCATTTAAGCGCTTTCTAAAATATCAGCCTCAACTCCAAAAAGGAACAGGTAATACAATTAGTCTGAATCACAGGTTTTGAGAAATGATTCAGCTGTCTTAGGTCTCATATGAGGAAGAGAACAGCTGGCCAGCATTTCAGGTTTTTAACCAAATCTCACCCTTAATAATGACATCTCTTTAGCACATGATGCATCACCACTCCACACAGCAGTTACTCAGGGTTGTAGGCTTTTTTCCCCAAGTAGATCTACTTCAGGATCCATGTATGTATACAGACCTTCACTGCCTTTATGTAAATCCATGTCCAGCACACACAAAGCTCAGCCAAATGTTGGCTGCCTTTGGGACTTTTTGCAGTCATTACAACAGCACTAACTGTTACACTTGAGCTTAACTGCAGCTGTATAAATTAAACTGCAAATCAAATACAGAAAGTAACTTCTTTTAATAGTTTAATAGCTTCTCTCTGCTTGTTTTCAGAGATCAGCACTTAGCTAATAATTATAATTTAAATTACTTCTGAAGACTGGAAGAATAGGAGACAACTTGTACTTCCACAGACTACTCATTTGCTTGCCATAAATGAGGCTCTTCCATTCATATACACAACCAGTTAAGTGAGATAAAGTGCTGAACACAATACCTGGGTTGTCTGGATAATAGTCAAGTCATTCATGTGGGAAATCCCTGCTCCCATGGCAGCTCTGAGCCCTGCTGTGCCAAACTCCATCCGCGAGCCAAAGTACTTCTGCAGTTCTCCAGCATTTCCTTCCGCAAGTAATTGTTTCACGATTGCGTAAGTTTTTGGATTCTGTTGATACAAAATTCAGAAATTCTAAATGAGGTTTTGTTTGTGTTAATAGAACTGACTGTCTGTCCCAGTGTCTGGGTTTCAGTATCAAAATATGGCACAGAACTTCAAGAAAACCAGAACTCCTGCTGTCTTCTTAATTTTAAATCAGTACAACCTCATGTATTACTTATTTTAGATTTATCTCCTTAAGTCAACATGAACAGCAATGTGTGTGTATGTGCATATATATATACGTATGTATCTATATCTCGCACGATTTGGGATGTTAAAATATTTTCAAGATGTCTATTTTAATGTTTTCTATTTTTAAAAACAAAATAAACAAAAAGTATCACTTTGACAGTTCAGAGAATTTTTCCTCATCACAACACAAGAACTACACTAAACATTTAAGAAAGCAAGTTAAGCTAATTATTAAGAATTTTTTGTTATTTCTATAGCACTATATGTAGAGTTTAAAATAAATTACACTAATTTCACACCTATAAGGTACACCAGCCTATAAGGTGCACTTCCGGGTTTCGATCAAAATTTTAGTCAAAAGGGTGCACCTTATAGGCGTGAATAACTGTAAATTGTAACCTTTTCCCAAGACTGGCTAGAACAAGCTCTTGTAGCAGCAAAACTAAGCAGACTGGGCAGAAGATAATTTCCAACATACTTGCAGGTAACGCTTGTAAAAATAAACACAACCCCAGGATTAAAGCCTAGAAGCTACAGCCAAATTCTTAAATAAAATTACTTAAGAGTGGCAACAATGAGGCCATGTCAGACCACTTGAGAACAGTGAGGAGCTTCTAACTTTCACCGCTTTTCTTGGTATATTGCTTTGACAGATTCTCTGTTGTTAATTACTCTTTTTGTTTCCAGACTTAGGGAATTAGCAAGTCCTGTATGCCTCAGCTTCTCAAGAGAATAACATGAGACCTTTGAAGTTCAGTATTTGTTTCTTGAGAACTGATGAGCCAGGAGGACAGATGGCAGATTCCTGACCACAGGATCATGTGGAGAAGCAGCAGGTTACTCACTGCATGAATACTTCACCTTACTCTGGAGTACAAAGTTTATCATTTCCAAAGGGACACAAACTTTGATTTCTAGGCAATTAAATCAACTCATAAAAGTTACAGACTCTACTATTTCCTGGATGACCTAGGTATGCTTACAGCAAGGGAAAGCATACCATTCTAGGCAAAAGGAAAAAAAAAATTAAATGTAAACCCATAACTCTTGTGCAGCTTCAGAAAATGCTGCTGAACAGAGTAGCAGGCATGTGTTTGCATACAAAGGCATAAACATTCTGCACATCAAACTGAGACCAGAGTCAGAATGTTCTAACCACTGACTTGTGCACTCACTACCACAGGACAAGCAGCATAGTTTAAATACATACTGAAAAAGCTAAAGAGCCTTTGATGCTAATGAGCAAACTGCATCATGGAGAAAAATCTAAAGAATTTAAAAAAAGAAATCCAGCCTCTTGAGTGCAATAAACAATTAGGTACCCCCGAATTACTGATTTCCAGTGCAAAAATTACCAGTTTACCAGTCCAAGAATGTTGCAACTCACACTCCCTCGTAGGCAGCTTGACATAATTATCTATTATTATTGAGTAATTACATTCTGTAAGAATAAACATAAGTCTATGTTGTTATAGAATATATAGGGCAGTACAACTGAGTTTAGGCTGCTTACAAGTTGACATCAAGTTTTTGCTTTAACATCAGGCCTATGTCTCAAAGGTAATCCTGAATGACACCATTTGCATCCAGTTTTGTACACTGCCTAGTCACCTTTTAACTCCTCTTCCTGAGCTTTGTGCACATGAGTCATCTCTGAAATGAGCATGTTTTTAGGTAGATGGTACACACATTTCTACAGGTGTTTGACAGACTAGAAGCTGTAATGCCAATGCAGAAGGACATCAGGAGCATCCCGCAGCTCTCACAGCCAAGGAGTTTTTTGTTTGTTGTTAGAGGAATTTCCTATGTTTGGCATCTTCTGTGAAACTAGAGGGATCCTCCAGCTTTTTAAGTGGTTAAATGTACATGTCCAGGTGGCTGCCCAAGTTCTAAGAGTTTCAGCCCATTAAGTTTTCTAAGGAAAACTTGCATTAATTTAGTTGGTCCCCACTGCCTGCCTCCATCCCACAACAAATAATGATAAAAGCCAGGCCAAGTCTGTTCAACGTATTAGAAGGATTTTTCCAGTAGTATTGTTATAATTGTTTATGGCTATATTCTCCTAAGAATCCGTCTCCTCTGTGTGTGTGTGTAGAATGTTATGATGCCATTGTATGCAGCTAAGAAAAAATAACCTAATCTTGTTTTTGACTTTTTCTTCTGCTTAAACTCTTCACAGCATCTCTACCAAAGACGGACCAAATGGTATCAGAAGAATGAAGTGCTGGCTTTTTGTTTTCTTGTTGATTCTCTCAGGTTGCACTTTTTCTGCTCTCATATTAAACCAGATGTTAGTATGGGAGTTTTCTGTCAATACAGTGGCAGGTGATTTAATACCAAGTTAATATCCACTAGTGCAATTAACTTGAACATCACCTGGTAACACTCGAGTTATTTACTTTAATTGACACTACAGGAAGGCTCAAGGAGTTATCATCACTAGGGGAGTCCCCACAGGGTTTTAGAGGAGAGGAAAAGCTTCTGACTGAACAGATTTTGTTTTTACTAAAACCAGAAGCTACCTTCCATTCATAATTCTATGACTGATAATAGAAAGAATGAAAAATATGGTATTACTGTAATGAGCAGTGATGAAAACAGCTTGGTAACAAGCACAGTAATTGTCATGTAGGTAGAAACTTCCAGTTAGGTCAGCAAGGCCACCCTCAGCCATAAAGACTTGCTCTTGCAGACAATAATTTTCTAAGAAACATGGGGCTTATCATCATTAAATATTAACCTATCTCTACACGTCAAAAAGGAAATTTTTTTTTATATCAGAGTAAATGGACAAGGGTTATACCTGATTCTTCTGTTGCTCAATAGAAACATGCAACAGCTCCCTGTGAAATTTAAATACCTCATCATTTTTGAGCAATCAGCAATGGGTATTGCACACTAGTCAATTATTACTGAGTCAAAGATGAAAGTGTTAAAAGAGGGCTAAACTTTCAAAAGTAAAGATGCTATAAGGTATACTACATTAGATTTCCTAAGGGTTTAACAAAATAATCAGAATAATCAGCTGAAAAAGCAAATTATTACACAGAAGAAAGGAATATAACTAACGCTGGTCAGGGAAGTAAATAAAATGTAAAAATGTAAATAAGAGGCTCTAAAACCAAACTGTTTTCTCAAACTCAATTAAACTGGGACAAAAAGGCACAAAAGCTTATTGTCATTTGACCTGATGCATTAGCATTTCAGAAAAGAGAACTAGTAAGGAGGACTAATGCTATCATTAATAAAACCAGAACTGGGTAACTGGTCAGTTAAACAATTGACTGATCTTTAATGAAGAATCACGATAAGCTTGAAGTATTCTAATGATGTCCTTTAGAACCTGGAAAGAATACTAAAAAAAGAATTATTATAGATTTCCACTGATATTTTTGAAATAAGCAGATGGCTTACCAAACAGGTATGTGTGCTGCACAAAACTCAGAGAGCATTGTTGAGTGCTCAGCCCCGGGGAGTCACTTTAATGACTGAAGGGGGGCAATGGCCAGTGTGTTCCAATACAGCCAAATGAACAAATTACATGAAGAGGGACATAAAAAACTCAAACCAAATGTGCCAATAGAGGCCTGCATCTTAGTGGGATCTGCAGCACAAACCACTACATGACCACTCCCAGAACACCATTGTGACAAGATGTATCTTTAGGTATGTGGAAAACAGAAACACACACATTTTACCTCTGTGTATAGTGTTGTCAAAACCAAAACCAAAGATAAGTCCCAACAGGAAATAACACCTGAAGAAAGCAGGACTGACAGCCTCTGCATTTCCAAGACATTTTGAAGTGAGCCCACATGTCTTTTGGGATCAATATTTTAGTAAAAAAAAATTTGAAGGTACTAGGAGGTTTTTAACACTGAAAGACAGGTAACACGGCAAAGTATGTTGGTCTTTAATAATTTAAGTCTTTAACTGCCCTGCGACTGAAGCAGTTCGGAACAATACAGGCCCATTTGAAAAAGACGTTCAGTACAGCTAAAAGACAGACTGAGAGAGCAGCCGGGGCGTTTCTAAAGGGAAGCGGGGCTGCTGCGCCAGGTGCCGGAGCCGCAGCACCGGGCGGGGGTCTGCATCCCACCTGCGCCGGCCCCAGGCGGGTGGGGGGATGGATGGAGGGGTGGAGCGAGAGCACCCCTCTGTCAGAGAGCTCCGAGAGCAGAGCCAAAGGACAATGGGCGCTTTCACCGCGCCCCAGACCGGCACAATGCAACAGCCGCGCTTCCTCTGCCTTCTGCGCCTCCACCGCCCCCCACCCAGCCGCCCTGGCCGGAGCCGCCGCCCCTCACCTTATCCCAGAGCAGCCACTGTTCGGCCGCGCAGCGGAGCGCGGCATCCCCCGCGGAGCCCCGCGCTGCCATCCCGCTGCCCCCGAGCCGCGCCGCTCCGCTCCCTCCCTCCTTCCCTCTTCCGGAGCGCGCCCGCTCCGCTCCCCTCCCCTCCGCTCCGCCCGCCGGGCCGCCCGGGCCGCCCCACCTCCGCCCCGCCCGCCTGCCCGGGCCGGGGTCAGGGCCAGGCCGGGGCCATGGCCGGACAGGGCGGCCCCGCCTCCGCCCTGCCCTCCGCGGCCCGCTCGGGGCCCTCGCTTAGAGCCGCAGGTTAGCAGTGTTTTCCCGGGGCGCTGAATGTTGTCAGGTGTCCGCAGCCCCAGTGGGGCTGGGGCAGCTCCGAGGGGAGGGAGCCCCTTGGCCCCGGCCCCCGCACTGCGCCGAGCGCAGGAGGAGCGTTCCCAATAACAGCGGGAAAAGTGCGGTGGACACGGCCGCCACCTCCGCAGCATGGCTGACGGAAGAAAATAGCGCTGATGTTAGGAGTGTCACCTTCCACGGGCGTTGGGCTAAGGCGACTGAGATTCCTTTTCACAGTCAAGATAAATGAGAGATGAGCTCGGGAGCGCTCTAATTTGGGATAAAGATTATAACTAGAGGATCTTTAACTTCCTTTCTGAACCAAAACGTGCTATGATTCTGTGATAAATTTTCATAGAAATAATGACTTGTACAGATGTTTGGAAGCCTTTCAGAGTTCATTAGTACCCTACCAGAATGCATGTGAACAAGAGAAATGCTACACATACTTGCAGAAATGTAATGTTAATGTACATCCTTCTGATATTCACTACTGATGAGTAGAATAATTGTTACGACACCCTTACACAAAAACTGTTAAGATGAAACAACAGAGAAACGAAAGAATTAGAAAATCAGAAAAACATATGTTGTTTGGCCACTTTTCTAATAATTTCTCTATCACTTTGATAATATTACTTAACCCAGTCAGCTGCAAAATTAAAAAAAAAAAAAAAAAAGTAACTGAATTTCACATAGGAAAATGGACTGTCTTCTTTCTGCCTGAATTAAAGAATGGGTTTATAGGGCTTTTATTTATTATAGCTTATAGCATAGACTCTTTGAGAGAAGCCTAAGCTGCCAAGTTGCTGGTCTGCTTAAACAATTCCTATGACTAGGCTGGAGTTTTGACTGGAATCCCCTGAAGATGCCATTGTAGGCCCTCCAGTCAGGTTTATTTCTTAATATTTTTTTGGGCAAACATATAGTCCAGAGGACACTGGACCCTCTTGCTTGCCTAATAAGATTTCTGTCATCAACTTCCCAAAGTACTAAGGGAAACAGCAGTCTGAGTGCTCTGGAGCTTCAGGACAAGGTGTTCTGGAGGTTTTCCCTATGTTTTATCAGCCTCTGTCTGAAGCTGGGCTAGACCAGGTGATGCACATGTGCAGGGAGAGCTCCAAGGGGTAACTGGGATTTCCCTGTTTAACTCTGCAGTACAGGCCAGGCTAGGGGAATACCCCTGAGAGTGGTGCAGATACAGAGCATGTGTTGCAGGTGTTCTGAGGCTGCTGAGAAATGTGAGGTCACTGTGACAGTGCCATACAGGAGGAACAGAGTAATTTGCCAGGGGTGCCAAGTGCTGAATCCTCTTGTAAGGGATATCCTATCCAGGTGCTTTCCAACAGAGATTCATTGGGAGCAAGGAGCATCCCTTTTCCCCCAAGTTTAGAGGACAGGGCAAATGAGGAAGAGGAAGATTCGCTTCAGTGAAGAATGATACAGCCACTACAACACTGGCTTTTAAAGAATGTTAACAAAGATTTCTGCCACTGACTCAGCTGAAGGAGGTGACAGATTCATGGAACATGTCCTCTTTCTCTTGAATGCCTGAGCTTGGCTATAAATCAAGCAGGTTTTCTTCAGGATGGACCAAATGATTATCATGACCCATTGCAGTATAGGCTCAGCTGTGTCACAGAAAAACTCTTTCAAAGTTCTTGTCTAAAACCTTCTGGGACTGCTCTGGCCAGAGTGGCCAGAACGATGCAACTTGCAACGTACCACAGTCCTGAAAACATGAAATCAAAATGATCTAATGACACTGGAAGAGGCTGAAAATGAAAGAACAGCCAACTGCTGCCTGCAGTTGCTGCTGTGATGAACACAGTTCTTCATGAAAACAATATAACATAAATTATTTCAAAACACCTCAAAACAGTAAGATACTTCATAGCGATTCTTTCAAAAAGTGAATTTCCAAGAAAATTCAAAACCCGACAGTGTTTCATGAGGAGCCCTAGATATTGAATTGGAGAAAAACTGGTTGACTATATGTTAAAAAACATAAAATTCAGACATAAAGGATGAAAGGTTTTTCCTTATTTTTTTTCCTCCAGTTGTTACCAAACCCAGCTGAAATTGACAAAATAAAACTTTAAAAATCCATTCAATAAACCAATTAAGTTTTCTGACTTTATACTCTTTTTTTTGGAACTTAAAATATTGTGTCTAATTTTAATTTGATTTTCTTTAAAACAGGTGGAATCTTTGCTAAATTCAAATTAATGCTAGAATTTCAGAGTGGGTTACTTTGTGAGGTATCTAAAGCAGGTCTTTCAACCTACACTTTCGGAAGTGAAAAGTTTCAGACGAATACTGAATGTTATAAATTGAGCTCAGTGTGGCTGCAGCTGCACAGGCTTTTCACACCAAGTATGAACCAAATGGCATTTGTCTGTTAGCTGTGTTAGGCTTTAGCCATAACACCACAGCATCAAATTGCTTTATTTTACTTGCAGATAGGGAGAGCAATGAATGTGTTAATGCTGCTCATAAGTATCTTCAGTCAAGTTTTGAATTTTATGTTATCTGCTAGTGTATGTTGTACAGAGGGATTTTACCAAAGTATATAAATACCTAAAGGGGATGGTGCCAGGCTCTTTTCAGTGCTGCTCACTGACAGGACAAGAGGCAGAAACTGAAACAGAGGAGGTTCCAGGTGAACATTAGGAAATACTTTTTCACTATGATGGTGACTGAGCACTGACGGAGGTTGCTTAAAAAGATTTTGGAGTCTTCATCCTTGGAAATATGTAAAAGCCACCTGGACATGGTTTTGGGCAGGTGGGTCTTGAGCAGGGAAGTTTGACCAAATGAACTCCAGAGGTCTTCTCCAGCCTCAACCATTCTGTGAATCTGAGACATCGATACATTCTGTAATAAATGAGATGTTGTATGTTCTGGCAAGGAAGCTGAATTTTTCATTGCTGACTTCTGCAGTACTGTGATAAAGCTGTAGAGAAAATTTGTGAAATGCTAATAGAAAGTGAATGCCACAACCAGTGATATTTTCTTATTGTATGTACAGATATTACATTTAAGCTTTTCTACCCAGTTCCCCCATTTTCAGTATGCTTTTAGTGCATCATCATTCTCCATTTGCAGCCAGCTGAGATATAAAAATTGCTATTTGTGTTACAGACAGAAATAAAAGGATTAAGGATTATAGCATATTACTGATAGCAAGTTAAAGTTAGTTTTAGTTTCTTGGAGCTTAGAGTATGTACTTGTCTTAGCTCCACTACTTTAAGCAGTCTGAAAATTTAAAGGTATTTTATTAGTTTTCACTTTCATCACTAGCTTGAAATACTAGTGGGGGGCAGGAGAGATAAAAGCTTTGATTCTACATCAGAGATTGACTGGGAAACTATGGTGCACATTGCACATTTCAAAAAGCACATATAGCCCTCAGAAGAGGATGTTGTTTTAAATAAAGCACTGTTCTAGTAATCTGATGAGAGGGGAGGGGGAAGCAGGGGAAGAAAAGGAAGGATGTGGTGGATATTGTATTCCTGGCTTGAATTTTAGTATTTGTTCTTCACTTCTGTTGTCTACCAGCTAACCCAAGGATGTATCAGATTATTTTACATTTCCTCTTGGAAATTTTTTCTCCATTGTTTGTTACAAGTTTCTTGTTCACAATTGAAAGTCTTTTATAATGTCCTCTGTTTGGCATAGTGTTCTTGATCTCCGGTAGGCAGATCTTGGATCCTGTGGCAGCAGAACTACTAACACATGCCTTTTCTATTTTGTTCTAGACTGCATTCAGTTTCTAGGTTCAAGGATAAATTAACTTATGTTTGTTCAACAGATAGGGCAAAGTCAGAGCTAATGCCAGTTCTTTTCAAGTATATTTTGGACTGCTGCCCTTCTCTTACATATAAAGACCAAAAATACAAGCCGAAGTGAAAAATAAAATTAGTCTGACTAATGAATACATGATCATGAACTCACCCCTTGTGCCAATGACTCAAATTATGCTGTGATAAAAAAAGAAGCATTTGATGTTCTGGTTTCCTGTTATTCAAGAATAATCTGCAGAGTTTATTTTATGCATTTTATAATATGCACAATTCTTTTATGAAAGAAGGGAGTAGGGTGCATTATTTTTATATATGTCCTTCAGTTTGGTTGTGATTTAATTTTATTCCTTCCCTAGATAATTTTCTGGTTAGCTAGGTAGAATTATCAGGTCTACAACTTGATTTAAATAACACTTAGCTGTCTGTTACAGAAATGGGGTTGAGAGGGATTCTCATAGTTCTCACCCTAAGTTAAGGAAAGCTTTCCTTAACCAGGATTAGTTATCCTGAGTAGAAGTAAAAAAAGTCTAAACTGGTTGCAGCATAAATATACTGGATAAATATTTGCCTTAACAACGATAAATTATGAGGATTTTCATAACTTGTTATGAAAACATAACAAGTTTCCCAAAAATGTTAAGCTTCTAAATCCAACTTTAGACTTCTAAGTAAGCTGTTTCTCAAAAGTGCTGAACCTGCAGCAGTTCCCATTGAATGCTCAGGCTTGCAAATGCATGGCTGAGAGGCATGATGGCAATATCAAAGCGGAAGGGCAGTTGCTTTAGAAAAACCTGGCACAGTATGCTTTTAGAATATACAGCTACACTCCACAGTTTACACCACTGAAGTTGAAATATTTGTTTAACAGACAGAAAAACTGAACTCACATGCAAAAGATTCATCTGATGTCTCACTGATGAAGGAAATAGTATCTAAAATTTGGAAAGCTAGTAGCGTCATATTTCCGTTAGGAAGCTGCACTAAGAAGGTAACACTAAATTTCCTACTTTGTTTTTCCTGAATAAATTAAAAAAAAATGCAATTAAGGAACTGACTTAAAAGATGTAGCATCTTATTAATGCAGATTATTTACTCTTGGTAGAGGAGATAAGCATATCCTACTCAAACCATACAAGAGCTAAACGAAAGGCTATACTGAGAAATTTGTACAGTGGGTCTTGGAATGGCCTCAAACAACTTGGACATTGCACTACAGCACGCTTTTTAAACAGCTTCACTTTTAATCTCCACAAAGTTTCAATGACAATGAAGCAGAATAATTAACCCCCCAACCCCAAAGCTGAGTTCAGGCTTCGTGCAATGATTTAATGGGCACAGGCTGCCCTCTCGCGGCCACAGCAGGAATACCTACCGAGCTCATCCGCTGCTCTGAGCTGAGCTGGAGCTGCGTCCCTGAGTCCCGCCTTGCAAAACATTCCTCACGTTTCTGCCAGATCGTAATTGCTTCATAATGTACTGCTAGTCTTCCTGTAATTTGAGGCAGGAGCTTCATCTCCTTCTCTTTAGATTTAGACAATCGAGAACAAATGTCAGTGAATAAAAAATACCTGCACTCTTTCTTATACTGCTTCAATATTCCTGTTTCCAGAGTGTTCCAGTATCAAGAAATGAAAAGAAATACTGAGAACGTAGCAGGAGTGGCATTCATCGAGAAAACCAACATCTTTCCCATATATAATTTTGCATAAAACTTTAGGTTGCATTCAACTACATGTTACTTTCTGAAGTCTTATTGTTAATATACAGAAAATTTAAGTAAAGTATGGTAATAATACATTAGTAAAGACTGTGAAACTTCACTAATGGCCTAAGGGGTTTCTTTTCTTTCTACATTCCCTGACCAAACTGTTGAAAGGAATTAGTGTTGCTACCTCTGAGAACAATTTGTTTCTGTAACCATTCCTGTATTAATAAATTTTTCTGTTGTCATGTACTTTCTTGGTAAATGCAAGTATTACTCTAGGCATTTGGCTTGATGCCTTCACTGCTGTAGAAATTGAGATTGACTTTCTGATTAGCATAATTAAGCTCGTTTTTATTCTTGCTTTACTTGCCAAATACTCAAAGTTACTTCCTGCTTTTTCATGCTTTGTAGGTTATAGGTTAGTCATAGCATGCTTGTTTTTCATGGCAAGATGGCAGTGATACATGATTAAAAGAAGTAGTAAAGTAATGCCTTACAATTCTACCCCATCTTCTAGAATCAAAATGTGCTGAGAAGGTTTGAACATGTTTGATTTCAAGTAGTTCCTTTCTTACAAAGCTAACAGCTTCATAACACCACAAGGAGTAATCATATCTTTGCAAACAAGCGATTAATAATATTTTCCTCCTCCAGCATAATCACCTGATGCCAGACTTTGTCCAGGAATGTATGAGCACCATATAATTAGAGCTATACCAGGAACTGATAGTTCATAGTGCATTTGGATCATATGGCAACCAAACCTTAAAAAAAGAGATAAGTTTTAAAAAATAAAGTGTTCAAGAGCTTTACTCTTGAGGAAGGAAAACACTCAATATACAAAAAGGTTCTTGCAGATTGTTGATATTTCTTTATAAGCCAAACGTAAAGCTTTCGTTAATCCCAGATGACCCAAGCCGTCTCTACTTGAGAAGGCATTTATTGCCACTTTGGTAGTCAGCTAAGAGGCCAGGATGGCTTGGTGGCATTACAGCCTGTTCACTCAGTACTATGGAAAAGCCCAAATCTGGTGACTTGTAGACAGACTGCAAGTGCCATTCAAATACTCTTTGGTGAATGACCTCTAGGTAGTGTGCACCAATAACAAGAGAGAGAACAAAGTTTTTGTAAATTCCAGCTAATGAATGGATTATACTGAGTGATAAAGCTGTAACGTAAATTCTGAATCCTGGTATTTCAGTACTCTAGCATTACATTATTAGTATATACTAATATACTGTGTGTTGTAATACAATATCATTGTAGAGGAAACTGTACAATTTCCTCTGTAGATGTAAATATTTGCTGGAACAAAGTCTTCCTGAGAAAAACACCGTTAAAGAATTCTCAAACAATTCAGTGTCAATAAGACAAGATAATACTTTTCTATAAAGAGCTGCTTTAAAGGAATAATCTATCTTATAAATTAAGAGATTAATAGATATGAAGTTAACTGAAAGAATAAATCCCATATATAACTAATACATATTGACTCATTGCCACTGTGGGCAAGCACACTGTGCAGGCACAGATCATTGTTTACATCTTTTCTATAAGATTTTTATGTACATCTTTTTCATGATACTGACAGAGTAATGTGTGAGCTCAGCCATGTGATGTGCCAGATAAAATGTCATCAAGAAGACTTACTGAATGCACTAACTTATTAGCTGAAAATATTAAACAGAGCATTCAGCTCAAGCTTTATAACCAAAGCACATAAATACACACCGAGACACAAATCACTCAGTTTCCCATGCTATAAATTTTGAATCAAGCAGTAGCTGAAGTTTTCAAAGCATATCTCCAAATATGTGGGACAAAAATTTTGGGAGCACATATACTCTTATTTACCTCTCTCCCCCTCATATCATATGAGGAACTTTTACTACAGTAAGTAGCATTTTATACAGCAAATAATAGCAAATTTATACAGCACTACAGGTGATATACATAGCAATCTAACAGCAAAAGATTGTGCATTTCACTGTCTTTTAAAATTAGGTTTGCAATCTTTTAAACAAGAAGCCTAAGGAATAGAAATTCAGCAAGTGTTGTTGAATATGTAAACATCACTTCTAGCCATGTGTGCAAGGGTGCAGATTGTTTGAGGCTGTTCAGACAATCAATTGCCTTGTCCCATAGTCTGGTCTGGATGAACACCTATAGGCCTCATCCTTTAATCACCGCACAGACAGCAATGAATTTAAGGACAAACCTTGCTTATTCGTGCCGAAGGAAAGTTCCCCGCCACCATAAAGTTATGTAACATAATTAGACATTGGATAGCAGCAGCTGTTCTAACCACAGCATGACCAATGCATCACTTTTCTTCCCAACTGCATCTTCCCTCCCTAGAGAGCTGCATTTTCTGATTTATTGTGCTGCCTGTTATCTCTTAAAGTCAATATATTTAAAAATAGCACTTCAAAAGGGATCCTGATTCTGAGGTAAAGCTCTCCCTCATATTGCTTATTTCAGAAGCCTAAATATTAGCAGATCTGATGTACATGTCTCTTCATTATGAGAACATTCTGAGAACACTTCTTGCTGAGACTTTCCTCTGTGCTACACTGTCAGAGTAGCTTACACCTAAGCATTCTTAAGGGCACAGTTTTAGCAAAAATATGTTGTAATTATGAGTATTATCACTTCGTCCTTCTTTCAATTTTTTATATTATTTTGTGTTATTTTATTTTAAACAGCAAACTACATCTGCCGCTCCCCTTTCCCAAGAAAGACATTTTGGTAGAGTGGCAGTATGAAGATGCTACCTTGTAACTGACAATAAAGATAACACACCATCAGGCTATGCACTGAAGAGGTAAAGTATAATCACGCTGTGCACTGGTCAGTACAAAGGTGTAGTGATATTTCTAAAGGTGCTGTAGTACAAACAAACAGTAAGCATAAAGGAGCATAGTAAGTTTGCACACAGCTAACATTTTGTAATAATGTAGATAGATATACTATAAAGATTCATCACAATGTAGAAGTTTCATTCAGTACTCCAGGTCCAGAGTTTTAACTTCCAGGACTTCGGAGCAATTTTAAATTTTAGTATAATATTGCAAGTTATCATATTTCTCATTCTCTATGCTTTTATGTACTAAAGAAAAGAATCATGTAATGTTTTTTGATCATGTATTTCTGGAATAAAGGTGGAGATTTTTCTTGATTGGTTAAGATTTACATTGAAAACAAAGTCCAGTCTTACATTAGCTAAGAGCCATCGCACTTCTGATGTTACCTGAAATATCTTCATTTCGTTGCCTATTAATGACAGTAAAAGTGCAATCAGAGCTCTAGACAAGCTAATTTAAAGTGGCAGCTCTTGGCTTAGAAGCTTATTCAGATGTTAAGGTGATAAAAACACAGAAGATAGCAAAGTACATGTATATCAAGTCCTGTGAGAATTGTAATGAAAATTGACTAAGTTTTCAGGGAAATGGATAAAAGAGAGGCCTCCAAACAATAATACCTTATTTCTTCTGTGACTCAGAAGTGATCTGAAATTACAGTAATTTCATGCCTATAAGGCGCACTGGAGTCTAAGATGCACTTCAGGGTTGCTGACAATTTCCCCGTACTTTCTTCACATATAAGGCGCACTAGCGTATAAAGCGCACTTTTTTTTTGCAGCGAGGATCTGCCACCGGCTCCCCCTGTGCAGCTCCTGTGGCTTGCACTTCTGGGTTGGCAAATTTCAGAACTTTGTCCATATATAAGGTGCGCTGGTCTGTAATGCACACTTCTAGGTTCCAATAAAAATTTTAGTCAAAAGGGTGCACCTTATAAGTGTAAAATTACTGTAAATCTTGCTTGATGTTGCCTATGCATCCAGGAAATCAAAATTTACTAGCTAAATTCTAATGAAATAACTTATTTATCTGACAGAAGCTCCCCAGGGAAACAATAAGCCAAGTTTTGCATTTCTCATTTACTGTAACACTTAGGAGCTATTTAGGATCGTCCCGTGTGGCTGTGATGGCTCAGAGGCTCTCAGTAGGTCAGCCAGCACTGAAGAACCAAATATTATGTCAACATCACTATTAAACACATGGAGAACCGTTGACTGTCAAAGAAAACAGAATATACTGACCATAAAACAAACTAGCTAACAAAGAAACCCTTCTGCATCATTATTTGGAATATTTCCAGTTATAGCCATTTGACCAGATAGACTGATACAAACATACAAAAGTCAGAAAATGGAAAAAGGCTGGGAGAAAGTGATGACTGAATGACACAAAATCCCAGATATCAGTGGGGCAGTTCTCCACAGAATGATTTACTATACATGGGTTTTCTGTTAATCATCCACTGGAAATATTACAGCTCTCGGAGGACAGAAACAACCAGCAATATAAGCTTTACTTGTCTGTAAAACAGGGAGGGATAACTCAGCAATGCACAAGGGAGCAGAAGTAATCCCTCTTCCCACCATATCCACCATCCTAAATTAACCTGAAAATACTACTATCTCTTACTTGAAAAGACTTGTAACCAGCTATCTGTGTGACAGTCAAGGATCACATGCCAATGTTTCCTCAGATGATTAAAGCACAAGCTCTTCGTGTGACTCTATTGGAGCTGGTAACCTTTGCAGCTGTTAAAATAGATCTATATTCCTATTTTAAGGTACAGAGCTCCTTGCCCTGCAATGCTCAGCTGAACTGATCTAGATACCAAGCCTTATTTATGTGCTGCCTAACTCCAGAAGCAGCTGTGGACTTTGTGACTAAAAAGTAGATCAGTTAGATGTCCTCTAAAAGAGTCAAAGCTTTGGCTGACCCTTTCAAAAGTCTCAAAGCGAAACCAGTTAGGGATTTAATGGAGACAAGCATGTAATCAGCATGTCCCCTCCTTTGCTGAAGCAGAATATTGTGCTTCATAAACCCCCTGATTTCACTCAATCACTCCCAAGTTTTGTTCTCATCTATTCTCATGGGTCCCCTCAAATACACCGTAATGTTGTTTTCACACCAGCTTTAGCAATGATGACACTGACAGTGTGCCAGGTAATCAGATCTTGCTCCCCTTCCTATTGTTTTCATCACATCTCTGTTTTTTTCCCAGACCTATCATGGGTCCCACATGATCAGTAAAATTTATTGGTATAATTTGTCTCCTAAGAGCAAACTGTTATTCAGACTACTGCTTATTCTTCTGCTAGACTTCTGCTGCTTTTCAATTATAAATTGCATGAAAGTCAGAATAAAAAGCTGCACTGTGGTTAATCACAAATGTTAATCTGTGAATGTCAAACAACTAATCTTCTCATCTGATACAGCAGTTACTCTGAACTGTCCAAGGGGCTTCTCCTCTTCCTGCATCCTTCTGACAACCATTCTGGCAGAAAGGTAGAAGGAACAGGTGAGAGGGAAGCAGCATGAAGTACCTACACTAAGTGAAGAGACTGTTAGTATGTGATGCTTTTACTCTCAGTGGAACTTTCAATATTATTTGAGTTGGATTTTTGTTTTGAAAAAGGGTATTTTAAAGGGGAGGAAGATTCTCTTGTCCGAGTTCCTTGCGGTAGAGGATCAAGTGAAAGATCTGACCGTATACTGCAGCACTGTTTTTTGATCTGGGTTAGAGTGGTGTAGGGACAAATACTACTGGAAAAAAAAGAACCTTTGCATTTTTTTCTATCAAAATATTTTGAACTCAGGGAATGTGAAAATATTCAGCAAGACCTTACCTTTCTTTATCAGAGGACCTCAATAGCTGAGATGAGGTTACATTTTATAAACATCAGGTGAAATTCCTGATTATGGCTACAATTTGTATTGTGCTATCATACCAGAAGCAAATATTTGGAGATACAAAGCCTTTTGTTGACTTAACACTCTGGACCAATGCTATGGAATAATTTATGTGTTTACTTTAGGAGGCTCAATAAAGGTCAAATGAATCCTTAGGAAAAAATCTCTTGTACATTATATTGACCATATGTCCCAGTGAGGACATTGAATAATCTTTTTACCTAACGTAATTTTAGTTGAAAATATCTCTCTATAATATATTATACATTATCCATATGATAGAGATAGATATCATACAGATAATATAGAGATATATATTATCTCAATCTAGGCTCTAATATAACTTTTAGTAATAACACTCCTGAGGAAGTCTGGGTTACATACTATTCCTGGAATAATGATTATTAAGGTCATGATTATTGCAGATTAGTGTTTGGTGTACATAGTGATTCATACAAAAAATATCCTTCATAAGGCTGTCCTTATCTTAATGTATTAATATTACTTGCATTATTCTGAGATAACGTTTTGCAAACCTAGGCTGGTTATAATGCAGTTCTCTATGCACATTTTCATTTCTGCCCCCATTGCCAGAATGGAAAATACTCTGGCAGGAAGAAACTGGTTTGTTTATATTCTATATATATATTGGATTTTTTCCTGAAAATATAAAGCAAAAAATTTTATAGGAAACATTTAACTTAGCATAAAGTTAAATATTTTATTGAAACTATTAGTAAGGAAAAATGAATTACAAACTATGAAGGAGTTTCTTACCTTCTTTTTCAGTAGTCCAGCATTTGCTAAGTTATCTGAGAATTCTGAAAGTATGTTTTCTAGCATTGTGTTAAATCATCAAACTATGAAATGTTTTGAGACTTACACACTGTTTGAAGTATTAAAAGTTTTCAAATAATCATTGTGGTAGCAGCAAAAAAAAGATGATTAGTTTATACCCTCGTGATTAGGACACAAGGTACTGCTGACTGTAGTTTCTTCTGCTCTATAGACTTGTCTGGTTGTACAAAGCAGGACAGCATCCACAGCTGAGAAACAGCAGAAATGCTCAGGTTTCACAACCCCTTGATTAAGACTATGTTTAGCAAAGCAGGACCTATGGACTTATGTCCTTTTAGTTCCAAAAGGAAATCAAACAACTTGTGAACATCTGAAGAGAAGGCTAACACTAGGCTTTTTGATTAAAACTTGTCTCCTCCCTCTGCAAACATGGAAGCCTGTTCCCACCTCCTCAGAATATTTTTTCTGTTATTATACTGCAACAAGTTTGACTGCATTTAATATACAGTTTGGGAATATCTGAAATAATATATTTTAATTAATTTACTATTTACTCTTCTGTCCCCTCCCATCACCCTAGGCAAGAAAACCTAACTTGCTAAGACTTGATATGCATGGGCACATCCTAACCAAAACCACCTATTAATTTACAAGATGACTGTAATATTAATGAAATTATCACACACACCTTTTAAAATCCTGTAAAAGATATTTGTCTCAAATCCTACAGCAAGAGTAGGTGCTACAGCAGGGTAACCAGGACAATTAACCAGGCCATATGATCCACACAAAACATGGAAGATCAACAGCTCCTTTATCTCCTATTGTTTGAGAACACAACCTGCTTGTTTCTTATTAGAAAAAGCACAGTGCCTTCTGGTAACAAAATTACTGTTTAAGTGCAGTTTGTATCAAAGCTAACTATTGCAGTTTTTGAAAGTATGGCACTAATGATAGGTGAGCTCTAAAACAGTATTGATTCAACCAGGGCAGGACCAGATTTGTGAGAGACATTCAGTAAGAAACACCAGGATTTTTTCTTATTGCCAGAAGATCTTCAAAAAACCCACAGTGCCAGAGTGCATTTTGCTTGTCCTCATCCTTCTCCCCAGAGTGACTCTCATCATTCCTGCTGGCCTTTGCCACTACTTGTTTCCTGATTATAATTCTTTCTATCTTCAGTGAAAATTCTAATCAAAATAAAGTAAACAAAATAGAAGATTAATCTTTAGATAATACATTTTCTGGAAAACTGGAACTTCTCAGAATTATATACTTTACCTTTTTAAAGCTGTCACACACACTGACTATTAATGAACTGTCACAGCAAAACGTATTCTGATTTAATCATATTTCAGATCTCAGCTTTGTCCTTAAATGAAAAAGAAAAATCTGTCTAAATCTTTCAAGTTCTCACCATCAGGGGATATTATTTCTTGACCAACTTTAAAAAGCTTCTCCTTCCACTGATTCTTCCCTAGATTCATTCACCTGCCTCTCCTGCTTCCATCTATCCCTTGACTCCCTCCCTGGCTTCCAAACGGCATCAACTCCTGAATCAACTGTGCTTCAGATCCACATTCTCAGGTAGTTTTCCCACGAAGTCTGGTAAGTACTATGAAAACACTGTGCATGAGAAATCAGCAGTGATTTCACTATCTCTTCTTGTTTAAATTCTTGTCAATAAACTATTTTGTGTCTTTCAGAGAAAAAGAGCTACTGCAAGATGCTACCTTGGTATGAAGATTCCTGTATCAGGCTCAGAGAAGGCAAGATAAGAAGTCGCAGAAATACCCAATACTCACTTTTTTTTAGGAAATCCCCAAATAGTACTTAGCATGTTACATTTAATAAACATCCATACAGCCATGTTCACTTTATACCTTACTGAATTCAAGCTTTTATATTTTCCTACAATTACTTGTGTATAACTGCTTTCAAGTATTATGTGTCTTGAAACAATTGATGACCTGACCTACCAGAGATTATACATATAAATAGAAACACTGTTGTGAAAACAGTGAAGTGGAATTCAAATAAAATCTTTTCTCTCTCCGTACAGCTTTTCAGTCAGTTTGTGGCTTCTTGTCTAGAGAGTTTACATCAAAAGCAGTGGAAGTAAACAGGTCTTACAAGATTTGAGGTTTATCTCGATAGATCTTTTCTTCACTGAGTTTTAAACTCCTTGCATGCAAACTTGGTGAGTAATATTTGCATAAATATCTGTGCTTCTGAAATCTCAGAGGAAATAAAGACTGTCCTTACTAAGATTTTAAATAGTAATTTAGTGATTATGAACTTGGCTCTGGGCTTTTACCTACATTATGCATTCTTGCTTAAGGAGATTAAACCTTGTAGGTAATACTTTGGTCAACCAACATGAGAAGTTTAATCATGTCAGGCTAACAGTTCACTTTCCTGACCTTCATTTTCTGCAAAAGTATGAGGAACTGTTACTGCAGTAGTGTATCTTTTATTTTACTGCAATAGCTTCAGCCTCAGTATTATTTTCAAGGAATGCTCAAATTAAAGCAAGTTTTGTTATGAGTAAGTGAGCCTCCTACCTAATAAGTGAAACATTTAAGTTCTCTGCTAGAGGTCTCTTGGAGGTCTACATCCTTTTTTTTTCCCAGTTCAGTAGATTCCTAGAAGTAGATTCTAAATTTTCTGGAGAATATTACTTATGAGTGATGAAGAACAAGAAAGTTGCTTCTGAACTAAGGATTGAGAAAGTGGCCAGGCAGTGTACAGCTAAGTGCAAAAGCTGCTGACAGACTAGGACCATAAATCTTGAGATGGGAAGGCCAAACAGATGTATTTATGTCTTATCTCCTAGCTAGTTTACTGTTGTTGCATTCTCCTAGCCTGGTCTTTGTTATGAATACAATCTTCAGCAGGTTATTTAATAAAGCTGGATGTGGCATAATCTGCACAAGTTATTGCTATTTGGCTACGTTTTTCACTTCTATGTCAGACCCAGTATGGAAAAATAATCAAAATGCAATTGGTTTAACATTAGCATTTTCCACATTAAAAAACACCTCCCAAACAAACAGTTCCATGAAATCAAAAGGGAGCAAAAGCAGTACCAAGCTATTTTTTAAAGAGCCCATGGTAAGCATATTTGCCATGACTAATCACTTTTTATAATGATTTAACTGCTATCTCTCATATTGTGCCAGAGACAGCTGGAGACAAAGGACTTCTTTTTAAGGTTTGATCTATAAAAAAGTAAGAAAAGGCTGCCAAGCAGTCCATTTTTAGCAAAGAGCAAATCTCTTTGTTTATTTGGATAGAGTCACTCCAGAATTATTACACGGAAACTTAATTAATATTTATATTTTACAAAATACTTTGCTACACTCCTTTTCAAATTTACTATCTTCTTGCAGGATAGATGGTTTGCTATTGATCAAATTTCAGAAGTTAAGGAGATTGCCTTCAAATTTCATCTTAAGTTTTGAGCATTAAAATAATCCAACTAGAAATTCAACATTCAATTATTCTGTTTTCCTTAACAGGAACTGGGATAGAGAAGAGGAGGAAAATAAATATCTTCAAACTGGCAAGATAAAACAAATCAACGGGATTTGGTTATTTAGAATATTCAAGATTTTTACTTTGTACTGATCTTTTTACAAGCTCTGGGAAGTGGAAAACATCTATAATGCAACACACACTGCCAGTCTGCCCTGGGCAGAAGATGGGGAGTGTTTCCACCCAGAATTACTTTCTGCCCTGCTTTACACAGCCACACGAGTACTGAAAAACCAAGAAATGGTTCCAGGTTTCCGCATGCCTCCATGCATCCTTCCTGCTTCCCTCTTAGCTGAAATACAAAACTAATCTTCCCCAGTTACTTTCTTACTTCCGTTTATGAATGTTGCCAAAATTGTTAGAATTGAATCAAAATATTAATAGAAAACTTACAGATTTCCTTTTTTATATACACTTAGTGCTTTAGGCATGCAGAGCTGTGAACTTACTGTTTGTAATGAAGCCAACCCCTTCATGCTTTGTCACTGCACACAATATAACTGAGTTTTCTTCAGTTTTCCAACCCCTCTACAATTGTTGAATTCCTCAGTGAGTCCAACTATGACAAATTCAAACTCCATCAGATTAATTCATAATAATGTATGAATGGGAAAGAGGAACCAGTACATTTGGGTTTCATTATTGTTGACTCTTGCTTCACTTTTAATTTACTTAAGCATCACAATATAAAATATTACAGTAATTTCATGATTATAAGCCGCACCTTTTTTTTTAAAGCGAGGACCTATGTGCCACAAAGTAACGAGTTAGTAACAGAATTGCTGAAGTGCGGGGTTTGGTGTCCGGTGCTCAAGTTGCAAATAGTTTTCATAGACCAGCGAAGCCTTTAAACGCAGCCCCAGGTGCCTGCCCCGTGCCGCCGGCCCCGCCACTCATGGCCCGGTGCTGGCTGCTGCAGCCTCCGCCTGCTCAGTGGCAGCGGCGGCTTGCTCGCCCGTGCAAAGGCAGCGGCGGCAGCGCACTCGCCAGTGTGAAGGTGGTGGTGCCAGGGGGAGGGGGGAGCCCGCGCGCTGCAGCGACAGCAAAGGTGGCGGCGCCTCGCGGCGGCAGAGGCTGCAGAGGTGCCCCACTCGCGGCAGAGGAGGGGGTGAGTGAGCACCGCTTTGCTCGCTCCGCTGGAGGTGGGGGAGCCCCAGCTCGCTCGCTCCACCAGAGGGAGCGGGGCGGGGAGCCCCGCCTCACTCGCTCCGCCGGAGGGAGCGGGTGAGCCCCGGCTCGCTCGCAGCAGCGGAGGGGGCAAAGGCGGCTCGTTCGCTCATGCGAAGGTGGCGAAGCCGGGCCGGCCTTGCCAATCCAGCGGCAACCTGCCCCCTGCTTGTCAGTGACTCTGGCTCACTGCCCACCCAGCAGCGGCTCTGCTGCAGCTCTCTCCCTGGCCGGCTCTCACTTCCGGTTTGACATTTCACTGGGATTATCCATAGATAAGCCGCACCTGAATATAAGCCGCACTACTAGGGTAGGCTGGATTCTTCAATGAAAAAGGTGTGGCTTATATTTGTGAAATTACTGTAATATAGTATTTACATGCTAATTTTTACTTTCGAACTATTATGTGATGAATTCCTTAACAAATGAGCCAGCATAAAACCCAGGAAGAAGCTGCCGTCTGTAGGGACTTCATCTACTTTTTGCTACTTCAGTTTCTGCCTCTACCCCACCCCAAACAAACCACTGCGTGCATTGTTCATTCATAATATGGTTCTCCACAATACCACTAATCTTTCACAACTCATTTCAGCCTAGAATGGACTTTTTTGTTTTCTTGTGATCCCCTTGTCAAACTCAGAAGCTGCTCAAGATCCTCTCTCCTCTATATTCCAAAGGAGTGATCCAATAACATGCAACACCTTATATTTCATATATAAAGCTCAAAGCCTTTTGGCTCAGGAAGGGCATGAGCTTCCTAAGAGCCATAGAATAAAGTCTCCCAAGGCACTGAAGACATGCTTGGTTTGAAGCTTAGGACAAAGTTAATCATATATCATGCCTTAACCTGGTTAGCATCCAGAATATCAACATTCTTCTTCAGCGCCCTGAGGAAAGTTCTATCTACCAGGCATTCCTGGGGAGCACCTATTGAGTACCAATAGGAACTGGTGTTTCAGAAGATGTAATGGCAACCACGACAGTTTTAAAAATCAAAGCTAATTGCCCCACTTTCCTCTTTATACCGTACCACAATTGCTATAACGTTAAGGGCTGGCATCCTGGAGGGGTGTGCTAGGATCCAGTTCTGGTTTCCAGTAGTTTTTTTCAATCCACATGCAAATGATTGTAAAGTATTGGCTTGTCCTTGGGACAGGATCAATAACCTTACTCTCTTCTTCTCTGGCAAGTAGATCAAGTCCATTTTTTTGTTCTCTCTGGACCATAGAAACAGATTTTATCCTCATCAGTGGAGCTCATTACAAACAAAAATCTAGTTTTTAACCTATTTCCCTGAAAGACAGCAGCCACCTGTCCCCTGAACATACACATGTACAGATAAAACTGAAACTGAATTCCTGCTTACTAACTGATTACTGCATTAGAAGTGTCATAAAAGATACAAGGAGATAAAGAGAGCAAGCAGGAGAGAGAGATTTCTTCTAGAAATATACTACCCTTACAGCTTAGTTTCTCTACTGGTATTTTCTCAGCCTGAAGGCTGAAATATTGTAAAACTGGGCAAACTTTTGGTATAAAGTTCAGAATTTTAATGAAGAACTGTAGCTTTGTTAGGTTTAGGGATTTATTTTTCTATGTAAGAATCGTAGAATCAGAGAACGGCTTGGGCTGGAAGGGACCTTAATAATTCTAACCCTCCTGCTATGGGCAGGGAACACACACCTTCCACTAGACCAGGTTGCCCATTAGTAATACCTTTCAGCAATGCTTTTACTTTCATCAGCAGAAACAGCTGCTTGCTGGGAAAAGTGGAATGAACTAATTAGGAATCTAGCTTTTATACAGTTTGCTGGGAGTGTTCCGTATCACTTTTGAATTACTCATGATTTGATAATATAGTTACTTTGAGTCAGAGATACCAAGTGTTTCCAAGTGTTGTGGTTTAATTCCACTAGGCAGCTAAGTAGCACACAGCCAAACCTGAAACACCAAGGTGGGTTATACTGTCTGGGTCTAGGAATTTTTACTTACATAATTCTCCATGAAGAAATACCCAAGGTGTAAAGTAACAACTGTCGGGTAAGTTACCACTCCCAAGGAGTGTTATTTGATGTAAATAAGTGTTTTAAATACGGTTGGCATTTGGATGCAGCTTTCAAATGTTTTGGAAGTACTTTTGCCTTGAATACATAGATAATACATACAAAGAATGATTGTACAAAGGATGCTTAGAAAACAGAGTCTTAACTGTGATTCTAGTAATAAAACCGAGCAATTAAGTTATGTGAGAATATGTGTAACTTGATTTTCAAAGGGAATTTCAATTATTCATGTTTTACTAGCACTAGCATTGATTAGTTTTACATGGAGGTATTTGTGCATACTTGAAATAGATGGATTTTAATAAGTGATTACGTATATATATATAATTAATTGTGACATTAATCCTGCTAGTTTAGTATAAAGTATTTCATTAAGTCACATGAAAGGTCATGATGAATGGGATTTCCAGTGTCACTTTCTTTGTTTTGAGGTTGAAGATCACACTACTAAAGATGTGCAAACAATGGTTCCTGTCTTCTACTTATTACCAATAAAAAATGAAATCCAGATGAAATTTCAAGAGATTGGAGATGAAATTTCAAGAATTAGGAGGGGGTAGAGCCAAATACTATTTAAAGAAAATTTCTTGACTATTTTGCAATAGAAAAATTGCTTGCATATTTCCCAGCTGATTGCATTTTCTAGTAATAGGAACAAACCCAAGATACATTGTGGAAATCATGAGGAAATAACTGACATAGATTGGGCCAATTTAACCTCATTGAAACCTAGTTTTGAGACTTTTAAGAGAACTTAGTAATGTTTTGTGTGAGATTTATTATTTTTCATAAAAGCTTACAGGTGGTTTCACAGATCTTCTAGTGGCAAAGCTAATTTGATAATTTCCTGAGGGTATTTGTTCCAGTGGATGAAGAAGAGCACAAAGCTGCTGCCTCATAAATTGTGCCAATTCCCTGCATGTAAACCCAGATTAGTTCTCTAATCTTAAAAGGAAGGGAAAAAAAGGCAATCTTTCTTTCTATAGTCAGAGGGAGATTGAGTTAAAGCCTACCTTGTTTCATGGAGACAGACATGGTTCAGTAATCTGGATTTTGCCATTTCCTTTGTGTTGGGATCTGCAGTGCTGCACTTTACCCAAAAGAAAAGGAAGATTTGTATCTCTCTCCAAGTCTTTCACCTTTGTGACACTGAGAACAGTTGACAGAGAACCACACCCTCAAAAATAGAGTAAATAAAAAATTTCAGAGACAGAGCAGAGACAACTCAGGTGAACAGCAGTACTTTCTGTAGAGGAAGAAATAATTGTTTTTAAAACTATTGTAAAAGTTCAAAGAACCCTGTGTCCTGCTGTTGACTTCCTATTCTGTTGAAAAGGACAGTTCTGCTTGTTCCTCATTAGTTTGATTAATAAACAGATAAGTCTTGTATCAAGTAGCAAGAAAACATCTGAGTTTTCATGTTCTTGGTTATCTTCTTGACTGAGAAGAGGTATTTCCAACTATACACACCTCAGATACTGAATCACCCTAATCTTTTAATACTTATATCTCTGAAAAAAATAATTGCATAATAAATAGTGGCTACAGTTAGTACCATGAATAAAGCTAACAGTCAAACACAAAGGAAAAGGGTTAAAACTATCATTATTTTCAGAGCACTTCTTTGTCTTTTGCAAAAATGGTACTGATGTAGTATTTTTGTGAACGTAATTTTCTTTTTTTTTTTTGTTGGTTTTTTTGTTGTTTTTTCTTTGTTTGTTTTTTCCTCCCGAGGAAAGGAGACAGGGAGGTAGTAAAGGGAAGAGATATCAATTGGGGTGATTGTCCCAAACAGGAAGCTAGCAGTCTGGTATTCTGAATCTATCTGTGGATGGGTCTTGTTAGGGGCTGATAAGGGTATTTCTGCAGACAATGTTGGTACCAGATGAAAAAGCCCATTCAAAAATCTATCTTTATAATTATTGCCATATTGTATCTTAAATGAGTGGTGTTCACCTTAGGTATTAAAAATCAGTAATAGCAAGTAAATAAATTATTTAGATTAGAATAATTTAGAGTATTGTATTAGGAAGTACTGGGAAGCTATAGTTGCCTCTACCTTGGTACAAGAGTAAGTATTTAGTTTCATACTGTGCCAGTAGGAAAGTCCAGCTGTAGTTGCTGAAATAAAAAGTGGGCCGAGCTCTAAGCATGGGAGTTAGTTTACTGGAGTATAAACTAAGCTGTAGTTTAGCAGTGAAGATTTAAGGAATAAAGCATGAATTTCAGGCCTAGTGCATGGGAAGAGGTAACAGAGTGAGTGGAAGCAATGCCCCCACATGCTAAGGGACAGCAAATACAGGCCCACATTTAGTTTCGGAATGCTCGTGTGTCCTGGTGACAATGCGGCGGTGGTGGCAGCAGTTTCCACAAGGCCCTGTGGCTGCTCGGGGCAGGTGCAGTGCCCTGCCCTCATTGCAGTATCCCCCGTACAGCTCTGACAACAGGCTCCGTGCTGCTGCAGAGCAGTTGTGCCTGACATACCTCCTCAGCCCCTGAGCCATGCTATGCCCTGGCAGCGAAGAAGCGGCCGGCACAGCGAGCACGGCCCCGGGGGCAGCAGTGGCAGAGAAGGCTTCCCTGGCCACAGCCGACACCTATCGGGAGACACACCCAAACCTGTCTGGGTGAGAGGCTCCGCCGCGGGCAACTCCCTGAGGGTGGCATTGCACCCCAGGCCCTCGGGTGCCATTGTGGCACACCACCGATACCAAGCAAACGGGTCAAGGAGTCACCTCGGACCCTTTAGGACACGATGCCCCGTGCCCATCTTGCCCCCTCGTTGCACCCCAGCGTTGCGGTTGTCGGGCTCAGGAAGCCACACGTGGGAGTTGTAAGACTAAACTAACGTGGGACGCTTTCAGGGTAAGCCCCACTGCAGTGTGTAAGCAACACCTTCGCCCCCCGTTAAGGCTGGCCACGGGCACGTCGGCTCGGCGCTCCCCAACAGCCGCTCCAGCAAGGCGGGCGCTGCAGGGCAGCACCGCCCCGGGCCGGCGGGCCCGCGCAGGCGCTGTGCGGTCTGGGCGCGCCCCGCCGCCGCTGGGCTGGGCCGGGCCGGGCAGGGCGGCAGCGGCCCCGCTGCCAGCGCGGAGCAGCGCGGGCGAGGCGTCGGGAATGGCTCCGGCAGCGACCGGCGGGATCCCGCCGACTGCGCCATCACCGGCCCTGACGGGTCCGGTGGGCAACAGCTCCGTTCCCGGTGGGTCGCTGCGGCCTCGGTCCTTCGCCGCGGTGGGACGCTTCAATCCGCGACCCCCTCGGCCCCGCTCCGCGGGCTGTGAGCTCGCTGGGCAGCACGGCCTCGCTCGCCGCTCGGATGTCTAGGCTGACCCTGCTGCTTCTGCCGGGGGCCCGACGCGGTTTCATCGGGGTCCTCGGCGTTCGAGTCTCTGCGGGGGATGAGGGAGGAGAGCGGCGAGGCAGGGGCGCGTTCCTCCCCGCCCCAGCCCGGGGCAGCCCGGGGCAGCGGCTGAAGTTTGTCCCCTGTCAGCGGAGTGCGGCGCGGCCGGGTCGCGCTCGGGCGGGCTGCGAGTGCCCTCAGCGATCTCACAGGCTTACTGTCGCGACAGCCCGGCCTTGGAATGTAGTAGGTTATGGCCCGGAGTGGCAAGAGAAAAAAAAAAAAGCCCTAAAACTATAATGAGCTGTACGAGCTCGAGTCTGGCAACTCCTCCGTGGTTGATTCACTTTAACTGGAATCGGATGGCTCTTGAAATAGAAGTGCATTAAGGAATTGTTTCTATTTTACCCTCACTTGTGAGGTTAAGCTTGGGTTAGTGTTTAGGTTTTGGAAACGAAAAGCTGACTGTAACCCTTGAGATCTCTGAAGAGCCCTTGTACTCATACAATCACCAGAGGAAGTCAATTTAAAATGACATTTTCTTTGTTTATGTCCAGCCACAACTGTTGCGGTACTAATAATCTTAGAATGAAACTGAATTGCCTGTATAGTCTGAAGTGCTTTTTTTTGGTGTATTGTCCGTGATCCTCAAACACTTGTATTAAAAATTGATGCTTATTTCCACTTTCAGCTTGAACAGTTTTATTACCTTTGAGTGGTATAACAAAAGTAAGAAAGTTTGAGAGTAAACTTGTTTGAGAGTAAAGTTTCAGCCTTAGTGGAAACAGTTAAGATGGCAAAGAATAAATCCAGAAATGTTTCTTTTCTTTCTGGTGTTTGTATATTATTTGGTGCAGGCAAGCTTGGTCGGAAGGGTTTGAGATATCTAGTACCTGCCGTTTATTTTCTGAAAGCAAGAGGAATGGAAGACTGGTCATCTAGTGCTTCAGGAAAGGTGGAAAGAAATAAGTATCACTAGGTGCCTTGAATCTCAGATTTATGTTGACTGGTAGCTGCTGAGGGCCTGAGATTTTCTATGCAAAGGTAGGAAGAGGAGAGAAATTGTGGATTTTTCTTCTCTTCTTCATCACGACCGTATATATGTATTTTTTTAACAGGTAGAAAACAGTTTGCTCTTTGCTCAAATATGCTGTTACTTCAGCATATTACTGCATGTTTATACATGCTGTGATGACTATACAGTTTACCTACTAGTGATATCTTGAAGAGACTGTAAACAGATGTTTTAGTAAATGAAAGGATGTGTGTATGTAGGTTTATACAGAGATTTTACAAATGTTTATACTTAGGATTGCTTTATTGAGCTTGAAGGCGGGTGGAGAACTCTTGCTTGGTATGCTATGTGCATTTGTAGGATTTAATAACTATAGCAGCAATTTAGTTCTATGTCTAGGTGAATGGGATTGTACTTGGGCAGACTAAAAGTTGGCAAGTCTAGTGAGAGTTGCAAAAGCTGTGGAAGAATTTTCTTCTCAGAGTTTTAAAAATGCTTTCTGTCAGTGTATCTGCTGTATCTCAAGATCACAGTATATCTCGTCACACAGGAGGTCCATTGGTTTAGGTTAAAATTGATTTTTGTTTCCTGTAAACTAGTGAGGATTGTTGTTAACATGCATAAATTCATTGATACAATATACTTGATGGCATTGATTTAGTGCTACTCACTAGATGCTGGTTGCACTTGTAGATTTAACTAGTGATATGCAATAATACTAAATAGCTGATGTGTCCAGGAAGGATTTCATTTAATTGCTTTTTAATGACCATACTGGTGAAATGTGCTGTATTATATGTACTGTAGCTGTTTGCAGGGTGTCTTTTATTTGAAAACTGAAGTTTGAGGTACAATTTTCCAACAGAAATGCAAATGTAACTCACCAGTTCTGTATATTTTTGCCATAGGACATATATGCTGTTCAAGCAATTAGACCATAAGCACTGCAATTTAATGCAGGTAAATAGTGAACCATAAGCTTTTTATATCTGTGTATGTTAACACAGCATTATCAAACCACATACTGTGTTGCTCAAAGAACAGACTAAATCTTACTTCCCTTTATATTGAAGTGTTTCCCTTTCTCAACAGGACAAAACTGCTCTATGTACTGTTAGTTTGTTTTTCTTCTCTCATTAAATTCTAAATAATGTCAGATGCCTTTGTGGTGTGGTGACTGATGATTGATTAGGTTTGGTCTTCCCTGTTGATTCTTAAGCTCTCTCTGGCTGTGAGAGAATTGCAGTGCTTATTGCAATTTTTTCAGCACTCAAAATTTTTGAGTCTTATATAGTAATACTTATATAGTAATACTTTTAGCTATATTTTTTTGCTGCGAGTAGGACCTAGCTTACATAGCAGGTACCTCCTTTCTGAATCCCACCCTACCCTCAGGCTTTCAAAGGAGCCAGTCTAAAACTTTCTGGAGACAATTTACTGAATGTGTTGATAGGGTGTGTAATTCAGAAAAAAAACAGCATTAGTAAAGAACTTATCAGGGTGGAGACTTATCTCTCAGATTAGAAAGCTCTCTTTCCAGACCAGCTGCAGAATTTTTGTACGGACTTCGGTGAGCCAGTGATTTTGTCTGTAATGTAAGGACTCTTACAGGCTTCAGCCTGAGTTAGTCTGAAAAGCTTGGTGTTTTATGGTTGTGAACACAATGTTGGGTACCATGGATGCTGTTTGGTGTTAATGTTCAGGTGGGTCATGCCTGAGACTTGCTGCTTGGGTTATACTGTTGGTGTTCACAAAGTACGTGCACTCAGAATGAGCTTTAAGAAAACGTCGCCAATCCTTCTGCTCCCCCTTTCTTGAGATTCTGCTTCTGACAAATCCGATGAAGGCTTTGAGGTCTGTTCTTAACAGAAATTCTTAATCAACCCTGCTTAATCAACCCTGTAATCTCTAAGGCAGTTGGCAGTGTGTTATTAGTTGTCAGTATGTTCCTTCATCATGTGCCTTCCTTTTTGTCATCTCACTTCCTGCTTATTTCATTTCTGGTTGTAGGTTCTGATTACTTACAAGGAAGCTAGAAGTTAAGTGGAATTCACAAATGTGTTGAATGTTCTTCTTTGATGATAGGTGTTTTTCCTTTGTTATTCACTTCAAGCGTATTCCCTGAAGTACAATTTCCTTGAACAATAGACAAAGCAAGTGGTAGGGAATAGGTTTTCCTCAATTTATAGTTTGTTTTTTCTCTAGAAAATAAACTTTTTTTAACCTCTTCTTTACTGACTTTTCTAGTTTGTTTTCTCTCTTCTGTAGCTACCACCTGACTAGTAAGGCAGAGATGCCCTAACATTTCCTAATGATTTTTTTATGTGTGTGTTTTGGGCAGTGATATATTTGGTCTTGTGATTGAAATTGCTTGTAATTCCATCTGCTTAACTTCGCAAAAGCAATTTGACTGTAGTGTACACAATAGATAAATACTACTTGAATCAGATGACTTGTTAAAAGTATATTTATTTTGAAGATGCATCAAACTGTTCTTGTTAAATTTACTATTGGTAACATAATTAAAGACATGTATTAAATGAATACATGATTACCATCAGAGTTAGTGATTTACCTAGATTATTTCCCTGCTACACACCTGAATTAAGGATCTAAGAAAAAAATAAATTTGACTTGATAATAGAAACGTCTACTACAGCTCTAATAGAATGCTTTGTCTCTGAATAAGTTGAAGGTACTGAATGAAAGTATGCAACTGATTTAGAGCTTCTTTCCTTTTAAGGAAGTATCCACCGCTTCTGAAATGCTGGCATTGAATTAACTTCACTAAAACTCAAGTTTTTAAAAGTAAAGTTAGTTTCTTAAATTCTTGAGATTGGGGTATTTAGTGTATATTTAGGAAATTGAGCTAATAAACAAGGTGTTTTTGTTTTTATGCCTGAATTTAAAATCATGTCATTTAACATGAAAGAAATTTTATGCCAAATGATACTTAAAATGAATGCTGTAAATGAAAGAGCACATCCAGATTGAGCAGCTTGTTCTAGTGAAGCTGTCCTAGCCAGTGGTGGTGAGGTAGGGATTATATAGTCCTTTCCAATCCAAATCATTCTATGATCCATCCACCTTTGATATCTGTCCCGGAGGTAGGAAGTGTTGTCAGTGTTTAATGTAGTTCAAAATGCACTTCCTGTAGAGCCAGGAGAGGATGAAGCACTAAGTATTATCAGGTATCTTTTCCAGGGGTAACTGGGGTCACAGACTGCCTAACCATTTCTCCTTGTGGCATTGCCACATAAACATTAGCAGTGCTTTTAGCAGCAGTGTGTAGGTCTGTGTGGTGAACTGAAGCCCAAGTGATCCAGGTATGAAGGAAAGGAAAAGGCTAATCACCAAAAAAGCCCTGAAAGGAGCCAAACCTCTCTCATGCAAATTATATTCTCTAATTATTTTGAACCTTAAGTGATGGCCCTTTTTTCTGCAGATGGGTAGAGTGGCACATTAATAGTGAGGAGGGGGAGAAATGCCCAATCTGATGTTGCTACTGAGGTATGTTTTCCAGCTGTGCTTAGCTGTTTGAGCAGGTTATGTGCCATACCATATTTCATTTGTCTTGTACTTAAATAGGTTGTATGTGATCACATTTAATTTGCTTAAATATTAATTAGCATTAAGGACAACAATAGATTGTTTCTATGTACTGTGAGATTATCAATGTTTCATTTTCATGCCTAAAAGCAGGGAATATGATCCTGTAACTCCTTAAGCTTCATAGACAGGAAGATAGTGAATAGATATGTACAGTAATTTCACACTCATAAGCCACACATGGTTATAAGCCACACTTCCGGGGAGCCAGGAAGACCATGGAATTTGTCCATAAATAAGCTCCACCGGTGATAAGCATTTTTTTTTTTTTTTTAAAGTGAGGATCCATGTGCAACAAAGTAACAAGTTAGTAACAGAATCGCAGGATCGAGGGGTTTGCTGCCAAATGCTCAATTTGCAAACAGTTTTCACAAACCAGCGAAGCCTTTAAACGCAACCCCAGGCGCCCTCCCCTTGCTGCGGGCCCCGGCACTCCCGTCCCCACTGCCTGCCCGCCCACTCGCCTGCCTGCCCCGCTTGCTGGTGGTGGCAGACCCGCAGCCTGCTTGCCCCACGAAGCCCGCTTCCCACCCACCCCACCTGCCCGGCCGCGGCTCCACAGCAGCTCTCTCTGCCCGGCCGGCTCACGCTTCTGGGTTGGCATTTCACCGAAATTTGTCCACAAATAAGCCGCACCTAGAGATTAGCCACACTTCTGGGATTGCTCGATTCTTCAGTGAAATCGGTGCGGCTTATCAGTGTGAAATTACTGTACTTATTTGTAGCAGGTGGATTGCTCAAATAATCAAATGAAAAGCATGTAAATAAATATTTTTCAAAGGCATGCCATACAAGATAAACAGCATGGGCATAATGGGCAAAATCCAGAGTAACTAAATAGGATTCTTTACCAGTAGAGCAGAGAGAAGGTTGCGTTGTTGTTATGGGCCACTTTCTGTAAATTAAGCAATACAAAAATGGAATGTGCTTGAAGTAATCAGATGGGTGTAGATAATACTCAGATTTAGTATAGGAGATTTAGGAAAACAGTGCATTATTTTAATGCTGTGTTGTATATTGCTAATATAAGAACTAAATTGTTTTGATTTTGGTTATTAAAAGGATTGGCTTTTCAAGAATCTGAGTTGTACTTTTAGCAAGATAGGATTAAGATTAAATATTTCTAGAAATTTCTTATGTGCTTTATGAAGAGCTTGTCTGTGACATGTAAAAACTGCAATTTAATGAAGCATGAAATATTTTTCCATTTATCTGCTAACTCTTTTCCTTCTTACTTTCTGTTTTCTGAAGGTGCTGTAAATTGTCTTGAGCAATTGCTGAGGTGGAAGAACACTACCTAGTAATCTGAGTGATTAGAACCAAAAGACTTGTCTGAGGTTGACTATCTTTATATTTTGCTTCTTAGGTAAGGATTATGTAAGGGCAGGCAATATTCAACTTAAGTACTTGGCATATATTAGTTTTTAAGCAAATGAGTACATGGGATCTGAATTAGTAGCATGAATGCAATTTATTTTTTACAGCTTAAGCATCACTAAATGTGCTGTATATTGCTTTTAAATAATTTCATTTAGATCACATCTTCAAGTAATTTTCATATGTGGACTGGTATATAATGACTGATTATAAAAATGCTAGGACATCAAAGCACTGAAACAAATCAGTTCTTTTATGAATTGACTCAAGTCAAGGAAGATTGCTGTGGCCTGATTAAAACCATTGAGAAGCAGCAGCATACATCATGAAAATGAGGTTAACTGTCAACAGTCTGATATAAGCATAATGTGCCTCTGGGGAAAGAGAATAGGGAATGATGTAGCTGTGACTTGGGACATAAAATGTATTTCCCATTTAGATACTCAAGGCTTGACTTTGCATTGTGTCATAATTGCTGAGGAGTTTGGGGGCAGACTGTGTAGGCTGTTTGATAGTGAAAGCTGAGTGCTTTGCCCTGTTTGTGAGGTTACACAGCACCAAGGATTTGATTCAGCTAAGTTAATTTCTCATAGGATGTTTTTGCTTTGCTTTTGGTGAATTTTTGTGTCTGAACAAAAAATGAAGGGCATCAAGCAATTTCTAGAAATCAGTGGTATTTCTAGAAATGAATGGCATCAAGCAATTTTATAGAAATGTTATTGATAAAATGTTTTACTAGTAGTGCTCGTTTCTTGTTGAATTTTAATGGGAAAGTTGAATTTTTAGATATCTTATTATAACCAAAGAAAAGTCGCATAGGCCTGTGTAAATAAGCTGGTATGTTGAAGTATCTAATTTAATGAATTTTTAAATGAAAAAAATACTTCCAAGTATGTTTTCCTAGTTCAAAATTATGTCAACTTTAACCCTACTAATAGACTAATCTATGCTACAGAGTGTTCAGTTAATAAATTTTGATTTTCAACATTCTTCTGTTAGTAAAGAAAGTGCCAATATAGGCACAATTCTCCTTTCGAGTTGCATAGGCTGTATCTATTTGAGCATTTGTCTAGATTATCATCACCCGTTGACTGCAGATGAGATTTTAGCTAATGGGATTTTTTCATTGGTGTTTCACGTGTAAGTCTACAAGCAGAAGTACCAGATCATAAAACTGATTATGTAGCAGGAAAAAGAAACACTACAAAGAAATGCAAACCGTGGTTCTTGACATAGGCTTTTAGAAGTGTTACACATTAGGCAGGCTGGAAGTCTCAACCGGGGTGGTTCCTGACAGTTTGCTCTTTTGGAGGGTGGTGACGGTCTTAAATTGTATCTGTGTTTTCAGGGGCTATGTCAAGCTGCGGGGGTTTCAGGTTGATGATTTAAAAATAATTACATTGGACATTATACTTATAAAATAGAATCATAGAATGCTGGGGGTTGGAGGGGACCTTAAAAATCGCTCAGACTTGGGACTGAGCACCTCCTTGCACCACCTCCTACTAGACCAGGTTGCTCAAGGTCTTATCCAGCCTGCCCTTGAACACTGTCCTCACAGTTAAAAATTTCTTGCTCATAATTAATCCTACTGCCCTTATTTTTTGAACATACTCCAAGACTGTGGCTTCATGTTACAATTATATTCTGGGAAACTTTGTTCTAGATGTACTTGGCTATCCTTGCTCATTGTTATTTCCCCACTTCATCATACTCAGTCAGTGGATTGTCTTAAGAGAGGAGTTTGCCAAACCTGTACTGTACTGATTCAGTAAAATGACTGCTTAAAAACGAAAGACTTTCTGTGGATTTTTTTCTTAAAACCAGGTTATCTCAGTGATCCAGTTTAAAACTGTTTTCAGGGCTACAGTCTGTCAGGAGCACAGCGAGTGGGATAGCAGAGAGCTGAATGTGAAGGGACCTCCTAAAGCCCTTTGCATCTAGAGGAATTGCAGTGAACCACGACTTGGAAAGCCTGAGGCATGGACCTCTGGCCGCCTCCTTGCGCTCTAGGTTTGGTGGGAATTACCTGCCATGGTTATGGAGAACATAGATACTCGTTTTGGCAAGGCATGACTCTTGCCACAAAGAGAAGCAAAAAACACAAACAGTTGAGCTCAGTAGATTTTGTGACCCACAAAATAGCTTGACTAGCAAGTGGGTGTTGATAGTAGGGAGGTGTTTCCCGTTCATTCTTAAAATGGATACAGTGCAACAAAATCCAAAGTATCTGCCTGTCTTCTTATATTTGAACATGAAAGATGCTTATTTATTAATACCCTCAAGAGCTTGTGATGTATACTGTTTCAGTTGGATTTCTTAGATGAGATGTTGTAGTCATCCAAGTGATACTTCTCTGATGCAATGGCTTTTTTCCTGCCTTGAAAGTAAATAAAGCTACTTTATTGATTAACTGGGATACCTTGTGGCTGTTGCTACCTGATGAGTTAGGAAAAGAAAAGAAATTATGTTTTGGTATATTAAAGCATGAATTGTAAATTCATAGAAAGCAAATAAACTGCAGGTAAGATCAGTCTTCTCAGTTACACGATTGTATCCTTTATCCTTTCCTGTCTTTTGTTTCCTTGCAGTGTTAAGTGTTAAACTGTAGATATTTTTCAGTTGTCCTGCTCAGGCATACGTTAAAGCTTCTGAAGGTTATGTGTTGGTAAATGCTGCATACAGTCATCTGGATTGCTGGCCTCTTAAAAGTGAATAGCTTTCTGTTTTTGGTTATGGGAGCAAACTAGACCATCTCTTTGTCCAAAGCAAATTCTGCTTTAACATTTAGTTTTGAGATCTGTTCAGTAATTTGTTTGCACATCTTTCCAGTCAATATTAAATCCTGTATTTGCTCTCATATTAGGGAAGGATCCATATTTTATGGCTAATTTTACATGAACTTAGGACTGCAGGAATGGTATAGCATTTTCCTCACTGATGTGCACAAAGAGCAATGGTGGTATTACTCTTCTGTGAAATATGTGAGCCCTCTGTTTGAGAATACAAGCCTGTCAGGCTGCAGTATGGTTGGTTCTTCACTGTTATATTGAAAAAAATATCACACAAGCTTTTTGGATGTTGATGTTTGTAATTGTTTGGTGAAGGGGGAGTATTTACTGTTTCTGATGTAAGTTCTTGGCCAGTAGAATATGTGTTGCCTTCATCATTGCAGAAGGCACTGTGGGGATTTGGTCATGCTTTTAATTTTCTGAATTCTTTCAAGTGATTTATAGTGTGTAGTGATACATGTGTTCATTGATTTACATAGGTGGAGAGGTTCCATGGGTTTTGTCAAGCCGTGGCTTACAGACAACAACTTTGGCAACTAAAATGGATGGCAATGATGGCAAGGCTGAACACCTAGAGTATATTGCCTTTGCTTTGGTTCCTATTTTCTTCATCATGGGTCTCTTGGGGATCCTTATCTGCCATATCCTTAAGAAAAAAGGATATCGTTGTACAACAGAAGCTGAAGAAATAGAAGAAGAAAAAATAGATGAAAAAATAGGTAATCAAGTCTAATAAACAAATTCCTATTTCTGTATATTGCAACTACTATGAAATAATTTATTGCGTGACTTGTGTAATTTCTGTGTTTATATTTGACATCAAAGCACTGCTAGGAATAATATTTTTGTTACTACATGTCATTTGGGGCTTGATCTTTGCCAGTCAAATCTAGGAGTGTTCTGCTTTCCCATGCAAGTCTGCTAACATCCAGTAAGAACTTACAGAGGGATCAAAGGGTCCATGTATTTGTTGGCAACTCCACAGATGGAGTCGCCAGATCATTTTTCTGCATTCTTACATGCTGTTAACAACAAAGTGTTAGTGTACATAGTGCTAGCTGAGAAGTGGCAAAAACCTGGCATTTAAAAGCTAAAATCTTAGTTTTTGTGTTTTGCAATCTTAATTTGTTCCTGTTGTGCTGTCATTCTCATCTCCCCTCTCTTTATGAAACCAAGCCTTTGGACTGAATATCTTCATTCTGTTTTATGTAATGACTCTTATATTTTTTCCTTAAAGATTCCTTTGTTTTTACCCTAATGTTTCATTTATGCCCTTGTTTTTATTGTTCCTTATTCCCATCTGTTCATACTTGGGGGGAAAAAGGGATGTTATCATGTGGAAAGGGCTATGGTAACATGGTATAGCATTTTAAAATGTAAGTTAAAACAAAAGTCAAGTCACTTGTAAATGCTCCTCTTCCTTTCTCCCAGTTAATTTCTTTCAGTAGATTCATAATGAGTGCAAATTACAGCGGCTCTGTGGTAAGGGTAGACCCATGTGGTGCAGTAATGATGTGTCAGTGTGTCCTGAAGTATTAACTGCCTGGGGCAGCTGTGCAGTGGGTGCAACTATCTGATCTGTTATTTGCCCTGAGTGGAACAGGGGAGTGGTAATGAAGCAGGGACATCCCCCATGTCTCAGTGGCCAGCTAGCTTCCTCTAAGTTACATTGCAAAGTTGCAGGTATTAAGATGATGCCCCTAATGATGTGGGGAAGCCCCTAATTGACTACATAAGAGAAGAATTTGGAGTCTAGCCTATCAAACTTTCCTTGACCCCATTTTTAAAAATTAAGCATTATAACACTTATTAGGGGAGGGCACAGTTTTGCCTCTTCATTGTTTTAGTTCCCCAGTTGATCTTCTTCAGTCTTTACAGGTTATTCTAGGGAAACTTTTAATATTGTTAATGGGCGCATTATATTCCAAACCTTTTACTTTTTTTAAATTAATCAATTTTTATGACCTTGTAGATGTGGTGAAAATCTTAAATTGAAACCCCTTCATACTAAAAGCTGATAGTACCTGTTTTAGAACAATGATTTGAGACAGTTTAACGTTTTGGTTTGGTTTGTTGGTTTTTTTCCCTCCCTGTTAGGATTAGAAATGCTGCTTTCTTGTTTGTCTCCTCCTTACTAGCTGGAGAAGGAATTTTGAAGTATGTTTGTGAAAATCCTGAGCTTAATTAATTCTTAGCTGAATTTGTTTGGTCTGATGTACTAATGATAAATCTCTTTTCATAGTTTTTACTGAATAAGGATGGTAAAGTCTTGTCTGTGCTTTCCCTCCTTAGTGACTCCAGATCTTGCCTATTTTTAAAAATGTAGTTCCTTTTGGTTTTTTGTTTGGTTTCGGTTGTGACTTTTGTAATCATTATTTGTTTTTAAAATAGTTCAGTTCTTGATCCACAAAGCCAAGATACTGACAACATATTTATTTCTTTGCACAGAAATGAATGAAACTATACACGAGAATAGTGATACTGTGGGACAAATTGTTAACTACATCATGAAAAATGAAGGTATAGTATTGTGACATTGAAGTTAGAAGCCCTTGTGATGCTGTTCCTTAACAAATATGCGTTTTTTTGATAGTCTGATGTATGGTATGTTCATGTGCTTTCATTTAATAACCAGTTTGTTCATTCTTACCTTTTTGAAATTGTCTTTACAAGGCAATAACTTCAAGGACAATAGGGAAATTTCTTGCTTACTTGAAAATTGTTTTCTGTGGTAAATTCAGGTCATGCATTTCCAGATATTTTTAACTCTTTAGGTATTTGGGTTTTTTGGTTCAGCCTTTTGCTTTGAATGTGAAGCTAAAAACTAAAGCAACTAAATGTTGCTTTCTTAGTGGTAGTGTTTAAAGCCTGTGGAAGCTTCTATGTTTTGACTAGATTAAACTTCTTGTCCTGAAGTGATTGTTGCAGTTTTTGTCTGATGAGAGGCTTGTGCATAACTGACACAATTGGATATATAGCACTAATGTTGAATTCAGTACCTGTTATCTACATGTGTGTGCAAAGTAAAGGTTAAAGAGGAAGATGTGCCTGAGAAAACAAAATCATAGTTAAGTACCCCATGGAATGCTTGGTTAGTTCAGAATCTGTTTGCCCAACAGAGGAAATGTTTAGGAGTATGGATGTTTTTAGAGGACAAGAGCCTTCAGCCTTTTAATTTTACATTTCTATAAATCACAGTCCTAGCCATTGAACTGGTTTTGAGTTACCCCTGAATGAAGACTAGACCTCTGGAAAAGTTTTTGTGTTTGCATGTGGGGATTTTTTCTGTTGTTTTTTTGTTTGTTTGTTTGTTTGTTTTCTTTCCTAGACTGTTAGTGCTTTGAGCTTGTGTATTTTTCCTGGAGATTGGGATTAGGTAGTTCATGATAGGAAGTGAGCAATTGGTAGTTCTTGGCTGATAATGAATATGCCTTTTGTAGGGCTCTCTTGGACTGATGTTTTCAGCCTGAAGTTGGGTTAAATATGTGAGGTGATTCAGAGACCTTGTTTGAGAGTTCTGTGTAGATGGCTACGTTTCATGGCTTGCCCTGGGGTGGAGCTTTGGGTGCAATACGAACTGCAATTTTAGTAGCTCATGTGAAGACTACCCATAGAATTATATTAACTTTTTTTGCAATTTTCTCTTGTGCTTTTTTTGGAGATGCATAATGCAGTCATCTTTCTTTTAAATGAAATTTCTTTGAGGAACTTTAATTTTGGTTTGTTTTTTTTATAAAGTTAGAATGGTTCACTTTTGAAGAGTTCTGTTTATTCTCATTGCAGCAAATGCTGATGTGTTAAAGGCCATGGTAGCAGATAGCAGTGTCTTTGAACCTGAAAGGTAATTACTCCTCATTTTAATGCATGTTTCCTGAGGCAACTAAAAGCATATGCTTTTGAAGGACTTTGTTTCCTGAACACTTCTAAGACTACATCGCTTGCTTGAGTTACCAGCTAAGAGGATAATATTTTGATTTTCTGTTGTGTCTGAGTCTACAAAATTTAAAAATACACCCTGGGGTGGTGGCTGATTCTTAGGTGTTCTAGGTGCATGATGCAGTTTTACTGCATTTTGGGCTAAAGATTGACAGATGCTGCAAGTCCTGGTTTACTTTGAGGTGAAGTTACATGCAGCGTGGCTTAGTCCAAAGCTACTCTGGCTTCAAGGAACAGAACAACACTCATTTCGTTTGTATAGGTGCTAACTTGAGACATCTTTTTCTGTGCCTCCTTTTGGATTACTTTTTTTCTTTGTAATTGTGGCAATAGATTTTGGTTGTCCTACTTCTAGGGATTTTTCACTGCACACCTGTTTACACACTTAATGTAGAGACAGCAGCTCTGCCTTAGATGCATTGCATGTGTAAAAACTTGTACATGCATCATGTAAAAGTGCTTGTATCTGTCTATGAGTACTTTCAGCTATATCTAGACTACTCTCAATACTCTTCATATATAACCCTGTGTTCACATTCAAGGCAGAAGTTATGAAAGTTCAAGTACCCCTATAAAGGGGACATATATAGTTTCAGCAAAACAAAGAGTAGAGTATGTAACTGTTAAACACCTGTTCTAATGGTGAGAGGCTTGGTTATTGAAAAAAACCCCTGAATTTCCAAAGGGATTTCTTCTCAAGTATAGATATTTTTAAACTTCTTTGGTTCTGTAGAAATAAGTATTTGTTTTATTTTTGCATAGGCATTTTAGACTTATAGTTTCAGTGGAGAATTAAAATATGAAGTGTAAGGAGGAAGGAAAATGATTGCTCTTACAGGATCTGACAGATACTCCTAAAGCTTTTGTAATCAAGTAGAAATCCTCTGTATTTCTTTGCAAGTTCAGTGCACTATGAAACTTCCTAATTATAGAAATAGTTATAGCTGAGTAAAATCTACAGTTCTCTCACTTGAAGCCATTAGTTCTATCTTTTTTTTAGGTATTGAACAACTTTTATTTTCCTTAATAGCATTTTCTTATTTATTTGAAGACTATGAAATATTTCTTGTCGATATTTTTATTTTGACAATAAACTTGTTCTTTCTGCTCCCCTTTGGAGTCTCTGCAGTTTGTTTGTATCTTTCTTGAAATAACATTTCTAAATCTGCATGGTAGGATCAGATGTGTCATGATAAATGCTGAGTAATGTAAATTTAGGTTCGCAGGTTATACTTCTGTTATTTCCACTGTTTTGTCTTTTTTAAGCAAGACTGTTGCTGATGATTCATGTTCAGCTCATGATCCTCTTTTTGTGAAGAACGGTCATCTGTCTTGTTGCTTTTTAATATTTTAAATTGTGTAAAGGCTTTCTGCTAAAACCCTAAGAATTTGTGTTGTTTTTACTGCAATACATCCAGTACTTTTAGTAAGATTTGTGTATGTGTGAATGTCTTACATATGCATGTTACTCTCTCATAATTCAAATTTCTTATCTTGACCTCTACAGTTGCTATGGGTGACCTAAAGTCTATGGGCACTTTACCTATTCTTCTATTCCATTACATAGTGAACTATTTAAAACACTGGATATCACCAAGACCAAAAAAACCCACATTTAGTATGTCTTTTAGTTTCACAGCAAAGAAGTTAGATATATCACTTTCTGTATGTGTTTTTAATTTTTTTTACAAGGTGTACTGCCTTACTCTGCAGTTACTTTACCTTTCATGAGCTCTGACCTGCTGTGTTAAAGACGTTGTTAAAATTGAGGATGAAGTCCAAAAAAAGTACATGTGGGTTCTATATATGCTATCTGTATTTCTGTTTTAGAGGAAAAACATTGATTTGATTAGATAGTCACAGATGCCTTTTGGAGGTGCTGCTTTTTCTTTCTTTCTTTTTAGGTACTTAACACTTTTTGTTTTTTTCCCCCCTGAAGCTGAATGATGTTGTTTCCTCTTGTTGTTCTGGTACACGTTTTAGCTTTGTCTCCTTTCAATATTGTGGGATTGTGCTCTTCTTTTGCATGTTCCTTGAGATCCTGTAGCAATTCTGAAATACTTCCCACAGTTTTCCAAGGTAGTTCTTTTTGAGTGTAATGAGCTTATTAAATGTCTTCATCAGTATAAGTTCATGTAACTTATTCTCTTCTTACTTTAGCCTGGTATTTTCCCCCTCTAAATTTCTTACCTTAACCACATGACTGCAGGTGAATTAATTTGTGAAAGTGATTCTAACTGCAAAAATATACTATTGGAAGGAGCCATAAGCCAGATATCCTCACAAATAAACGTTTCCTGTAAAAACTGTTCATTCACTAGAGATAACTGGAAGTTGGTTTTCATACTTTTTCCTTTTTAAGAAATAGTATTTTATAGTAAACATTAAATTCTCAATTTCTTTTTCCTACAGCCCATTATCTCCTACCTCTCCTGAGAGTCCAGTGAGTCCAGGGACTCCTTTGTCACCAGGTGTTGTTCCATTCAGACACAACTGCAAAGCCCATCACTTCCATACTGTTGGAGGAGTGGTAGAAAAGGATGTTTGTACTCGCTGTAGTCACAAGCGATGGCACCTTATAAAGCCAGCTCAAAAATCTAAAGAGAACAGGAGAAGTCGTATTGGAGAAGTTACAGTCCTTTCTGTGGGAAGGTAAGGCTTACATCATTTTGTTGTATACTTGTCTTAGAATGCTACAGTGGCCAGTGTTGGATCAGATGTCCACTGATTCCGATCTGTTTATAAGGTCGGTGATATTTAATTTTATTTTTAATTTTTTTTTTTGATTTTTAATAACCTTGTTACTATTAGACTGAAGTTATTTCTGGAACACGTAAATGCGAGTTTTTTTCTTTTTTAAGAACTATGTAAAAAGATGGAGATTTACTGTGGATGTAAATCTAAGGCTCTTGCTCGTTTGTTATAGGCTAAAAAGAAACAAGAATTGCACACTAATAAATTTCTCTGTTTGTGAATTTGGTATTTCTCAAGTAAGGGTGAGGCTATAGAAACCACTTCATTCTTTTTTTTTTCTTTAATACCTACCTTATATTGTAGTTGTCTTGGAAAATTACTATTTTTAGAAGAGGTATGCGATCTGTGGATTCTGCTTCAAAGTCCAATTCCCTGGGAAAGTGTGATTCAGCAGTAGTGTGTACTGAAATACCTGTAGGTGATAGGAAGGAAGGTGCTCTGAAGTGAAGTAGGATCTGTGTAGGTGCCTGCTCTGACCTCTTGTTCTTGGGACCTGGGAATTTGTTTTTGCCCATGCTGTTTCTCCTGAGAATGATCTAACTCAACTGTGGGGAGATACAAGTGAAATTTCTTCTGCTCACCTCAGATTTCGAGTCACAAAGGTGGATCACAAATCAAACTCCAAAGAACGGAAAAGCTTGATGTCCGTTACTGGCGTGGAGAGTGTCAATGGTGAAATGCCTGCCACGCCTGTGAAACAGGATGTGAGTGAAGCACCTGCCACACCTGTGAAACAGGACATGCGAGAGAGGAGAAGCTCAGAGTAAATGCAGGTATCAAACATATGAACATTTTGGAACTCATACTGAAAGGATTGTGTTGTGAAATATGTGAGAGTAATCAGTACAGTTGAATATGCATCAGTTCTGTGTGAAAACTCATCTTTCAATTTCAAAATTTTCTACACAAGTCTGCAAAAATTGCATGTGGTCGCTCAGTTAATGATAAATCAGGAAAGGCTTTTTTATCCACCAAATTCTTATCTAATTGTTTGAAAGTAGAGTAGATGTTGAAATAACTTTTGTGGATGTGGCATCTCTAGTCCAACAGATAAAATGTATGCATGTTAATTTTTTGGCATTAAACAATGGCTCAGATTTAGTGGCAATGTGCTAATTTTGTTCAAAACAAACAGTTATTCAATAACTACAGCTGTTTCCTTATGCTTGCTGCTTTGTACTGCATGCTTGTATGAGATGATTGCTTACTAGATACTTCTCTGATAGATCTGTGGAGCTTTGACTAATAGCAATGGAGTCACATGAAACTGCTGATCTCACAGGGATCTAACTAAGATCTAACTAAGGTTGCGGTTTTCTTGTGAGTCATTAAACTTCAGTGAATTGCTTGAGTTACTCTATTGAGCATGTGAAAGACATGCCTGGCATGATTTTGAAGTGCAATCCTTGCTGTGGTTGTTTTTTTTTTGTTTTTTTTTAAATTATTTTTTTAAGCAGTTAAAATTGTCGGAGGGGGGAAAAAAACCCTGGAAGTTAATACAATTTGTTTCTGATGATGTGCCGATGGGTAATACGAAGGGGAAAGGTGATTTTACCCAAATGTGATTCAAAAATCAGACTTGACCCTTGAGGAAGAAAGGTTCTGGAGTGACATAGTAAAGGTACTGGACTTGAAGAAAGTGAACAAAGGGCACAATGCCAAACTCTGTGTGCTGAGAGAGAGGATAAAATTGTTGTGTCAAGCTATTGGTAACCTGAAATAGAAGAGGTAAATGTGCAAGAGGAAATTGGGTCTGTTTAGAAAAGCAACAAGACTCAAATGCCCTTGAGTATCTTGAGATTAAAGTAGGGAGCTGGTATGCAGTGGGATACTTCCTCCCAACCCTTACTGGCAGCACAGGTTTGAGTGTTGAACTAAGCAGAGTGTACTTGTCTGGTCTCCATGCCTCATCACTAAATTACACCCAGGTTTTTTGCTGTAGAGGAAGAGAGACTTGGAGATGTGGTATGCTTCCAAATAATAAAGTTATGGAGGGTAATAAAGTAGATTGATTTCTTTTTTTTTTTTTTCTCGGTAAGTAAGAAGACACTGATAGGTTAAATTGCAAGGAGGTGGAGCTCAGGTTTCAAAAATCAAGAAATTGGAATAAGCATCTTTATTGCTATTTGATGTGTAGCACATTTTGGCAAATCACAGGTGCCTAGTGGCTGCTGTTTCACTGTTGCACTGAAATCTGTGGAAGTCAGTGAAAGGCAAACAGAACTCTTATTTTCTGATTCAGAATAATGTCCTTGTGCTCAAGGTTTTTATGTTGATGTGGTTTCTATTTCTTCCCTTTTTAAAAAATCAATATTAGCTAAATGTAATAGGAAATAACATCTTCCTTCACTAAATTGGCATTTCCATACCCATCTAATCGTTTTGTTAGTTCTGTGACAATTTTAATTCTTTTCTGTATCTCTAGTGAGAGATAAAGAAATCTCATCAGATTGTTCATAATATGCTTTTTTTTTTTTCTACTTAAAGGCAAGCTAGTTATCTTCTCTGTAAGCCTAGAAACAGAAAGAATAGGACATATATGAAAATAAATTTCAGGGCACTTTGATTAAAAAAATCCCATCATTTTGAAATCACTCAAAATGTTTTGTAGTCCAGTTTTCTCTCTAATTTGTTCTTTACTCTCCTAAATAGGAAAGCCGTTCCCTGTAATTACCTAAAAGTTCCATAAATTTAAACCATTACTACTTTAGTTTAAAAATAACCTGTCTCTAGAGAGATATGATAGTAAAGCTATAAAAAATCCTGTCCATCTATGGTGGCTTTTTATTGTAGAACCTCCCTTAGGATTATTGTTTCGGCCCTTCTGAAAACAAATGTTCTAATAGCAGAGAAATGGCTCAGCAGAATATTGTAATGGTCTCTCTAGTCCAACAGAGCTATTTTGTAAATCATACGGAAAACTAGCCAAGTCTGTTTGATTTGCACTATAAAAAGTAAACAGATCTTGCTTGAGAGAGTGTATGATACTTTTCTCTAGCACGCTTCTAGATCAGTTTTTGTCTCCTGTCATGAGGAGCTGTTCATGTGTAAACAGGCAGCTACTTATTTCAGATTTCTAATTACAAAATTATTGTAGCCCAATTTACTGAAACTGAATAGATAAATAGCATTTAAGACTTTTGTGCCTCTAGTCAACACATTTCTGAGTAAAGCTTTGGGGGAATTTAACTCAGGTCTTCAGATGCAGAGGAAGAAGGCAGACATAAATGTGTGTTTAACTGCTTCCAGAAGAGGTTTTTATCATTCAGAGGCAGTAGATTTCTGCCTTGTGGCTGACGTTAGCCACTGTTACTGAGTTCCTGTATGAGGTGGAATTCCTGAATTGGACAGTACCTGAATGAAGTAGCATTGCTGATAGCCTGCATTCATTGCTACTCTCAAGTCCAGGGTTTTTTTTTTCCCTAAACTGACTTGTTCTGAAGCGACTCTACAGTGTTTCAGCTTATCTAGTGTCCTGCTGGCTGCATCATTGGAAGTTGTAGCATGTCTTCTCTATGTCTTCAAGGTCCATGTTCTTAGCAGACTCCATTTCATCAGCCAGTTTTATTTCAAATATGCTTAATGGCACATAAAAAAGAGTAGTAGATAAAACAACTGATAATTGAAGTCAAAACTTCAAGCCGAACTCTTGCACATCCATTTTAAGCCACTGGGTAAACAGAAGCTGGTACTAGTACAATGAAGCAATGTAACATTTTCCATTTGTAGTGCTTTGCACTGTGGTGTGATTTGTCAGTTTGTCCATGTGTTTGCATTTTACTAGCTCAATTTCTAGTTCCTCATCATGATTTCACATGCTCAACTTGGAATGCATGGCAGCTACTTCATGCAATTGTGGCTTTTTTTGCATTTCAGAGCACCTGCTAATTTTTTAATTGGTGTATCCATCCTTAAACTAATTTTGCTATTTAGGTTTATTTTTAGAATTGTTTTCTTCTCTTACAGGTGGAACTTTTAGAAGAAGATTGTCTGCAAGCATTTAGGAGAAAAATGAAAACTCCCAAGAGATGCATACTATTTAAGGAAATGTATTTATGGCAATGTAGCATTTTGCAGGTTCTGTGATGTCATTCCTGCAAGGTTAAACACTTAATGGTTTTTGACCAGTAAAATAGTGAGATTTAGACACTTAAATACTGTTGAGCTGTGTGGACATCATAACGAATGGCTTCATCTTGGAAAGAAAACATACATACAAGTTTTTGGACAGGAAAGGTAAAGGCTTTATCAAGTCTTAAACTTTTTTTGTACTTAAACAAGCATTTATGAGCTCAATATTAAGAGTAATACAATTACCTCGTGGATAAACTGCATTCTCCCCAGTGGTCCATCTGGATTTTTCTTCTGTTCTGCCCACTCCAGAATTGAAAAGTGTTTGCTGAAGATAAAAGCCAGCCTTTGAAAGATGAAAATACTCTTTTAATCTAGCTGGTTGTGACCAAGTAAAACATACAAGGAAGTAATTATGTCAGCCAAATATGCATGTGTGCCTTTAGTACATAAGCCCTCAAACTCAGTGCAGAATACCTCACAGTAGAGACTGGTTGAATTATATGCAGTTGTTAAATCAAGTTGTTGTTCCCCAGACCTGTACTTCTCCCTTAATACTTATCATAGGCTGAAGACCATCTTTTTTTATGCAGTTGGATGAGCTCTTGTGAGGTTACTTTCCTCAAGGCCTTGTGTTCTCCTGTTTTCTTGTAACTGCTCACTCATATTTGAAGAGTGCCTAATAGTTTTGCTTTTCTTTTTTTTGTTCTTACCCGCAGGTTCCTTATTAAGCTAAGGCAACATATTTCAACCCTTAGATAAGGATATGGAATATTGGGCATTAAAAAATTTATGGAATATATACTAAAGTGCTTCAGAGTGGCTTTATTGGACTGAGGGTAGTTGTATTCATTGGCATCAAAATCTTAAGCCAGTGTCACTCCTTTCATATTTGAAGTGTGTTTTAATGCTAAAATTACCATGCTATTGTGATGTTAATTCTCTGTATCTACTTATGATCTTGGCTTTGTCCTGTTACTTGTTTTGGGGAGGGAAATCTCTGTAATACTTCAGCAAACTTTTCTGTGTAGTAGAAAATCATATCATTTGTTCTGAGTGCCTAAGAATATAAACTCTAATACAATGCATTTTAGAGATTGCACTATGTTCTGAGAACTATAACTATAACTTAATCTTTATGAACTCAGTGTATGTTTTTTAAATGGATTTATTTTAAATTTATACCTTCAATCTTTTTCATATAAGTGCTCTAAATTCTATTTCTCCTTCATATCTGAGAATTGTGTTTCTTCATCGATATATGTGTTAACAATCAGTGTGTACAAAATTATTCTCCTTGCTAGTGTGTTAATTACTCCCATGTCTTGCCAGGAAACATCAAGTTTTTTCACTCTTGCTGAAGTATGTGCTGCTGATGGTCTTCCTTCTGTGTGTATCCATAAAATACTGACTGGTCCTATCAATATGTACTTTTCAGCAATGCTATATTTACCATAAAAGCCCACCACTACCCAGCCAAACTTTGAAAATAATAAATGTTTTATTGTTCTTTTAAAAATGGATATTTTTAGAGATAATTGTCTGTCCTTGAGAACCCAAAATAACTGTTTGGCCGGGACTCTAACTTCAGCGTTTAGCACTGTCCCCTACTCCCATAAATTTAAAATCAGCTTGCGAAATCTTTTCAGTATTTAAGTACAACATAACATAAACACCAACCTCATCTTACAGGCATACATTAAGCTTCACATGATTATTTGTGTGAAGAATATTTCTAGAAGATTTAATTTGTATTGGGTGTAGTAGTAAGCATTCAGTTTCCAACAGATTGATAGCTTTGAGTATAAAATGTTACTGGGAAAAGGGAGCATTGGAGGAAACAGCAGTTTTCAGATAATTTTCAGAAAGAAGATACAGTTACAGACTGTCCCCAAAGCTTTTTCTTGATATTGTATTTTGATACATGATGGGTTAGTACTGCAAATAAATGACAAAAGGATGGAAGAAAGTTTAAACAATAAAATGTATTTTTTTACTTATTTTAAAAGAAGTTTCTATTTTGACTGCATTGAAAATACATGAAATAAAAGGGATGGAAAGATATTGTATATGTAAAACATTGTTTACCTGTATAAAGTAATTATGTAAGGTATTACAAGACCTGATATGTGCAAGAATTGAATTGATGCATTGCTACTTAAGTAAGAGAGGATTTAGAAATTGTGCCTGTTTTATTGCCTTTAACACTACATTGCTATTTTGTAGGAGTATGGATACTGCCATATTAGTCTGCTTTTCTTAAATTTGCTTATCAAATGTATTTTTAACAAAATAGTTTATATACAACTTTTATACTACCAAGCAGTAAATAAAAAATACCGATTCTTAAGTTTGCTTCTGACTTCCTTATGCCTTCACCCATTTAGTGAAATTTAATTTTTACATCATCTAAATGTAAAATGTTATCTTTTTGCCTCATGGAGGCAAAAATGGAGGTAATGAGAAGGTTAGGTTATAGTGTGGTGTGCTTCAGAGCAGTAATATTTTCTTCAGAAAGGACAATTGAAAATACTACTTGAGTTTCATATTTAAATGGGAAAGACAGAAATCTGTGCTTTAACCCAAGCTAGTATCTTAGATTAAAAGTATCAAGACTTTTAACTTTTTATTATACTTGAAATGGAGCTTTTAAAAAGTACTCAACATTATTTTTAACTTTTTCATAAGGTAGGGAACGAATAATCACAACTTACAGGAAGCTCTTTGCATTTGTATTCTCTTAGCCTGTGTCTGTCTGTGATACCACAATGCCTAATTTTTTCCATCATGTTCTCACAGATGACTGTGATCTGTAAAGGGCATTAAAAATGGATTTTGCTGTGTGAATAGTGTGAAGGAGCATTGAAGCAAGTTGCGGCTAGCTGAGATGGGATTATCAGTGTACCGTCCTGTTTACAGGTTTAGGGTTTTTTATTGTTTCAGTGTTCCTGGCAGCATTAGCTAGGGTCATTTTGAGCTCTGTATTTGAATTTCAGAGGTTGATATACAGCTGTAGTTTCTATTCAGAATGTTAAAAAAAGAAAATTTTTTAAAGGTCCTCCCAGGCCTTAATCTTCAGACAGAACTGAGACACTGCTGCTTCTGAAGCTTATGGAAATTCAACACACTATATGAGTCTCATTTTCAGGAATTTTTTGTTTGTTCCTTTTTTCTTCTACATAAAAATTCTGTGTAGTATGTGTAGTACACAGTTTTTATTAGATAATATGTGCATATATTGAAATACAAGAGGGTTGCTGTACTAAAGTTTGAGAAATTCTATTATAACTGGACTGACATAGGCAAGTCCTCAAAAGAAACACAAAGAATTTTTTTCAAATGGGTTTTCTTTTTTTACATGGATTAATTCTTGTGTTGCTTTTCCCCAATGTAGGCACTTCATTTTTTAGTAAAGCATTATTCCAAAATTCAGGATCTTGCCTTATATTGCTGAAGCAAAACAGTCCAGGGAGCTACTTTTATATTTAATAAAATCTGTTTTTGCTAATAACACAGAGCCCATGTGAAATGTATTTTTGAAACATAGTAAGAATTAAAGCATTTCTTTTGCTTCTGAATCTCTTTATAAAACAGTCTCAGTTGAAAGCATGCCATAGTGTACCTGGTTTCTCATTGCTGTTTTCTTTCTGAACTATATCCCTGTTTTTCTCATGTACAGAAACTTTTACAGAATTGGTACCTTACATGATCCCTGTACTCCCACGTGTGTTGTGTGTCACTTGGTGAAAGTGTTACTTCAGCCAGCTGGCCTTGTTCTGGGGGAATGCTAAAGCACAAGTTTTCCTGTGTACTTAAGTCTGCAGATGTTGCAGCTATGTACTGTCTGTAGAAATGACCCCAGACTCCACTATTCCTGCAGAGGGTGTGTGTACAGCTTGGAGTGGGGAGCTCTTTTGAGGCTGCTGGAGTTACGAGGCTTCATAGCAGAACCAAACTGAAAGACACAAAAGAGGGAAAAAGGCACTGAAAGCATCGTAAGAAATTACAGGAGAAAAGGGAGCCAGTTTTCTTTTTGTTCCCCCTCCCCAAATGAATTGAGCTTGTACTTAACTGCATACTAATACAAAGTCGTGTGGGTTAAAAAGATCCTTTTTATGAGATTAGCCCTGTTTGGAAGAGAGGAGGACATATGGTCTGTTTTTGATAATTTTTGGTAATGCTGAAAGTGCCTGCTGGGTTGGAATGTGAGACCGTCTCATAAGGAATTAAGTTTCCTGGCTGTTGAGTGGTTGTTGAGGACTCCCACCTGCGACCTGTAGTTTGAAGTGCGAATCAATTTGTATCTATTAATTTAGGGTTTCTGTGCACTTTTGGCTTGTTCTTTTCTTTTCCCTGCTAAGTGACTAATGCTACTGCTAATGAATAAACAAGAAAAGAGTGGTTAAGTCTTGGCTATCTAATATTAATGAACAACATGTAAGACTTGGACAAATAAAGATAGAATTAGATTTAATTTTTTTTCTCAGTGTTTTATGAAACCCGGTATTTTGGGATTTTGTTTGAGGGAATATAGACTCAAAGAACTGGCTTCTGAAATTTCCACTTGCTGTTGACTTCTTTTTTTTAATTTTAATTTTATTTTTTTTTTCCAGTGGTAGGGGGCCTGCAGTAAGGTGCTGCTTGTCTTTTTACTCAAGCCGTAATTTGATGTTATCTCTTGTTCTGGATGCTCCCTTTTGCCTGTCTGTGGGGGCTGGCTGATTCTGGAGCTACCGCTGTGCAGAGCTGGAAGGCACCCCACCAGCCTTGGAGCTTCCTTCCTTAAGGTCATCTGCTGAGGCAAAACTAATGAAAGTTTATGTAGGGCTGGAGCAGGATAAGGAAAAGGAAGCTGCACAGTTTTGTAAAGTAGGATTCTGTTCCTCTCATTTTCAAGAAAAAGTAGAGATGCCAGGTTTGTAGTGCTGGAAGCAAGAAGGTGGCAGAAGTCTTCAAACAGACATTAGTGGCAAGATGTGAAAGCTTTGCTGTTACAGTAAGCAGCCTCCAAATTATCTGTGGCTCCCACATTATCTGGAGTAAAAGAGTGGGTTGGTGGTGTATTTTACTAAGTTTACAGAAGTGAAGCCAAGTCCCCTGTGGCATGGACTTAGTGCAGAGCCAGTTACGTAGGTAGTGCTTGGCCATCTGTTGCTGTATGTCAGCCTTGTGTGGGTCTGTGTCAGTCTTTAGCTAAATACACCTGTTGTAACTGAAACACCTCTTAAATTATATCTGGGCAGCCTCCAGCACTGTAGAGGTGCAATGGCATCGAGTGTAGCTGCAACTACAATGCAAAGGAGGATGCATCAGCAAATACATTTTTCTGCCAGTATAAACCCTCTGATGCCCTCTTCCCTTGTCTATTTTCAGTCAGTCATCCCAGACCTATTTCTTCTGTCAGAGTTTTTAGAAGTGCAGCAGAGGCAGGTGGGAGTCACTTGTGCTGATATGTCACAATTGTGGTTGTCTTGAAATGGTCCTGGGGAATAGAGAGCATTGGACTCAGTACACTTCTCATGGCTGTCAGCATGGAGCAGAACAGCAAGACAGCTTACAAACTTAGCTGGCACCTGATGCAGAGGGGCAGGGTTGGAGAGTCACTACTGGGATGGGCAGAGAAGAGGCAGCAATGGGAGTGTGGAGGACTTTGGAAGATGGACTGAAAAATAGAAGTGATAGGGCAGAAGCAGTTTGAGATGAGCTCTTGTCTGTGTTCCAAAATTGATTTTTGTTTCGCAGGTGTCATTAGATATCCAGCTAAATATTCAGGTGATAATACAGTTTGATTTTCCTATTGAATAAGATAGTATTTTGAAATTACCATATTAAAGTAGTATTTAATTACTGGTCTTTAGTATTGATTTACAATAAGAATAATTATCCAATAAAATCAGCAATCTTAGGAGAGCCTTAAAATAAAATACCATAACATTCCTCAGATCTTATTTTCAAAAGTCTCTATACACATAAATGCATAGAGAGACAGGAATGCAATGTTTTGTGTCAGGTGCAAACAGATTTTGTGTAGAGTAACTGAATTTCATACTTGCTGGCAGCAGAGGGAGCTATATAGCTTTTATTGATAATTCAAAAGGTCGGAGTGGGTCAGTGTAAAAACAAGAATTAAACCAATAATTTTGAAAAAGTCCCAATTTAATGCAGTATGAGGTGCCTCATGGGGCTGGGACAGAGCTGTGGTTATCAGGACCCAGCAACTCAGCCCCTCTCCTGCCCTTCAGTGGCCTGGAAGTAGCTGCTGCAGTTATTAGAAGGAACAATGTAAACTTCTCTCTGAGCCAAATTTTTAATCAAAGCAATGAGGAAGAACAGGATCTGTGTGTCGTATGTCAAAACAATAGCAGCGTGCATCGCCTGGTAATTAACACTCATGCATCAATCTGGAAAAGCAATTCCCAGTCAGGGTGGAGTATGCGTATTCTTTTGTAAGGCTTTTGATAATTTGTCTTGGTTTTGATTAATGATGGATCTCTGTTATGGCTGGTTTTTTATAGATGCTAATGGGATGAGTTTTTTATGTAAGTCTATGTAAACAGCAGATTAATGAGTAAAAGGTAACCAAAATCAGACCAGCGTTATTCTGGCAAAATATGATGTATGCTTGTTAGATAAACCCCTGTGTCACTTTTACCTACCAAACTGAAACTGTGGCATTAAAAATCTGTAATATTTCATCTGTTTTGGAGACTGATTCCAGAGAAACTTGTACTACTTCTGGCCACAGCAAAATATCTTACTGTAGTGCATCTTGTATTGATGTTGTGGTTCAACTCCAGCCAGCAGCCAAGCCCCAGGTAGCTGCTTGCTCACTCTTGCACCAATGGGATTGGGAAAATAATTGCAAGGATAAACACTGAAAAACTCATGTATTGAGACGAAGGCTGATAAAGACCATTTAGTATGGAAAGCCATGTGTACAAGCAAAGCAGAATTATTCAGTGTTGCCCATGGGCAGGCAGGTGTTCAGCCATCCCCAGGAGGGCAGAACCCCATCATGTGTAGCAGTGACTTGAGAAGGCAAACACCATCACCCCAAATGTCTCCCCAGTGGGCATGATATCCTGCAGTGTGAAATCCCCCTTTGGTCAGTTTAGGCCACCTGTCCCAGCTTTGCTCCCTCCCAGTTTCTTTTGTGCACCTCCAAACTGGCAGAGCACGAGACAAGAAAAAAAGTCCTTGACTTAAGGTAAACACGACTTCCCAAAAAACAGAAATATCAATGTGTTGTCAATGCTATTCTTATTCTGAATCCAAAACACAGCACTATAACAGCTACTGAGAAGAAATTAACTCTTACCTCAGCTGAAATCAGGACAATTGAAATTAAGGAAATTTCTGTGGATCTTCTTTTTTCCTGAGTATTTTATGAAAAAGCTAATCTGAGGAATGCCCCTAAATTATTTAATGCATTAGTTCTGGAAGGGGAAGTCAAATAAGAACTAAAGAGATGTGAGATGGAAACAATCTAAGTTATTAATTCTTGGCCAGATCTCTATGGTTTGTCCTCAGATATCTAAACAAATTTCTAATCTCATTCATACATTCATTTTTCTCTGTAGTTATCTTGCCTTTGTCATGTAGCTTCCTTTCATTTTATGTAAGTCTAGATAAATTACTTGGTTCTGGCTCCAGATAGTAAGAGCAGGGAGGGGATAGGATATGTGGTCACAGATTATTGAAAATCTGGCCATGCTTGAGGTTAAGGTGAATAGCTGAGGATGTTGCCTTTCTCCTCTCTGCTTCTGCACTCTCATAATAGTCAAGCTAATCTCTAGCTCAGAATAAACAGAAGGGAGCTTAATGAGCAAATAAATTACTTAAACTGCTGTCTTCATATGACATGGTTTTATTGTGGCATTGGTTGAGAACTTGGCTTCAACCTAACATAATATTGGGATGCTGTATTTCCTGAAAGACTTCTCAGGGTTTTTGTTTTGTTAATGAATGAAAGGTTTCTCAGTTGTTAGTGTACAGTAATTGAGCCATGAAATAAAGCAAAAGCCTGTTAAATCCTGTTTTTAAGATTCAGAGCAGAGAATGATGTAACCTTGATAGCTTTGATCACAATCACTGTGAAGTTACTGCTTGGGATGTGTACTTCAACATTTGGATTAGAAACAAAATCAAGAGAGGTTTAAGAGAATCCTGCTTTCCAAACTGAGTTGTACAAGGGAGTATTTCTTTTCTCTGACCCAAGGAGGAAGAGTCGGGAGTGAGGGAGTAGCTACATGTAATAAATTATGTTGTGAAATTGGACTAAACAATTAAAAAAAAAAGTTAAAATGGCATTTAACAAAAAGGCTTTAAAAGTTATTGCTACTTTTGTTAAGGCATTAATTTGCTATCATCTATTTAAATTTTTATTACAGAGTCCAAGATGCACATTTAGATTCTTCAAAACTTACAACAGTTCATAGTTTGAAATGGAAAAACTGAAGTAGGTTGGACAGAATTTGCAGAAGTGATCAGCAGTAGTACCATTTTAGGGGCAAGCAGTATTTCCTGCTTTCTGCTTATTCAGTGAGTTCAGTTCAAGGATTATCTTGTCTGAAATTTAGGATTGTAAAGATTCAAGATGAAGGAAAACTGAAAAACCAACCTCCCTGATACGCCAAGTAAAATTGGTAATGGAGAAGGGAGTCCTAAGACTAGTGTCTCTAGCAGTGCATGTGAATGCATGACATTTGAAAAGCTTGGCAAAGGGAATAAAGTGGGGAGTTTCTGCTTTGATTTCATGATGGTAAGGGAAAAAAAAGTCTCTGCCAAGGGCATTTAATGTTGAAAAGACCAATGAAAATATTTTAATCTGCTTCTAACAATTACGCTTAAACGTTTTGCCATATCTATGTTCTAAAATGTAGGACACAATGTCTGTAAGGAAATTTTATTAGAATTGTTTAAAAATAAATTAGTTTTTAATGTGGAATGACTTTCATAATTTAACTTCCTTGTGTTTTCAGCATGTTAAAGAAGTTTTAATACATTTTGAAGTGATGCTCTTGAGCAATTTAGTGGATTTCAATTTCCATCTATATGCAAGAAGAGATACCAAAATTCTAGAGAAATGATCTATTAAGATTCATTGTTTCAATGTAATTAAAATCTATCATATAGGCATTTGAATAAATACATGAAATGCTATATGCGTAGACTTTAATAAATGTTGAGATATTCTAGTCTCATTTAGCAAAATGAGATATGTCGGTAAGAATTAATCTTTTGGAAAACTACATCACATGTAGGAAATTGAAACTCCAAGTACAGCATAAGGTCAAGATGAATTTTTAAAATTTTATTTCCAAGTCAGTGTTTCTTGTTTCACCCTTCAAATAATGATTAAAGTGATGTTTTACTTCAACAATCAAATCTGGAATATATTTTTGAAAATAAGATTTTCTATTTCTGAATTTCAGTTTTTAATGGGAAGTTTCCATAGCAATACTTCCCCAAGCAATTACCTTTCTTCTTTGTGGAATTTATCTATTTCTAGGTTCCTGCTTACTTGTTTGAACTTTGCTGAGCTGAAGAATTCTTCAGTGCTAGGTTTTGGGTTCTACTCTTGCTGTATTTTCTCTAGGAAATAATTACAGTAATTTCACAATTATAAGACACCTGATTATAAGCCACACATCCGGGTAGCTCGTAGACTATGGGATTTGTCCATATGTAACCTGCACCCGAATATAAGCTGCATTTTTTTTTAAATTTTTTTTTTTTTTAAAGCGAGGATCCATGTGTGACAAAGTAACAAATTAGTAACAGAATCGTGCCAGCACGGGGTTTGGTGTTAGGTGCTCAAGTTGCAAACAGTTTCCACAGACCAGCGAAGCCTTTAAACGCAGCCCCAGGCACCCTCCCCGTGCTGTGGATCCCGGCACTCCCGCCCCCAGTGCTGGCTGCCGCGGTCCCCTCCTGCTCGGTGGCGGCGGCAGCCCGCTCACCTGTGCAAAGGCAGCAGTGGCAGCTCGCTCACCTGTGCAAAGGCAGCAGTGGCAGCTCCCTCCCCAGTGCAAAGGCGGCAGTGCCGGCAGCAGCGAGCGCGCTCGCTGCAGTGACAGCAAAGGCAGCGGCACCTCGCTCGCGGCGGCGAAGGCGGCTCACTCACCCGCTCGAATGCGGCAAAGGCAGCTCGCTCACCCGCGTGAACGCGGCAAAGGCGGCTTGCTTGCTCTTGCGAAGGTGGCGAAGCTGGGCTGGCCTTGCCAATCCAGCGACAGCCCGCCGCCCGCTCGCCAGTGGCTCTGGCTCACCGCCCACCCGGCAGCAGCTCTGTGGCAGCTCTCTCCCTGGCTGGCTGTCATTTCCAGGTTGGCATTTCGCTGGGATTTGTCCATAAATAAGCCGCACCTGATGATTAGCCGCACTACTGGGGTAGGCTGGATTCTTCAATGAAAAAGGTGCGGCTTATAATAGTGAAATTACTGTAACTTCCTTGAGGGTGGACTGGGCTGTTTTCCTCTCCTGTTCTCATATGTGAAATCTCTGCAGTGGTCTCAATTTTCTTAATAATCCAGGGTTGACCTGCTGCCAAATGTGAAGGTGCTAAACTTAGTCTTCCTCAATGCCTCTTTGCTTATGTATGAAAGATTGCAAATTCCCTTTAAATTGTTACTGACATTGAAGAATAGCAAATAAAACACGAGCTTCCAAGATGCAAAAGCTTTCATAGAAATACCAATTCTTATCATAGTTTGCCATCCTATTGCCTGTTCTTTATTGCTACGTATCTTCACACTTACCTATAAAGGATTACATCAAGTACAGAAACATGAATAATAATAGATATTGGCCAACCAGCTCCCATATTAATTTCTTTTGTATCAAAGGAAAACTGAAAGCTTTAAATGTGTGAAAGATTTCATAAGTGATCCCTCTGAATGTAGGAAACATAGTTGATTGGTAGCTAAAGTTACAGTGTCTAGGTGTCTTAAAAAATATGTGGTTTTTGAGAGAAGTCTTAAAATACAGTTTGCTCTTGCTTCTAGTAGCATTTTTTCTCTGATTTCTGTTTTCTCAAGTTACTAAATTTTATTCTCACAATTGCCTGAACAAAATGGATTCTTCAAGCTGGAAGTGTTTGTGTTTATTTGAATCAACATCTGATTGACTGAGTATGATTTGGTTGTCACATCATAATTTAAAATCTAATTTTTATGGAGGAAGTTGTGTGTGGCATTTAAAAATTATTTCTTAAATAAGTGATTTTTTCACATTTATTGTGAAAAGTTTAATGTAATCTGAAAAACGGCTAGGAATTCCCGACACTTGGTGCTGTTGTGGTAGGATTGAATGTGTATATGGACAGATGTAAATATAAAACGCATACAATTTTGTTTTGTTTTGTTTTTTAAAATTCAAAAATTGCACTGGGCTTTTTTACTTAAAAGAAGTCTGAATGTTGGCGTTACCTCATAGGTTTATTTTATGGAAGCTTTCCATATGATGTAGGTTTGAGATATGCAGATGCTCGACTGTTATTTTTCTTTTTGTTTTCTGTGAGAGAACTCTGACCAGTTATTTGCAATGCAGTGAACAGACTTGATTTATGCTGGGTTTTGCTTTATGATGGATTTTGCCTCTTGCATTTATGACAATGAGAACTTGGGCTGCAAGACATGCATTGTGTGGCTCAGCTGCTGTCTTGCAGAGGGTTTCAGCCTGGTGGCCCATGGTTGCAGGCAGTTGCCCATGGAGGAGTTGCTTGGTTTGAGTTGCCTGGGCTGTGTCTGACCAGGGGCTCTCCTCTAGTATGTTTTAATCCCTGGAGAAAAATGTAAGAAAGTTGCTGTGATTTGCACTTGGAGCTCAGGTTAGAAAAATGGAATTGAGTGGATGAAAAAATCAGGTAAGTTTTCTGGTATGTTCGTTGTATTTCTTTCTGTAACATCCTTTTTACTTGAATTGTTTTTCATGGTTCGTGTCATGGTGCAGCAAGAGGCTGCTGGCTCCCTGGGGCTGGGATGTGGGGAGCAGTAGGGGCTCCCTGGGGATAGCAAGGCTGGATCCCACAGCCAGAGTCTGTCCCAGGGCATGGGCAGCCAACAGCACCAGGACAGCCCCAGCCCAGGCATCTCCATGGGACTCATGGCTGGGCTGGCAGGTCTGTTCCCCCAGGGGTGAATGGGGTCCTGGGCCCCAGGCAGGGCAGGGGGAGCCCTGGGTGGTGGGCAGGGACAGTCAGGACTGTCTGGTGACACTCTCTGCATAACTTGTTATGCAGCAATATGCTGACACTTTCACCAACTTTCAGTATTGTAGTAATCTTTGGAAGACAAATGCTGATGTAAAACTTGTATGCACTTATGAGAAGGCTTAGAAGGACCTATTAAAATAGGGAAGTGGTAGAGAAATCAACAGTACTACAATACTTTAAAACCATATAAAGCTTTTTTATTTTACAGATACAATGCTGTGACTCTTGCCTGTAGTTGAATATAGTTCTCTAGAAGCTGAGACTTTAGGTTGTTTTAATTGCTCCTAGGAGTATCATTAATGTTCTGAGAAATCAAAATCAGCATATACTGTAGGCAAATACATTGTTGGTGCTTTTCATGTATCTAAGGAGGGCTATATCTTATTGAACTTCTTTAATGCAGCTTTGATATTCAGAAAATGCATACACTTCAAAAGCCACCAGATAATTTTTATGTGGTTAAAAATTTATTAGGAGTTTATAACAAAAACTTGGGAACCACAAAATTTCAGTATAAAATGTCAAGCACTTTCTATTTCAACCATACTTTTACTGAATTGGCAGCACCAAATTGGTCTCTATCTCCTTTTTTTTTTCTCCCATTAGAAATGCAGCCCCTCCAAGAATGTAACAATTTTCAGATCTTATGCTTAATGCAGTTTGGAAGCTCAGTCCCTTTCCTGATGTGAATTTAGGAACTACAGCAGAGCTAAGGAGGGGTCCACATTGACTCTTGCTGGTTTTGTATAAACAAAACACATCTTGCTGGGGATGTTTGATACACAACCTGCTTGAAAACTGTATTGTTAAAACAGCTGACATGCACCTGCAAAATTTAGTGGATTTCAGAGGTTTCAGACTGTAGTTTTGCAACAGTTTTATTCTATCTAAACTGGTAGCAACTGAGTTTTGAGCTCTCTCTGGCCTCTCTGATAGTGTGTGTGCAGTTTTTCCATGAGCTACTTTAGCACATTAAACCAACAGAAAGTTATCCAATCTCTTGGATTGGGCAGGGCTTCTGCTGTTTTAAGGAATGAAGCAGAAACACTTGGGGTATCAAACACAGTCAAGGGAGACCTGTGTGGGGAGAAATGATGTTCTCATTCTAATTCCAGGAGCATGTGCACAGATTTAGGCTTACTCCATAATGGAACCATGGTAAAGTTCAGTTCAAGCTACCTTCCCTATTTCATGTTTCAGTAGATCATAGAACTTTGGGTCAATCATGTAGTTTTTTTTTTCTGCAAATTATGAAAATCTGTGATTTCTAAATTCATGGTTTCAATAGTCCTATTTTAAATAATAGGAGTTTTGTGAACCTGGAACATGCAGTGTGCACAGACCCTCATGAGGAAAAAAAGGAAACACTTGCATGAATCCAGATGAGGTTGGTGTACAACTGAATATTCTGTGTGGAAGAAATGATGCTTTGCCCTCCTGTTTTGGCCCATAGAGAAGAGTATTACCATTAGTCAAGGAAGTACTTCTGTACGTCAGGCAGTAGAAATTAAAAGGCTGTATAAAACAGCTGAAGGGCTGAGGTTAGTCCCACTCCTTTTATATATGCCATTCATAACAGCTCTCCATGTGTGCTGTATGTTCATATCGATCCAGAAATACCATCTGGACCTTACCCAGTGTATTAAAAACAAACCATCTAGTACTCATTATTATCTTCCAGGTCTTCTCCTGCTGTTGCAGCATCCAGTGCAGCCAGAGCTGCTGCAACTTCTGCGTCTTCCTCCTCAGTTCCTCCACTGACATTTTTATTGTTGGTGTGTGTGGGTGCCTGTGTGACTTTGGTAACAGCCACTGCAGTGATACCACCAGTAAGGCTCTCACTCAAACTTGCAGAGTCAGTTTTAAAAGGTTCAGTAGTGCTCTCTTTCACAAGCAAAGGTGGGATTAAATGAAGGTCCTGGTCCTGTATTGCTGAAGCACCAGTGTTTTGGTCTGAATGTGAACAGTTTACTGAAAAGCTGTCTTTTTCAACACAGTTCCCATTTTGATTGTCATTTTGGGGATAATCAATATCTGGCAGTCTTATGGCATTGTTTTCTGTCTCCAGTACTGAGTTTCCTTTGAGAAAGACACTGTCTTCTGCAGACTGGGAGTCTGGAATGCTGTTAGGCACATTGCTGGCTGCCTTGCTCTGATTGCCTGTCTCTAGGTCAAGTTCTTGACCAGACCTATTTGGGTTGGTGTAAAAGTCTCTGTTGCTGGCTGAAGAAGCCTCTGACTGGCTGGAAGTTCCCTTTTCACTGATTTCTTTCACTGGGCTTGTGTTGGAGTTGAGTGTGGAGTGCTGAGCACAGGAGTTGCCACCATTGACTGCAACATTGAGCTTTGCAGCACACTTCACAAGGCCATCCTCTTGAGAATCACTGCCTCTGTGATTCCAGAGAGTTTCTGTTGTATTGTTTACTGGATTTTTATTTTCTCTTTTGTTTACCTCATCCTTCTGGAGTTCATTTTTTGGTTCTTCATTTTCACTATTCTCTTTGAATTTGAATTTATTGCTGCCTTGTTCATTGTGTTTATAGCTGTTTACTTCATTAATGCATCCAGATGATTGTACTTCTTCTGGATCAAAGATATAGCTGGAGTAAGGAAAATTTTAAAGGAAATGTTACTTAAGATGTTAATCAATATAATCAGTACAAAAGAGCAAAGTTCCTTTTTAACCTGAAGGTCTTGAGGAAGGAGTGTCATGGAACTTTACCTTGGGTCCTGAGAATGAGTTAAACTGAGCGGAAATGCTGAATATGCTGTTGGCTGCTGTCTACTGGGACTGATCCTAACTAACCCCTGTAGTGAGATTCACCAGGAGCATGAGAAGGAGGTTGGAGAACTGTGTGCTGGTCATTGCTTCTTTCCAGCCTTATTTTTTATTTTCTCTGGGGAGCTGACTAGCCAATGAGTAGTCATAATGTGGATTGTTAATTAATATGTACTCATATAGTTGCTAAAATATCTTCCATTTTTCCCTGCTGTTATTCTTTCTAGTATTTAGTCCATTTTTTTTCCCCTCCTGATTAATTTTTTTCCTCTTGCTCTATAGTTTCCTTGACTTATCTCTCCCAGAGCCTCTTTTCTTTATCTTTTTTTTCTCTCATAGCATCATTTTCTCCCCAGTTCCTCACCTGTTCTACAGGAGTGGCCATAAGAAGTAGAAACCCTCAAGTGGGGCTGAAATTTGGTCTTTATAAAACTAGCTAGTCCTCCTCTCTAGGGAGACTTAATACAGAAATTCTTCCCCCAGTTAACTATATTTAATAGCTGTGATGGAAGCAAGGAACTGTTGTTCATTTTCATTGCCTGGGAGAGAGGGAGGATCTGACATAATATGTGCTCCTTATTCTGCTGAATTGAGGGAAGCTCACACTACCTAAATCAGAAAAAACTTTACTAAAGAAGAGTCTTCAATGCAACACAATTCCTCTTGTGGGATAGGAATTATAGAAGTGGACCTTAATTACAGTGAATTTAAAGGACTTTCATAGAAAATCTTTATGCCAGTGCTTAAAGATGTTGTAAATTGTGAGAAAACTCCAACCTTTTACAGTGGATAATTAAAGCAACAGGTGTGGGGGAGCACAGACACATTGGTTTAATGCTATTCTTTTATTCGGTCTAAGCAACTTTTGTTCTATTGTACCTTTGTATCATTTTGCAGCACCTGCACCCCATCTGGATTTTCCTTAATCTGAAAAGAGAGAAAAGGAAGGCAAGGGGGAGACAGAGTGAGTGAAGCATTATGAAATTGATATATGAGCAATTGCATTGAAAATGATGCTTATGTTTAGAAGGGTTTTGTTAGCTAAAAAGAAAGATGTCTACACAAGAATGGATGGGGTGCTGTTCAAGGTCTTTGTAGGTTGTTTTCTTGCATTGGCAATGGTCTTTACTTGGGTAAAAATCTGGGGAAGAATTTAACAATTCTTAGATAGTGGTGTTCTCTCAGAATAGTTTCCTAAGCAATTTTATGATTTGGAGTATTGTAAGTCAGTGTATTTGGTGTGGGTTGTTGGTTTGTTGTTTGGTTGGGCTTTTTTTTCCTTTTTTTTCCCCACTTGACACCTCTTGGTTAAGTTCTCTACCATGAATTTGCCCAGTTGTTTTTGAAACAGTAGACTGCTAGCATCTACCACATCCTTTATTCAGCCTTGCCTGTGTGAAGAATAACTTGCTTTTGTTTGACTTGAACCTGTTTGTAACTAGTAGTATTTGGTGCCTCGTAGTTCTTGTATTAGAAATAGTGACCAACATGTCCCAACTGTCACCATAGCAGAGGTTCTGTACTGTCCCTTCAGTGCTCCTCTATTTAAATGTTACTCATGCTGACATTGTTTCATGCCTTTGAACTGTCCTTGTGGTGTTCTCTGAGTCTTTTTGCACTTTAACATCCAGTCCAAATGGAGTGTGGAAACTACAAATGCAGAGTTCTCAGGGTGTTTGAAACATGAAAGAAGCTGGTTTATTCTTTCCTAATATCTTCTTGTTTCCATGTGCTTGACCCTGTAACACCTACTGAGGACTGAGGTGACATTTTTGTGGAGCTGTCTCTTAGTGAGACACAAGTTCCTGGAATGGGCATTTTATGTTGCACCTCCATTTTACTCCAGTAAAATTCCAGAGTGTCACTAGAACTAGCAATCTGTGTTTTGCTACACAATTGCCTAACCCAGTGAGATGTTAAGAACTATCTATTGTATGGTTCTTATGCCAAATTATGAGAAGAAATGGTTTGCTAATTTGGACCCTCAAGAACATTCCTATTCTGAACCTAAACTGAAGTCCCAATTCTGAAATCCAAAGCCCCTAAACCCCTCAATATTCCTTATAGGTGGTGGCTGTCTTACTTCACGTTAGTAAGTCAGGGCAAATTGTTTAATATGTTTTGTCCACTGTTGTTCAGGCTCTTTTTTTTTCTCTTGACATACTGTACAAACTCCCATACTTTTGCCAATGCCTAAGGACAGTGGCTCACTTCCCATAAAACAGAAATTGATGAAGCAAGGTCTGAGTATTTTCTGGCATAATCTATTGACAAAGCATCCAAGGAAAGTAGTATTGATTTATTCTTCTCAGGCATGGCCTGAACTGCACACCGGCAATTATGCTAGTAGAAATGTAAATCAAAACTCTAAAATCTGAGTACTTCTGGTGTTAGCACTGAACTAAATACCTGCTGTCAGATGTCTCATTCTTGGAGAGTCTAATGGCCTACAGTCATTCAGCAGCTGGTTTTAGCCTAGGATATAGCTGCTCATACCTGTGCTTTTTGTCTTTGTGTACACATGAACTGTACTGGAGCAGAAATTTCAATCAGGACTAGCCACCTTGATGTGCTTGTTGGAATGGCTTTTAAGCCACCTGCTTTGCTTCCTTTCTCTTGGTGCTGCTTCTCTCCCTGAAATGCAGTCTCCTTCCACACGTCTCCTGACTATGTATGTACTGTGTGTTCTCACCCCATGTACCTCAGCAATAACATAGCAGGAATTCTGATACTGGGATTTTTATCTGAAGAGGATTGCTCACTGAAATGCCTACACAGCCTTTAGCTTGGCTTTGAAGTTTGTAGGTTTGGTGAACCCAGTTCTGATTTTTATGTAGACCAGCTCTAACAATAGATGTGGCTTCTAGCTGACAGCGGGCACTTCAAGTCAGGGTACCTCTGCTTAGAGTTTTATCTGGCGAATCTCCTACTCAGGGATTTTATTTACAAATTTTGTGGTTTTTTTAAAAAGCAAAAAATACTGCTTATAGGTTTTTAAGTATTGGGAAGTCCTAATTGCTGGCATTTATTTTGCTGTAAAGATGTTTGTGTTTGTCACAGAAGGCAATTATAAATTGAAATTACTGTTGTAGTTTTCATAGAAACCGTTTTCCTATTTATTGGTGTTTGTTTGGTTTATTTTTATTTTAATTACAGCTGGTGTTGGAATCAATCTCTGCAGCTACTGCATTCCACTTTTCCAATGATTAGTTACAACTGGATCTGTCCAGTGGCATGAATAAACTATTACATATGGAAAACAGTGTATGTTGTATTATCTTATAAATTATTTCACATCCTCGAAATAGGAATATAGTTTTACAATGTCAGTGTCTGAACACTGTCTTTTTTTACCCTTGCTCTTTCCTTCCATTAATGATAATCTTTCAAGTCAAGCTGGAAAGTAATTCTGGGGAACAAATTGCTTTTATAGCATGAAAAAGCATGCTTTAATCCTACTTGTCTTTAGATACTGAGCTCTAAAGACTTATGTATTGTGTGGTGTTCATAGTTGCATTAATGGATAAATAATACTAATAAGCTGTTGTCTGGAGCAGTTTGAGCCAAGCAAGTGCTACAGGCTTGAAACAAAAGAGCGTTGGAAACTTCAAGCGGTGGATGATGATATGTTAACTGATACTGACTTTAGAAACATTACATCCTTATTAAATGTTTGTTCTGCCAGATATGCCATGGTGCTAAATTGATGGGAAAATTTCAGGTAAACATGACATGATGTGGAATGCTCTCTTGTAGAACACTTGGGGGGGGGCTATTTTCCCCCTGCAAAAGACTGCCTGTCTAAAGTGGCAGTAAAATCCTTGGCTTTAACATTCAGATTCTCAGAATTCAGATCAAACTGCCATTAATCCTAGATATTATTCTTTCTTGACCATGAAATTTCTGGAGGCCTGTAAATGTCTGTCACTAGTTATTATGCAGTTACTTAATCCTGAATACTAATACATCACCTGGCATTAAAGCTCTGCAAAAATGTTAAGTAGAGATTTTTTAGAAGTTTTTTTCGACTTGGACTGGACCACTTAGAGCATTTGCAGGAGTGAGATGGAGCTGTTGAGGAAAAAAGGAATAAAGGAGGCCTAGAATTAATTTTTTTTTACTCTCACAAATTATGAACTTGAAATTTTCCGCTTTTAGTAGCTGCTTAATCTCCTAAATTGTGTCTCTGTCAATGAGCTTGTACCAGTTTCTACAAAATAATCAGATTCTTGCAGAGTGACAGTGTAGAATAGCCTTGTGGTTTGCATATTGAGTATCAGTGCTTGTTTCATTTAACGTTATGATTCTTTTCTTCAGTGAAAGAGATGGAAAAGGCCCAGTTTTGTATTTACCCCAGCAGACCTTTAATTGACTGTGTCAAAAGATAATCTGGATATAATGTGATGGCAATATATTAATTAAGGATTCACAGAGAGAGAAGGAAGACCTGACATTTTATGAAAGACTGACTTTCTTCCTTTAAAGCAATATGAAACAGAAGAGCAACTTCTTAAAAAAAAGTTGGAACAAATTGCACAATGGAAGGAGGTAGTAATTAGTCCTAATCTGAGGAGAGCAGGACACAAATCCCATCAGTGGAATGAATGCTGAAAAAGGGGAGGTAGTTAAAAACATTTATGGTCGTTCCTGCTAAGAGAATGAGGTGGGACTTCCCTTTCAAGTGTGAGACCTTGGAGAAGATAGCAAGAATAATGTCTGACTCCAAACCCACAACCTTGTGTTTCATGCCATGGTGTGCTTTAAGGAAAGGCTGCTTTTCTTTATCAGATTTGAGAGACACAAACTACCTGACTTCACATTATGTAATAACATAACTCATATTGTCTGTTTAAACTGTGGCTGTGTTATGAGTAAATAAAAGGCAAACAAGAGATAATGTCATGAAAAGGGAAGAAAAATATTTTTGAGTCATGAAAATGGTTTGGCACCTTTCTCAATATTCTTGGAAGTTTACATGGAAACAGAAAAAGGTCAGTCTTATTTTTGTTCATGGTGTATTTGTTCTTCTGTCTTTATTTTTAAATTCCTTTTGGACACCTTCAGGAGCAGAGGCAGAAAACTGAGGGAGAAAATATTTAAATAGCTTCTCTAGTAGATCTCTAACAGACAAACTCTGACTTTGAATCATTATTTTAAATCCAGTCTTTTTTTTAATTTATTTTTTTAATTTTTTTTTTAGTTTGTTTGGAGTTTTCATCCCACACACCCTGATACTTCTGTTGTTTGGCTTTTTACTCTCCTCTATCTTCTCCTATTCTAGATTACCTTAGCAAGTATGGAGATTTTTCCTACATGGCTGTTACCGGGGCTGATGAGCCTGAATGATGTATCTCCCAGGGGCCTGAGGAACCACCTCCTCATGACTTTTTCCAATAAAGGCATCTTTCAGACTTGATCCTGCCAGTGTCTTCCCCATCAGTTTGCTGTGTTTTGCACTCCTCAGTGAAACCTGTCCATTCTGAGGATATTGCCCTGAGCTATCAGTCTCTTTGCAATGGACAGAAATCCTTGTTTATCAAAATAAATCTGTCAGCCTCACTAGTAACACAAACACAATTTACTTTGTAGGTGTCTTTTTGCTAGATGCCAAATTCTAACCAGCTAGGAGACATATGCATAGAGGCAAGTGTGGGAAGAGAAAGTGTTTGCATAGAAATATGTGCAGTAGAAATATAGTGAGTGTGGGGTGGGAATAACCTTAGAAAGCTCTAGCACTTGACAGGCTTCTAACAGGAGGTGCAGTTTGCCTTCTGTGCTCAGTAGGCATTCACACCTCTCAGAAGATTTCAGAGACTGTCCTCAGCATGTGCTAGGTCTGACAAAGGCTCAGAGGTGCCTGGGCTGGAGGAAGGAAGTGCAATGTCCATACTCATTGTAGGGCAGGTGGATGACATGACCCTTAAATTCTTTTTGAATCCGAACCATTCTGTAAAACAGTGTTACTGAGGCATGGAGGCAAAGGAATAATTGATCTGGATGACAGATAATATAAAAGAGGCACAAGAAAACTGTAGGAGGAGTGGTAGAGTTGAGAGGAGCTATATTTAGAAATTTAGAAAACTAGTAAACATACAGTGGAAAAAATTACCAGCCCGTGCTAGAGGGGGAGAGAGAATAACAGGGAAAATGATGTAAAGGAGAAAAGATGAGGAGCATAACACTGTGCAGGCTAATCACTGTTGGATGAATATAATCTTTAAGAACTGTCTTACTTAAAATACAGAGAACACTTCAAATCCTGTGGGTTTTTTCCTGATCTTAGTCACTGTTTTGAGACCAGAGGGCCTCAGAACAGGTGCAGGCTTGGGTAGCAGGAGACCCCAAAACATCCTGGGCCCAGAATTATCTGAACAACCTCATCTACTTGAAGATGTCCAGGCTCACTGCAGAGGGCAGGGCCTAGGTGCTCTCTTCCAACCCAAACTATTCTATTATTCTGTCATGATCTGAGGAGAGCACGTTCTGTGCTCAAATCTTCACTGAGACCACTATTTAGAGCTGGACCAAAATCTAATTTCATTTTTCCTCTCTGAATGTTAATCTGGAAATTTATTTTAAATTGGCTTCAGGGAATAACTCAGTTGACATATATAATTTAAAATAAATGAACTAAACTGAGGAACTGTAATATGATCCCTTATAGGAAGCAGATCCCACCTCATGGGCTATTTTAGTCTGTCTGTTTTTTGCTAGCTGAATTGACCTTGGTCTTTTTGTTCACACTTTCTTAAAATGCAGCACTGAGGTGTTGTTCCTATGCTTCAGCCACCTTGCAGCCCAGCCCTAGTGAGATACCTGGCTGTGCCATCCTGCTGACAGTGGATTGATTTTGAGTCATCCTGCAGCCCTTCCTATCTGTGCTGCTCTGCGAGAAAAGAAAACTGTGCAAGTGCTTTTCTGGTGCAGCTCACTCTTCTGTTTTGAGGGAGGCAGGCTCTATATTTGGGAATAAGGAGTGTCAGTGTCTGACAGAAAGAGCCTTATGCTATCCAGCCAGCACAAGGTTATTGCCAAGGTTATTGTTGATTGTCCTATTTTTCTTTATATTACAGAGCTGAGGAGCTGCACAGGTCTGTCAGCCACTTTTATTCTCCACTGAGAATATTATTTGCCTACTGAACAGCTTGCATGCATTTCTAGTACAGCTAACAGTGAAGACAGGAGGAGTTGACACATTGAGACTCCTCAAAAATTTGTATAAAACTTACTGAGCCACAGCCTAACTACAGTGGTGACTTACAGCTGTCAGTTTTGGATGTTTGGCTCCCATTGCCATGCTCTGCTTTTCCTTTTCAAATTGAACCCTCTGTTTTTTACAGATAAATATGATTATTGCTTGAATACAAATAATCTATACGCTGTCATTAGTTGTTAAGTCTGATAATGTATTTTTTAGATTTAAGATATTTTCCCTTTCTCCCTGGCCAGGCTGAATCAAGCCTATGGATTGTACATTTTACGTGGTGGCCTGATACTTTGCATTTTCACAACTGGAGTGTCGAAGTTCTGGGTTGTATTACACACAGACACAGTGTTAAGACAATGGCTATTATTTCAGTGAGGGAAGAATTTGATGTGTTCTGTGACATTCAAGACATGAAAGTTGATGTTGGTTTTGTGTGTGGGATTTAGGGATATAATTTAGGCTTCTTCCCAGTAAAGCCATGAAACTAATTTAGGCTTGTGTTTTTTTCAAGGGACAAAAGTGGCTTTAATCAGTCCAGTTATCAAAATTTGGATCTCATTATCTTGTTATCTGAAAAACTAAAGAAATCTCAGAATTACAGCCTCATAAATTTGGATGCTTTGTATTCTGACATAGAGTAGTTATTTCATTAGCAAATAAGTAGGTCTGATACCACAAAATGTTTTTGCTTCATCATACATAGCAGAATAACCGAATCTTTAAATGACAAAGGTATTTGAGCAGTCATAGCAAAGGGCAAAGCAAACCAAGTGACACTTAAACAGAATTGTTTCTAATTAGCAGAATCCCACACTTTTCTAGAGATTAAAAAGCAAAATGATTTAAAGTTTCAGAGAGTTGGAGGACCTCTCCTCTGAAGACATGCTATAAAAGCTGTTCAGCCTGGAAAAGAAAAGGCTCTGGGCACACCTTGTTGTGGCCTTCCAATATTTACACGGACTTTTAAAAATGAAGGAGAGAAACTTTTTACATGGGTGGATAATGATGGGACAAGGCAGAATGGTTTTACACTGAAAAAGATGAAATTTGACTGAGATGTGGAGAAGAAATTTGTTACCCAGAGGGTAGTAAGGCACTGGAACAGGTTGCCCAGAGAAACTGTGGATGCCCCATTACTCCAAGTGTTCAAGGCCAGGTTGGATGGAGTCCTGAGCAACCTGATGTAGTGGGTGGCATCCCTGTCCATGGCAGGAGGATTTGAACTATGTAGTCCTTAAGGTCCCTTCCAAACCAAGCCTTTCTATTATTCTATGAATATCAAATACCCCAGTAACAAATACTATGCTTGACAGATGGGCCATCAATACAGCATAGCTAATCACCAAAGTATGACCTACTCACCAAAGAATCAGGGGGAGTATGCTGCCATGATTTTAACCTTTATGTTGTGTCATCTGAAAAAGTATACATGTATGAAGTGTTTATCCAGGAAATTTGCTGTAGTAATAGTTAACAGTTACTATGACCTTTATTCTAAGATCACAACAGTAGCAGTCAACCCTGACTGCCATGTACATAAAATAGTACTGTAATGCAATAAATTGTGTATGGTATCTTCGGACTGTTCGTAACAGCATCTAAACTGGAGTACAGTCTCTTAGCTGAGAGATCTACTGTCTACTGTGCAGGAATCCATTATGCCCCTAATTGTGGGTGCATGCTGTGACATTTGTCAACTTCTGCTGAGAAGCTGCTTTGGCAGTGGGGATGGTCAGAGCAATGGAAATATCTGCCTACATTTGTTTTCTCAAAATGCAGAGAAAAAGTCAGATTTAGTCTGCTCTGCTTATACTAGAAAAATGTGTGCTAATTATCTTACATATGTGTGGTTGTACTGCCAAGAAACTATACCAGTATAATTGGCAATGGCAGTACCTACTAATTATTATGTGCCAGTGTGAATACTTCAGCTGGAATGGGGAGCACCTGGATTGATGCAAATGCAACATTAGAAACTGCTCCACTTCTTTACAGCTGCTCTGTTCCCATACCTCCAGGCACCTAGCTGTGTTTTATCAGATCCTGACAGGTTTTCTGCTCCCACATTGCCTCTTGCTTTTTCATGCAGCTGTTTTGCACCAAAGTAAGAGGCAGCAGTGGGCAGGTGTCAAGGCAGGGAAGTTTGGGTGTTACCATTACTGCTTGAGCACACCTGCACTTGTTGTTTGCGGGTGTGTTGGCAAAAGGGAAAGGCAATGAAAAGTAGATGCTATCAGTTTTACAAAAGGTGTTCTATTTTGATTTATAGCTGTTGGTCATTGCCTAAGCTGATAATAATATGCATACCTATGTTAAATCCTGCTAGGCTCCTCCTCAAAATGTCCTTCTTTTCAAACCAGTAAGGTCAGCCAGGTCTTCTGCTTACTCCTGGTGGCTTCCTGACCGTATTAGTCAGCACACAAAGTGCCATGTTTTATTCTCAGCTACCTTGACAGTTTCAGAGTTTGTTGGTGGTGGTGTTTTGTTTTGGTTTTAGTTTGTTTGTTTTTTCTTTGTTTTCTTTTTAAGAAGTCATTCTTGTACAATTTCATTCACTGACTACTATCTCTGGTAGCTGTTGACTGTTTTATAAACAGTTGAGAGATAAGGCCAGCTCACACAAAAATGCCCTCAAGAGCACAAGAGCTGCAACTTGGAGGTGATCTGAACATATAATTTTTTTTCCTGTTATGCTTTTGCAATAGATTTTAAATATTTATAAGATACTTAAAAGGAAATACATTCTCTCTGACTAGTTCATCATTCACAGCACTAGGTCACACAACATTTCCCTACCCCCATTATTTACCATACAAAATGATTGTTTTATTTTTAAAGAGTTAAAAGGAAGAGTGGGGAAAAGGGTAAAACTCACAGTCATTAGCCAGTTTGCATACAGGAAAACCAAACACAGCTGGTAGCATAAACCCATTCATTTCCTCTTCAGCTAGACTTGTTTTCTACATTTGGTTTTACCAAACTTACATAGTCTAGTGTTTAAATTACTGAAGTTTATGTTTCCTGTCTTTTAAAATTATCAATCCGATAAATTATATTAGCTTGTTTAATAGTGGGGCCTAAAACCTTGAGTTCTTTTTAGTCCCATATTGTATAGAAGCAAAGATAGAAATGTGCTCTTTCCCAAGGGATTCATGGTCTAAATGTGTGACAAGGCACAAACTAGGGAGGCAGATGGTCATGTACATGTGAAAGAAACAATCAGCAGAGAAACTATATTTTAGTTACAGTAATTTTACAATTATAAGCTGCACCTTTTTCATTGAAGAATCCAGCCTACCCCAGCAGTGCGGCTAATCATCAGGTGCGGCTTATCTATGGACAAATCCCAGCGAAATGCCAACCCGGAAGTGAGAGCCGGCCGGGGAGGGTGCCTGGGGCTGCATTTAAAGGCTTCGCTGGTCTATGAAAACTGTTTGCAGCTTGAGCACCTGACATCAAACCCCGCGCTGGTGTGATTCTGTTACTAACTCGTTACTTTGTCGCACATGGATCCTCGCTTAAAAAAAAAAAACCAAAAAAAAACCTTGCGGCTTATATTCGGGTGCGGCTTATATATGGACAAATCCCGTGGTCTACCCGGCTACCTGGATGTGCGGCTTATAATCAGGTGCGGCTTATAATTGTGTGACCGTATTTTAGTCAGTAATTGTGTTAGGCTAGGCCTGAGTGGGGATCTATGTTTGGCAACACAAGCAGAGCCTCAAATTAGTTGTAGCCAATTTTTATGTAACAGAGGGACTGTGTCTGAAATGCCATTTTACTTGGGAGGTTAAAGTGTCTCTGTGTGATCTTGTGCAGCTGTGTACCTTGGAGGATGGATTCTTGGATCCAGCCCTTCACCTGAAAATCCTTGGTTATATCCAATATCTTTTTAAAGCATTTAATATAGAAACAGCTCTAGAATCTGGTCCTGAGGTGGTTCTGCTGTGGGTCTTCAATTCAAAAAGTTCCTTTGCTTGTACTTTGCTCCTTTCCCAATGGCAGGCTTGAGCAGCCATCAAGGATATGTTTTTGCCAGCTGTGAGATGTGTCCTGGAGACTGAGGATCGAACTGAGCTGGGGATCCTAACTTATGATGGAATTCTTTAACTCTTTGAGTACTGTGTAAAACAATCACTGCCTCCTTTGTGGTTTTGCCTGGGAGTTGATGTGAGTGCTGTCTTCCAGCCTAGAAGTCACTTTTTTATATTTCCATTTACAGAATCAGATTATTTAAGCCTGCTTAAATATAGAAGTACTTTCTGGAAGTACTCCTGGAATAATTCCATTTTTATTGTATCCGTTTTATGGATGCTGTTATCAATGAGAAATCCTACTTGGGACATTAGAAAAATCGAAAATGTCAGACAGTGAGCATGAAAGATACAGCATTACTGCTGTAGGATTTAGTCTGTGAGAAAAACTTGACAAGCCAGAATGCTTCCTCAGTATATTCTGAGGTAATTTGTTCTGTTCAGTTTGGAGGAGGCTGAAGGGAGACCTTATTGCAGTCTACAACTTTCTTGTGAGCGAAAGAAGACACTGATCTTTCCTCTGCAGTGACAGTGACAGGACCCAAGGGAATAGCCTAAAGCTGTTTCAGGGAAGGTTTAGTTGAATGTTAGGAAAAGGTTCTTCACTCAGAGGGTGTTTGGGCACTGGAACTGGCTCCCTGGAGAAGTGGTCCAGCACCAAGCCTGACAGAGTTCCCGAAGCATTTGAGTTCCAGAAGACAATGCTCTCAGGCCCATGGTGTGACTCTTGGGGATGGTGCTGTGCAGGGTCAGGAGTTGGACTTGGTGATCCCTATGGGGCCCTTCCTACTCAGCCTATTCTGTGATTGTGCCATGTACTTTGTCAGACAGTGCCTCTCACTTGCAGCATAGCAGCACTCTGTTCACTCTGAAATCAAGTTCTGTGCAAAAATAATTTATTTGCCTTCTGAAGAAATTTGGGGCCAAAGATAACAGAACCTTTAAAATATGCTGTTGGAAGACTTTGAATCTTTAGGTGACCTTGGTGAACAGAGGAAGATGGAAAGAGAGGTGAAGATCTCATATGTTTTAGATATTGTGAAATTCTTGTAAGTTAAAATAAGAAAATAAAACTTAGGAAAACACCACTGAAGTGGTTAATTCCTGTAATTCTCTCAGTCTACCTTATTGAATACTCTTGGTTGCAAATCAGTTCTATCAAAAGGCTTAGTGCTTGTTTTTTTTATTGTTTGTTTTTTCCCTGTTGAGTCTTTGGAAGTGAGTATGAAGAGACACTTCTGGAGTTTAGCAGACCTTTATCCTTTAAATATGCTATACATTTTCACTTCAGGGAGCAATATTCTGAAAATAGACTTGGATGTCCATGGAGATTGCTTCAAATACAGGATTGGAGTGTCTCATGTATATGCATTTGGGCAGGATTTAGGCCAGGCAGGATATGTGATCTCAGTTCTGGTATTCAACTGTAGCATAGTGTGCACAAAAATCATCTTGTTCTGAATATTTCAGATGCTTCTGATTTGTTTATATCATACAAAATATTGCTAGTGGCAGGTATTGTTGTAGTGCTCAGAACATCAGCCTCCCGTAATACCAAGAAAATTGGATAAAGCCCTAAGCAGTTAGAATGAGTCAATGATTCTCTTTTGTAAAAACAAAAGTAAGAAAAACCCCCACAGCAAAAACTATGATCTTGCCCCCACAAAAAAGAAACCAGCACCAAAAAAAAAACAAGCTACACCCCCAAAATCCAACACACTGACCAAGGAAATTTCTTAAAATTGTCAGGGTGTTGTGCTTTTGTGTTTGATCATTTTATGGCATAACCTGCAGCTTTTTACAGGGAAACTGTTAGATGTCAGTGTACTCTACCTCTCAAGCCAAATTAATCCTTATGTTTTCCAATTAGTTCTCTTCTCCCAAATCTCCCTCTTTCCCCTGCTTGCCTTTCATTCTTCTTGTTCTTCCCATCCCATTTGCCTGCATTTTCACATTTTCTCATGCCATTTTTCACCTGTGTTAACTTTGATTCCATTTTGCATTTCTGTATTTCTTCTGTGCTGTGTCTTTTTCTAGACTTCAGAGTGGAAATTGGCTTTTATATGCTACATTGGGAAGCTTACCGGTTGGAAAGAAACAGTTCTGTTCTGTCACTACTGCTTATTGCAGCTCAGTGTTGTTATTAGCAAATATTGTGGAGTACTGTGAAGAGAGATGATTTATGTTGTGGAATGCTGAAGTCACAAGAGTGAATGTCCAGTAAGTTTTAAACCGACACAAGGAGAAAAAAAATTATCCTACCTTTCCGATTGCACTCCATCGACTGCTTGAAAGATTTGTTTTAAATGTCTTGGTCCTGCAAGAATAAAACACTTTGCAAGTGGTTTCTTCATGTGCACACGTAAGTCAGATGGAACCTCTGAGGCATTAACTGCATCTACTGCAAACTATGTGGAAATAGAACAACCTCCTCTTGGTACCATTGTGAATTTTAAATTTAGACAGTGATCAAATAAATCACTTGAGTAGTATGCTCATCCCCTTGAGCTGAACTGGAATGCTAACCTGCTTAAAGTGAGCATAAGCTTTGCTACAGTGGATTAGGACTCGTGAAGTGTTTAAACAACAACAGTGAAATTAGAAAACTTTCAAATATGCAGTATTATGGGACTTTTTTCCTATGCTTTTTCTTTTTTCTTTTTCTTTCTGGGACCCAGGATATTTGCAATATCAGTTAAAACTTCATGTGTGCCTGTCAGAACTTTACCCTTCCGATTTTCACAAACTTTGAAACTTAAGAAATTCCTCTGACATTGCAATAATATCCTAGATATTGGTAAAGCTGTTGTTCTTTTAGACATATGCTCCAGCTAAATGGAAAGCTAAGCAAAATGTTTTTTATTAAGAATTTCTAAAGAGACAAATAAATAAATGAGATGATTATAAAATTAGATTATAACAATACCTCAATGCAGATGCTTTTCCTCCTTTAAAAATACAAATATTTTCAGTATTTCTTGAAGTGAGTGAAATGTGAGCCATACAGATTTGTGTGTGTATGCAAACCTGTAATGACATTAATCACCAAGTTCAGCTCATTTCTGTGAAATGGGCATGATATTTGCTGTGTGTTTTAGAAATTGGACCATGTGCTTTCTTTCATTCTGAGCATCTCTCTGCATGAAAATGTAAGTGTAGCTTACATTAAAAACCACAAATCCACACCAGTTATGCCTGCACCATTCCTGAAACCTTCAAGGCTTTTCTTGTAAGAGAGTGAAGTTTTTATTGTCCTTGAGATCCCTTTCAGCAGAACACTCCTAGGATCTAAGCCAGGGTAGTTAATTTCTGAATGCAGCATCCATAGGCAGTGAGGCTGGGAAGGGAAAGTACAAGGCAGCAAGGACAGTACAAGCAACATGGTCATTGCTGCTGCTGCTGCTCTTTTTGCTATGCTCTCATTGCATACATATTCTTTGCAGTTATAATTTTCAGAATTTATGGGTAAACTCTGTCAAGTTCTTATTAAATTTCACTATCTAGCTTCCAGGTTTGAAGGTACCCCTGGCTGTAGTTTCATCGTGGCTGTTTGCCTACAAATTCAAGAGGACAACACTGCATAGTGTCTGATCCATGGGTGATATTTAGAAGAATTTATATTAAAAGCCTGAAATATGATAGAACACTAAATGTGGATTTAAGTGGCCTGGATCTCTGATGTGACCCATTGCTAAGGAGAGCCTGGGATTCATTCAGCCTCTATTCACTGCGTTGTTCTGTTGCCCTTAGAGCAGGTCACTTAAGTTGTTGTGTATGTCACCATTTCATGTCCTTCTCAGAGCTTAATGTTTGTGCTGCACTTTGAAGATTTATTGCCCTATTCAATCTTACTATACTGCTGCAAAGGGTTGAATGTTTCTGTGCATCTGTTAAAGGTGTGATCAGTGCTTTATGTGAAGTGAATAATAAAGCTTATGAAGAGTGAGTCATGGTGTGTTCCTGTTTTTATGCAACCTTTTACTGGGATCATTTTATGTCCTTTTTGCATTCTATTTTACTTTTAAATATAGCTATCATTTATAATTAGTTAGAAGATTCCTCCTTTTAATTTTTGTTCAGATCTCTAATGATCTTACTTGCGGTATAATTCTGTCCTTATTTGTTTTGGGAAGCCATGGCCTAAACATTTATGCATACAGTGAAAGTAAAATGAAAAATAAAATCCATGGTCCAGTTATGAAAGGATGAAGTCATTTAACAAATTCAAAAGAGGTAGCTTGTTTAACTAAACTTTCAAGTTCATTCTTAACTGCAGTAAATTCCTTTTGTCTGTTTAACAAATTCTAAAATAGTAGGTTAGCTATAGGGTTTTCCTTTTATTTATTGTTGGGTTTTATTTGTTTATTTTGAATCTAGGAAATGCCCATATTTCTGTATTTTTGAAATGTAAAATGAAAATGCCAAAAAGGAGAGCTGCTGAGAGTCACAGCCGTTGGTAAGTTATCAACATGCTCTTTATCCAATGATAACTGGTTTGATTGTCAACTTCTCTCTGATGTGTGTTATTGGCTTTTGACCCAAAAGTAGACAAACTATTCTATATTCATTCTTAAACTTGAGTTAAAACTATCCTTCTTTTCTTTGTATTTGGAAGTTTTTCCTTTTCTGCTTACTGGTGATAATTTGGAGAATGGATATTACTCCTATAAATTGCATTCAGACATCTTAATACCCTTTTTCCCCATCATCTCTGCTTAGCAACATCCTTTCAGAGATTTTCTGGGAAACTTAATACTTGTCTGGTGTGTAAAGCAGTGTTCATAAATCAAGGTATGTTGCCATATCCTGCTTGCTTCTTGTTTATGTTGTTTAATAGTTTTTATATTACTCTCTGAGACAGAAACATGAAGCCTTTACACACCTAGTCACTCCAGTTTATTGCACAACACAATTACCACTGAGACTCAGTCTCTGGAATATGGCTTACCATGCTGGTGTAGATTGTTAAAGTGAATAGTGTCTACATGGTTGTCATGGATCCAAACAGCAAGTCGCTTTCACATTCCAAAATAACCTGGAATTTAAACAAAATCATTAGACTCTGAGAAACTCATATTAACATTTTCCATTTCATTTAGTTGTTGAAAACATGCTATCTCGAAGTCATAAAACCAAAATAAAAATGAAATTACCTAAACCTGCTTTGGCATAGGCCATAGGTATGCTTCAGATCCTGTGTGTGTTTCCTGCTGAGCAAAATCAACCTTTTTGATATAGTCAAGCAGTTATTTCCCTAGTTACCTTCTTGTGCTGCTCTTGAATCTCTTTCTAGGCTTTTGGTTTTAGGGGTTGTGTTTGTCCTCCACTGAAAGGTGCATGGGGTGCTGCATTCTCTGAGCAGGCTGGACAGTTGTCACTCTAATTCACCTGTGGTCCTGCTCCATTAGGAGCTCCCACCCTGGAACTTCCAAGCACCACACACACCTCTCTTTGTATAATGTGTGAAGTCAATGAGTGCTTTTCATAAAAGACTCCCTCGCCCTAAGGATCAAGGAGAGCTAGCATGTTTTACTCAAACAATACAAGACTTAATTATTTCTTTCTGGAAATCATAACTTGATCCTCCAGGCTGAGCTGAAGATCCATTGGTTGTAGACACAAGGTGTTTTCCTTTGTTGATAAAAAGTGTCAGAATTCTATGCTGTCCCCTAGAGTTTCACCAAATGCTTAGCTATCAATAGTGGTTTTAATTGCCCTTTTAATTCAAATGCCCTGAGGTTTGCATTCCCCTCATAGTTTCCTTCCCTTCTCTAGCAACCTTGGCCTTTGTGCTTTTGTGGTACCATTCAAATATTTTCTCTGCTGCAGTCTGTTGTCCAATAGCTTTTTTGGGGGTCTTTTTGATGAGTTCAATTCTTCATTGCAATTTAATTTTCAGTGGAACAGAACTCTGATTTCCATGCATTCTTTGTGATTGTGCCCATGTGTTTCAGTATGATTGTTTATGTATTGTTGTATTAATGTGCTCTCACTGCGTTTTTATGGTAAGCCTTGCTAGGAGCGGATTCAAACCTTTTAAGATTCTAAGTTCAAGAAAAGGAGCATTTTTGTGAAATCAAAGCTGAATTTGAAAATCCTGAATTGTTTCTATGAATGCTTGCAGTTAAGAAATCATCTTCAAACTGTCAAACTGCACACTTCTCTCTTGGACTCTATAGGGATGAAAAGAAGGAAATGTAGGTAACTATAGTTGTCTTGGGTCTTGGTTCACTGAAGGAATTGAGGAGGAAGAGAAATGAATAGTCAGTTTTCTTTACAAAATGTACATAGGAATTATAATCATGTTGAGGTTATTTATTCTGTCAAACTTCCTTGAATTTAATTTTTTATGTCAGCTCTTGAATTCTGTCATCACACTACTCCTTGTAAATATCAAACTCGTCACCAACAACATGAAGAACGTAAGCAGATAAGATGCTATGCACTAGTTAACATTTAATGAAGATTGTTTAACAATTCTTTGAAATCTGACCAATCTCCCTGATTTGTGAAGCACCTCATCAGTAACTGGAAAGGCACATGTTGTTTCCTGAGTGGTAAAAACAAGCTGACAAAAGGAGAGATTTTGATTCACAGGTGAAAACAGGCTGTTTGAAAGAGCTCTGTGGTCTTGCCAGTTGTACACGTTTTCTGAAGAATTACTGTCTATTAGCTAAGGCACTTTGGGATAGGGTTGTCTTTTTGGTTGATTCTGCAACCCATTATCATGTGCCCATTCATGCCTAGATAGAGGTTCTTAGTCATAGTCATCTGCTAGAGAGGCCCTTTTGGGCAAAAAGAGTTTTATGTTCTGTTTGCTCCACCACTTTTATAGACTATGCTGGATACTTTTTATTTCTTCCTGGTAACTAGTGATCATGAGCTGTTTTAGATGGCAGTATCCTTGTTCCTGGCAGGCTTTTGGCTGTCTAGGCTATGAATCACAACAAAATAAATTTGCTTTATGTTTTGCAAAGTGTTGTACAGAATCGTAAAATAATTGATTGAAAGACAGATAGAGAATTCTGGCCCAGCCTTTCACTCTGTCAATTTAGGTCAATATAGATCTACAGCATGGTATGAAACGTGTAACACCCAGCTTTAGCTCATTAATGCATGGGAAGCTTTGATCTTTTTGGCCATGTCTGCAGAAGCAGCATATGGCTCTGCTGGGCAGGTAATGCAATGTCAATATAATCTGTCTATGTTTAGATAGTTCTTTATTAGTAAAAATCTTGCAGGAGCTGAGGGTGAAAGTTCAGTACCCAAGATTTTCCACCTCTGTAACAATTTCCTGTTCCTAGCTTGTGTGTTAAATGTCTTCTGATTGCTTACCTCCAGCTTTCAGCCCCAAATGCTAGCAATCTGCCTCCTGTTTAAAGAACCTAGAAGAAGAAATAAACACACTGCTGTATTGTTGTAAATTTATATTTGCGTATATCATTATGTGCAATATAGAGACATTGATATTCCCTCTAGAAGAAAGTGTTTGTGGCAATTTCCCTAGATCTGTTATTAGAGAAATTTTTTTGTTACTGTAGATTGCACTGTTCTACAGGTGCCACTTTTTCATTTCAGAATTGTTAGGACAAGTGAAATAATTACTGGATAAGAAATGTTTTATGCTTGGGATCTCTTACAGCTTTATCCTACAAGTTGCCTGGGCAGGCCCAGGGATGTTGAGGTACACAATTGAGGTAGACACTATTCAGCCAGCACTGGGAAACCATGACAGACACTTCTCTGCATGGAACTGGTATTTTTCTTCCTCTGTAGAAACTGAGGATGTGCAGTCTTTTGTATGTTTAGAATCATAGAATCATCCTATGCAGATGCTTCAAAATTAATTAACGAGAGGGAGTGGGCAAAACCAGTTCCTGCAGCTGTCAGTGCCCATAAATCATCTCTGTTTATACTTTTGAAGCAGGACAAGAGCATGAATTTAATTAATGGGTTTGACTTGCTCTGGAAAAACACAGTAGAGAAATGGCCCTACCCACACCTTTCACAGATGCTGTAAACATACAAATGTTATTGTGTATTTACTCCTGAATGCTTTCCAGCATCATTGTGCTAGATACAGTTGAATGCCTCAGGGAGGTGGCAAAGCAATGACTGCAACAACTCCTTGTTCTTTGGACACCCAGATCAGAAGAGCAGCAGTTTAGCTCCTATTTTCTTGGTTCCAGCTGACTTCTGCTTGACAAAGGCATTAGTAATGACTGCTGCAGAAAACTCCAGGGGAAAACAAAAACAGTGGGTTTGTCTGTTTTTCATGATTGGGAATTTAATTATAATATGAAAAAAAAACCCGAGTAGATTTATTCTGCCACTCTGGTTAAAAAAAAGGAAAAAAGAAGGGAAAACCTCTTTTTTTTTTTAAAAAAAACAAAAAAACAACCCTGTCTCTGCAATGGATCACCAGGAATGTCTCTGCATTGTTTGATTTTTATTGTGTTTTTAGTTCTACCTTATTAAGTGCAAAGAGACACTGAAACATTCAGGCTGGATCAGACCCTAGTTCAGTGCTGTAGTCAGCACCAGGTACCTCAGGAAGAATTGTACAAACATACTTGGTATTGTGGGGAGCTGGAATTACATAACATTTACATCATGTCAATAATGGCTTTAAATCTCTTGTTCTGAAGTACTACGTTCTTCTAGAACATTTAACTTGTTAAAAGTTAAATTTGATTTTGTCATGTTCACTCTTGTGATGCTGGAAAGTGGTTAGGTTTTTTCTAGGGAAACTCATTGCTCTTTGGTAACAAATTTATGGATGGCAATTGCCCAGACCTGTTATGCTGGAGGAGGAATTTTGTTTGCTCCTGGGCTAGTTCCTTTTTTGACCTGAATGTTCCCCCTTATTTATGTTGTTATGTAACAAGATGGCTACGCTTTCCCTTTAGTCTGCAAAGTTAGGATTTCACTGTCTAGACAGCTAGAGGACTTGAAAAAATGTATACTAAGAAATGCAGCTTTTTCTTAAATAAGAGGGAGTTATTGAGAACATTATTTGAGCTACTCTATATGGATGGGACTTTTGGCTAGCATGGATGTCTGAGATGTGGAGATAATCTCCAAGTACAGTAATTTCGCAATTATAAGCCGCACCTCCTGGTAGCCGGGTAGACCATGGGATTTGTCCATATATAAGCCGCCCCTGAATATAAGCCGCATTTTTTTTTTAAAAAATGAGGATCTGTGTGTAACAAAGTAACAAATTAGTAACAGAATCGCTGCCAGCTGGGTTTGGTGTCAGGTGCTCAAGTTGCAAACAGTTTTCATAGAACAGCGAAGCCTTTAAAGGCAGCCCCAGGCGCCCTCCCCGGCCGGCTCTCACTTCCGGATTGGCATTTCACTGGGATTTGTCCATAGATAAGCTGCACCTGAATATAAGCCGCACTACTGGGGTAGGCTGGATTCTTCAATGAAAAAGGTGCGGCTTATAATCGTGAAATTACTGTAAATTGGAAAATAGTGGTTCTTTTTTCAAATACTGAAAAATAAGCTTGAGAATAAGCTTGAAAATATAGAAAAAATGGTTGAATGTTGCTTTGTATGCCCTATGCCCCATGTTGCCTACAGATGAAAATGCATTCTGGAAACTATAGGTGTAGAATGGCATTCACCCTCCTATGATTGCTTGAACCATGTGATGTTGTACTAAAAGTATCAGTTCTTGCTGTTTTCTTGTTTTTGTTGTTCCTTAGAGAGTCTTCTAGGAAAGGATGTATCTGGGGTTTCGAAGACAACTGGGCCTCTAAAATTCAGACTGACATTCCCAGACCTATGGTGAATGCATTTATGAATATTTACATGGAGGTTAAGATTTGGAGCAAGTATTAGGAGTGCAAGCCACTGAACATTTTAATCTGGCAAAATCCTCAGTTCTCTCTTCCTTTCCTTGTGATGCTCATATCCTGACAAGATCTATGATTCTTGTTTTTTTTCAGAATTCATGCCCAAAATATCCATGAAAAAATTTAAGTTTAAAAATGCTTCTTATTTTCTACATTTAAATATTGAAACACACCTATGGCTGCACTGGCCAGACACTGACACTAGTAATTCTGGAAAATACAAAGAGTGCCAGGCACTGACCAACTAATCTTTGTGTTTATTATAAGAGAACATTTTTTCATCTAACTGTAGAATAAATATTTTACCTGTCTCTTCTGACAATATATAACATTGTCAATTGAAGACTGATCTTTTAAAGAATTATTATTACAGCTATACTTGACAGCATTTTATAATGTAAAAAAATTCATCATCCTGATTTCATCAAACACAACTGTGTAAAGGCCATTTTGCATAGCCTGAGGTCTTGTGTAGGGGTGATTGGAAAAGTAAATCATCATCACATCTGCATTACTGGATAAGGCTGTTTTCAGTATAGGGGATATAGAAGAGGCTGCATTTCTTCTACTCCTTTTTACCTATATTTGCAGCATGTATTAATATCAGCTGTAATTTACTGCTCTTTAGCCATCATTGCTGTGTATTCTACTATGTCTTCTCCATGGCAGTGAGCCTTCCTTCAAGGAGAAAAACTTGTTTGGTCCTTAGGCTTGGTGAAGTTGCACTGCAAATCACTTGTACTTGAGTGTTAAACTTGGCTTTGTATTGTTTTATTAATTGATTGCTGAAGCCTCTGACAAATTAAAGGCAAGGCCTTATCCTGAGTGTAGCTGTTCACAGAATCATGGAATATTCTGAGTTGAAAGGGATCCACAAGGTTCATTGAGTCCAACTTTTAAGTGAATGGCCCATAGAGGGGTTGAACTCGGAACCCTGGCAGTACTAGCACCACGCTCTACCCAACTGAGGCAATCTCACCAATCTGCATCGTGCAAGGAGCTTCGTGGAGATGCACTGCAGCAAAGGCTCGTTTTCAGCCAGAATTAATAAGGTTTCTGTACAGTGTAATTCACTGTCAAATGCATTTTTGTTGGTAAAGAGCTATGGGGAGCCATCTCTGGAAATAAGTTCTCCCTCTCATGTTTTTGAGGTTGTGGAAATGGATGACATTAAATCACGGGCTATAATTTAGACAGTGAGAAGTTTCTGTAAGTAGATTCTGTAAGTAGAAACATCCCTTGAGGAAACACATTATGTCTATAATCCTGTCAGAAGAGTAGAGAGTCAGTCAAAAACTAACATAAATGGCTTAATAGTAAAGATTGTGCTAATAGAGGTAAGAAATTTAGCTGAAGTCATTTGCTTAAGGCTATGGAAATTGGGTGACTTTGAAAAATGGTGTTTCTTTTCCAGAAGATGTAGTAGAAAAATGTTCTGAGCTATAATTAGTTGAACATGATGCTTCTATTGCAACATTTTGAATAATTGCAATTACTTAAATTTGTGGTTGAAAGAATCCCAATGTGCTTAGCATTTGGTTATATATTTGGATAACATATGTAGCCTTTAGGGCTCAGATTTCAGAGTGGGACTTGTTCATTATAATTTGTAATTGTGTGAGTATTATATTGACAAAATTAAAGGAAGAGCCAATGTGAAACAGAGGTGCTTCAGATGGCATTTTGAATCCTCAGTGCTAGGAAACACACTTATGAGCAAGTTCTCTCCATAATTTTTGTTAAATGCATATGTGTATTTATATATATACGCATATATATGCATATATATATGTATATATGCATGTGTATGTATATAATCCTACTCCTACTACTGGAAAGTCTTACACCCAAATTTAGTTTTTAATAATGTACATTCCCCTAGAAAAATAAGTAAGTTGCAATGGCTGCTGCTTCTTCCTCCTGCTTTTGGTAGAGTGCCCCCTCCTTTTGAGAATGAATTTTCCTTGAGAAGGTGGAACCAGGTTTTGTCTTGCTTCAGAATTATGATACTGACACTGTTCCACTGATAAGAGTGGAACAAATGGATGGGCCCTTATTTTATAGTTGACATACATATAGGTAGCTCATCTTACATTGGTAATCAACCCTTGCTAAAAATGACACATATATTTGGTTTACTATTTGTTATGGAATACTGGCACCCACACTCCTTTCACATTTGTGGGGTGGGGTTTGCAATCCAGGGGAGTTTGGCTGATGACTTTCTGGTGTGTGCATCAGAGCAGCAGGAGCTCTAAGTCCTGGAGAGCCAGGACTGGAGCAGGTGTCACGAGGTGGATGTTAATATGAGGCTTACTCAATGCTTACTGCTTTTCCTAAAGTTCCTCAGCTTGTGTGTGGGAGGTGTAAATCTGTACCCAAAGGTCAGAAAACCCCATTGCCAAAGTAGTCAAAGCTCTGCCATTTTCTCCTTTTGCTTTCTGTGCGTGCAGAAACCAGACTGTGGTGGGGCACTTCCACTGGAGGAAATATAGTTCTTTGTTAAAATGTAATGTTCATATAAGGGCCTAAAAGGCACATAAAATCCTGCTTAAGCTAGCCTCTCCTCATCCATTTGAAATTTCTATATTTAATGTTGGTATTATTTTCATCCTCCAGACAAATTAAAGCTCAGGAGGAGGCATCAGCAGTGAGTCCTCTAAGCAAAGCAGGAGTAGCAAAGATGAAGATTTTACTCATTTCAGCAAAGCAGGCAATAATGAAGAAGATTTTCAAAATGAAAACAGTTCCCTAATGTGGTCTCTAATGTCTTTTCAAGGTGGGTAGCAAAGGTGTTTTTCAGACAAGCTACTGCAATGTAATTAGACTGACCTAATTTTTATTTCTTCTCTTTCTGCTACAGATTTCCACACTGATATAATTTAGCTTTTTAAAAATCATGCTATGGCTTGGAAGGGATTTGGGTACAGTACTGTTAATTGACAGAGTTTAAATACAGGAAATGTTCCCTAAATCTTGCCTAGTCTGTATGCTCATTTGAGCTAAAAAAACCTTTAAAAGGATTTTTTTAATTTGGGCAAATGAAAGTTTTAAGAAGGAGAGTAAGCATTGTTGCAGCCCAGGGCAAGTGCTACTGGGTATGACTTATGCAATATATATATATAGTTTTTCAAATAGGAGTAGAGATTATAGGCCCACTCTTCTATATTTATATCACTCTCTTTGTGCTGACTGCTCACAGTGACACACTAAGTGGCACAAACTCACTAAACACCTATAAACTCAGTCGTGTGCATCACATCCCACCCCACAGTTAGCAAAATTGGTTATGCATTTAAAGCAGCTTTATCTAGAAATAGAAATTCTTACTGAGCTTTCTTCAGCAGCTTCTGTTCTTGTTCTTTAAACTCATTAAATGCTGATTTAAAATGCATTGATGACATCAACATTTGAATAAGATTATGGAGTGATGATTCTCAGTTCCAAGTCTTTGAAATAAGTAAAAGTTTTTTTCAAAGCATGAAATTACTTTTTCTTTCAATCCATTTCTTATTTTTAAATCACTAATCCTATGAGACAGACAATCCAAGCAACTGTTTAAGCCTGAAGCCTAATTTGGCTACAGAAATGGTGCTGCTGTGAAGCAGAAATAAACTAATAAATAATCCAGATTTAAATCAGCCCATCATTCTTTTGTACAAAATTGCTTCATTTTAACTATGCTCGTGCAACACCACCTTTTTTTTCTTTTTTTAAGAGCTGTGAGTAGTACACACTGGTCTTTCCACAAGGTGCTTTGGCAATGGTTTTGCAGCTACTGTGCTACTGTGGCATTTAATAGAGGCTGGGTTGTCACATTCCAGTGCCAAGAGACCCCTGCGGTGTGCTGGTGTGGGACTGCCTTCCTTGGCAGGTGCTGGTATTCACTTGCAATATGCATATGCAGGATTGAAACCAAAGGGGTTGTTTTAAATGGTGAGAGACATCCTCCCTGTTTGCAGTCTTTGTTCACTTCATATGTAAAGAAGGTCTGAAATTCAGCTATTTATTCCTCTGTTGTAGTTTTAACTTGCTAACTGATTTGTAGGTAATCCAGGGATTTTAAGCAGACAACACAATGCAAAAGTTATTATTAGTCAATATTTCTTTTGATTTTATATTCAAAAATGCTATATATCACATCTTGAATGAGCTTTATCAAAATTTTGAAGTAAGAGGATAGATAAGTCTAGCAAAGACTTCCTTTTTCTTCCGTGCAGTCACAGATGACTGATACCAGTCCTTCAGTCATGTGATTTCATTCTTTCTATGGATGTTTCCTTTGATGAAACTTATTTTTTAATGCGAAAATCAGTTAAAATCCTGCAGTTCAATTATGCATTCCAAAGCAAATAATGATGCAGTGCTTTTCTTTTACAAATCACATTTGACTGAGGGTCTAAGTGATTTATGGGAACTAGAATAAATAATACCTCCAGTAAGAACTTTTTTTTCCCTCTCAGCTGTTTAAACTCTTTCTCAGGTTCTACTGACAGGGTTGCTTGTGTGGACCAGGGGCTGGAGCCTGTAAGGATCTGTGCTGTCACTTGTCCCTTTTATGTCTTTTGTGGTGATTCACCATATACACTTCCAAGATTTTGACGTCTAGAGGCATTCCTATTTATTATATATTTTTTTTCAAATGGCATGCCTTAATAAGGATGAGTAGGGAAAGGTAAGTCTGATTTACAGAAGCCACAAAGATGTAGCTTTGCTCTGGCTGAGAAAATGTAATTTTCTTGTGATTTCTCTTAAAAATTCTTTGTGAAAAGACTATTTCCCCGTTATAGCATGATCCTTGTGATGGTCTTTGCCTATTTGAGAGAGCTGTGAGGTTCTTGGCCCCCTGGAAAAAGTATCAGGGTTAAGTTTTTGTGCTCCTTCCTAGACTGATATCCAAAGAACTGGGCTGCTGTTCCAGTTTGGATCACAGTGCTGGAAAGATGAGATGGTGAAGAGACAGGAGAGTGATTGAGTTACTAATGGTGACCCAGATAGCTGCTAGAGTCTATCAAATCCTGCTTGTTCATGTCAAAAAGACATCAGAATTCATTTCAGTTGGGATGGACAGGCAAATCTGCATAAAAAGGTAGTCAGTGCTCTCCTAACCCTTCTGCTACCTGATCAAGTTTCAGTCTACACATCTCATTGTGGTGAGATGAGGAAGGGCTCTGAAGGAATAAGATATTTTTGTCTTTTACAGGAAAGAAGGCCTTTTCACACTGTGCTATCTGGCATATTACTTCCTGAAATCCTTTAATTGCATCAAGCTGTATGTTATTTTCTCTGTAGCAAAATGTTCTTGCAAAAGTGACTTATGAATGACTTGCTGTGAAGTTTCCTGTCACAATCAAATTTCTGTGATGCTGAACTGCTGCTAAGAGTTGTCCCCCTTCTCAGCTATTCTTCTGCTGTATGTATTCAACAGGAAAAAGTGAATTTGAAGCTTCACAATGAACAAAAGTTCTGAAAAAACCACCAGCCTGCTGTGGGTAGAGTTTAACCTGAGTTCACAAGGTGAGAGCCTGTGGTCAGAGGCCTTGACACCTGCAGAAACCATTGCATTGGCCTAAGACAGCTGGAACTGAGGGTGTCTCTGAGGTGTACCCTGGCTCTGAGTGCAGCACTGAAGTGGCCCCAGGCAATAGGAAGGGGTGGTTTTCCCCAGAGGTGAGACAGAGACAGCTCTCTGCTAATTTCCTCCTTTCTTCCTGCAAAGAAGGTTGTGTTTGTTAGTCAGTTCTTTATTCAGTTGGTGTTTAATAGCCAAAAACCAACATAGGAGTTGTAAAATAAGCCTGTGGCTTAATCTGTAATATCTGTACTTGTGACATGGTGTTAAAACAGCAGCGCTGCTAAAGCCTGAATTGGGAGAGAGAAAAGCCCTCACTACTGTTACCTCTGTAAAGGAACACTCTGCATGTGATGCTGTACAAAAGGAACAAAACTTGCCTAGCTCAAGCTATATTGAGAGATCTGTTGTTTGGGTTTATTTTTTTCCTTCACTTTTTACCTTTTCAGATAGTAGAAAATTTTTCAAATGTGAAAGAAGTGTGGAAATTTGAGAAATGATATGTTCATTGTCAAAGCGTAAGAAGAAGGAAATAGGTGGCAAACATTATTAATTAGGTGTGTGTTTAAGGTGGAGCAGTGACTGGGGAGGACAGCTTTGTGATTAACAGGCCTGACTAAGTCTCAGCAGTGTGGTTGTGCTTCCTGCTGGCACTGCCTGCCTGTGCTCTGTTGTTCTAGATGTGGGTGCACTGCAGGAGTGATCACAGCTCTGGTCCACATCCAGCTGCAGTCAAGTGCCATTCCTGGCAGAAAAATTCACAATTCACTTCCTAGCTGTAAGGGATATTAGTTCATTTTATGCATGAGACAGTGCCTAGCAAAATCTGTTTAGTTGTCCTAAGTCCTGGTCTTGATAGCAACATGCTACTGTCTGAGCAAGGCAGCTTGACAGCTCTATCATCCAAAGCAACTTAAAGTTCCCAAACCTGGTGTTTCCTTGACTTTGGAGAGTCCCTGCTGCTCTGGGTGAGCTCTGAGCTTTCTCATGCCCAGTGCAGACACTGGAACCCACTGCTGCTGGAGCCCCATGAGGCAGTGGTCACCACAGGTTGTGCAACAACCTCCTGCTGACACCCGTCATTTGGGATTTCAGGTACCTGCAATTATGTGCCTCCTAAACCCAAACGGATAAAAAGCCAGAGAGTTTATTTCTCAGAGATAATGTATTTAATAATAAGCAAGATGGGATTGGGTTGTGCCTCCTTATTCTCCCTAAAGTAAGGATGTGCTGGAAGCCTGGATCCAATTTGGAGCAGTCTAGGTAATTATAAATGTTTAAATATTGTATGTGTTATCAGGTGTCTCTGGGACAGCCAAAGCAGTGAGGCCTTTATCCCTTATGGTGCTTGGAGATGCTGCTGTAACCCAAACAAAGAAAAGCTGCAAACCCTTAATGGTAGCTCAGAGACAAGGCTCCTGTAGCCTCCTTGCATGGGGAAATCCTGCAGGAAGGGAGGGTGCAAAACCCTGAAGTATAATGGGAGCTGGGTAATTGTAAAATGTGAATAACAAACACCTCAGAGTCTTCCAGGTGTCTCGTCTGAATGCTTCAAAAAGGCCATTCATGGAAAGCCTTGTGGTAATTAATTGTAATTTTGCTCCCATAAGGAGATCTTCGAGCTTCCTGGAAAGCAAAGGAAGTGCCTTGAAAAAGTAGGGTAGAGCTCAGGCTCTGTTTCAGGCAAGTCTTTCTTATCACGTCTTCAAAAAAGTTTATTGACATGGAGGCTAAATCGTATTTGTGTTTTGTTTTGCTGGACTAGCAGTGGGAGTAAAGTGAATTGGCTCAGTAAGAAGATTTTCTCAAATCAGGCATTTCTAGGCTTTGTTTTCTACATAGGTGTGTTATTTTTCCCATGGGAGGAAAGTACCAAAAGATCTCTCTGTGTGGGAAGGTGGCATGGGAGGAGGGTGAAGCTAGTTCTGCAAACATTCTTATTTCAAATACCACCCTAGAGAGGCTGCAGATTTTTGGAGACTGGGCTCCGTGTGGTAGGTGGGAGGGGGTTTCTGTGCTATTGATTAATTTCAAATTGTGTGGGATTTTCCTGGCATAAATGCATAGGGTCTTTGCCAATATAAACTTAATTATCCTTCTGTCAAAGGAGCTGCAAAAGCTGTGTGAAGAGGATGTTTTGGGGATGAAGGACTCCATTATCTGAGGCCTTGATGGAATTAACCTTTCAATTTATCTGGGAGAAGGAGCATGACTTTTCCTGGACAGTAGTGTATTTACTCATGCAGTTTATTTTGCAAGAAACTTATTTTCCAGTGCCTTACGTAGGAGACTCTGTATGGAGCACAAAACCTTTTTTAAATGTATCTTTGAATATTATTCTCCTTACTGGGAATACCATGGAGATGAGGAAAACCAAAACAACCTGAATAAAAAACAAATCTTGCAGGGTAGCAATAGACTTGTACAGGTTGGGAAACAAAAGGCCAAATCTAGAAAACAGGAGGCTCTTGATGGACTGAGTCCTTAGGTTAGAGAATTTGTGCCAGTATCTAGGTAAGCTGTTCCACCGTGTTAGCTCTGCACTGCACAGTGAGTTCTGTGACAGAGCAATATTGGAGGCTGAAGGAATGTGAGATAAACTAGAATTGTACAGGCCAGAAAAAAGGTCTGTTGTAGTGAACAAAGAAATCTCAGTCTATGATTAACTTTATTTCATGTCAAGAGCAGAACATACAAATCTAGGCTCTTCCGTGACATGATAATGAACAATTCAGGCACAGTAGCACAGAGCATACCACAGCTGGATTATTTGTCCTAAATGTACTTCAGAGAAATTCAGTCAGCTTTAGTTTATGCTAAAAAATACTCATTTAACGCAGCTGTTACAGCAGTGCAAGCCATAGATTTGCAATAAGCCATGCTCCTGGGACTCATCTCAAATACTGGCCTTACGAAACGATTTTTTTATGCATTTGCCTTTTTTGCATCAAGCTAGAATGACAAAGAGAATGGAAAAGAATTTCAGAAAATAAGAAGAATCAGTGGTTTACAAACATCATAATCGCTTGACAAAGGCAATTTTAACATGTGGCAGCTTAACAGGCTAAAGAATCAACAGATTAGGGGGAATATATGAAACTTTAATTTCTCAAAGGCCAAATAGAACTCACAGGGAAGAGAGTCAGCGTTGGTTTCACTATTTCAAAGGAAATTTATAGAGGAGTAGAGGATTGAGGAAAAAAAAATGTATTTTCTGTGGCTGTAAGACTTCGAGTGATAACTGGATTTTCAAATTGGAATGCAAACAGAAGGAAAAGATACCGAAACCTGTCTATAAATAGCTTGAGTTTGTGAAGTTACACCCTTGGTTTGTTACTGCTAGCCCAAAGTGAGTCCTACACAAAGGAGCAGGTATGACCCACAAAGCACATGCTATAAATTAATTGTTCAGACAAAACCTATATTTTTCTGGCAAGACTCAAACAAAAGATGACAAATTAACAGCTTAGCCACCTGCCCAAATTCATAGCTCCCCGAAGATTTGAGAATCAGACAGCTATGCACAGGGCACAATGTTTGGGCTAATGCATGCACAGAAAAATGCATTTTGTGAAGTGAAAGTAAAACCTAGTGAACAATATACTTGGTGCAGAAGAATCAGGTTTGAAAGAAAAATTTGATTTTGCTCATTTTTAAAACAAACCTCACCAAATTGTCCTATATGGAAACAGTGTTAAAAATAATTTTATCACTTTCTGCATTATTCCTGATCCTTGTTGCTTTTTAATTGGATTGTAACATGAAATCCAGATAAATAATACAGCTTGCACTGTGATACCTGGAGAAGATGCTTTCCTCATCAGAAGAATTTTATATATTGTGGAAGCAAGTTTAGTTTATTCTGTGAGCAAAATAATAATATTGTTACAGTAATTTCACAATTATAAGCCACACCTGAATATAAGCAGCACTTTTTTTTTTAAAGTGAGGATCCATGTGTAACAAAGTAACAAATTAGTAACAGAATCGTGCCAGCTGGGTTTGGTGTCAGGTGCTCAAGGTGCAACAGTTTTCATAGACCAGTGAAGCCTTTAAAGGCAGCCCCAGGCGCCCTCCCCAGCCGGTTCTCACTTCCGGGTTGACATTTCACTGGGATTTGTCCATAGATAAGCCGCACCTGAATATAAGCTGCACTACTGGAGTAGGCTGGATTCTTCAATGAAAAAGGTGTGTCTTATAATCGTGAAATTACTGTAATTATGTCAGGTATTGGTGGCCCAGAGTTCACATAAATGCCTGTCATGTTGGGGGCACCAATCAGATATTTCAGTGGATGGTAAGGCTGGGATGTGCCTGGCTTAGGCAGTTTTTTCTGAGACAATCTTGCAGCCTGTAGTCTAGAACTGTTTAGACCTAGACACCTGTGGGGATTTTTGAGAAGGGTCAAATATGTGCACTAAAATTAGGAATCCTTCTAAAACAGTATAGGCCATATAAATTGGTTTCCTAGTCAGGTTTTATCTGTTTCTTCTCTCATATCAGACATAGCCTGAAAGATACTAAAATACCTGATGCACTTGTTTTTCCTTCACCCTTTTTTTGGGGGGTGGTGATGGAGTGGGGTGTCTTTTCCCCCAGTTTCACTGCTCTCACACAAAGCACACAATGCTGCTTTTACATAACAAGTGTGGGAAACATAACAGGACACTTTTTAACCTCATTGTTCCTGGACTTTTCACATAAAGATTGGTCCGCAGAGAGTAGGAAAGCATAGTTACAGAAGACTGTGAAAATGGATAACAAACCTTTTGAAACAGAAAAATACTCAAAACAGTTAGAAGTCACAAAAATTTTCAAGCAATGACTGATACAATGCTTTAATAAAGGTCCTTTTGTGACATATGACTTTTTCCTCTTACATGAATTCTTTTTACTTCAACAGGCTTTTCTTTGCTTTTAAATACAGCACTTAGATTAAAGTGTAAATCATAGAGATAATTTAATCTAGAGTTCTATAGAGTACAGGTGAACTTTTCCATTTGGTTATTTTAAACCGATTTCCTTCACAGACATTGAGTGATGATGGGTGTCTAAGGGAATGATTACACACAATTTCATGAACAAGAGCAAAGAGCTCTTATGTTATAATTTCAGTAACTATTTCTCAGAACAAAGCAGATCCAAAGTATTGACCACTGCATCAAAAAGGACCAAATGTTGCTAAAATGTGATAATGGTGAGATAGCAGTGAAACACGGCTGCATTTCTCTGATATTATTGAATTGCTGATCTTGATTGCATTTGCAACCATTTTTAGTCTCTCAGTAAAGCAACACTTGAAAACTATGGGAAAGGATTCATTGTCTTAAAAGACTTGGTTTTTCTGGCATCGAGAAGACAGCTTAGGAATTATTTTTTCTTCCTTTATTTCTGTGCAAAGGAATGGGTTATAGTCACCAAAATTTTCAATGAAGATTGCACTACCAAGTCAAATATACTGGAGTGTTTTTTGCCTGTGGATTTGTTCATGATGGTGTAATGCCGTATGCTAACACCAAGCTGACATTTCCAGCAGAACTCCTTGTTCCAGGGACTATAAATGGTTTGTCTCAGGTCACACTGTCATAAAGCAAATATCTGCTGCTTGTGTTGGAACTTTATTTATTGGTCAATCTGACGTATTGCCCTGTGACGAGAAAGTCACTGGGCTGGATTTTTAAAGGGTGTTAATCTCTAGAGGCAGATTTGGCTCTTAGGGCACTTGGGAGACTTGGATTCAAATTCTGCCTCCTACCCAGAGATGGGGACTGATTTACCTCCATGCTTCTCAAACCTGGCTTTCCCCTCCATGGAAAATCTGGGCAGCCAGGTGCTCTGGGAGAAATAGTTTCTCTCTCACTCTCCAGGAGGAAAGTCCAGCCACACTGATTTCTGTGGTGCCACTGTAAAGCTTTATTGGGGAAGGATGGCACGGAAATGAAAGCAAGCTGAGGCTGTAGTTTGATGGATACAGGGTGCTGGTAATTGGCTGTGAAAACAGCAAGCTGACCTTTCCCTGGCATCTAGCTTTTGCCCTTGGCTTTCCTCTGTTTTCTTAAACTGTCTTTGAGGTTTTTTTGATCATCTGTACCCTAGCAAATCCCTATGTTTTTACTCTATATAAATAAAAAGTGAATGGAAATGTTTTTATAGAAGGTAATTAATGGGATAATTGCACTGAGCATTAGTTTTTAATGTATATTGGTAAATATGAACTAGCCTTTTAGCAATCTGTGTGCATTCATCCAAAGCAATGGAAAATACTACCAAGTGATTTTAATTTAAAAAGAGATGTTAAAGAAAAAAAATTGGACATGATACATGGTGGTGGATCCTCAGGCCCCTAGTAGCCTTCTATTCAGGGCTGATGACTGTAGTTTTTGTTTCACTTACATTAAAAATGAAATCTCGTGGTATTCTTGGTGTTTATCCTTTTATCGACATTTGCCTCTGAAACGGTGCCTGGCAGCTGAATGTGTATTATCTTTTCTGTGCAGACATTGCCTATTCCCTACTAATGTTCAGTGGAGACATGCACGTACTCTGATAACAAAATTCAGGGCTGATACCAAGCCATGCAACATCTGCTGAATTCACATGGGGAAAGGGAATATAAAAACAAATACACAAAGGGCACGGCCACTGAGATGGTAAATATTGTTTTTTCCATGCCACACCCAAACCAGAAATAGAGACAGAGGAGGCCTTAACAAAGCTTGATTCAGGTTCCTGACAGCTGAGAGTAACTGCTTGTTTTCCACTAAGCTGTAAGTGAACAAGACTGCCAACTTACTTCAAAAGCATGAATTAGCCTGAGACTTGAGCTTCTTTTGCTATTAGTGGATCAGAAGTAGATGAGAAGAATAGCTCCATGGAAATGTGTAGTGTTAAAATCATGTTAATGCAATTGCTATCAAGCTTGCTTGCCATAAGGAAGGAAGAGTGGATAACACTTTTTTTGAGCTAATAAACTGCCTGTACTGTAGTGGAACACATGGATCCACAGGCTGGGCAAGTGGAGCAGCTGGCAAGGGAGCCTGGATTGACTGCAGGCTGCAGTCCCAGCACTGGGAGCTGCCCTGGAACAGTGGGTCCTGGTGAGGGGGTTTCTGCCCCAGCTTGGCTGTGGGAAGGAGCACACAGCCCAGAACAGAGAGGAGGAAATTGCTGGGTGGCTGTGCCAGGGCATAGCTGCTGCTTCTGCATCCTAGGCTGTTGCACAAAGCTCAGGTGTTTAATAAGGTATATAAAGCTGGGCACTCCCAAATCTACTGCTGATAAAACAGGGTTTCAAAGCGGCTGTGGGTTGAAGGGGGAAGTGAGTGTCAGAAATACAGTCCAGTCAACACATACAGTCATTGCAATAAATTTGGTGGGGAGGGTAGGCAGTCGGGGGGGAACAGACCTGCAGTCTGGTGGGCTCTCAGGACTGTGGACATGTGGCTGATTTGGGTCACTCCCTGCCTCTCCTGCCTAAAAGCTGCTGTCAGATACTCTGCATCAGAGTATATCACAAGAGTACATCAATGCTAACCTGCCTGGAAAAGTGCCTCAACATCCAAATGCACCTGCTCTGAGCATGGCAGATTGGGCAGATGTGAAATCATCTGTTTTTGTTATGGCCTGGAGAGCTTCTGTCCAGCACAGGCAATCCTGTGCTGATGCCATACTGTTTCTGCTGGCAGCTCTGTGCTGGGTAGCACTGGCACCACTTGCATCAGGCTATTTCTGCTCTCCTATGCTCTGTTGGCAGTGTGAGGATTAGATACTGCTCCCACTGGAACCAGGGAGAAGAGTTCCTAGGGTGGACTTCTGACTGAAAGGGTTTTCAGTCATTGGGTGTGTGATATTCTTGACATGGGGTACACTCGTGCTTGTAATTCAGCTCTTTCAGAAAAACAGATTGCCTGCAATAGCAAGGTATTAGACCTTGTTTGCATAAAATCATACAAATTACTGCTCTTTAATAGAAAAACGTAACTATATTAGAAAGCTGGAAGTGATGCAAATTTGAGCCAGGTCAAGCTGGTAACATTAAAAAGAGTAAGCCCCAAGGAGAAGGCTTACTCTTCCTTGTTATCCTAAATGGAAAAGTAACTTGTGTTACTTTTAATAATTTACTATTATACTATTAAAACTAGTTATATAATATGTTACTATTAATAATAGAATATTCAACCAGAAATATTTTTCTAACCAGAAAGCATCTGTGCCTTTGCAGGAAACATCTGTGATAAAAGTGAAAAAAAGGGAGTTAAATAAACTTGTGTAAAAATGGCAGACAGAAAAAAGTCACACAGAAAACAAACAACTTGGACCTTTTTTCCCTGTCTCCTGCTGTAAGTGATTAAATGTTTGGTCTCCACACAAAGTATTCAGTTCTTAACAAAATTTTAAAGTTTCTCCATATGTCTAAGTGAAAGTGATCCAGAGGAGAACTCATTGGAAAAATTGCTGCCTTTTCCCCCCACCTTTCCAGCAATCCCTTTAGACCTTTCTACCATAACTCATTTATTTTGTCCATTTTGATATCAAACCTTCAGTAAGTAAAACTACATTGTGTTTTATGCCTATTCTCCTTAGCAATACATCCTGCTTGCCAGCACTGTTCTGCAGGTCAGCAAAAGTCAACAATTTTCATGCATCAATGTTTGGGCATGAAGTTTTGATGTTGGTGCTCCTGGATAAGGAGCAGTGGGATTTGGCCACCTGGTCTGGTTAGCCATGCCCTCCCCACCATGACTGTGTGTGGAAGGCATGGGCATACTCTGCTGACAGGCGATCATATGTAATCCTCAGAAAGACAGTGTCTGAAGGAGAAATTATAAATTCCAAACAAATACTTATTGCCTGACTACATTTCATCACGTTTCAGTGGGTTGAGTGTTTCCCCCACCCCTGTCCTTTGTGAAACAGTGAAAGATGTAGACAATGATGTAGGCTGAGGCCATGTTTGACTGGATACAGTGCAAACACAGCAAAAGACCGTCCCTTCCTGAAAGATGTGAAGAAATGCTTTCATTCAGTAAAGTCTGAGAGCAAATACTTTCAGCAAGTTTGTTTCCTCGAGGTCAGGCACAAACAACAGTGTGGTTAGAGAAGGGCCTCAACACTCATGTTTGCCTTGCATGGTGCACCACTCTAACCAGGCTTTCCAAGGAAGGAAGTCACGACTCCCTTCACTTGAAGATTTGCTCTGTCTTCCCCACCTACCTAGAATTATGCAAAAATCATCAGGCTGATTTTCAGTATTAGCCTTAAATGTGTTACAGGTTCCCTGAGATCTGCGAACTGGAAGATCTGGATTGCCTTTTGATCAATGCTTGTCTTAGCTTTGGGGTAAAGAGAAAACAATTCTAAACTTCTGACAGTGTTTTGATTTTTATATTTGCTTAGCTTTCCCCAAAATTCTAGAGAAAAATTCTCTCTTAGGTTTCCAATTATCCCATTTTTCCAAGAACCTCTCTCTTCTTTTGGTAATGAGCAGGAAGTATTTGATTTGTGTGTCTTCCCTGTGAAACAACACTACATTTGCTTCTACGTGACAAAGCAAGAAAATATGTTGGTTTGTTTAATCATAAAAAAAATTAAAGGTAATAATTAGAGCAAAAATAATTAGTACAAATTTCTTCATTAACAGTAAAATGGTGAGCATAAAAAATACCTGAACTACTAGAATGCTTGACAACAAATGCCTCATTTGTATTTCTTTCTTTAGGAAAGGAGTTAAGGAAGCTCCCTCTCATTCAAAGCCCACTCTGTCTTTTTGGTCACCGAGTAACGTCAGTATGCATCGTACCTTCCACCCTACAAAGACACTTTGTGTAATTAATATTTAACAAATTTAACTACTGAACTACTAAGCCACGATACACACAACTTGTACTTTCTTAAAAGAGACTGGCCATGGCAGGCTGCTTTTCATGTTTTGGGTGCTATGTTCCTCTCAGTGAAAGCCTGTATTTAACTGTTTGGGAGCTGAGGTGTTCCTCTCACTCCCCTGAGATATAAATATAGCTTACCAAATAAGCCCCTTATCTACAGCAGTTCCTAAATAGATTTTTGTAAATAATATAGGCTCAGAAGTCAGTTGCAGTAAACTCAGAGCAGTTCTTTTACAGTGTAGTGGTTTATTGCTACACTGCCATGGGCACAGTTGGGAGCTGCTCTGTCAGGATGTTGGTACAATGAGTTTGATGAAGAGATACTTCATGGCTCAGGCTGATCTAGGCTGTGCTTGGGTCTTAGCCCTCCTCAGCATGAGACCTACTACATTTCAAGATGGGCACCCTGAAAGTGAATGGCAATTTCATGTAGTGCCACTGGTAAACTTGTTTGGACTCAAGTTTATTTTAAATGCTGGTAATGACAACCCCCTTTTTTCCCCCCAAAGAAAGTTGAGAGCTTATCTGAAGCAAGTTGTTTTGGGTATTATTCTCCACTTCTTTCATTATCTCCTAGCATTATGTGCTAGGAGATACTAAAAAAGGTGTGTTTTATACAATGAGCTGTGAGAAAATTACATTACTGGCAATCAACACCCAACCATTGTAGGAGCAAAACAATAAACACCGCTTGCTGCTTTTGAGCAGTGGGAATCCTCAGGATGTGGCAATCCTATGATGCACTACAGATCTTTAGTAAATTTGGATTCTGTAACCCTCTAGAATGCAGTCTTTAATTTAATTCCTATAAAGGTATTAAAAAGCTGAGTATTTAGAACACTATCTGAAAACAATTACCAATTAACAAAAATTGTGGTGAGAAAAAGCTCTTTGTTACAGAAATGCTAACGCTGTAGCCTGGAAAATTCCTTCAGCACAAGTAAAAAAAAAAAACAAAACTCCTGCAATAATTGTCAGTGAAACTTTATCGCTCTATGTGAAAACTCGTGTGCTTTAATGCAATTTAAATCTTCAATTTAAAATAACTGGTTTTAACTTACTTTCCTCTTACTCTGTATTTTGCAATTTTATTCTCCTTTTGTGGAACACTGTAGTACTCCCCATCTGTCTTTCATTTGCTTTTGTAGGATTTTATTTTTAAATGTACCAAATTCTAGGAGAATTTAGTAATCATGTAAATTTACTGAGGAAGCCAAATCCGTTAAAATACACGTGGATTAGTGTGACTGAAACAATGTGCAATTCATGTTATAAGGAAGTTAGAAGAGTTTTAAATCCTTTCATTTCAGACATCAAAGACATATTAACTCCTGCTTCACCCCGCATACTCCAACTCAACCATTTCAATAACTAAAAGTTCTTTAAAAGCATTGTTTTTAAAATAGATTTGGATTAAAAATTGTTTTCTTTGGATTTCTACTGAGCCAACTGTATTTCTGAGTGTAAAAACAATCCTGCCTCTACAACAGGTGGAACAAGTGAGATCAGATGTTTTCAGGATAATGTTCTTAGGCTGTTTGGAAAGGTAGAGAAGAAAGAGAGTACAAAATATGCCCTGTAAACAGTTTCTTTAGAAAGCATAAATGTTACAAGTTTAAAAGAAGTTTTCCTACCTGTAGCTTTTGTGTGGATCAGGAAGTGTAGCTTTTCCTGATTACAATCTTCCATGGCTTAGCTTGGCTTCTGCATTTGAATGTTAAATATGCAAGAATGCCTTGTTTAGCTTGGGAGTTTGCATGACCTCTTAATGAGACACTGTAGTTAGTGTCATTGGGTATTAAGGCATCATGTGACTGTAGATGAAAATAAAATCCTTTAAAGTTTGCATTTAATACTCCCTAGAATCTGTAACCCTTTACCTGCAAGCTGGATAAAACCTGATAGAACTCGCCGTTTTCTGGCCAGGGTTAAAAAAAGGAGAAGCGGAAGAACGTGTGCCAAATAATTCCTTTCCTCCGGGACAGTCCCAGGGATCACAACAAAGCCCGAGCCTGTCACTGTATTCATGCTGCCATTTGCATATTCTTAAAATTAAATCTCCCCATATCACAAACAGTGCTGGAGGGATTTGGCAGAAAGTTCCTCTGTTGCATGCTTCCTGGCAGTGGCATTTATTCCTTCCCCACTGTTTCGTGGGATTCTCTAGAGAGAAATTCAGCTCTGGGGTGTATTTGCAGGTATCGCGTCACATTTACCTGTGAGAGCTGCCGACTTTCCTGGAGTCATTTTGAGTTGAGTGTGGCGTTTCCAGAAGTGATATGAAAGATATTCTGTTGCCACAACCAGCTGAGAGAGTTTCCCCTGTACAGGAAGAGAGGTTTAAGTTAGGCAAGCACCCGGGTCATGTGTGATCTTTAACACATATCGATGTACCTGGGAACTGTAAAACGCCTCCTGCAAAGAGCTGGCACAAAGATTGCATCACCTAAGTGCGTGTGGCAGCTGGGGGTGCAAAGCAGGGCTAGCAAAGCCTTCTCCATAGCACAACTAAACCCTTAGGCTTTTCTTCTTGTTTTTGTGGTTTTTTTTTTTTTTTTTTTTTTTTTTTTTTTTTTTTTTTTTCGTGTTAAGCCTCATGGAAGCACTTATGTGAGTTTGGCTGCTGTATTGAGTAGGCGTGCTGTTTTCACTCTAAATAACGCCGGATTTACAGCTGCCTCCCTGCCTTGCAGGGATTGTATCCTCGCCTTCCCTGTGGAAAAAGGGTGCTGGATTAAAACACCAAGGGCTTGGTTTGCCCTGCTGTGCTTCCCCTCGTATCCTCTGCAGGGAGCTGAAGCCAGCAAATAAATCAATAAAAGCGGCTTTGGATATTCTGATTTTAAGCAGACGACTATGTCATAACGTGAAGACCAAGCATCATTTGCAGGCTACGAGCTAGCATGCTGCAAAGCTCTCAACAGGTCTTTGGCACATTTAAAATATTTTGTCCTGCGAACGATTAGTTTTAGCTGAAAATGGACTTCAAGAGCCAGGAAGTTTCTCAGTGCAAGGCTCTCTGTTCAGCAAATTGCCAGGCTAACACATCCCCAGGCTGTGGGAGAAGGTGCAGGGGTGGGAGATGCAGCTCAGTTCCTTGCAGCATGGATGTGCAGCTGTGAGCTGGGCACAGTCTGTGCTGGGACCCGGCTCATGGCCCTGCCCAGCCGGAGCTCACCCCACGGCCAGCTCTGCAGCATTTTGCCATTCTACTGGTGCCTGCTGGGCTAATGAGGTGGGCTATCAGGCCGACAAATGTCCCCGTCGAAAAGCTGCGTTTTAAAGCAGGAGAAGCGGCTTTCCCCCTTCTCCTGATGCTTGGCATCCTTTTCAGACCCCTGCCACGGCTACTGTATTTTTTGTTGTTCCACGGACTGTTCATGCTTGAGATTTCTCCTAGTAGAGAAGGGCTGTCCCATCCCCTGCAATCCCAGCCGTGCTGTGCTCCTGAAACCTTTCGTTTTCTGTGAGTATGTGCGAACTGCTGGGATCTTTTTGGGTTGATTGCCTGACAGGTTTTCACAGATGTGCCTGCAGGAAATGATCACTTGTCTCCCCAATCCATAGTGCTTGTTCAAAAACACGGGTATGACACTTTTTGAAAGGAAAAGTAGTTGAGACGTTCAGAGTTCAGAAATCCTCTTTTCCCTCTAATCTCATTCTTGTACCTTAGTCGACTGTTTTGGCTGAGGTTTTCTGGAGAATGTTCCTCCTGAGATAGAAGGCTGCCTCGAAAAATTGCAGCCTAAAAGGCTAACTTTATGACTTAATATGCTATTGTCAGTGTGATATTACAGTGGGAAGTGCTGGGCAATTTACTAGGAAGCAATGGGATAACGCAGACAAATGGCAGCAAACTATCCAGTTGCTTTGGGGATGTTCTGTTTTCATCTGTGCTACAGCGTGTCTGGATTTTTGCTTCATCTCTCACCTTGCAGTTCTGCGTATTTCACTTTAAATATGCTAACTAGATCTATTTAAGTTTAGTAGCTTTCTCACATGCACTGAAATGCATGTGTAATCAGAGATGTAGTAGGAGAGCAGGGAGATGATTTTATTTATACAGTATTATGTGGTGAAAGCTCTGACAGTGGGGACATGTGAGCACGCCTTACATCCATTTTTGTATATTCCCTGCTGAGGCTGCAGAGGAGAGCAGTGAGCTGGTGCTGCAAATGAAGAGTGTGCCATGGCTGGGAATGCATCAGGGGCTTGGCTGAGTCAGGATGGGAGCCTCACCCAGCCTGGTAAGCAGGGCAGCATAGGGCTGGGATGACAGGACAGCACAGGCAGGGAGAAGAGCTTGGTGGGGGCAGATTTTATCAGTCACCTGGGGAAATGTGTGATTTTAAGAGCATGTTATACTGGACTGGAAACATTCTGCTTATTGGCCTCTGTTTTCAAGTGAATTGAGCACTATAGCTTGTCCTTGATATGAAAGACTCTTTTTCACAGAAGGGTGGTGGTTCAGACTGCCCCTTCTGGAGGAACACATGGCAAAATGCCTCATCTGGCCTTGGGAAGGATCGTGATGACTATTCCTGCAGCTTCTGACCTTCCTGTTCAAATTGAAAATTGAGATTATGAATTATACCCACACTGAGAGCATCAGTTCATGTCATAAAAGTCAGGAGACTACCTCCAAAATGCAAGGAATGGTGTTCTGTAACCAGGCTGGAAAGGTAAACCACAGGAAAAAATGCAGCTCACTGGTTGGTCTCCCTGCAGCCATGTGGTGATCTAGGAAGAGATATTGAGTAATGTCCATAACAGGCCACAAGAACAAGAAGTAGGTTGTATTTGTAGCATAAATACTTTATAATGGTTCTTAGTAACCAAACCTTGTTAATGGAACCTATCCAGGGGCCGTGGTCCGCACTTGGATGACTACATGATCAATTTTATGATTATACTAAAAAATGCATTAAAGAAGTGTGAAGAAGAAATAAAAATAGATTAGAAATAAAAAAATAGAAGAAATAAAAATAGATTTCAGAAGTCTGTCCTTTTGCAGTCTTAATATTTATATTAAAGCAGGTATTTTTAAGCCTTTAATCAACAAAATGAAACAATGCAGATTGTTGTTAACAGCTTTATGGAAGTGCCCCAGAGGACCCATTTTTTGATGTATGATACAGACACATTTATAGTTTTTGATAAAGAGCAAACTTTCAGGATTTTAAGCTGAAACAGTCCCCTCTGCATACAAACACCATTTAGCAATCAATATTTGCTTTAAATTCTCATTGCAAAATGGCTAAAACTTCTGTTTCCGCAGGTAAAGGGCTTGAGTGTGCATCATGGAGAAATCAGGGCTGGGGAGCCACTGAAACCTGAATGCAAACTTTTCCAGGCTACATGTTAACCCACATTTTGATGTTATCTGATAATAATGTGAAAAAAAGTCGAGTGGCCACAGGCTGTTTGAAATGAAGTCACGGGCCATGCATTCCCCAGCTGTGGTGCAAAGGAAATGACTGATAAAAATATTTTTTCTAGCTGACCTCCGGCTTACCTTTGTCTGCCAAAGAATTTCCGGCTAATTCCCTGTGAAAGCTTTCCTGTAGCTACAGCCTATTCCTAGAATCTTCTGTGTCAGAAAACACAGACCCCATCTGAGCTTGTACTTTACCTATAAGATAAATGAAAACTTTGCTCTAGAGGTGCAAATAATGCTTTTTAACAAAAAGTAAATGGCACTATTCCTATGTAGGGGTAGAACAGCACTTGGTTTTTGGATGGCTCATTATTGGAGAAAATATTTTGCCTCAGTATCACTGGGATACACATACTTAAGACAGATTTGTGAAGGGTTATGGAGCAGTCACTCTTGCAGGAGCAAGTATCAGCAGCCTGAAGCCATTCGGGACCCTGTGTGTGCTGTATAGGCTCAGTGTGAGGAGTCTGACCCCTGAGAAATTGATTCAGAAAGCTGGCAAGCTGAGTGAGATAGGTTAGATGATTCTTGGGGGTGTCCTGTGCAAGGCTAAGCGTTGGACTTGATGATCCCTGGGGGTCCCTTCCAACTCAGAATATTCTGTGGTGCTGTGATTACATTATATTCCATTACTACCCAAAATCAGCCACTCTCCTGGCAGATAGAAGATGTATTTTACCCTTCCAAGATAATGAAAGAACTAACTTTCCAGTATTAAACAGCTTAGGGACAGGGAGTTCAGGTGTCAAGCACTGTGTTTGGAAGAAGATGGAAGTTGCCTACCTTTGGGACAGGATCCTGAGTGCCTCTTCCCATAGCTTCACAAGTCTGAATGGGAGTGGAGTTTCAGGTCCCTTTATTTAGTGCTTTTTACTGGGTTAGTCACAAAAGCCTTCATGTTGATTTGCATACTATCAGTATGCAATCTAGTCATAAACATCATCTAAGCATGGTGGGTTTGTTTTTGTTTTTGTTTTCTTTTTCTTTCTTGTTTTCTCCCCCCCACCCCCCCCCAATCTCATTGTATTTCGAATGCTTGACTTAGTTAGCTGCAATGGGAAAAATATTGGAATTTTTTCTTTTCAATACTGTCCTTAAAAATTATTTATGTATAGGCCAAAGGAAGGTGTGAAGGCCACATATCCCACTGCTAGAGAGGAATTTCCATGAAATTAAAGGACACACACAAGCCTGCTTCCATAGTTTATTAGTACAAACAATGCATACACAAGACTGTATATTTGTTTGAAGACTGCAATAGATTTCTAATTTAACAACTCTGTAACAAAATTTAACTAAATTTGACATTTATGAAAATATAAATCTCTGATTGGGTAGGTTTTCCCAACAATACAAAGTTTACATAAAAACATTCAGTATGATCTATTAGTTGCAAACCAGTTAGGAAAAAATCATTCAAGTCACTTAATATACTATATTGGCTTGTACATTAAACATTCACACACTACATTAAGTTCTAGCTTGGCATTCATTTCTTGGAAATTTGTGACATGAAATTCTGATTTTAAAAGTAAGATTATTCTGTTTAAATAATTTGAAAATATTTCCATGGGTGTACCCTCTTTAAGATACCTAAGTAGGGAAAAAATTTTCGTATCCTTTCAGATGTTGTCCAGTATATATTTTTACTTAGGAAAATGCAAATTTTTTTACAGCATTTGTCATCATTTCACAATTTCTGCCTTGAAACTGATAAAACTGTACAAAAGGCTCAGAACAGTTTCTAAAGCAGAAAGTGAAGCTTGTATGTGAAAGTAAGAAAAACCCATTACAAACTGGACTAGGAAAGGACCTCTGGACAGCCTTTACATTTAGTGGAATATTTCAGCAGATACACAAACGGTCCCAGAGTGTTTGGTCATTTGATCTGTATTTATCATGGGAAAGAACAGAAACAATACTAAGGCAAATATTATAAGGACTAATACATGGCATGTCTGAAAACTACCAGGATTACTTTGGAGACATAGGAGATACTTTAGATTTTCTTACAACAAAATGGACAGCAGCCTTTTAACATAGGGAAATAAGTATCATTAAGTGTTCATCAGTAACGCCCCTTCTCTTTGAAAAATTTTCATTACGACCTGTACTAATACACACTATGAAGACAAAACATTTCCCCAAACCAAAAATAAAACCCAATCCCTATACTTCCTTTAGAACTCAGGACTTTTATAATTTTTTATCACAATACAGAAACCTGAAATCCCTGCATGCAATTTAAAAAAAAAAACCAATCATTTTGTTCATTAAGGTGAACAATTACTTGTTGCCTCACATGCTGACATATTAGCAGCTGACTGGCACTACTCCTTCCAGCCCAAATATTAATCCCAATTAAAAAAGAGAAATAAAAGTAGGTATTTTTAAAATGATGATGGAATGTATCAAGTGTTCCAGGTTGGCAGGTGACATCTTGTCATTGCACCATCAAGGAGAAAAAACACATTTTTGCAAGTGGGTATAAAGTTGACTGTTAGCTGTAGATCCATCTAGGCGACTTGGAATATAAAATAGTGGTCTGACTTCTCACCAATCACTTAGAGCTTTAGTTTTAGTTAAAACAGTCTGTCAACCACAGATATGATCACCTAACTTCTGTAATAGTGTAACAATTTTGATAATATTGCTAGAAAGTTTTAATCAAGGCCCTGGTGAAATTCTGGACTAAACCTTGTATTCCGAAATTAAAAAGAAACCCTGCAGCCCACTTGCTTTATGTTTGCTTTTATGTTTACAGAAATGTAAGACAGGAAAAAACAGCTGGTCTGCCCTCTGCTGTTTCTATCTGTCTTCCAGGAAACGCACTGATTTTTTTAATATTAATTCAGAAGACATACCTAAGCAAGTGTACTATTCAGATAAGCTCATCCAGATGGTTTCTCAGTTGTCAGATGCAAAACCTCTGCAATCTATGGCTGAGCACACTTTCTCATAGCAGTAGCTGTGTCTTTTAGTTGGTGTTGCTTCACTCACCTCAGCCTCTGTAACTGTAATGGGGCTATCCCTTGCAAAAACTTCTGTTGATTCCCTCCAAATGCAGTCCGCAGTCACTTTGAAACTATAATTGTGACACTTTGGCCTAATCACTTGTGTCGCGTTGTTGAAAATCTGACGGCTGTTTGAAGTAGCAATTTTGATTTTCAGTGCAGCATCAACTCGATCCACTACAGTGTAAGTACCTATACTTCCATCATCAAATCCAATAATAATGTTTAAATGTCTCTGTGAGAGTGCAAGAAAAGTGGGAGTTTTATAAAGAGAACAGGCACCGATGTTTTTGCCATCTGCTAGCCTCATTACAATTAAACTAGAGACTGCACCATTGTCATCATCTTCTTCCCCACGACAACAAATGTACACCAGGTAGCGGCCATCACGAGACAGCCTCTGCCGCCAGATGACACCTGGAGCGTGAACCACGCGAAGTTTTCCGCTGTACAGATCAAGCACGTTGATGTTCTCATCACCACGGGTTATAATTCCTAGCTTCCCATTTGGAGATATTTCAAAGTCTTCCAATTTTTTTAAGAAATTGGTAGGCAACTGTACACGTCTGCAGATGACCTCCTCGGTTAAGCTCCAGATGTTCACAGTTTCGTTAGATGTTATAAATACTATTATATCTGGGCAGTCTGGTATCAACTTAATATCCACAATGCTTGCACCATCATCGCAGCAAAACTTCTTTGTTATACTGCCTGTCCAGAGACTCACAGCCAACACTTTGTTCTTTGCCATTCCAACTACAAATGTATTTGCCGTTGTTATAAATGCATTCTGTAAGGCAACTAAAATATTGCAAACCCTGTGTCCTGTAGCCAGTCGCCAAACTCTAGATGCATTCTGCTCGCAGAGAGAGACTACAAACTGATCATTATGAGTAATCATTAGCTCTGAGATTTTTTGTCCATTAATGCGGAAGATATTTTCACCACTAACCGTGTGCCATACGTACTGGCTGCATTTATCATCTGATGTAACCATTAGCTCTCCAGAAGAGGTCAGCACACAGTTTTCAACAATACCTTCATGCTTGAACACAGCTTCAATAAATCCAGTGCTGAAGTTCCACTTATGGACAGAATCTGATCCATCCAATGTGTATATTAATTCACCTCTGGCTGGCAACACCAGTCTTTGGATGGGTTTGCCAGATTTGTCAATATTGGACATAGCAGTTATGATGTCTATGTCCCAGATAGAAAGGACACCACTGGTGGATAAGGATAGCAGCATGTTGTGATGATTTGATTTAATTAGCCTGACTATAGTTCCTGAGATTTCCTGTAAGCTTGCCATACACTGTCCAGTATCTCTTCTCCAAACAAAAATGGCTGAGGTATTTTCCATTGAAGCAATTATACAGTTGCCATTTTTGGACAACACAGCAGATATAAAATGCTCATTGTGTTTAGCTCTAAACTTTTCAGCCACCTTCCATACACGAGTGTCAAGAAGTTCAATGCTGAGAGCCTTACAAATTAGAATTGCACTTTGGTCTTCAGAAAGCTCTATGCTGACAACTTCACTGTCTTCTCTTCTGCAGTCAAAGTCATCTGTAAGCTGGGGTTTTGCAATTTCCTCTGTATTCCAAACAGAGAGGCTACCCTCACTGTCCACCATCACCATTTCTTGGGCTGTGTCCAAAATGAGAAGGAATTTCACAAATCCACTTGAAAATTCAGAGGTCACGGTGGTCAGCTTCTCTCCGCTGCCCAAGTGGAAAATGGTCGCGGTGTTCAAATACTGCCCGCAGAATGCATAAACTCCATCTGGAGAGCACTGCACACAGGTCACTTCGTACCAGCAGTGGAACTGATAGAGAGGCCAGCCGTAAAGCAGATCTATTACAGTAACATCTTTACTGGCCTCCAGCCAAGCAAGCGCATGGTTGACTGATAATGTAAATCCATTTATAAAACTGGAGTCCCCTGCAATTCCACAGTGTTTTGACCCCTTAATTTCCACCTCAGATAGAAGACAGGAGTTTATGTTATCATATATCAAAAGAGTGTTGTTTGTCGTAGCTACTACAAGATACTTTTCGTCACTAGTAAGCTTCATCCCTAAGATAACAGATGGAGCTGTTGTAATTTGCCTTAGTAACTGGCGGGTTTCTACATCCCAAGTGCTAATGGAACCATTCTCTAAAGCAGCAATAATTGTGCTGGGATTAAACGTAGGCAAAATCTCAGTGACATGCATGCAGCTGGATGAGAGTGGCAGGCGCTCAGGGCTGTAAGTCACATCCATGGAGGAATGCAGAGGGACAATAGAGCAGTACTTGGGTCCATCCTTGTCACATTCTAGGAGGAGATGTCTGAGTTTGGGCAATGAACTTACTACTGGGAGAAGTCTCTGCTGCAATTCAGCAGAGAGTGAACCTGGGTATTTCACTACTTTGAACTTTATACTGCGGAGGGTACTGGCCAGAAATTTCAGCTCCTTCTCTTGAGAGTAAGTGTAAGCCAGTTCTATGTCAGAAAGTGCTTTATCAAACTGCCCTATTCTAATCATGGTGTACAGCCAGCTGAAGTTCATGATGACTCCATACAGAAGATCATCAGTTCTACCACATCTTGTTAAGTGATGAATAAGCTCTGTCATTTTTCTGTGATTAATAAAAAAGATATCAGGTTCCAATGGGTTACACTGAAAGACCCATGGCTGATCTGGTGCCTGCCTGTCAAAAGCAGCCTGATCCATGCAGTGCTTGTCATCCTCATTCAGCCCTCTACTGTCACGGACAGGACAACCACTCGGATATTGGTCATTGCTGTAAAAAGGTTTTCTTCGTCCACCTGACCAAACCCCAAGGAAATACTCTGCCATGACCGTGTGCATTTCACGCAAGTCTTCTTCATTATGCAGGTACAATTTTTGGGCAATTAGTTGCAAGTGCCTATTTGCCCAAAGAAGCAGCGTTACATTTTTCACCTGTCGCTCTATTAAATATCCCTGTAAACCCTCCTTAAGTCTTGCAATGTATATATAAGGAATTCTCAATGGGTTACTCTCTCTGACTCTCTCATTCAGCTCATACATAACACTGTTGTCAAGGGCTAAAATATCCTCCAGCTCCATTTCACTCAGGCCAGATCTGGACATAGTGATGTAGCCAAGTGCTCTTGACAATAGTCTTGACCCACACTTGTTTTCCAGTGACCAAAACAACTGCTCTATGCTTTCATGGACAGTAACACAGAGGGAGGACTCATCCACATCCTTATGAGATCTCCAGTGCCTGACCTCTCTGAAGGTTAAGTTCACAAACATAGGCAGTGTGCACTTGGAGAATGCCTCATTGACATAGATTTGTTGCCCTGATGTTACTTTCCTTTTAACTCGCAGCAGCTGATGTTTCAGTACTTGACTACACATCTTTCTGTCCCTTGCAGTCAATTCAATATAGTTGCTTTCTTCGTGAATAAGGCACCTCAATTTTTGCAGGATCCCATGCTTGTTTGGCAGTGTTGACAAAATTATCCGTACTGAACGTGGCAGGTGAATGGGAAGCCACCAGAGCTTCCTACCATCATCACTATCTGTTAGCTGTTCTAAAGCATCAAATATGATCACCAGTGGCCTGTGAAATGATGACTCATTCAAGAGATTTATGAACAAGTCCCGAAGATCATGAATTTTTTTTGGGTAACTTTGTACGAGGCAACGATAGTTGACTGCTAGCTGTTCACAAATACTTTGAAGTATATTCTTCAGATCTGTACTTGTTTCAGTGGATCCCAAAAATCTTATAACTACCACGGGGTCAGAATCTGGTCCCATCTCTTCTTGCAACCAGGAATAGGCCTAGAATATAGAGCATGATTTATTTTATACCTCAATGAAGCACAGTAACAAAGTTTATAAATAGTGATAGTCTATATATGACAAACCATTTAAAAATATTGCTGGTTGAATAGAAATGCTTTCACTGTCAGAGTTCAAGGTGGGTGCACTGAATGCAATTCAAATAGTAAATAATGATTGTTTAGTACAAAAAGGCTTACATCCAAGGGGACATGACTAAAATGTACTCCATAAATTCCAAGGGTACTCTTTGCAGAATCTGAGTCTCACCTCTGAAAGTAAGTAGATAGAGTCCCTTATAAATAAACTTCCTTAGACACTACACAATGTTATCCTTGGTCAGGCACACCAGCCTACCACCTAAACCTGTTCAGCATTGATTCTGACTGAGTATAAAAACACATCTCTAGAGGACGCAGATCAGAGTACAAACTGCCCTTAACTAGCTGGTTACTTTAATCTATGGCCCATAGAACTACACTTTGCCTTAGTGTACCTGTGACTTTTACTCTAAAACACTGGCACAAAAAGGAAAAAGTATCTATCTCTTGATGTTTTTTTGGTTAGAACACTCCAACACAGTGAGGAATGTAAGTTCTTTAAATCTTCCCAGTCTGTGCAGGCTAACACACTTGTTTCTACATCTCTTCACCTCACTTTATGTTATTACAATATTTTAAAAGACAAGCAGAGTCTCTAGGCTGACTTATGTACTCAGATATGAAATGAGATCTTGAGTTGCAAATCCCAATTTCATATATGCAGCTAATGTGACTCCACAGTTAGCAGATACAGGGATCTTAAACAGTATTGTTCCCTTCTTCATTTCCTTCTGGCTGATATGGCTATTTTCCAGCTCACCATGCTAAATTCTCTGACCACTCTGCTGGGAACTCAAAATTGTGACTGTCACCTGCAGAATTAGGTTTGGTGATGCCAGCTTGGTCTTTTTCTGCATTGTGTCCTGCCTTGCAAAAGTGTTTCATTCATTTCTCTGTAGTACTCAGCTCAATGACTTAAACAACATGCACCAGTAAGTAAGTATGGGTATTTTTGCAGCTTATTACATACAGATTTGTAGCCAGTGTATTAGAATAATTCTGGTATAATTTCTAAAGAGAACATGAGATGGTATGACTTGGAAAGACATACTGCATTTGTGTTTAAGACTAAATGTCTTAAAGACAGAATAAGATGCTTGGATTCATGGGGCCTCAGAAGAACAAGAAGGAAAGAGATAATTCTAAAATACACATCATTAATTCTAAATATATTGATTCCTATTAGACTTCTAAGAGCTTTGATAAACTATGTTTTGGCTAAGCACATGACACAGATATGTTATTATTGGAAGGTAATATTTTTCTGCATATGTGTACAATAATATGCCAAATATACATGTTATTATTTTTATTTTATATATTGAGGCTGATAGATCTGTTGAGAAAAGAAAGAATGAAACAAAGTTAGACTTTATGCACTCGGGGCTCTCAACATGACCTTAGTATGTAAGGTACTTATTTACCTTCTTTGCTGCTTCAGCTAACAAAAGAGTCTTCCCTGTGCATGGTCCTCCATATATGATAAGAGGGTTAATGTGTCCTAATTTTCTAGGTAGAACATATTTGTGAACAATGTTTAATGCCTCACATCTGTATTCATAAAAGGTGGAGTACGTTTTACATAGCGATGAGTGTTGAAGAACTTCATCGTACAGCACGTCTGTCTCTGTGTCAAAATTCTGCTGCACTGTAGCTTGGATTATATCAATCATGTCTTCGTAGAACTGTTTACCAAGTCCTTCAATGTAATGGCTCTCCACTTCTTGGGAGTAACCCAGTTTCATGTCACAGTGGGTGACGGATGTGTACACTCTCAGATTGGAGGATGCGACAATGGTAGGAATGAATTCATCCCTGAGCTTGATCAGTTTCTCATGGGCTTCAGGATCTCGTAGAAACTTCCCAGCTTTATGTACCACGTCCATGTATTTTCCCATCTCTGGAATTTTAACAAAACGCTCAATGTTGGCAATCTTCCGGATGTAGCAAACACACTTCTTTAGGAAAGCTGGTGTTTGTTTACCCAAGGCAAAATCAAGTTCATCTTCAATAGCTGGGGATTAAAAGAAAACACAAAAGTCTCTGTCAACTTTTCTTTATAAACAGTTCAAAAACATGCCCTACCCCCAACAGGCAGTCTCAACAACATTTGTTCTCTGTAAAAACCAGAAAAAAACAAACACAGAGAATTTGTTGGGTTCTTTTGTATGGGTTTTAGTCTCATGCAAGCACAACAAACCATTCCCCCCCCCCCCCCTTCCCCCCTTTAATTATACGAGAAATGCCAACAGAAATATATTTTCATGTTTGTGGAAAGGTTGGCAGAAAAGACAATAAATGAATACATAGAAATTGTTAGTATGAGCTTTACCAGAGGAAAGATATCTCTTTGCTTGGCTGTGTTTCATTTTTCCTTTCTCATACAGCAATTTCACAGCAGTCTTAAAAATCTTCTTAATCTCTTCTGATATATCTTGCCATTTGTTCTCATTCATAGAATTTGAAGAAGATTCCATCTTTTAAAAATAGCCATAGTTGAAAAGTAGGTGTAATAGATACATATTTAGAACATTGAAAGTAGAAGTCTAATATTCAAGGCCAAAAATAACATGGTAATAGAGAAACACATACGCTAGCAAAAATACATAAAAGTTAAACGTTTTATACTGCAGATGATCATATTGTATTCCATTTTATAATTTTAAGACTTAGCTCCTTGGAGTATTTTCTAAATCCCTAGTGTAGGGAGCTAATGCAATATTTTTTCAGAAATAAGGCCAATAACACGTTTATAGAAAGAGGGTTTTGAGAACCAAGCCTGAAATAATGATAATAAAGCAGTAGCAATACTGCTAAAATTACCACTCCTTTAATGAGATATAATAATGATAATAATTTAAACTTGCATCTCAAAACTGAAAATGATGTTCCTGGTACCTGTAATTACGTGCCTTATATTAGCTACTGTATTTTAAAAATACAGGATTATATGTGACATTATGTTCATTCATTCATTGCTATAGTAACACTAATCTTAACTGTCATCAGAGAGGAACTCTAATATAAATTCACTAATCCTTTCGGATGGTATCTTGCAAATGCCATGCTAGTGCTTTCTCTAAAGCAGCTAGGTTTTATTTACTGCTGGTGAAATATTTCAGGGGTCTCTATTTTTCTTGGAGTGTGGAATCTTTAGGATAAATTCCCTAGCAACACTTTCTTGACAGAGCTGAGTATATTTTATTACTTTCTATAAGTTTATGAGATGTAACTCTGTGTTACATCTTTACATTAGGTCACATCAACGTTACAGCTTTAAGTAATGAACATTTTTTAAAAGTAATTTTAAGTTATGAACATTAAGTCATTTAAGTTATGAACAGCTTTTTACTTAGCACCATGTTAGTAGCTTCAATAAAAGTACAAAGATTTAATAACAAAAAACCCCAATAATATAATATGCACTCAAAATGAAGTGGAAACTCTTTTAAAGACTTCATTTTTCAAACACTAAAATATGTCCTTAGGTATATACTGGATGTGTAGGAGGGTAGAACTGAGCCCTGAGAAATAGACACTGTTTTTATCATCATCAATTAAAGACAAATGCCTGCTTTAAAGATGGTAATTATCAGTGTTCAAAAATCTTATGTTAGAATACAGTTAATAAGCTTAAAGTAAGATATTTGACTCGGGACAATGCTAAGCACTTGTTTGACTGTTAAGAGTTTTCTTCTGTAGGGATAGAAGGGAAAATGTGTATTTCCTCTGCAAGTCTTGTTTATTGCAATCTAGCAAATGCACATTACAAAGCAGAAGAGCCTGAGTTCTCCATGTTACAGCACCAGTGAAGGGAAATCTGTACAACTGTCCCAGCAGCCCTGACAGGTCACAGATGACTCAAGTTCCCTTGCTCTAGCAATCAGAGAGTGCCTCAGTGCAGGAGTCGTGCTCCTTGGTGTTTGCAGGTGCTCCTTCACCCTGTACAGGCAAGGAGCACCACAGCAGCAGTTGTTCAGGTGTGGACAGGGCTGTAGACCCTAATTTAAAGACAACAGCAAGTGCCTAGCCTTGAGACTGCCTGCCACTGTAATGGATAGAGAAAACTTTGAGTAGGTGACTGTGACTTACCGTGTTCTGGTAGTTCTTCAGCATTTCTGATTTTGGTCTGAGGTAATATGCTGGTGGCACTGCGTTCTCATCCCTGCAGTACCACTCTTCTAAAATCCTTGTCTCTAGCTTGGCCTCTATAGCAGCATCCAGGATCATTTCAAATTCTGCTGATTCAACTTCGCCCGGTATTCGGATGTTCCCGTACTTCTCTCCCAATAGGCCCTATGTATTTACAGAGAAGTAGGGATTAAATTTTTCTTTTTCATTATGCAAAAAGCATTTTCAGGATCTAAATTTCCTAAAAGTAAATCTGGTAGTAATGCAATGACTTTGAAATTACTAGGAAGGGTAACAGATACTGTGTGACAGGAATTGCTGTTAAGGGTACCGTACTGAGCTATTTTACTATGATGACTTACAAAATTTCAGCTAGATGTATTGTGTCTCATAGTACTGCCTTGTAGTAAAAATACAAAGGCTTTCAAAAGAAATAATTAAAAAATACCCTATATACTTAGCATGGTATTGACTCATGTATTATTGAGTGCCATTAGTCACAGGTTGAGATTATCCTCACATGCAAAAGCAAATTTAAATTGTGGCTTATACCAGCAAGGATCAGTGCTGCTGATTTTCCGTCTTCTATTCTTCTTGTCTTTGCCCCAGTAGCTGAATGAACAGTGGGGCAAGGAAGGAGCAAATACTGAGTAGGAATAGATCAAACCCAATAAATTTCTACTCGCACAGGAGACATTTCCTTTTAAAAAATGAAGATTAAAATACTGTTTGTGGTACTCTAAATATACTGTTTTAAAAGAATTTTTTTTCTGTAGTTTATTGTCTGTAAACATTTTGTAAAAATATTATTATAATGTCCTGTAACTTCATAGACAGTAGTGTTATAGAAAATTACTTACATCTTTTGACAATTTTTTTCAAATTGTGATCATCAGACCAATTCTGCATTAAATACTTGGTCCACAGAAGTCAGTGAGGACTCTAACTTAATTTAAAATTTGAGTTAAAAAAATTCTTTCCTCGTTTTAAATATATTCAGCAAAAATCTTATGTTAATGAGAAGGAGTACTTGACATGGAGAGGAACCAACAGTATGAGAATCTTGATTTGATTCAGAAAGATCTCTTAGTAAAGGAATGCTAATGCAAATATAGTAGTGCCCTAAATATGTAAATGAGAATGTTTGTAAATAATATCTAAATATTCATTATTTTTAAACCACTCATCATAATGAGAAGCTGTTTTGAACTCTTCCAGCGGAAGAACATCCTGAAAAATCAATAACTGCTGATCAGCTTCACTGATTTTAACAGCACAAAGCAGCAGGACACTGCTGAACCCAGCTATGTTGGCACATGGTACTCCAGCAGCTCACCATGCCAGATGTTGCAGCCCCAGAGCAGACATCAGAGCAGTGTACAAACATTCCCAATCCTTCCAGGGAATACCAGTTAGCTCAGACCACACCTGACATTGTGTAAAATAGCCTGGCTGATTTTTGCCCGGAGCAGAACTGGGAGAACTCATGAACTACCATGCTGGCTCTGATGGCACTCTCCACAGAGCAGCACTGACAAAGAGATGGTGGATAGCAACAAGTCTGTGTCTGTCCACTGCTCAGGAGAAGCAAAGGAATGAAGGAATTGTGATAGTTCACATAGCCCAGGATCCAGTTTCTGACAAGTCAAAGCATCTGAGTCCTCCAAGAAGCCTCTCCAATAGAGGGGCTTTAGGGGAAAGTTGAGTTTGTCCATTCAGATCCCACCATATCTCCATTCAGGGTACACATCAAGAAGTCAGGAGAACAGAATGAATGTGTTCAGCAACCAGAATGATATAATAATTAATTTAATGAAATAAAATTATCCACTATTTCTAGAACTCAAATTAATTTTTAATTTGTGATCATTCCAGCTAGTAGCTCCCCTCAGAGAGGGCTATGCTGCTTCACATGATGAGATAGCTGGGGAAAATTTTGAAGCTTTTACTGTTCTGATCTATTCATAGAGCCCATAGTAATTTTGGAGTTCTGAAGGTGCAGAGGTTAAACAAAATACAGTATTATTTTCCTTTTTCATTCAAGTGAGGTTAATAACTTATATCATGCCGAATTGGAAAGCCTCTTCACATTCAGGTTGACGTAGAAAAGTCACAAATTGCTCTCAGAGGAGCTTTTATCTTGTATAGAAATTATTACTTAGAATTCATTAGGTTACACTTTTTCTGAATGTAAGTCCATTGGATTCAATAGTCAGCTGCCCAAGCAAAGATCAATAGCTGGGCCCTTCATTAACAATACTAAAATGTCAGCATTATTATGTTTGATTTTAATGTACTGCATTTAACCAACTAAATTTGTTTTGGAACTATTCTGTGTACTTTTCTTCTTCTCTGGTGCAGCATATGCTGTTCTCTCTCCATTGTACTATAGTTAAATAATGACTAGTCTAACTTTAAAATGAAAAGACAAGACTTTTTTAATACCTCTCATCTGTCATTGCAAAGACATTATGTAAACAATCTTGTATTAAGGATTATCCTCCTGTCTACCTGAGCAAAACACAGTAAGAAAGAACTTTGACATGATCCAGCAAATCCTAAATTAGTGCTAGGCATATGTATCATTTAGAGCAGGGCCATCCCAGGCACTGAACTGCAGCTGTGCTCCTGTTAGAGCCTAACAGAAGTTACCTGAAGTTCTGGTATTAATACCTGACTCAGAGCAGTCATTTGAAGAATATTCTGCTGGAAAATGCTATGAGGTAGAAAACTCTTCACAGAGTCACTCCTGTGGTTTTTTGGTAACTTCAGATCAGCCTCAACTACAGCCCAGTTTTACTGGGCTTTTAATGGAGGTATTGAAACATTCCTTTTACTGCAGAGTACAGAAGTGACTAACACTGGTTTTCTGAAGGACTGTGGTATCACACCCCAGGCTGGGAGCAGGAGGCATGCTGAGCAACTGCAGCTGTTTTCCACTGGGAAACTAATGCTCAAATGTTGGGTTACACCACATAAACACACCGGGTTCCTGGGGAACAGTTCTTTACCCAAATGCACCTTCCTCTAGATGCACTGCATGTTTTCCATTAGCAGTGGCACAGGTAAATCTAAAAAAACGTCTAAGCAATGTAAACAGACTATATGTATTTGATGGACTTTTAATCCACTGTTTCTAAGGCTGCATTTGCAGGCTGTGAAAACTACATCTTCCCATGTTAGAGGTAAGGCTTGGAAGTACCTCCTTCCCTTCACTCTTTTGGTGTCATTATGGTTAAATTCATATCTATCTGTAATCTATCAGGGTACCACAAAACCACTCAAACCTTAGAGGCCTCAGTGAGAAGCTCTGAACTGCACTTTTCCTTCAGGAACTTCAGTGTCTGAACTGCATCTGTGTCAGAAGCTTGCAGCAGCCTCTGGAAATATCTGCCCCATCTCCATTTCCCTATACATTCAAGTAAATGCAAGATTTCTTCTTAGAAAAATAAAGAATTATGAAGCAACAGGATAGAGAGTAAATATAATTTCTCACAATCTTCATGTTGTTTCACACTTAGTCTGTAAATAAGAATTACCATTATTTCAGATCCTTTTGAAATATATAATAATACTCTACAGCAAGAACCTAAAATTTATGATAACAACATTGCAGCATTTTGCTGATTATTATAGGGAATTATTTTTAAAGGGAACAGTAATGTTTATGCTGTGTTCAGTATCAAGAGACAGTTTTATATGCAGACTCGTGAACCAAAACCTCCCACCTGATGAGTCATTTTCCTTTAATAGTAAAACAACAAATTAAGGACTCATTAGATTGAAGGTGATTGAACGACCAGGCTGACAAATGTATAAAACCCTCAGCAACCATTTGTGTCTAACAAAACTCTACAGAATTAACACAGAGCAGCCTCAGCAGGAGCCTTGTTAGCTTCCACAGAATCACAGAATCATAGAATGGGTTGGGTTTGGAGGGACCTCAAAGATCATCTACTTCCAAGTCCCTAGCCTAGGGCAGGGACACTCAGAGCCCCACCCATTGGGGTTTCCATCTGGGATGCTTTGTTGAGCCTGAGGCTGAAATCACTATTAAATGAATGTTAAAAAACTACTGTCTGTAAGATGGTAAATATTTTTCATATTCTTGGTGTGGAAAGATATTAAAATTATGGGCACAGTCACAATAATGACCTAAAGGAGGACACAGAGAAGATTTAGATTTGATCATGAGATATGAGGGATTCACATGGCATGTCATATGATAAGTTCAGACATCATCACTAAAACATCCATGAATTCTGATGCCATACATTATATTAAAGCAGAACAAGCTGAAATTTTAGATATACTTAATTCCAGCTAAGATTTTTGGTGGTAATATTCCAGCTAGGATATTTTGGTGGTGCCAACAAAGATCTGATCCAATAATCTTTTGCTAGGCTAATTGGAATCACTCCTATTTCTTGGTCTTTGTGAAGACATGTGACACTGAAGTGCATACATATGTCCTCTCTGCCTCTTAGAGCAGTCCTGGATTGCCAAGAAATCATCTTTGAAGGAATTAAATCTAACCACAGTTAATTTTTTAACTTAATACACTTCAGTGTGTGCAGGACTAAGCACTCCTTAAACAATTTGGTTTTGCAAGATTCATGAAGAATTGGGAAGTATTACTGTCCCCATGTGACAGAAGAATTAAGTTCAGGGAATTAAGCTTGGGCTGAGGCTCAGAGCTGGGACAGGTATGCCATAGTTAGTCATAACTATGGAGTGGAAGCTGTTTTTTCCTAATTCTCAGCTTTGTCCTTCTAATAGAAACTGCTCACTAGTGAAGGAGGAAATCCTTGACCCCTTGTGATGAGGTCTTCAGTGACTCACATTTCAGCCTGCTAAATTAATGTAAGCCTAAACTAAGATCACTTATTCAAAGTAGAACAGCTCCATTAGGAGAATGAGTATCTCACTTTATTGAAGAGATGCTCAATGCTTCACACTGTGGGCTGAAAACTGGAGGGATTTAAGTGCTTTTAAAACACCATGGGGTATAAATTTCATCTGTTGTCAGGGGCTGGGAAAGGCTGGTCTGACTGATGTGCCAGAGGTGCCCTCCTAGCATTCACAGGAGAGCTGTGGATTGCATTCTGGATCATACCATGCTTCAGCAGGTGGCCCTGCACAGAAATCTGGTGTAGCAAAGCACATCCATGGCATGGTTTCAAAACCTCCCCTGAACTGGGAGAAGGACAGGTCTGTGGTCACCAGGTGTAAACCCTACTCGTCAGGCTTCAGGGCATTAATGATGGGGTAGCAATCACACATCAAAGGCCCTGCTACTGCTGCTCCTTTCTGTGCAAGCAATCTCATAGCCCTGTATAAGCAACTGGATATTAACTGCAACAGAAACATGAATGCTACCTTTCAACAGTTTGCATGACTGACAAGGGCTACAAAGTCCTCTGGATCTCTCTCTCCCCTACAGTCACTTACTATTCACTGCCTTCTGTTTATCCTAGGGTTAGAGAGCTAACTCCCTGCTTCCTCAGCCTTTGCTTCTAGGCTTCCTCCCTCTGGTAGTAAAATCTTTCTTATGAAATAAAACCTTTTTTTCTTCTTTAAGGCCATTTATTTTAGTCAAATACCCATTTTTTCTCAGACAAATATGTTTTTCTCTCTACTGCTTACTGGGATGTTCACTGATAAAACATATTACTCTGTAGTGGATCAGACTTCTGTAGACAAAAGAGACATAGAGAAAAAAAAGTAAGTGAAATATTGATTTATAAATAAAAAAATATAAATAAAATTTATGTTTAGGACCAGGCTTAAAACACCTCAGATTTCATCCAAGTACTTTTTCTAAAAAGCATACTTACTGTAATCAGAGTCCATCAATTTTTTTCAGTTGCTGTATTTGTAGGTATGGAGACAGAATCGCTTCAGCATAACTACAAGAAATGTTCCATTGTTTTTAAATCTTACTTTTGACATGCATGCTGGCTATGTTCTATGTTTTGTCTTTCATACTGAATATGGAGGTGGGAAGAAAGTGCATTTGCACTTGCAGACCTGCCTAGGAAGCCATTCAAGTTAAAAAAGGCACACAGAATTGTAACTTGTGAGCATGTTTACCCTCCTTGTCTGCAGAAATGTGGGCTTAACTGATATAATAAAATATACAGTAAACCACATCTTGAAAATCTGAAACACGTGGTCAGGATATCACTTTTTAAGGGCCTTTTATTTAACATCCCATCCTAAGAAATTTAGTACAACTATAGCTCTTTCTGGTTTCTTGCAAGTGTCTGATAACTGTTCTAACAGTGTTATGTAGAAATCACTTATGTGATATAAAATGTGCAGGTACAGCCAGAGATATTTTTTGGGAAAAAAAGAAAACCCAAAATTAAAATAACAGGATTAGTTGGGTGCCTGTCTCTCAGGCCCTGAAACCAAGAATTTACTACCAAAAAACAAACAGAAAAGAATGTCCTATTTTAAATTTTTTTTATAGCTTAAGGGAACAATAGCCAACTCCTTTCAAATTCAAAGCAAAAATGCTAATGGGCAAACAATGGGGAATCATCAGAACTAAAGCCAGAAAAGTATGTTTTATCTCAATTTATCTCAATGGAATATACATGTTAATTGCTTGTTAGGGCAAACTCCAAGCCATTGTACTGGTAACTGAAACCAAGGTGAAGAAAGCTGTAATACTATGCCAAAACTAAGCCAAGTTTTAGGAAGCTGCAGCTCCTGAGTAGCTGGCACCCAGGAGATGTCATGAAAATAACTGCCTCTACTCCTTTGCATTGTACTTCCAGCTGCAATGAGGTACAGTGGAAGGACCTCATGATAGAAACACACAGAGAGTGTCCTCCAAATAAATAAATACATTTGATGGCTTTTGTTGCCCATCAAAGGAAAAAAGTTATGTTGCAATGGTATTGTCTCCCAAAAATACTATCATTAGAAATTAAAAATATGAAAAAAGACCAGGAATATCAAAATCTGTGATTTCGGGCATGCAACATCAAAGTGTGTTTTAGAGCAGCATTTTTCTTCTCTGCTGAGAGTTGTAATGCAGTGCAGCTTATCAGGTGGAACATTAGAGCTGGTGCAGATCTCTTAAATCTTCTTTCCACCTTTACAAAACGTAAGTTCCTAATACTTTTGCCACTGACTCAGACTGCCTATCCATAGAATGAGGCTAATAATAGCTTGCAAAATAAGCATTTTATTTTGAGCATTTCTATTTTGATGTGCAAAGGATGTGTATTTATGTATCAGCAGCGATGGAAATGTTATTTTATGCTTTTTTGTCCTTTTTAGTTTTTAAGGGAAAAATTATACCATAGAGTAGTATCAAACATTTTCATTTGCTTTTTCTCAATAGATTGAAGCTGTGAATGAATAGAATTCATTTTACGACTTCAACTAACTGTAGAAAACACGAGAAATACAATTTTTAATTGAAGTTGCTGAAGTGAATAGGAAACTGAAGGCATAATAAAGACATTTCTGTACTGAGAATTGTTTTTCCACCTGCCCGGATATATATCTGTGTTCCTTGGCTTGAGAAATATTGCAGTGTGTTGCTTCACAGTTGCCCTAATTTCTATCTTCCCTTTTTCCCTGGAGGCACTGAAGAAGCACCCTGGGGGGACTAGATGAGTTTCAGAAGCTTGAGACAGGTCTTGGTTTCAGTTCCACAAAAACCAAAAAGTACTTTTGAACTACTTTGTAAGAAAACTGACTGCACTTGGGACTGGAAGGATGATTTGCAAGTGCTGCAGCGTTTTGCTGTGAGAACAGTTCTTGACAGAAAGTGTAGAAAAGAAGAAAATGATGGTGGAGTTTCTTGATGCTTGACCTGTCTTTCAGGAAAGGGAGCAGCCAAATCTGGTTGTAAATGAGCTAATTCCCTCAACTCTGAACTTCACCCACAGCGCAGTATTTTTATATCTCAAAGCTTTTCCCTAGTAGTAGGAAGATATAAAATAAGGATGAGTGATTTTTCAGGACACAGTGTGTAGGAGCTACCAGTCTATCATACAGAGTGAACGTGCTTCCTTAGAAGAAGTTCATGACCTACTTCCCTGATACAGTTTGCTTCATCAGAATTCTCATTTCTCCTGGCTGAGAAAGTACCAATGGTCTTGCTCCCTGTCAACCTCCCTGTCTTCTACAGGGTCACACAGCACCAACTTAGTTAATTTTGTTGTCTTTTCCTTCATTGCTTATCATTGCTGGGTCTTTGATCAGCCTGAGCATGGATGCAGGTGAGAAAATCAGTCAAAAAGGATATAGTTAGGGAAGAGGTCAGTGAATAAAGACAGCATAGAGGAAGGACTGGAGATTTTGCCTACCTCTGCCTAAAGATCTGAGGTGCTCACTCACTCTAATTCTCCTCCAAACATATGTGTTATTCTCACTTCACTCTATTTTTGAAATTGCATGGGAGATTTCTTGACAGGTATGTAGATTTTTCCTTTCACATAAAGCTCAGGACCTTGCAGGTAATTCCTACTGCTTTCCAGATTTCTGTCAACTCTCTGACAGGTCCTGTAACACTTGACAAGAGTGAAACTGGGTAGAAAAACAAATCAAAAGGGTTAGGTTTAATAAAAGACTGTAGCACATAGCCCAGACTGAAGTCAATAAACCTGTCTGTGGAAATCACTACTCTTCTTACAGAGAATGGTGAATGCACCATTCTTGGAAACAGCAAGGAGATCAATGCTGTTTTTAAGAGGAAGGCATGGTGGTGTAACCTTCCCTACTTTGTAAAATAATCTCAGCACTCACCCAAGCCTGAAAGAATTGTGATTTGAAACCACGTCTTGCCTCTCACAGGTGAAGCATGGCTAAATGGGGAAAAGTTTCTCCTCCTGCTGCTGTTTAATGTGCCTTCCTGAGTATCCAGGGACACAGGTATGATGGAGTCAGAAAGGAAAAAATACTCTGAGCCTATCAGTGTAGTCAGCTGGAAGGACAGGGCACTGGCTTTTGGACACCTCGAGTTAAAATCTGTCACTCCTTTGCATTCTTACTGCCCCATTTCATATACTTTATATGCAAGAAGGGGCCGTATCTTTATTTTCTGTGAAGTATGCTCTTCCTTGAACTTCTTAGAAAGGCAGCTTAGTTTCTACATTCCCATTTTGGGACAGTATTTATGTGTTAAACAGTGAGGCAAAGAGCTTAGATTGAGCTAAATTTGAGCAAGGCAAAAAGGGCTGAATAAGACACTTAAGGGATTGACAGAGGCATCTACTCTGCAGTAACCTCCAAAGTTGCAGCAGCTGAGAAGGGATTTCTAGAACTGCAAAACCTATCCACATTTCCCTGTGCATCCATACAGACTTATGTGTTTATGCTTTTTTGTAATACAGCAGTGAGTTCTTAGTAACATGCACAGCCCCATGAAGGTATTAGAAAGTGTTAATTAATGAGTATTATCAGAGGCAGAGATAGCTGATGGTGTAATGGAATTTTCAACACTCCTTGTGACTTAAGGAATACTGCAGCTAGTTGTAACATGACATGACCTTTCACTGCAAATTTATTTTTTTATTTCCCCTCCTTCTTACTGAAGCTAAACAGATTGGTAATCGTTGAGTCTACAAATTAAAACCCAATTGTGTAATTAAATGTCAAAAAACAATTTCACAACTTTCATAGAGTAATTCAGAGCCTGATATGACCCAGAACTGTGTCGTGTTGAACAAAGCACCTAAAACATTGTTAAACAAACATGTTTGTTTTATGTATAACATAAATGAAGGCCCTCAGAAAAAATTTTAGAATAGGTGAAACTAGCTCTAGCAAATTACAACGCACCCATAATTTGGAATTTAGCATAGTATGCAAAACAAGTACCAGAATATAACATCAATTCGGCTTTGCAAGTACATGTGGAATGGCCTATATTATTTATTTTGACCAGTTCCTTGATTTTGATAATTTTTATTTATTATTTGTATCCTTATGTGCTAATTGTAACAAATCATTCTTTTTTCCAAGCCAGCTGGCATTGGCTTTTGCTGTTTGGGACAATGGGTGGCTGGCACTCTCTGAACAGGTACTTTATCAGCCTAGTACTTCAAAAATGAAAAGAAATTATTAGAAAATTCCTTGCACAAGGAAAATATAATTTTCCTTCCCCAGAAATACTACCAGTATGATGGCACACAGATGTAGAAGTGCCCATCTCTTTTTAATGTTCTTATGTGATTTGAATGCATCAATTTTCACAAGCTTGAAGGTAGAGAACCCTTTTTACTGGTAATTAAATTATAAATTCAGAGTAGGACAGAAAGGACAGCATAGCTGCAGGATGAAAAGAACTATTTCCTATGAAAAGAAAGCAGTGATTGAAACAGTTAAGGAGAGAATGCAAAAATGCAAAAGGTATAAAAATGCAAAAGGTATCTTTAAAGAAACTGAACTCAAGGAGAAAACTAAGGCAAGCACCAAACCCTTTAGGCACCTGACAAAGGTTATGGATTATCAAACCCAGCATCACTTAAAGTGTTCAGAGTGTCAAAAATCTTTACAGCCAATCTTTACATCACCAAATATTGCAATGAAATTGCTATTCCTGTTCATATAAATTGTATTAAATATAAATCCATCTTTTCATAAAACCATCTGTACAATTGCCATATTTCAAAACCTATTCTTCAAAACTATCCAATATTAATTTTCTATTTATTATAGAATTAAAAATTAACTTTCTGAATTTTCTTAGCTTTCATTGGCCATACTTCGTCAAGGATGGGATAAAATGAAATAGTGCCTTTCTATTGGGATATCTTCATGACTCTTCTAATTTTTACAAAATAGGTTATTTGGTCTGCCAAAGCATGTGGCCACTGATGACTTGTTCCTCCAGCCATGACTAGCACTGATATACTAAAATATTTTAAAATGGTTTCAAGCATTAAAGTAATTTCTATACTATGCCAAAGAGCTAACAAAAAAAGAACATGCAATTTACTCACAATAATTGCAGTCTCCCTAGTTTTCTAATCAAATATTCTGTGCTTCATTTTTTCAAGGTGGAATGAAATAAAAAGTTACTCCATTTGGTTCTCAAGTTACAAAAGAAAGAATTTTATTACATTGCATATTAACAGGACACTAAAAAGGACCTTGCACTGAATGCATACATTTTAAGAGAAGAGGCAATAACTTAAGGATGCATGACAGTATCACTGTGAAGAACACTGATACCTTTTCTTATTTTACTTCTTAAATTAGCATCTTTCATTCAAGAAAGAGGGATCCTGTGAAATTATACATGCTGATTATGAAGAAAAAAGGAAAAAAAAGAAAAAAAAAGGAGGATAAAAAGAGACCCAGCTACTTCTAGCTGGATTTAATAATAATCAGACTGAAAATGAACTAGTTATTTTTTGGGTAGGTGTTTCTTTATGGGTCTGTTATTGAAGAACCAAAGAATCTCTGAACTGGATGTCTGGATTTGAGAAAAGGGAAGGTATTTATGCTAGGTGCAAGCAGCACTATTAATATCTCTCTTTGAACTTACCAGCTGCTTGCTAAATATTGTAAAGTATGCTGTTTCTTTACACAGAAGTAGCATTTTAAGGTTTAGAATCCCCTCCATTCCTCTCATTTCTGCAGAATTGAATTTCTGCAGAATTCTGCAGATGCTGGGTTTTTGATCTACAGATTCATTTGTAGGGGACACCATTACATTTAACTGATTATAGTATTACCTCAGAAGATGGTTTGGTAAAGCCCTTGAGGGTCATGAGAAAATAAATTGCCTAAATCTCATGCAGCCTATTTCTTCCTCTACACATTACACAGAATGATGGAAATATGGCTTCATGTTAATCTTATTCTCACTAATATGGTCATTCATATTAAATATAATGCTTAACCTTTCTGGAACACAGCACCAGAAATTGTATTTATGTCAAGAAAAAGAAGTACAGTGACTTAGCAAAAAATATGTGCAGTCTTCTGACTGAAAATGCAAGTTATTTTTAGACTACATAAAAACTCATGCAGTTTCTGTGTTACATGGAAAAGCTGATGAATCTTGTACCCGTTTCCAATGGGCTAAGTATAAAAAAATGGATAAGTATTTAGGATTTAGAGAATCAGAGAATGATTCACAGGAAAATACATTCCATCCCTAAAGCAGATGAAGGAATTCACTGACAATAGCTTAATCATGTAATATCCCCCCATGCTTGATTTCCCTTTCTGTGTGTATCTGTTGTTCAGAGCTGTATGGAAAGGGATAGACATCCTTTGCCTCTTGCTCTGGAGGTTGTGAAAGAAGACCAAAGCTTGCTGGGGGAAAGTTGCATATTTTGTATTTAAAATTGATCATTTTGTCAGTTTTGAAGGATTTCAGAATATAAAAAGCTCCACTTTGATATTTACAAAAGAATCTTTCCTGTTGGTCAAGTCCATCTAAAACAGGATTTATGTCTGCTGACATTTACTCCAGATCCATGCCAAGAAGTCCTGTGGAGTCATTCCTGATATGACCCCAAACCCAGTTCTGTTAGGGGGAGTTCTTACTTGAATGGCTTTTAAATTAGATGCAGAGTGAGAAGAAAAGTAATAATTTGATATTTCTTTCTTGAAATTTACTTAACTGGAAGAGATGTTCTGCTGTGTCTGGCTCCAGGTATTTCTCTTCGTTCACTTAAAAACTATAAATACAGCTGAGCCCTTGGGGAAAATTAAATACTGGAATGCCCAAGCACAGATAACTTTTGTTGAATTCCCCAAGAGCACTGGGTACATAGCATTCCTCCTGAACTGGATGTTTTAGTATAGAAACACTTGACTGACTTTGCCTCACTAACCTAAAGTGTGTGGCAATTTTTCCAGAGAAACAAAAGCAAAATAAAACTCAGACATTCCAGACCTGTGTGTATTTAGTTTTTACATTAGGAATAAACCTTAAAGTAACACCAGAACTGAAACTGAAGTTGAGATCCAGCAGAACAGGAATAATATAATTTGGAATTTTCTCTGAGCTGGAATGCACTCAAAATTAATTATCAACCATTTGTACTAAGCAGAGAGAGTGCAGCCATATACTTCATGGAACAATTAAAGCATGCATTATACTGAGGAACACAAAGATACAAACAGTAGAAAATTCCACTCCATAATTTACTATACTTCCTCTTCAATTTCAGTGTGATTTAAGGACACGGCAAATATTGTATATTGCAAATATTCTTTTAAAATCCCATTGGAATTCCAGATTTATAATGCTAGTTCTTAAGGTCTGTGGAAGTTGAAAGAGTTTTGTGCTTCCCTAGGAACTGTTCAGGAAGGGATGCATGTGTTACTTCTGAATTCAGGCTTATCATTGCTTCCTCCTGCCTTTGCCCTGGACTGACAGTATAGAAAATAGTTTTTATATATGTCCCCAGTAGCTCAGTGGAAAGAGGAACTTCAGAAATAGTCTGTGGAGTACCTCAGCAGACCAGTGAAAACACAAGGGCTCATGCAGGAGCTCAGGTTAGATCTGTTTAGGCAACCCTTGAGGACATGATGAGACCAAATTCAAAACATTTGGTGATTCTCATATTTCTAAGTGATAATCTGTTCTCCATCAGCAAAATCCAAACAACTTCCCTCACCCTTAACTGACTCGAGTATTAATAGATAAGTCAGGAGCAGTTAAGGGAAGAACTGTATGTTCCCAAAGTCAGTGTTCACAGGAAATTGGTTTTGCATTTTTTTTTCAGAACTGTCTCCTCATTGTGCTTATGAATATATGTTACTTTTGATTTTATTGCTTCATATTTGGAGAAAAGCTTGGGACTTCCAACTTATTCACTGCACTAATTTAAGGACTGAATTTCATTTTCTCTCTATCCAATATTACAATGCAGACAACAACTGCCACAAAGAAACACTTTCTATAATCAATATATACCAAGTAGCTAATTCTGAACAGTTCCATTTAATCCCAGATTTGTATCTCAATTCAAAAAGTGGTAATTGATGACTAAAAAAAGCCCAAATAAAAACAAAACAAAACAAAACAAAACAAAAAACCAACAAAAACATCTACCAGCTGAAAAGAAGTGGCACATTTTATAGAACTTTCTCAAGAAATGGCAAGTTGCCCAAAGCCTTCAGTGCCAAAGTCAATTTTTCATTATGTTAATATAAATTAAAAATAATTATGCTTGTTGGACTAGAATCATCTTCAATTTTTGTTGTAAATGAAATAAACTCCATCTCACTATGGTACAGCAGAGCAAAAAACAAATATGCATAAATAGATGTCTGAGGTTTTGCCAGTCTAGCCACTGGGAGAGCTACTACTTTGACCCATACTTGGAAAACCTGAAATAAATACTTAAGTCATTGGCTCACTGCAACCTCTTTGCTAACTGTTTCATTCTGTTTAAAAATTCTGCTTTGCCTTGATTGCTTTAGTAACAATGTCAGGCAGGCAGTTCTTAAAAGCTTCAAGATTCTGAGCTGCTAAAATATGCAGCAATAGCACATGACAAGGTTTACTTCACTATCAGAGATTTTACAAATCCATGTCTAAGGACACTGGATGCTGCTACATGAAAAACTCCATGCCTTTCTGTTCCAGCTCATCAAAGGGAAGATAGAAAGTAGAAAAATAAACCCAGAAAACTAAATATAGTCACACAAGATGAAAGCTCCCCAAACTCTCTGGAGATCTGGGCCAGTGTGTGCTTATGAAAAACAGTGTCCTGACAGCATCAAATCCAGCCCAGACTCTGTACTCCAGATGCTGGGTTCTTATGGCAAAGTCTTTGCTCTGCTGGGCTCTGAAGCTAAATAAGAAAGTGAGGAGAACAGGTAAAGGAGTAAGAACCAGAGAGATGTTTTTAAGGGTATGATAGAAGTACAGAATGGTATATGCTACAGGTTCTTCCTTGTCTAATCTTTGGCATGGACAGATGTGATCTCCAGCCTTCACAGCAGGCAATGTTTTGTATCCCTTCCATCCCACTGGATTCTGTGGTTTTAGTTCACAAAATCTTTAACATTCCTCCCTTAAAAAAATAATCAAGGACCTGCAGTTTTTTCTCTGTCTTAGTATGACAAGACCAAGAATTAAAGTTGTCTTAGCTATGTTTAGGTACAAATCAGAAAAACTTTGTACCTTTAATAAAGTATTTTCTTGGAAAATATATCATAGAAAAGAAAATTTGGCATAGTGAAGGCATGGTCTTAAGATTGTTTTACACTGAAGTCTAGCAAGTGACCATGGAGAGCACAATCAGTATATCAGTATTTCACAGAGTCAAGCTTCCTCAGGTTGTCACTGACCTCCAGTCTTTTCACTCTCTAATACCGGGCATGCTAAATTGTCCTGGGTTTATGACATGAACCAGCAAATGCTGATCAGAGCAGATAGTTCTTCACTGCCGCTGTTTTTTTGTAAATCTTTCTAGGCCAGCTGAAAATGCATGTGTGAGAGGCATCAAGAATTAATTAACTGTGGCCTCCTTAAACAAATTGTCAATAATTCTGTTGTGATAGTAGTACAGTCATACCCATCTTGCTATGAGGACTGATCATTAAAGATCCTTCTTTCCTCTTTCCTGATACTGAGTAATCGGCGTTAATCTACAGAGCTGCATAGGGAAATATTTGCATAGCAAATGCACACAAATGAACAAAAAGTTTAGAAAGAAGAAAATCACATTTGTTACTGAATCATGCATGTTAGGATAGATAACGTTATGTTTTTCTTGTAAAGTAAAGCATTATTTTTATACCCACAACAAAGCATGGACCTGCAGAACTTTTCAAGCAATCTTCAAGCAGCTTCATGCGAGTCTTTTGGAGCTCAGGACTGTCCCATTCATCTGCTTCAACTCCCCAGTACAAGTCTATGACCTGGAAAACAGTGTAAACAGTGTGCAACATAGTTATTTATCTTTCTACCAATCAAATTAAAAATTAGCTTTGCCAACGTCCTGTGCACTAAGCTTTGCTCTTCAGTCAGGTAAAAAGCAATGAGGTTTACACCAGTCCTCACACAGACTGGCAGAATTTCCTCACAGAAATGAGAATTCCAGCCTCTTACTTTCCCTCCCAGAGAGTCCCTCCTGGGCCAGTCTCTCATTTCACAGTCATATGGAGATTAGCATGACAAGATCTTGATTTAATGTAGTCTTTTATTTGATACTGGATTGCATATAATGGATAGATGAGAATAATGACAAAAGAATTGAAAAAAATCCCGGCTCCATGAAAATTAATGGGATTCTCACTGTGGATCACAGTCAAGACCATGACTTGACAGCCAGTGTCACTTGTATCCACAGGATATAAACTCATCCTGTGCACATGGCTCAAAAGAAAGAACAGGAATGGTTTTACATTATCATACTTCCTTTGCTAGCTGATTTTTGTACCTTGGAAGCAGAGATTGCAGAGACATGCAGTGGCAGAGAGCTGGCTGTCCAACCTTTCCTATTTAGCTACTGACTCCGTTTTGTGACCCTAATTAATTAATTTCCTGGAAGAAACTATTCATGTTATACTTATTTGAACAAATAAGTGATCACCTGTGATTTCGTTATATATTTTAACTAAAAGGCTGAATTCTCATAGTGGGAAATCAAATTAAAAATATAGTGATCATATGTACAAATTTCTTTTGGAACAAAACTGATGGTACAGGCTACTTTCTCTCATTTACTACTGATTTTTAACATCTTGTATGTAACTTTAACAAAAAAAAGTCCAAATGAATAGTTTAAAATACCAACCAAAATTGTAATAATACATGAACATATTACAAAATTGCAGTTTATTTTAATATTGTTTGTTCTGTGGAAACCCTCTGCAAGACACAGAATAATAGAATTAGCTGTTGCCCAAACAGATTATAAAATTAGCCTGAAGATTTAATATAAGAACTAATAATGAGCTGATGTAAAACCAAATTTCAGCAGTTTATAGCTGGTTAATCTTCTTGGGAAATTTATCCTACCAATACCAAAGTTTAAGACCAAATCTAGAGCTATTTATGTCTATGTGTAATTGCACTACCAGTAGTCTCATTGATTATTTCTGCCTTAAAAGTCTGTGACTCCTATCAGTGTCTGCTGGAGTAGGCACAGTGTTACTAAACATGACAGGTAGTGTCCTGTGTGGTTCATGATGAGTGGAAAAACCCAGGTATGCAATGCACTGAGTGTAAATAAAGATATTGAGTGTATTTTCTTGGCGGTGTAAGTGTAGCTTTCACCACCAAGAAAATACACTCAATACCTTTATTTTTACAGAAACTCTGTTACAAAGTTCTGCTGGAACATGCATTTTCTGCTCCACAAAACTGCATTTCAAATAGCCTTCCTATTTCCCTCACTTGCACAGATTTCTTTTCTGCCCTTTCTCCTTTAGTCTCATTAGGAAATAAAGTGTTCCCGTCTTCCTCTCTTCTTTCTGCTATTTATTAATACAATTTTATTATCGAACTTCACATTGTATTCATCTGTCTGATTACTTGCATGATGTATGATAAAGCTTAAACACTCTCATTATAAAATCCTTCAGATACAGATCTTAGCATACAGTAAAAAACGTTTTAATTACTTGTTGAATGAATTTATTGTGCTGCCGAGGTTCTTCTGAAATGTGAAAGCAATTTCTATTTTAATTAACTGTTCAGAAATCCCATTAATTCTGTAAATTGTGAAGAGGAAACTCCCTGGAGTACCAGATAATCGTAGGGGCACAGTAGCTGTTTGTTATTTTACGGGGTCACAGTTTTGGTGCACAGTATCTTAACATGATTCAATTTTGTCCTGCAAGAGGAAATATTTCACTGAACAAACCTCTGAAGATATTTGAAGAACTTCTAAGTAAAGTCTCATGTTAAGCAAGGTCTATGCTAACTAAAATAAACAGGATTTACAAAATTAAAGAAATGGAACAAGGAGACAATTATATCTGATTATGAAGTATGAATTTACTTATGCTTGGAAAAGCTGTGTGACAAAGACTCCAACTTTCAGTAAGCTGCCAAGGTTATATGACAGCTAGTGCCCTCTGAAAGTTCAATTTCACACTAGTCACCCAACAAGAGACTCTTCATTCATAATTCAGTGTTTCCTGTTGCTTACTTTAGCTTTTGTCCTACCAATCCTACAGTTTCACAGATTTTGCTCAGGAGATAAAATAATTTTATTTTTACCACTTCCCAGAGCTTAAAAAAGAACCAAAAATTTCATTCATGCAAAATTTTACTCTCCTTCTAGCATATATATCCTGTTGAAAAGTATTTGAAGCAGTTCATTGTTTTGAAGAAGAAAAGTGTACACTGCTAATTAACTATGTTTGGTTGTCCTCCCAAAATTTTCAATTACAACCACTTTCTTTAACCTCTCCATCCTCTCCTGTAAAAGTACTGTATTTCAGGCCAAAACCACCCTACACTCTGGAAGACTTTATCTCAGCTTATTTGTTTTCTTAGCCAATAAGTGTGGCTAAAAAAAGTGTGCCTTTTTCTGAAATATTTTCTGATACAATGAAAAAAAAGGCCATCAAGCTAACAATTTCATAGTGTGATTGAATACAGTCAGTTCTGCTTCCACTGATACAGTGATTATGCTCAGTAACAGCTCCCACCAGATTGATGACACCTCACAGATCTCATGCAACAGAAACAATTCAGGTGACTCAGTGAGGCTTGGAGTAATGCAAGCAGTCAAGTGCTTTTCATTTGGGTCACGTTTTATTAGGTAGAGGGTGTCCTGAATAGTGCATTTGTAGTAGTCACATGCGAGGTAATTCTTGTGTGAAGATTACATGTAAGGATGAAAAGTTATGTGCTTTGCAAAGAGAAATGTAAATTTATCCCTCTATCTGAAAATTAAATAATACTTTAGCACTGCACTAAAAACTGCAGTCTTGATTTTATAATGCTTATCTCAGAAATTTAGTGTATCAGGATTGGAATAAGGAAAAAAATCTTGCTAAAGTCTATCTCAGAGTCTCTTTCAAAAGGCTTCATACTTTTCCTTGGTTATTTCTGTACATTTTCCTACTTTGCTTCCACAGATATGTGACAGCTTTCTAGCAGCTTTATGAACTGTGTAGTAGAGCTGTCTTTCACATAAAGATACTCCTGGTGTTGAAACTATAAAATAAAATAATTTGCTTCCATGAATATAAGCTAGAGTAAACTTAATTATTTCTCCCCTGGAGACTACATTACAATCTGTTTGAAGAAAGACATGTGTCCTCTCACAAAGAATTCAATGGATTATGATCTACTTGGAAGAGACATTTCCCACACCCAGATGTCTCCTCAAAGATAACAGAAATAACAGGTGGATATTTTCTATGAATATCACATGGTAGTAATACAAGAAAAAAATTATTTAAATATCTTTTGCTGTTCTTTTCATGTACCACTGCAGCTGGAACTTCCCAATCAGCTGATGTAGGACCTTCAGATGAAATTCTTTTATAGCCATAATCAAAAATCACTGGAATTTATCACCATGCAGATTCAGCAATTCCACTGTGACTCAGGGAATTAAAACCAAATATCGTAATTTAAGAACTTGTTATTTTGATTAAAAACCAGCTGCATGTGCATCAAGAATAATACACTGGGAGGAACAGGATGTTGCATAAAAAGCATTAGCTGTTTCCAACTAAGCTACACTCCAGAGAGATGAATTTTTGGGGTCGCTAAGTATGCAAGGAAAACTTGTGGATGCAGAGCCAGAATTTTTTGAAAACTGAAGAACATTTTTACAACATCACAAGCTGTATTTGTTTCTCTTAGCAGACAAACAGTTCAGGCTGCTGACATATAAGGGACTGTGAATTAGGATATACCTGATTTAAAGCATCAGTGATGCCAAACACAACTGTTTTAAATCAAATACAACTCTTTTTATTACCAATTGGCTCTTGCCAAAGATGTGTATGGGTCTATGTCTCTCATAGCACAAAGGAAAACACAAACTTTCTGAAGCAATGGGAATGCTACAGTTGACATTAAAGAAAGCAAATTCCATAGTACCTAATCACAATAAAAACGCACCATGTTCAATTTATTTTGGTAATCAGCTTTGGTATTCACCTGGTTAAATTATTTTCCACACTACAGTAGAATTTCAGTATGGTTTCTAGAAACACAACAAGTTTGGTTTCCAGAAACACAACACAGTCATTCAGATGTAACATTATGTCTTCTTATATAGTCTGAATATCTAAAATAGAGGTGGTGCTTTTCCATCTATTCAGAATTTACCTCAAATCTGCTTGTAAAATAATGTAAGTACATCAAAGGCTGAGAGAGCTAGGCCTATTTAGCCTGGAGAAGACACAAATGAGAGGAGATTTTATCCAAGCACACAAATAACCTAAAGGTGGGTGTCAAGAGGAAGTAGCCAGGCTCTTCTTGATAGTGCCAAGCAATAGGAAAAGAGGCAATGGGCAGAAACTGGTGCACAGCAAGTTCCACCCGAACGTAAGAACTTCTTTACTGAGGGTGACAGTGCACTGGAACAGACTGGCCAGAGATGGTGTGGAGTCCTCTTCCCTGGAGATATTCAAAGCCTATCTGAGTGCAATCCTATGCAACCTGCTCCAGGTGAACCTGCTTTAGTAGGGAGAATGGACTAGACAACCTCCAGTGGTCCCTTCCAACCCCAACAATTTTGTGTGTGATTCTGTGAAATAAAGTTTTTGTAATTTTCTATTTTTCCAATGATATTTAAAAATGTTATCTGTTCTAAAATGAGTTAATTTCAAGATAAAGTAAAGCAAGACTCAACTCAACAAAACCTACCTGAAATTCCAGGCCATAGTTTTCTCTGCAGAATTCTCTCAGCTTGGGATACACGTGTTCTCTTAGGGCCTTCCTTTCTGCTATTGTATCTGTTTTGTGGAAAAAGATGCTATTAACAATATTTATATAAACTCTTCTCTTAGTCAGGATACAGGTTTTTCACTCAAAAATGAACCCTTAACATACACAGAATAGTAATGAAAATCAAGTTTTGGGATCTAGTCCCCAAACTGTATGTTGTACAAACACATGGAAGTGTTAGCATGTCTAACAATACATGTAAAATCATATAAATATGTTTGCACACGTCAAAATTATACTTCATACACATTTTAATGTTGCAGTATATTACACTTCAGTGGAGATGAATTTACTTTGTAATTCAGAAGTCAGAATTTCTTTATTGTTTTTGACTTCTATTTATTTTCCAGAAAGCTGAATTTTACAAATAAGAGACACATGGAAAGAAGAGATATACCAGAGATGAAAGAGATCTCAATACTTAGAAACAAATCAACAACATGAACTAACAACATTGTCTCAAATGTATCACTTTCTTCACCATCTTTAATCTAATAATACCTTAAAACCATTATTTATTATTAATAGCATTATTTATCTTTTGCCAGGTGATTCCTCCTATAATACCAAATACTCAGTTTTGATACCATGTTATTCTTACCCTGCAAAATGGCATGTTTTGATAATGAAGTACAGTATGGCAATGACACCAAAATTATTATTAAGTTCAGTACATCCAAGTTAATCTGAACACATTAATATAAAACATACCACTTGCACATACGGTCAAATATGAAGTAAATTTGATTAGTAGTGAAATCTTATATGGATAATAAACTTTATTCTCTTTCACAAGACTACAATATGTGATGGATTTTGCTATATTGGAACTGAGTTGAGACCATACAGAGATAGCACTGTTGCTAAGTTATTTCCAAAAATAGGACATAACTGTTGTAAACCACTAGCTCTGAGTGCCATGTGATGAAAAATGAAGTATTAACTTATGAATGATAGAGAACATCTACTGCAGGTAACACATTATTTGTGTAACTGCACTGAAACAAAACAATAGATAACAATTGATTTGATGTTTCCCATATTGTTGCAAATGAGAGATATATATGCAAATCTAACAATGCTTTAGAGCCACAATCAGAGTCACACCTGATATACATAAGTTAGATGTCTGTTCACAGAATCATGGTCACAGATTTATAATGCTTTTATCTAAAAATAATCTAGGAAAGTGTGAAATGTAATTTAATTTATTACACCAAGCTAATAACATCCTTCTCACTATTTAAGTGTATCTTGGAAATATTACCCAAATGTGTGGCATAATTACCACTTATTTTCAGGAACAGAAAGCAATTCAGAAATATCCAGAGAATTATTTCTCCTGAAATCTTCATCAGGGTAAAAAAGACTATACCAAAAGGCTCAAAAGTACAGTCAGGTTAAATTAAATTTATCTGAATTACCACAGCTCTTCCTTCACAAAATTTTGATGTAGAGAAAAGTCAGAGACGCTTTCAGAAAGCATCCCCCCTAAGTGGAATAATGTAATACAATGTATTTATGCTTTAATATTTTAAAATATACTATGCTTATGTGTTCTGACAATAGTCCAAGCAACATTAAAGTCCTGGGTACATCACTAGCTTTCCATTTGACTATCCATACACCACGCAAGGCAAGATCCTAAATCTAAATTGTAGAGCTCTTATATACCCAATCTGAACACTGTCAGTAATACTGAGACCTGCTTTGGGCTATGTTTGGATAAGTGTAGCCACAGTTTCTCTTGGGAATTACTCTCCTCTCCCTGACACTGAAGAGGCTGCACCAGGAGCACCGTGCCCAGCTCTGAGCATCCCAAATCAGGAAGATGGGGAGGAAGCTGCAGAGGCTACTGAGACAGAGGCCAAAAGCACATGGCTACACAGAAAGATAGAGGGGTCTGGGCATGTTTAGTCCAGCAAAGAGTGTAAGAGGGAGCCAATGCAGCCCACAGAGATGATGGAGCCAAGCTCTTCATGCCAGAGAGTACAACAAAGACAACCATAACCTATTACATCTTGGAAGTTCAGGCTGCACTCCAGGTGAAGCTCCTCCGTCCTTGGAGCTCTTCAAGACTCAACTAGACAAGTTCATGGTTGACCAAGTTTCTGTTCACGGCACTCGAGAGGGATGTTAGCCCAAGTGACCCGACCTGAATACCCCCCACACTTCCACCTGCAGCAATCCTCGGGGGAACATGCAGGATTTGCTTAGTTATCCAGGCTGCTTGTACACTGCCTGAAAAGACTTGCTCTTGTCTGGGCTAGTGAGAGCAAAGCTGTAGAGTTAAATAGATGGTGCCAAGGACCCAATGTCTATGTCATATGTTTTTCAAGGCATTTTACTTTACATTGAGCTCAACCCTCACAAATGTTTGGAATGCATTTGATGAGAACCTGGAGTTATCTTCCTTCTTTTGTATCAAAAAGGAATTCAATTCATGCACACCAAGACCCCTCTACGATGTGAAAAAAAAGTGTACTAGATAGTGATGATCAAGAGATCCACTTCACTTGCAGATATGGCTGAATACAGACACGTCCTAAAATTATTTAGAAATGGAGTGAAAAAATCAGCACTCTCATCTCAGAGCTGCCTGTGTTAGTACATAAAAGGGATGGATGAGTTGCTCCCTCCTTAGGATCCACAGTCATTAATTTTCTCTCATACTGTAGTGTCTAAGTCATCCTTTCCTTGCAGAGTGTAGTACACAGCTAACAAGGCTAATTAGTCAGAGGGTTGCATGATGCCAACATAGCAATATTATTTTGGCTCCAAAGAAATGGTGTTGCTCTACCTTGTGATAAAAGCTAGATGTGAAGTTTGCTTTATTTGAAATACTTCCTTTTTTTTTGCTTCACACTAACTGAGACCCTTAGATCAATCAGTGATAGAAGACTATTTTCTTTGTCTTAACAAAGGTTAATTTTGGCATGCAAGTTTATGAAAACACAGAGCATCATATCTTCATGATCAAGTAGAATAAACTCTGCTGAAAACCAACTAACTACACAGTTACTGAGATAAACCAAAATGGTTCTTACCTTATTAAATGAAAATCCATTATGACTATAGCTTGGTTATTTAGAAAGCAACAATCCACAGTTTTGTTTGCGACAGAATGGTCTTAATAGGGATATAAAATAGGCTAAGTTGCAGGAACAACAGCAACAACAAAAGAAGTATTGGAAAAAAAGCAGAATTTAAGAATAAACACAATTAAATTATAAATGGGAAATATTTTGCCTGAGGTTTACAATAGATACAACTATGTTCTCCTACTTTTGTTTATGCCCACAGAACCCCACTGGCTCTAGCTTTAGAACAACGTGCTGTTCCCTGCTGTTCCCTTAACATGTAGAGTCTTGTTCAGAAAATGAAACAACACAATGCAGGAGTAGTGCTACTTTGTAATATCTTAAAAACGATATAGATAAAGCATTCCTTTAAATAGAACTGTAGTTGGGGTAAGACACTTGGCATACCCATTTTGTGTTTTCACTCCTACCCCCATATCTAATGGAGTGTGCTTATCTAATTGGAATTTGAGTCTGGTGCTTATATTAATAAATTTTAAGAATTTCTGTATTTGAAATAAGCTTTGAAAATTTAAGGAAACAGAAGTGTATATAGTTAGGATGAATCCTGGTAATTAGTATGGATGGCAGATAAACTGGTTTAATTAAAAATAATCTAACTTGATTTAAAGTGACAGCAAATCTGTGAAGCTGGCAGTTTCTAACAACATCACCCAGGCAAATTCCACATTCCAGGCTGTTGCTGCAGATGAACACATTAACTAAATTACATTCTTCTAGCAGCAAAAATGAGACAGTAGTTGTGAGATGAACTTTCTATACCTCTTAATGTTAATTCTGATACTCAGAAATACAAGCAGTACACAATAAACTGTGGGGATGAAACCACATCTGAAAAAACGTAGGAGAAAACTTAAAAACCTCCCCCAACCCTAAACTTGTCTCCAGTACTTAAACAAACCCCAACCCACAGGACAGTGACTTGCTGAGTGCACATCTTCCATACAAGAGCCATCTCTTGCAGATGGTTGCTTCCTAAGCCGTTCCATAACTACGCTGTCCTGCCCACCCCTACGCTCTGAACTGACTGACAATGTCAGTGCACCCTCCTTCTCCTTGTGCTCCCCAGGGCAATCCCGAGGAATGAACTGAATTAGTCACATATCCATCTACATCCTTTCTACTGTCCAACAAACACAACTGTTTGTGTGCAGTGTGATTTCTGAAGGCTTGTAGCTTAGTCAAATCACTGCCAGTTTTCATTAGAGAATGCCGAGGTGCTGCTTCTCAGCATGAACTCTTCCCATGCCAAAATCTGACCTTCAAATACAAGCTGTTCTGCTATTAAAGTCACTTATTATATTTTAATAGAGCAAGTACATTTTTCACTCTAGTGTTAGTAAACAGATGATGTGCATTTACAAAGAATTGCCAAACATTAATCTCTGGGATAAAATAAGTCATGGAACACAGCCCTGTTGAAGAAAATTTCAAAATGTATATATAAATGAACAGAAAGAGTTAATACGGGCCTGATGGAAATTGCCCATTTCCAAGCACCAGTTATTCTGTCCTAAGACAGAATAGTTTATGGTCTTGCTGGTGCTGTACTGGTCTGAGTTCATACACAGTGATGGGAATGGCTGTTTCATGGATGTGGGCTGCAATCACACATTGACTCAGTCAAGGCTTGATGCAGCTGAACAAGGATTGCTCAGCCCCATTCTCCTACCATGTGTTGCAAAGGAGGTGCCAATGTGGGGACAGAGAATCCCACTCCACCACGCTCCAAGGAGCAGCACATTCAAGTTGACAATCTATTCATGGAAAAGTGACCTGTGAGTAATTGCACTGATGCATGATGCAAGCTAAGGCCCTCAAGCAGAGGAAAATCCTAAGCAGGGAGGGTGTTTGCCCTGCCACTCTTTGACTGACAGAGGAACATTGCAATATGCAGCTTGGGAGAGCCAGCAGGAAAATTGTTGACTGACATAACAAGTTGAGGCAGGCAGCTGAACCTGGAAGAACCCAGGCAGAAAAAAAAAGGAAAAAAAGAAAGGAAAAAGCTGCTCTTGCAGCTGTTTAAGGCACACAGAAATGAATGTCATATGGGGTCACAGAGCTGTCTACAGGTGTCATCTCCAAGCAGTCACCCAAGAAAGAGCAGCTCCTTGTACACGTGGAAGAAACAATTTCTGTATCACCTCCTCCATTCTTGGTGTTCTTGTGCTTTGCAGTGGGTCAGGACAGACACTGGCTGGGGGTTTACACCTCACTCTTTCAGCCCACTTCTCTGCTGCCAAAATCTCCTGCCCAATTCACACCATTACATTTATTAACACATAATGTTGGAGTCTCCTGTGCAACCATGGAAGCCCTGGATGAGTGAACTTCTGATCTAGTCCTGAGTGCATGTCCACCCAGCTATTTGTTTTCTCTGTTTTCCAAATGCTTAGATTTGATAGAAGGTAGAACAGATTCTTGCCATAGGATTTATTTTAATGCATTGTAATATTAAAAAAAGTGTGGGTATTTCATAACCATTGTCTATTAACTGCAGTGAGAATTTCTGCACTTTAATTACTTAGCAGCAGTGCCAAGTAAGAAGTGGCTGCCAAGCCTCTTAATGCTAGTACGTTCTTGACTCATATGACTGTTCAAATAAATTATTCCTTTTAAACTGCCCTTTTCATTGATAATGCACAACGGCATTGTGCATCACTCGTGCTACCAAAAAATTTGAATACTAGGAGGTTACATATCCCTAAATATTATGCAAAAATTGACTCTGAAAATATGACCATAGTAAGTAATTTTCATTTCTAGAGTGCCTTTCATCTCAGAGCATTTTGCAAGCAATAAGTGGGTTTGAATCATGTAGCAGGCAAGAGAGGAGAAAAAAGACTTGAGCTCCCTACTACCCTTGCCTTCCTAGAAAATGAACTCCATAGACAATGTTGTCGTTTATTTTCCTTGGAGTTTCTGTGAGGAGAGAGCATTGGAATAGGCATCCAAAGCTTCCCAAGATTAGGCAGATCAGGAATGGGAACAGGTTGGTCTGGGTCAATTCTCCCAGTGTCCCTTCCCCAGACAACAATGCCATCCTTGAGGTCTCTACTCAAGGTTCTTGAGTTCTTCCAGAGGCTCTCTGGAAGGCAAATAAGAAACTGGGCAGACTGAAGACCATTCACTAATTCAACTAATCCCCACAAATAACTAACCATCCAAATAAATTCTGATTAGCAAAACACTGCAACATTACTGTGATGTAACACAGCCATGTGTCTTCACTCCGCCTCATAGTCGCAGTGCTCACATGAGATGTGCACAAAGTCTACGTGACTTAACCTTCTCAGTTCTTAAAAGAACATAAATACAAGACTGGACTAAGCACTTCAGCCCAAAGGAACTTCTGCTTGTCATGAAAGTCAGAAGAAATAATGAAAAATAACATTAGGATGGTAAGTAATTCTGAAATCTGTCTCTCAAGCAGGAAGAAATGACAGGATGTGATTACAAATTTGCGATCTACACCAGAGCACTTAAACAAACACACTTTCAAAAAAAAAGACCTAACTAGGCAGGATTCAAAATGTAGGGTGTAATTACAATCCTAAAACTTCTAGTTGCAGCAATTACCTCTTCTTTTTTAGCCCCAAATCCATCAATACATGACTTAAAATGAGGCATGGTTTTCTCTAAAATGTTCCATGTTGTCAGATGAGTAAGATGACAAAGGTAAAAACCCGCAAAAACAGTAGGTGAACATATGCAAAAAATTGAAAAAAAAATTAAAAATAATGGCCAGATTTTAGAGTGTCATTTTATAAAATACCTTGCCTCTTGACTTCTAATATGCTTAACCAGTGCCACCTATTGGTTTAACACCCAAACAATTAAAAAAAAGTTGGCCAGTAAAATCAGAGGGGTCCTGACACGTTGAAATGAAGAATTTAGGGAAAACTGATATAAGAGAGGGGAAAAAGTGGTTCCTATATCCAAATGTCAAGATCCAAATTTTCATTATTCACACAACTGCCTTGTCAATTTGAAACATATGTTGGTTTCTGACAGTTCTATTTTGTGTGCAGCATGCTTACATGAAACAAATTTGGAATTGGATTCAGAAGCTGGTGAAGTTAATGGAAAGATCTGCTAATCTCAGTAGATTTTAAATTAAGTTCTACATTTGGCATGTATTGAAAGCCTGCATCTTTTGATACCTGACTTCCACAGAGTCTGAACAAAATCCCTCAATCCATAAATAAATCAACCAGTAAATAAACAGTACATACCCTTGTGTCACTCTAGTGGTGACAATATGGATGAGGACACCAAAGCAGAATTTTATCTCATAACGTGTCCTAAATAACTAACCTCACATTGCCCCCTGGGAACACAGCACCCTCATAAATAGATGTTCTTAAATAAAACAAGAAGAGTTATTGACCTGGAATCCTTTCCCAAGCCTGTATATTCTCCCTAGACTGCAACTTGGGTGCATAGGTGTCCCTGTGTCCCCTGAGTGTGGTTTGTGGCAAACATGGAAATGCAAACTCGTCTGCACACAAATGCCACAAACAGCAGGAGCTTCAGTGACACTGCAGGCAGAAGGCAGAATCTCTGCAGGGGGAGAGCTCTCTGCACTCTGCACTAGTGGAAGAACTCAAAAAAGTCTAATTCTTTCATTTAATAAAGCAAGCTAGGAAAAGCTCCTGAAAACATGACAATTTGCAAGCCGTGATTGTGGTACAATTAAATGATGTGACAGGAGAACTGAAGACACAGCACACTTAGAAACACCAAAATGAAATCTGAAAATTATCTCAGCAGAACACCAAAGGTTATGAAAAATAAGCACTGGAAAGCAAAAACACCTGTTAGGACAAGTATTTGCTACAAAATTAATGTGGAAGAGAAACTTCTTGTGAAATCTAAAGGAGGAATTTTGAATGAGTTATGGAAAAATGAATAACAGAGGACAAAAATAAGGGCCAGTACAGAAAAAAAAGTTATGGGCAAAACTCCCATTGCTTCATTGAGAGGTGTCAACTCACACTTCAAAAACTTACAGAATTTCCCAGAAAGCAGAAAAAAGGCTTAAAACACTGGAAAATGCCTTTAACAATTACAGTAACTTCACAATTATAAGCCGCACCTGATTATAAGCCGCACTTTTCCTTTAAAGTGAAGATCCATGTGTAACAAAGTAACAAATTAGTAACAGAATCGCTGCCAGCTGGGTTTGGTGTCAGGTGCTCAAGTTGCAAACAGTTTCCATAGACCAGCGAAGCCTTTAAAGGCAGCCCCAGGCGCCCTCCCCAGCCGGCTCTCACTTCCAGGTTGGCATTTTACTGGGATTTGTCCACAGATAAGCCGCACCTGATGATTAGCCACACTGCTGGGGTAGGCTGGATTCTTCAATGAAAAGGGTGCGGCTTATAATTGTGAAATTACTGTAAGTTATGTGGATACTGCAGTATGTTTGCTACTTTTTTTCTCACAGCACTAGAGCAAAGGAAAAAACATCAGGGTGTGTTACTAAGGCACTTAAGGTAATGAGTCAATAAAGCAGAGGGATGTTACAGACATTCCTCCTCCTAACTGCAGGTTCAAGTGCTGTAAGAGAATCAAGTAGTATGTGGTAGGCTTTGAGAAAGAATAAAGCAGAGCCCTAAAAAACACAAGAAAGCCAGTCGCATAAAAGCGCACACTTATTTCACAGTTCAGTCTGGTACAGATGATTAAATACACCTCATTCTGAAGAAATTCCAATAAACACTCCTATGTGACTTTGCATCTGGCAGTACTGCAAAACAACAGAAGAGCTCTGCAAGCACTGTTGGCTCCCGAGTAAAGCTGCCCTTCCCTTACCTAAACTTTGTACTTTAGGTGCATGGAGTCCCAAGCCAGCTTGCATTCTTCCTTAAGTTTGGTGTAATACAGCACAGCTTGGATCGCTACAAAACTGGTGAGGTCGACTGGGCCAACTGGAAAAGCACGACTGGTAAATGCAGCCTACTGTGTGGGCTTCAAGTGAAGGATGTGAAGACTTTTATGGCTGAAGATGAAAAAGTCTCATTTTAGGGTGTGCAGAAGCACCCACATAAGAGCTGCTGCTTGCTGTCAGTGCAGTAAGTTTGCATCAATATATAGTAGGAGTTTTCTTTGCAACAGATTTTTTTCCTTGATGCTAAATGGAGAGGATTAATAACATCACTCAACAGTCACAATAGCTCATGGTTGTTGTAGAAACTGTTATGAAAGATGAATAAATGAAATGACAACCCCAGCAAAGGAGAGCAGCTGTAAGAGGGCATTAAGCCCAGGACAATGGGACAACACGAGGGAGGGACGTCAGAAACTCAACCACGGCTTGCCTGAAGAAGAGGATCTCAACTGACTCTAAAGGACTACTTCACTTACTGACAGACAATTTAAACCAAGGTATTAATATCCACTTATAAGCCCTGTGGTACAGTAGTTTTTAAATTGAGAATTCCAGGTAGGGTCTGCACTAAAACTCATTGAGCATGGATGGATTTTGATGGATTATGTAATGTCTGAGAGGCAAACAGTGATTGACATGTAAAGGAAGAGTAATTTAGCAGACCTTGTTCTCCTTACCCTTCCAATTCTAATGATTCATCTAAGCATTATTTTTAGTGAAGATTATATAATGCAGTTGAAAAGGCCATTTTTAATAAATTCTAAAATGTACCTGTTTTTATCAGTCAATTATTCCTCTGATGCCTTGATTTTCCTAGCAATTGCTTTCTTGCTCTAGGTTTCATTAATTTCTTCTGCTTGCTAACCACATTTTGTTGATTAAATGTAAAGGTAACAGTAAATTTGCAGTTTAACAATCTTGAGGAGTTAGCAATTGAAAAAGAACAATACATGTTCTAGTCACCTGGAGAAGCAGATGTAGTTGAAATAAGTAAGCATAATTTCTCACAATTACCTTATACAAGTATGATATAGAAAACAATATTTAAAGAAAACTTCCAAAAGGCATAACAATTCTGAACTACAGAATGTTTCCCAGACTAGCACTTTCAAATTACTTTAGTCATCCTCCCCAACTATTTGTTCTTATTTTCCTTATAATCATAGCCAGTAGGTTACAATTACCTTTAAAGGAGGATAAAGACCTTCTGTGATGCTATGGTCTCAATGGCAGTGTAGAATCTGGCTGAAAGGGTGGACTTGACTTTATTTCCATTTCTTGTACTGCCAAACACTATCAGTCTTTCTCAGCGTTTGTCCCTTGGCCACAGAATAGAGAAAAATTAATCTTTTATCTGCCACACTAGACGTGGTCAAAGGCAACTGAATCTATAACTGGAGATTTTGTTTGAAGCTATTTTGAATTTACATAATGACTGTGAGGAGCTGACTGTGGCATTAACATTGGAACAATATACCAGCAATGGAATTACTTAATATAATTATATAATATTATACATGGTTGATTATAGAAAGTGTGAAATAGAACATTTTAAATTAAGACAGGTAGAGTGTAAAGAGATTATTTGCATTTTAATCTCTGTTTTCTAAAAAAAAGGAAGGAATAAACGATGAACTGTGTTTTCTACATATTTTCTGTTCTCCTTTGAAAAGTATTCTTAACTCATTGACTGACATTAAATAAATCAAACCAACAAACCACTAGGTAAATAAGAGAGATCCTCTAAATGTGTCTCCTTCCATTCATAAATAAGCCACCAAAGCAAAAGCTGTAATATAAGCCATAGACATTATAGACACTTCATAAATGTCTGATTTCCAGAAAAGGTTCACCTGAAACAAGCAGACCACTGCAGGACATACATCCATGAGAAAATTATCCTTACAGGAGGGAGTTTATTGATTCATATTATCTACCTTATGTATGGATGCTCAGATTGAGTTCCTGACACCCTGGTAAAAGGATGATGAGGAAGAAAGTGGATTTGAGAAATTTGCGAATTACATACACCAGTTACTGAAAGTTACTGAAACTCATTCTAAACAGGAAGGTTTTTAAGAAATCTTTTACTTTCGGTAATGTTATTGACTAATGACATTTTGTGTCTTTAGTTGCTTGTAAGCGTGACTATAGTGCTACTGAAGACACACCACTGCTGCATAGTCTGCTTTCCTGTGTATTTTCTTAACTGAAGAGTGAGATAATCTGTCAGGAGTGGCACAGGCATGTTTGCTCCTGCTGCAGACAGGAGGACAGATCTGAAAGCCTCAAGAGGTCCTTGCAGCCCCTATAGTCTGTGATTTGCACAGTAAAAAACAACTAATGAAATGGTTGTGTAAGGTCCCTTGGACCTCTGTTACAGCCACACAGAGCTGCTTTAGATGGCATGTCATGGAACTCAATGGAACTAACTTTGCTCACCACATATGGCTTAGTTCTTTATAATCCCATGTCAGAAATTACTTGCATTTCAAAGTAAATCATGATCCAAATTTTGCTAGTGTTTTGATGTAGCAAATTGGGGACCACAGAAAGAGAAATGCTTCAATAATTTGTTTCAGGAGCATTGCTTAATTCTTCATCACTTTTAAATGCAATGCAATATATATATATAGATAAAACAAGACCACTGTCAAATAATAATATGATTCTATAATTTTCCCAGCATTTTCTAGCAGCCACTCCTAAAAAGATCAACACCTATTGCTCACTGATATCTGAGCTATCAGAAATATTGTAGAGTGAAAAATAGAAATTTTCTTCAGAACTTACTACTTTGTCTTGCCAGAATAGTACAGGCTGTGAATCTACCCACCAGGACTATTATTAAGGAAGAAAATATTTTTCTTCTGATCTGCTTTTCTAGAATTTATGGGGTCTTTATTACACAGCAGTAGGTATGGAAAAATAAAACTATTAACTCCTGAATTTCAAGAAAACCACTTATAAAGTGGTCATACAAGATTTATATTTAATAATGACAGTAAAGCAAGATCCTCATGTTGGCATAGGTAGGTGCAAAATTCTTGGTAATAAAGTAACCCTTAGATTAGAGTCCTGCATAACATTCCTTTGGATCAGACTTTACACCTTATGCTCCTTAGACTGTTGAATGCTGTAATTTTTTTATTTATTTCTTATTATAGCTCCATTAACTCTCTAGGAATAAGGACATTATGGTACCTAGGTCTTCAGTTAACCTGTCCTCCTTTATACAGATGGACAAAAATGGATCATTACAATGATGGTTTTGGATAAAGTTACCCTTTTAGGGAGATCTGTTTCTAGGTACTCTTTCTCCACAGATACTCTCATGTTTGTTTTTTGAGATTTCTTTGGGTGAATACACATGGTCTTGTTCATAAAAAATTCCCAATAAAGTTAGCAGGACTAGACATTTTACTGGGCAATAATCCATCTCAAGATTTGGAAAGGTTGTTACCTCTTCCAAAGTACCAAGACTGTTGACTAATTAGTAAAGCAACTGGACAAATTCATGGAAGCAAAGGGCCTCACAAACTATTAAGCACAAAGATATAATCTTCATCACTTTCTCTCTGTTGTGATTTATTATTCTTTCATCATACATCTGAAATTGCCAGGGTCAGAGAGGAGTATTGGGCTCCTTTTGTCTAACTCACTAAGCCTGATCTTACTGCATTTGCTTCTCATTTATCTTGTATGCAACAGCTCATTTGCATAACTCTGCAAGTATGGATAACTCCTCTCATCTAAAAGTATTTAACTCACATGGTTAATTATTAGTTCTCAATCATTTAAAAATAATCTTCATCTAATATTTTAAACTTAAACTCTGAATCTAAAGCTGTCCAGATAGGACTCTTAGACATTAATTCTCCTTTCATCTTAATGTTTTGTAAAACATTAGAGACTAAATTAGAGACTAGTTAGAGACTAAATAAGAATTTCCCAAATAACATTGCTATGTATCATACATGCACTACAATAACTATCTATCTCAACACCTCTTTCAGTTTGGAGATTCATAAAGCCTGGATGAGACTGTGAAGGTATTCCATTGCTAGCAGGGTGAAATGGGCTCTATTAATACATATTTTCAAGAAGAGTGTTGCTTTTTTGAAGACTGCAGTTCTGCCACCCCAGGAAACACTAAGAACAGGCTGAACAAGAGTATTTGACAGGCTCTGAGAGTTTGAAATTTGACATGTTTAGCTGTTTCATCAGTCCCCATGACTGATACATCACCATGACTCTGGAATACGTTCAGCGTGGAAGTCCTGCCATTTGCTAGTCTTTCCAGTTTGTGGCAGGAAGTGTATTTTGAGCACTCTGATAAATGTAGTCTCTAAAGGTGACTTTTTTCCTCTAGATGCATATTCTGCACAAGAATGACCAGCTGCTCAGGTCTAAGGTGTCCAGCACAGTGTCCCATCTCCAACAGAGGGTAGTAATAGGTGGTGATAGAGGGAGTTTACAACCCGGTCAAAGATTGATGGGGCCATTTAATTATGGTGGTGATGAGGTGGCTTACGAAAGTTGCATTTGGTACATGTCCCCGTTACCCAGCACAGCAGTATGTACATGGGTACACTGCACTGATTTGGGCCTTCTTACTACTTATTCTGCTACACTGCTTGTTTTCAGCTATCTGTGATTTAGCCCTGCTCCCCTTCTGACTACAGATTTTGTAAGTAAAAAATTACCTCTGATATAAACCCTATATTAATAAGAGTAGTGTCAGGGCTTATTTTAGAGGAGCACTGACATGACCATGATTAAACTGTGTTCTCTAATTCTATTATTATCCTTCTTTAATTAAAATTCCAGTAAATGGATAAAGCAGTTTTCTTGAAAAGTGCTGCCTATATTAAAATCTGCCAGATTTCTTTGTAACCCATGCACATGACTATTTATGATACTATATTTATATCTACCACCTTCAATATATTAAAACCTTAAATTACTGCAGGTAGATATCACTAAGGTATCATTACTGCAGCCTGAAAGGATATCACATCACAAAATACTCTTTCAGCTGCTAGATTCAAAGAAATGTAATTTGTTTTAGATGAAAAAATTACCACTTGGGCACTGCCCTCATATCTTGAATTAGAAGTTTAGTAACACCTTGAAGTTTTCTTTATGTGACACATATTTTAAAATTCTCCAAACAAAACTTCAAGTCTAATTAGGATTTCCTCTGGCCTGTTCACTAATCTGGACGCATGCCCACACAGTCATGTATGCAAATTTCTTAAGAGGAATTATTTTGCTGCATAAGCTTAGAGATAGGATGCCAAGCTATGCAGTTATGTACCTTTTGTACTACACTGCTCTTATGTGATTACACAAATCCCACCACAGAATACAAGTGGCCTCCTTGAAACACAGCCTTGGAAATCCTCTTCAGCTTGCAACCCAGCAGACTGTTGCTCAGTTGAGAGGTCATCCCACTGCCCTTGAGCAGGCAGAAAAGAAGGCACTGAGATGCTGCCAGCTTGGTGCTGCCCCTCATTTAAAGGTCTCATACCTTGTGAGGGAGCAATTCACAATAAGGACCCAATTCAAGAACACTGCTATTCATCATCAAATACATTATTTGAGAAATTAATATCACACGGAATTTGCACACTTGATTCACTGTCCCTCACTGTACTTAAAAACTGCGTCAAGGGTCCAGAAGCTGCCTTTCATCACTCACAGAAAGACACCGTCCCCAAGAACGAGGCACGGTCCAGCATGCAAATACAGCTGAAGAAATAAAGCAATATTTGCCGATGTAGAAAGAAAAGAAAGAAATTGCAGGTTCTGCTTTGTTTTAATATTATTTCTTCAATGCTATGAAAAAGCAGTCACACTCATCTGTAAGGTTTTTATTTTACAATAGCATTCAACAAAATCTAGCACTGCTAGAAATACAATCTTGAGTAATATCCTCTGAAAATACTCAGTTCTCACAAGAGAACTGAGCATTACCAGTAAGTCTGAATACAGTCTATGACAGTGTGACTTGAGTGTCACACATCCATTTATACCATCCTACACAGCTTAGAGTAGTTTATATAGTTTATGTATATGTGTGCATATGTGTGTACAGACAACTACAGATACAAAAAATGACAGAAATTACAATTTTAATATTTTTAATATTAAAAACAATGGACATGTGGTAAAAAAATTAGGTAGATAATGTAAATACCTAATCCATTTGAAGCTGATAACTCCAGGTGTTGCTACCAGGAAGATGACTGAGTTTCAGGTAATTTTTCTTACATCTAAATATCAAGAAGAAGCCACAAAGCCAACACATTACATATCTTGCTCTTTTATTAAAATATCCCCACCCAATACCTCTTGATTATAGTATTGTTGCCAAATGCACATCCTACCTTTTGAATACATGAATGAAAATTTTGTGGAAAATGAAACAAAAGTTATCAGAGTTGCCATTTGCATATTTGGTACATGTACAGCAAATCCTTAGCTCGGTCCACAGGCTACAAAAGCAGATAACCCACATGAAGAACAGGAGGACATGACGAGCAGTGCTTTTTATACAGATTGTTGGATTATTACAGGTTTTTGAGTTTATCTTCGTGACAGAATAACAGGAACAAAGGCTTGAGATCTACTTAGCAAAAAACCATCTTGGACTGGTTGGTTCTGCCTTGCAAAAATGTTAAAGCCTACATAAGACTTGGTCATGCAATCAAGGAAAGTCAGACCTTGCTTTTTGCTCAACCACACCAACAGTAGAGTAGCATAAGAGAAAGGAGAAAATTATACATAGAAGCAGAAGTACTGAAAATGGCAGGTTTCTTTCCAACTTAACAAATTGGTGGTACCTCTAACCTCTGGATCTCCTGAAATAAGACATATTTCAAATCAAGGTTCACACCAAACCTGGGTACTTGAATGAATTTTCTTTCCCAGACTCTGAGATACTTTATCTCTAAAACTATGGAACTATTTTTTTTCCTTTTTTTCCCCAAGTGGTAGCTTGGTTTTTGACTCTTAAACACTACAAGTGAAGTGCGTCACACAAAACCATAAATAGGTACAAAATTAGGTAACCAGAACTAACACTTAGCACAAAAAAAGTCCTGGAGTTATTTGTCTCCACATCTCCGCAACACCTCCTTTGCAATTTCATACACTTGAACATCTGTGGTTTTCTTTAGCTAAGGAATAAATTCCACTCAGATTATATAAAATTGTCTTTATAAAAAGATCTTCGTGTAACATATCCAAGTAGGGACACCATATGGTATTTTGGGACTGGTCAGAACAGACCATCATTAACTAAGTATTGCACTGACTTTTGAATATCTTTCCACTTCAACATTTCTTCAATTATATTTTCCTCTAAGAAAACAGTATTTCAGGTATAAGTAATATAGCAGCCCTCAAACATGCTAAGAATGCCAGATCATGCCTTCCTCTTATCACATATGGTAATAACTTTGTAATTAAAGCAATGATTCTTCATCTGTCTTATTTACCTTCATGTTCTAAACTATAGATTCTTATTCTTTTCTTTCACATGTACATCAACATAGATAAAACCACATGTAATTCCTGCAAAGCAGCCTACAACACCAGGTCCAGATGAAAACATTGCTAAGAACTGTTTCTGCAGACATTACTTAATTCTTCTCTAGTCAGTAAAACTAACTGCTGGTGGCAATCTTGCTTTACATATCACGAGAACATAAGTAAATATGGCATTAATCACACTTCACTAGAATTGAGTGTTTTTCAAATCAATACAACGTTCTGGATGATGCATGTCAATGGAAATAAAGATGAAAAACTGAATAATAAATCAGGAAAACTCAAAGTCATTCAACAGCATAAGGCAAGGAAACTTCACTCTCGCAATTCATGGGGAAGCTGGTGAAGTTCCAGCTGTACAGGTTGGTTTTATACTTGCTTGTACAACATAATCATTAAAGTGGTGGTAATCTCAGTAGTATCTTCTAATAGAATAAGATCTTCATTTTATATTTCTGCATGCCTACATAGGACTTCATACTTAAGACTGTTAATCATGTCAAAACTAGGAGTTGGTTTAATGGTTCTAAAAAATAGGTACTGGAGGCCCAGAAACCACGAGGAATTAAACAGGGTTGTTAAAACAAAGCTTGTTCATGATGTCATCGAAGCTGTTTGTTTGTACAACAAAGGGTATGAATAGGCTAAAATGACTAATGAACTGTCCAAATCTAGTAACAGCAATCCAGTGCTGGAACTCAGGAGGTATGCAAGGGTGCTGCTCAGAGGAGAGTGCAGTACGTAGCTGAAAGAGTGTCTGGGAAAGGGATCATCCTTACTGTGTGAAGTGCCAGATTGCAACCCTGGTTACACTTTGAGATAAGGCTGGCTAACACCACCTGCGCCAGGACACACTCAGGTTCTATATAAAGGTGTTATCATCATGGCTGCAGTGGAACCACCTGTGTGTAGGATTTGGCTTTATACACATCCCTTGTCAGTGCATTCATTTGTTTCTACTGATTACTAAAGCATCTTCACAACTAAAACTCCAAGAGCTCAGAGTAAAAAAACATATCCATGTCTTAACTAATAGAAGCAATAATAATACTTTAAGTCAAACTAGCAAAGGGCTGATTTCCCCACTTTCAGAAGAAACAGAAGAATTTAAAATGTTCAGTTTTGGCTGCTTGTTCCAATTCACCGGATTTCATTTTCAAGACAAATTCTTAACTCCATTTTAGGCACACCAGTTTCAATGAGAGCTTGTAATATTTCCTTGTGCCACCACATAGCTTCTTGAAATAGCTAACTTTGCAACTCAAACAATTTTCTGTTTGAAGTAGTGCCAAGAATCATTGGACTGCTCTGAACCTATATAGGGCTGATATTACAGTTCCATATAATGTAACCAAAAGGAAGTTTATACCTGTTGTTTTTCACATGAACTGTATGTTAATGGCAGGCATCTGCACAGGCACTACTGAGTAGCAGACAAGCTATCATTAACTGACCTGCTATTAACAGTTCACAGGTTTCTACAGAAAACAGTAAAGCACTTATTACAATCATCAGGAAATATGGCTTACTTATCACTTTGAAGTAATGAAAATATCTTGAGAAAACCAAAACCAATAAAAATCTTCAACCTCTTTTAGCCAAAATGCCTATTTAAATGCATATTTTAAATATTGCTGATTGCTTATATCTACTGAAATGTGAAAACAGATTCATTTGTATTCAAATAATAGAACAACATCCATGTTTCTAAGGATCCAGTCATTTTCAGTGATATGAAGATGGATTAATTGGTACCAACAACTTGAGCAAGACAATACTCCTAACTACTAGGGGAAAATCCAGTTTCACTAATCTACAAAATTTCCTCTAGAAAACAAGACTTCAAAATGAAGCAATCTTGCTCCTACTATTCATAGTCACTGTCACCACTTGCTCTTTTTAGGGACTTCTAGTTAAGAAATTTTTCAAATAACCACTTGCCTAGTTGCATAATAAAACCATAATGTATTTCAGTCATATGTTTATGTTTCAAAGTATGTTTATAAAGAACAGACCAAAACCTGATTACTAGAATTCTACTCTACACACTTACTAAATATAATTCAAAACTTCTTAAGGTTTGTACACTTTCAGTGGTAGATAATTTTTTCTTGTGATTGCTAGCAGGATTAATCCCTATGCTTCTGTGACACCACAGATGTTCTATCTCTGTGAGTCTGGGGGCTCACTGCCCTTTTCAGGAATGCTCTGCATCAAGAAGAATGAGTATAAACTGTGGTGATATGCTGAAAATTAACAAGAGAGACCTTAGTCATGCAAATATAAATTGTAGCTGAATGTGTTAAAAGGTTTACTGAGTACAAATACTCAGCCTTTTCATCCAGAATTTTTGCACCATGAAAAACTTTTTCAAGTGTTTTATCAACAACAGCTCTATTTCAAAATACTTTACTAGATGATGTCTAAACCTCATTATAGGTCAATTTATTGTTTATCCACGATTCCTTTTTCAAAAGTCACATTCAGTCCATAATACTTCAACAGTGCTATCACAAATAAATAGTAATGGTTGTTTCTTGTCATTGCAAGTCCTTAGACGTTTGTAAACAATACCTGTAACCGCTTTGAAATTTTATTCCCTTACTATCATTTTTGAAAGGAGGAGCAATGTCACAGATAAATATTTGGCATGAGGAGTGTTAATCATTGTGACCACGTGAGCCTACAAGAAAGATAATGTAAACTAAAATGTTTGAATTGTTTTCTTTCAGTGGTGGGATTTTGTTAAAGTTAATATTTTCAAATTACAATTCCAGGGTAAAATCCTTGAAATGGATATATACGGCTTTAAATCTCAACTTTTAGAATGAATTCAGTGGGTTTTCTATTTTAGCAAGTATCTAGCTAACATACCAAGGCTACCCTAAATGCCAATCACATCAAATGCAGAGGCATCAGCAGCTTCCCAGTTAAGGCAATGCTGGCAGAAATCCATTTCTAATGAGTAACGTATCTTCTAAAAATCCACAGCAATTTTCTTTCAGAGCCAAATAGATTTTTTTTCAGTTATCACTATTTCATATCTCTTTGCTTAGATTGCACAATAAACTGCAAACATCTTCAAGCCCTTCGTAAGAATACCATCTTTTTAAATAAACAGGAATGTTGAATATGAGAGCTAAGAGTTGCCTTGTGTTGAAAGCAAGTAAGAAGTGCTGGAGGTGTGGGAATTCTTCAAAGCAGTACTATGCCCGGTTTTTTTTTGCTTGTGAGCACTACTTCTCATACTCCCGTAAGTATTTGTGCCAAGACAATTTTCACTTCAAAGTACAAACTATTTTGTCGTTTCAGGCATGATTTTCAGATCTCTGATGTTTGCATAAAAGGTGACAGTATTGTTGAATTAAAAGTGTTGGGGGGAAGGTGGTGGGTGGTGGTGTGAAAGATAATCGTGAATACAGTGGGCTCATTTTTTTACAGACAAGTAACGTCATAAGTGTGAATGCTTAATTTATTATTTCCGTGCTTCAAGTAGGAATATGCTTCAGCAACTCCTATCTTACAAGTGGGAATGACACCTCCTGAATGTATGCAAATTCCTCGAATTAAAGGGTAATTTTAAAAATAGGCTTTAAACAGCAGGATGCCTAATTAATTCAGATACTGGGTATACGACCCCGACTTTATTTAGCTAAAGCTGCAGGTTTCAAGGCAGGCTTCCTTGGAAGCAGAGTACAGCCGGGATCAAAGGATTGCCTTAGCCGTAACCTCAGCCGGCTAAGACTTGGTTTTACTGCGCAATGAAACCTATTGGAAACTTATTAACTAGACCCCCCCAGGAGATCTCTACAAAACATCTCCCCCGCCCCGAAAAGCCTCCCCTTCGCTAGAAGGCAGCCCCGTTTCCGTACCCAGAGCCCCGTGTGCCCTCCAGATGCCCGACAGCGCAAAAATGAGAGAGGATGCCCCGCGCCCCGGTGCCTTTCAGGCGTGTCATTTACAGACACAAAACTTAAGGAGCGGAGTACACCGGTGCCTCCGAGCCCGTACACCCACACCCGGCAAAGCCCGCCCCACACCCGGCGGCCGCCTCGCCGGGCTGGCGGGAGGACGGAGGGGCCGTGCCCGGACAGGGACAGGAGCGGGTCCGGGCCACGCCGCGCTCCCCGAGCGGGGCTCCCGGGAGCAGCGGCGGCGGAGCGCGGCCGGGGAGCGGCGGGCGGCAGGGGGAGCTGCGGGGCGGGCGCGGCAGCCGCGGTTACCTTCGGGGTTGGCGCTGATGAAGACGCGGACGCTCCTGCCGCTCGGCACCAGGTGGGACGGCAGCGCAGCGAGGTTGCCGGAGAAGGCCGCCCGCCGCAGCGCCGCGTCCCGCGGGCAGGGCAGCCTGCCGCCCGCCCCGGCCGGCCACATCCCGCACGGCGAGCCGCCGGCTCACAGCAGCCCGCGGAGCGCCGCGCCGGCGCCAGCAGCTCTCGCCGCCGGCTGAAGGGCAGCGGCCATACGGACCCTCGGGCTGCCCGGGGCCGCCGGCTGCCTCCGCGGCGGCGGTGCGGCCGGGGCGAGGAGACGATGCGCCGACCCCCCCCGGCGCCGCTCCCTTGCGAGGGAGGGTGCGGGCGAAAAAGTTTGCGGCGGAGCGGTGCCGGGAGCGGCGGGGGCCCCGCGGCGGCGGCCGGAGCCCAGCGCCGCCCGGCTGGCCGCGGCCACCGCGGACAGCGGCGGGAGGCTGCGGCCGGGAGTCGCTCTGCTTCCCCCTCCGCCAGCGAGGGTTTGCGGTGTCCAAAGCGGGGACGCCTCCCGTGAGGCTGACGGCGCCTTCGCTCCTCCGAGTGTGTCACAGCCCCGGGATCGGATTTTTATAGGAAGACCGCTGCCGGCTCATCCTTTGGGCTCGGAAGAGTTCAGAGCCCTTCTTGTGTTGTGTTCCGTAATCTCCTGCACAGGAGTCCCACCTGCTCAGATATAAAAGAGAGATGCTCTTGCTGCTTTTTTCTTTCCTTTGTTTTTAATCAGTTATTTATTTATCGGAATAAATGAAAAGCTGCGGTTTGAAGAATGAAAGAGACAGGAAGCAGCGAGACGCGCCGCCGGCGGGATGCGGTCCTTTTGCAGCAGTCAGTGGCGGGGCATCCCGTTGGGCAGCGCCGATGAAATATTCAGGAGGGCGGCGGGGTCGGGCCGGTCCCCGCGGAGGGCGGCGGCGCGGAGCGGAGCGGCCCCAGCCCCAGCGGGCGGCGGGCCCTGGGCGAGGCGCGGAGTTTAGAAACCTCCCCGGGAGGGGCGGGCAGGCAGGGACATGGCAGCAGGGCGGAGAGGAGGGGCTGTAGGGGGCAGGGGAGGGGTGGGCACGGAGATGCCGGCAGCCTGAAGGGTCTGTTGGCCGTCGGGATCCCTTCACGGGGAAAGGGATGGAGGCTTCGACGCTGTGCAGGTGTTTCTTCCGTGTTTGAAAGGCTGGAGGCAAAAGTGTTTAGCGCGAGTGGTGTTTATACATTTTATGTGCTGTAACTGATACAAAGCTGACTTGTGTATTTCCAGATATATAATACGGTATGTACAATGTACACGGAACAATCTTACTGTGTTTTTAAAGGCAGTATTTAAGACCTGTACTCGGTTGCGTTAGCTCTGCGCTGCCGTGCTCCCAGCCGGACGAGTAGCCGCGTTAGCAGCAGCAGGGGAGCCTGAGCTGCCTTTCGTGGAGGCAATGCTACTAAAGTCCGCAAAAGCAAACTGCTCAGCTCTGTTTCAGAAACGAGGTGACAGCCAGATGGGTTCCTTAAGTACCGATGAGCAGATTTGTTAAAAATAAAAAAAATAAAAAAATCCTGACTTCTTAAAGAAATACGGCTTATGCAGAATTATATCCATATGTATTTGTATGTGAGTATAAGGGAGTAAATTTGGTTCTGTTTGCTTGCTGTTGCTTTGTTAGTTCTGCACCCCATACATTCTGGACTCATTTCAAACAAATGAGACAGAGTGGTATATTTTGAGAAAGAACATTCCTGCAAGTTCTGTGAACATAGCTGCGAGGGGAAAATGTGCTTTTGTGCAAAAAGGAAAAATATGCAGCATGTATTTCAACCATTAATATTGAAATGTCAGCATTGGGCAGAAGGGTCGTGGGACTGTTGGGAACTGAATGTCCAGGAATTGGAAAAAACCCACTTTTAATCCAAATGTATTCCTGTAGGATTCAGCAGTGTCCAATAAGGAGCTAATCTCACTTGAAGCCTGTCACGGTAGACATGCATATTTATCTTCTCTCTGGATTCTCTGATGCTCTGTTTAAGACAAGCCTGAAGCTTTGGTATAATTCGGTTTAAAAATCTGACAGTCATGAGATGCAGTTCCCTAGGAAATGAGGCTTCATATGTGTCATTGCCTACAAAACTGTTGGTCTTATCTGCACTTCCCTTAGCCTTTGTGTAGCCAAGATGCTTAGGCATGCCTTTTACTGGCTGATGTCATGAACAGGTAATTTCTCTAATACAGAGATGAAAAGCAGCTCCTTGAGGCTGCAGACAGTTAATGAGTGAACGAAGGAAATGATTTATAATGTGGGCTGAGCTACGTCTTGGGTACTTTGCTGAGACTAACTCTCAGCTGGGCTATCTCCTTTGCTTCTCCTGCATAAACTACTAGGCAGTTCTTGAGTAGGAATTTGCTTGTGGAAGCAGCTCCTGGAAAGGATGCAGAGAATATCACTTCATATTGCTGCTGTCTCAGTGTTATCATCATTTTCTTAGACAGCTTTTTTGGAAGATGAGGCTCATTGATCTACCCCTTTACCATGCCAGCCACAATGCAGTGTTTTTATAAGACTCTTTTTGGCAGTTGTCTTTACTAAATTGAAAACTTGCATAATTTTGAATTCTTTTGAAATGTTGTCTTTGACAGCGCTGACAACAATATCAGCTTTTAACTGAATATATTGTTTCATGAACGCAGGCTGAATGAAATGGGACCACGCGTATCACTTCCAGCTGTTCACCCTGTCTGTTTGTTGCCTGGCTGATGCTGTGCTGGTGGCAGGCATGGCTGTGTTGCATATGAAGCAGGTAGTCCGTGCAGCTTGCAAGCTGCCACTGTGCAGCTCAGAACCTGTGCTGATCTATATTACTATTTTGATCTGGATTGCCTTTATGCATGACTCAGCTTCCCGTCACGGTAGCTGCCACCTCTGTGAAAGCTGAAATGGACAGATGCCTCGGAGTGGTAATCTCTTCTGCTGCCCAGCTTCAATCTGTTTGTGTTTGGGGCTCAATATACTGAGCTTTAGCACCCGTGAATATAAAATGCTGGGAATGAAGTACAGTGAGGCTGAAATGGAGAGGATAAAGAAATGACTACAGAGAAACTAATTTATTGCTTTACCTGAGACTTTTATCAGTATGAAAGCACTCTGTTGAGTGAGAGTTGAGAGATTAGTTGGTAGCTGTTCTCAAATAAAAATAATTATTTTGTGAATTCAAAAAATTAAAACAATATCAAAACCATTATGTAAACCAAAATAAAAATCATGTCTAGGGTTCTTCTGTGTTCATTATAAGCATACATCAAAATGATCCTGTTTCATATTGAATAACATGTTTTTTAAATTGTTCATTTAGAAGTGATATGTTTGAAGCAGTGTCTGTATTTGAGACCCCACACTAGTTATGTGGAAGCTGCCTGGGCAGAAGTTCTTGTCCTGTGGAAGATGGTAGAGCATTGCCTGAAGGCATAATCCCCATACTTTGACCCTGACTTTACTGTACTTGAAGCAGATCTACAGTGCCTGTCATTAAAGTGAATGCAGGCGGTATCCTTGTGTCAAACAGGAGTAAAACCAGATCTGTAATTCTGCAAGTCACTTCATATAAGCATGGCTTGATCCTTAAGAACAAGAAATCTGCATAGCAGTAGGGAATCTTTGCACATATGCACTTGGTGTATGTTTTTTTCCCTTTTAACATAATGTTTCTTGGTTATCCTTCTGTCCTTATTTGCTCCAAGTTGAATTACATTTAAATGAAGATACAGAATTTATTCCTTAGTAAAACACATGAGTGAAGTCTAGTTATTCCTGATGGCCCGATCCTGCTGTAATTCAAATAGACTAGTCCTTTATTTCTTGCAGAGTCCCAGAGGAAATGGTGAAAAGGTAGAAAGAAAAGTTCAGCAGTCCTGGTTCACATCCATCGTGGTGAGTAAAACATACACCAAGTTGTTTAGCTTCAGCCCAGCATGATAAGGGTTTGCAAATTAAAACCAGCTTTTGGAGTCAGATTGTCTAAAAATGAGCATTTAATATATCAATTCTATGATGTTGAAGGGCTTGGGAACCTGAATGATATGCTACAGGTAGTGTTGTGATGCACAATTAAATATGAGAAACTCTTACTCTGTCTGCAAACTGAATTTAAGTTCTTGTTCATTTGTGTTCTAATACTTCAATATGTGTTGTGGAGTGTTAAATTTGAGTCTCACTGTTATCAGTGGAGACAGGCTCAGTACTTCTGTTTAAAGGCATACCTGTAGCTGGCACTTTTGGAAAACCTGCACTAAGTATGTGACAGGGTCCCAATAGTTGAGGGGTTTTATTTATGTCTTTCAAGTAAAGTGTTTTGCTGTGCCCTAAAATACAGGCACTGTGGTGTATAGCTAAAATACCCATCAGTTCTCCTCAGATACTTAGAGCCTGGTTCTGCCAGGGGCTGCTTGTGCAACCTTGCTATTGTCTTCATTCCAAATCAGTAACTATTTGCAGGAGTTTTGAGATCAGGTCAAAAATCAAGGTTTAAGGGTCAGCAAATTAACCAGCATTTCACCTTTCTTGTACAAATTAAAAGACTCCTGTGTAGAGTTACATCATCTGATGAAATAGTAACGCAAAGCTGAGTGTTACTTTACTGCTCCCTAGCAAGCTGGCCCAGTTTTATGAGCAGGCGAGGAAGGCAGTTGCCTAGAGCGACAGACAAAAGGAGGCAATAAAATCACATTCTAAGCAAGAACAAGACCCTGTGACTCTGTGCCTGTTTTTGGCAGCTTAATGAGGACTCAGTGCATTCCCCAGGCACCATTTGCCTCAAGGTGCTGATGTGCTGAGGCTGAGCAAGCTCCTTACTACAGGAGCCATGGCCATGGTTGTCTGAACATCCCATCCATTTGTGCTTGTCTCTGCTTCAGCTTGATGCTGCTGAAACTAAGTGGAGGAACTTTATATGCTCCTCCTCTACTCCTTTTTCTTGACAGTGCTGTATTACTTTTGCCAAAATGGTTGGATTGGCAGGAGAGCAGGGACAGATGTGCTGAGACTAAAGAGCTCACAAAATTCATGCTTCACTAAAAATCCCCTTGTTATTATTAGCCTTGCAAATTAGAAGTGACAGGCTGCTGAGACTTACTGAGTTTATATTTATGTCAAGAAACTGATTGCGAGAAATAAGACATGTCTTAGTAAATCTTACACGGGTACTGGATTGCTATACAGACCTTTTACAGCCATCTCAGGATGCAGTTAACACTACTTGATGTAGGCTTCCATTTTCCACCCAGTTTTGAGTGCTAAAAATGTTTCCTTCCTTTGCTTCACTGCTTGTGCTCTGACACATCTAGACGTTTGGGATGGATCTCTTCCATGCTGTGAATAGTTTGCTGTATCAGGCTTTGCTAATAGACTCAGTGGAGACTTCAGTATCACTGACCACATGGCTAACAAGCTGTAACAGAGAACCTGTCTTGAATGACAGTCATTTTGCCCTACTGCTTTTCAGAGCAGCAGGGATTTGTGAGCTGACTGCAGGGACTGAGGTGACACCGTATTGGTTTGCTTTAGGTTCACAGTTGATTTGTTGTGCCATCTAGAGATATGTGCTGAAAGCATTGCTAGGTCAGCCTTCACCACACATCAAGGTCTGTAATAGAAAGAAAGGAAATGTGTATGGATTACAAAAAAAAAAAAAAAAAAAGACAATCTTGTCTCATCAGAAATAATAGGAGTTTGGAAAACATACTACATTTCATTAGACTTTGCACCTTTAGTCAATCACTGTGTCATCAAAAGGAGTTTTATGGCAGGCAGATTATCCCACATTGGCCCACTGGAATGTTCTTATACTTTGTAACACCTACATTACTTCATCCAAAAGAGGATGCTAAACTGGGGTCTCATAAAAGAAGGACAAGTTTGAGTTTCTGTATTTTTAATCCAGGAATACATTTTTCTTGTGGGTGAGCCTGTGATAAAATTCTGCTAACTTCTCCATGTTCTTTGCACAATTTCATAAAGATTGTTTTTTTCATTTTCCCTTTTGCTATTTTGCTTTTGAATATACAGTAATGGGATATGTGTTAGGTTTTCAAATCACTTCACTTTCACAAATGCTAAGGAGAGGACTCCAGCCTAGAATATGATTTCCAAATATGGAAGGATAAGAACAATCCTGGCTTTGAGGACCTGTCAAGCTATGTGATTATGCACCTTACAATGCACAGACTATCTTGTATTTCAAGGAAAAGAGAGGTTATACCTGATTTGGTTTGTACCTTTGTAAGCATAGCTGTACTTCATTTCCACCTCCAAGTTCTAGTTATTTTATTCTAAATCCTCCCTCCTGGGAGTCTGCCTTGACCCCTGGCTTGACAATGGGCTCGAAATTGAAGAGGTCTGCACCCTGGGTTTTTTTGTTGATATGTTTAGGGGTTTTTTTGTGTGAATGTTTTGAGCAAGGCCAACATAGCCTTTTCTCTAATGTTGTAAGTGGCTACAGCCCATCTATAAATTCATCTCATCTCATCTCATCTCACCTCATCTCATCTCATCTCATGCTTGATTAAAAGGTTCTTCAGACCTAGAATAACATGATTAATTTTTTGTGTGTGTTAGTTTCTACTGGAAGATTAAAAAACCCCTTTTAATTCATGCAGAGTTAGAGTTCTCTTGCACACATATGTAGATGTACAGCCCCCAAGTGTAGGTGCATGCATACATGTATGCACTCAAAAGACAGACAAGAATGTATGGATAACTAAATTCACATAGAGTATGCAGTAATAAGATTTCCAAATTTCCAAATTTGCCCATATGCCTTTAAATTTTACCCTGTTGCATATAAGCATAATAGCAACCTATAATTAACTGACCCAGTACTCTCTTTTACAATCCCTTTTCATAGCTCAGTGCAGAAAGGAGGGGTATTCATTTAATGAAGTTTTCAGCTCTTTGTTAGGGTCTGTTTGGAGGCAGGCTTGCAGGTCACTGTGAAGACCCTGTTAGAAGCTGGTTTTTAACTTATGAAGTGTCCCATATAATTTCCTAAGATAGTTGGTATAAAGGCATTTCCAAAAACTGAGTAACACCCAAGCCAGAGGAAGTTTCGTGTTTCTTTATTGAAGCAAACTTGTTCCACTGAAGCACAGGAAAACTAACACCTAAAGTATCAATTAATTTTGGATGCCCTCTCTGAGATACCAAGGACTGAATTTTTTCAGAGTAGCTGCTGTTAGATACTGAGTACAAGACATGATTTTTTATCAGCTTTGGTTGTAGCTGAGAGTGTTCAGTGTGTTTTTGTACATCAACCTTAGGACTTCCAAAGCAGGTCCCCAGAAAATGAAGAACCTAGAGTTAATGACCACCCCTGAAAATTTAAATTACTTAATTAGCATAATAGGAAATCTGGGGTAGAAGCCAGGATGAAATGTCATTCCCTCCCCCTCTGTAATGTTCACTTTCTTAGCTGTGAAAGTGGTTCTTTCCTGTAATTCCTTGCCTCATTCCTAACCTCAGCTAAAAATAAATTTGCAATCGGCTTTATTTTGTGGTCCTGCATCATCCTTCAAGGTAGGTACAATAAAATAGGTAAAATATGCTCTCAAGTGCTTTTAACTTACTCATTAAGCCACACTTCCCCTCCTTAGCCCACCCTCCAAGTCTTCCCACACACTTGATCTGTTTCCCTAGGGACTCTATCTAGTAGGACTCTACTCTCCATTTCTTTATCCCATTCTGCTTGTCTTAACCAGTTCTTTCATACTTTTCCCAGACTCCTGTCCAATATGTTTGTCTCTTCCCCCCCGTTCTAGCTAAAGGTTCTCTTTTTGTGCAATGTGTCTGCCTGTTGTTCCTCTCCCTCCCTTCCCTGCATTGTCCTCATTTTTTGGCCAACCACTCACTTTTAGTTCATCTCTCCCCGTGCTTTCTAGGGTTCATGACTTCCCTTTGCTGTTTTGAGCTTCTCTTCTCCCCAGTTCCCTATTTTACTTCATTCTTCCCTTTCACCAAGAGCAGTGGGGTGTCTCCTGCTCCTCCCTGACAGACACTTCTAGGACAGTGAGAAGGAGCTTTAGTCTTCTAGAATATATTCTGGTAGGGATGACAAGTGTGGTGAAGTCCCATATGATGAGAACATTTGAGATGGACATGAAGGCTTCTGGGTCTAGAAGTTGCTTATGGCAAACAAAGAAGATAGGTATTGCATTCTCTAAGGAAGTGCAATCCAAATACAAACCAGAGGAGGTTTGTCAGGAAGAAAAAGGAAGAGGAGGGACAGAAGGCTGAGATGTTTCTCTGAGAGTCTGTCCAAGTTTCTGTGTCACTGCTTTTGCATAAATTGTTGTGGCAAGGAATCTTGGAATCATATCTGAAACAGAAATTAGGGAGAGGCTGAGTCTAGGGAGTGTACATGTGTGCAGCTGAGTTAAGAGAAGCCCATCTGCTGTGCTGCATTTCATGAGTGTTTTCCTCTTCTAAGTGAACTATAATACCTACTGCACAGTGACAAGTCAGTTTTAGATGCAAAAGTCAAAATATTCATGTTGCAAGGTTGCTGGTGAATAAAATTTAATGATTTGATTTCACATTTGTGTCTTTGTGTATATATTTATTTATTTGCACACATTACTTGCAAAATAAAATCACTGCTCTCTGATGTGTTTGTGCTAATAGAAAATGATGCCATTTACACTCCATTGTTAATGTGATTTTATGGGATTTATTGACATGGCAAGTTTAATTAAGACATATGAAGACCTGGGGGAGTAGGATTATAATAACATTAATTTGTCGTCTTAGTACTAAGAACGAAATACAGAAAAAAAAAACCAAAAAAACCGTGCTAAGCTTTGTTTAACCTGCAGGGGTTTTGGGAAAGCAGCTGTCACTTTTTAAAATCTTATTTAGTATATGCTATCATTTTTCATCTGGATCCTGAATTAATACTGCAGCTGTGCTGGAGGAAAAAGAAACTTCCACATTTCAAAGTCCAGAACAATGCATTTAATATTGGAGGCAAGAAGTGAGACCAAAAGGGAGTTTCTTTGCATGAATCTGATTACTCTGGCACAGAAGTGGTGGCAGTGGATTTCTGTGTCTAGTCTACTGTTGCTAATGGTGATTTCTGTAAGTTGATGGAGCACAGAGTACCTTATTACCAAATGTCTTCACAGACATGTTTTGCAATCATTGCCATGTCACAGTTGTACAGTGCTGTGCTCTGAAGTGTTGTGAAGGCCCTTAGGCAGCCTCAATGTAAAAACATTTGCTGAAGAATCATGAAGACAACTATCATCACCCAAGGGGGAATTTTAATTCAAAATAATCCTTATCCACAAAAAGAATTGGTCATTTGGTTCATTGCTTCAGTAAAATGATTTTTAGTTTTTTTTTTTACAGAAGCAAGAATAGTTTAGTCTATTCTTGGCAGTTAATCATATTTGCCGAGCTATTTAAATAATTCAGTAAATCTCTTCCATGAGTTATGCATTACTTACTGTAGGGAATTACATCAGTCTGTCTTTTCATCAATGTAGGTGTATATAAACCAGCAGATGCAAAAATAGAATTATAGAATCATCAGGGTTGGAAGAGACCTTTAAGGTCATCCAGTCCAACCATCCACCTAGCGCTGCCCCTGTAACCCCTAAACCACATCACCCAGTGCCAGATCCAGATGTGTCTGGCACACCTCCAGTGATGTGACTCCACCACATCCATGGGCAACCTATTCCAATGCCTCACTACCCTAACAGCGAAAAATATCTAATTTAAATTTCTCCTGTCTCATCCTAAGGTCATTTCCTCTAGTCCTCTCACTGTAGGTATGTTGGAAGACACCAGCCCCCATCTCACTATGACCTCCTTTCAGGTGCTTGTAGAGAGCAAAGAGGTCCACCCTGGTCCTCCAGGCTAAACAAACCCAGCTCCCTCCGCTGTTCTTCATTAGGACATGTTTTTGTCTTATGAGGAACAGCAAAAATGTTTCAGGGCTCCCAGCTCTACAGTCATTGAAGGTTGCTGTTAGGTGAGATGATGTACCAGCGCCTTTTCTGCATTCCTTTTTTCTGGAAGAAAATCTGCCTGTTTGGGCTGGATGGGAGCAGCAGCAGGCACCAGGCAGAGACAAGGGCCTGGACACTCACTGGCTGCTTAACTCCAGGCACCAACCTCTGACTCAACCTTTGCCAAGTTCTCTGTGAGCAGGTAAGTGTGCTGAACATGCCATTTGATATTTCCTGTCAGTGGAGCTGCCTGATGGGTGCAATCACTCCTTTTTCAGTTTTCCTGTGTAAGAGATTTGGCAGATGCTCTTCCAAGAGACACAGTTTTCTCTTGTTTGTCTGGATGCCAACTGAAACCCGTTGGATGGCTTTAAATCTTTTATAAAAACAACTATGCAAAAGCTTTACTTTAAGGTGTCCAACTACCCACAAAAAAGTCCAAAAATAATAAATTCCCTCTTCTTCAGAATTAGAGCTTGTTCTTCCAGTAGGAGTGTGTGAAATTGCTTTATTGGTTTTTTGTTCTATTGACAGAACTGAGGCTTGAAGATGTGAAGGGACATTTCAGACATGTTTGGGGAACCCAACCCCAAATTCTTGAGTTTCAGTTGAGATGGCTGTTTTTACTCTTTTTCTGTTAAGGAAAAAAAAAAAAAAAAGTAATCAAAGCAATTGAAAGCATTTTATCACCCCGCCCCAAATCCATTTGTTCATTAAAGCCCATAAAATTGTGAAAGATAGGGAAAAGTGTCTTCCTTTAAGGATGTGAGTACTCACATTTGGTGATTTCAGTAGGAGACAGAGCACAGCTGGAACTGGGATGAAGCACATACAGTTAAACAAATTATTAAATCTGAGTCAGGAAGATGATTCCCTCCAGGCCAGGCAGGGCACTGAATGTATTTACCCCACAAATTCTCATGCCTGCAGTAATTGTGTCTTTGTAGTGCCATGTGCTTTACAAAGTATGCAGGCTTCAGTTTGTTACTGGGTGTTGAAAAACATGTTATGGTGTATTATAATATACTGCTAAGTAAAATTGTTTTCCTTTAGCTTTTCTTTGCCCCAAATATGTATTATTATGTATTCTCTACAACTTACTGATGGAATTTTCTACTGAATGAGCTATGGTCAAGGTGTCAGGATTTAACTCCAAGGCCTGTCAACATTTGCAATGACTAAACAAGTTAATTAGGACTAGCTCATCTGAGAAATTTAAGGATATAATTCCAGGTGATCATGAGGCATCTTTGGCTGCTGCTGAATCCTTAATTGCTAATTTAGGTCATTCAGCCTTATGGTTTCAGAGAGCCTCCTTCCTTAGAAAATAATTCTTTCCAAGGATATGTGGAATCTAGGGAGTCAAAGCTGCAGCTGATGACTGAATAGGTTTATCAGTAAGTTTATATGCATCATTTCCTCATTAGTAAGCTGTGAGGGAACTGAGGTGCAAGCTGTAGAATCTCCTCGCCTCACAGGAATGATGGAAGCATTAGAAATCATGAGAAAAACATAAGCATAAAACCCTCCAGGTTGCACTGGATCTCCATTTCCAATTTCAGTAGTTTTGATACCTAAAATGAAAGAACTTAATAAAGAAAATTGAAAAGATCTAATTTCATAAATCAGGATTTGGCCAGGACAATGGATTTGAGTCTACTAGTCTTGAGAGGACTACCTCTGGTACTGTCATAACACAATTGCATAAGATGTCATTTAACTCTTCATGTGGAAAATAGCATTTCGATCCACATTCTCTGCTAAATTCAACTTGTGGCATTGAATCACTGAGAGCAGATAGGTGTTACAAGTTACCATGGCACCTCCTTGGTGATTTCCACTTCATGGTTCCCTTGAGCAGCAGTATCTTTTGAATTTTTCCCAACACTGCATCCTGGAATGTTTGTATTGTGTTCCTTTTAACATTTTTGTTTTAAAATACAACACCAATATGGAGTTTTTAAGACTGAATGTTTTTCTTTGAAGACACAACTTTGAGGTGTGAAGCATTAGCAGCTCAGAGCAGGTGCTGGGGCTATTTGCATTGCTGGATCTGCCCACCTCTGCAGCACTGCCTGGCAAGAGATGTGGTTACAGTTTGGCAGTATTTTGAGGCACCAGGAACACAGAGGTTTCTTGACATAGGTGCGACCTGTATTTAGGAATGAATTAAAGTTTCCTTCTTCATACTGAAGATGTCACAGAGGTTGCTTACTGCTCTCCAAAGGAGATGGGCAGCTGAGCTGTTCAGAAGATAAAAGCACAGTTCTGAATAATCTGCTGAGCAAATGACTGTCTGTGCCTTCAGATTGCAACAATATCATGATTGTTCAGAAAAAACAGCACTGAAAATATCTGACAGTAGTAAAGTCTCACAAAATTTAATCTCTCAAATTGATTACTCACAAACCTAATTTTGTATCTCAGTGAAATGTATAAAGCTGTTTGCTTCTGTACTCTTAAGGGCTTTTGGGACATTTTGAAACAGTATAGAAACAGATGGCACCTTATAGCTGTTACATTTCAGAGTCCTGCTGTGTTTTCAGGACACACTAAGATGATCAATGACAACATTTTTTTTGGCCGTATAGATTCATCTCTCTTCAGTCATCACATCTGCCTCTCCAACTGGGACTTCTATCTCTGTCAGGATGTGCTGCAGCTCAAGGGGGATTTTCATTATGTACACTCAAATGGCCATTTCTTCAATGGACATGCTATTTTCTCTGAAATCCTGTTTTCTTGGACCCTGTAGGAAAGCATTGGAGTGAGAGATACGATGAATTATTTATTGGAGTGACTGGGTCAGGTATGTGGCAGTAGTGTATTTCAAAACAGTGAAAATCAGTGTGCAGTGAATAGCAGCAGTTTGATGTGATTTTCTGCTTACAGTGGCTTTTCAGTCTCTAAGAACTAAAATTGAGAGTGTGCACTGAAGTGAATGTTGGAGTGTTTTCCTGTTTTCTGACATGGCACGAGCTTCATGTGCTCTTAAGTGTTGGAAAATGCTCTTGTTCTGTCTGGCCTGGTACAGGCAAGCATTCAGCTCTGCCAGTGGCTTCCAGAGTAGCACACAACTGAGGAAGATGAAGAACTGCTAGGAAAAAAGATTGTGGGAAATCCAAGCTCAGGAAAAGATTTTCTGGACCTGGAATGTTCTTGTGGACTCCTCATTGAGAAGGCCACTTGGGGGGACATGCAGGAGGGGATCCTGTCTATTGTCTGCCAGGGAAGGATAGCACAGGAGGTGCTATGATCCAATTATTGCAATTATTAGAGATGCCTCTGCCTGAATTAAGGTGCAAACAAGACCATATGCCTAAGCCAGTAGTAAGGATTTTATTTAACGGTAGATTATGAGGTAGAGAAAGATAGAAAGAAAGGGGAAAAGAGAGAGTGGGAGAGAGAAAGAGAGTAACAGAAGGACAAATCAAGTAGAAAGATACCACTTCTGTAGATCCAGTAGTGTCCCACTGGTCCTCTTCTTCTGGTCTTCTCAGTGGTGACAGTCTCACAAAACACAGAACTCAATGAGTTTGGATATGTTCAGGTACAGGTGGGAATGCCCAAGCACCTTCCCTGGGGAGAGTCTTACATTGTCTTTTGCAACACTGGATCTGCTGCAATATTTGTGGGTTGTGTGCAGTCTTCTGTTGGAAAGCCTCAGAAATGCGTCTGAGGGGCACTTCAGGGATCTCTGATGGTTTATGCACCATTCTGAGGACAGGACAAATGCCTCTCTTACCTTGGGGTGGTGGGGAGTTTTACAACCAAGCTAGTTTATATAAACGAAGACAATTGGCATGATAAAAAGCAGGGTCTGCAGGGTCTGCCGGGTCTGCTTCTTATCTGGCCCAAAACTCAACTTGTAATATCTGGTGGTGGATGTTCACTCCCTCTGTTTTATGCAGACCAGAAGTTTTGCCATCACCCCAAATACTCTCCTGCTCCCTCTCGGTTTGTAGGGAAAGTGTGGAAAACCAGACTCAGCAAATGACTCTGTGGGATATAGCTTCCCCCAGCCTTGTCTTTTTAGGCTGGAGATAACTGGACTACAGAACCACTTTTGTTTTATCTCAAGTTCCCATCAGGTGGCATAACTCACAGTACAAGTTCCCAAAATCCAGGAGGCATACTGGGTACATACACCCTAAGGAGGGTGGGCTTTGGTGGTGCAGATGAGCCATGGCTTCTTTGCACACTTTGCTACAGGGCATTTAGTCTGTCTTAACAATGTTTAAGAATTATGATTTTTAGGTCTGTTACAAGAGGGCAAAGAGCACACGCTGTTGGCAGGGTTCCTGGGAAACAGTAAAGGGGGTCCATGGGAAAAGACAGCTTTGCATTGATTTAATAGGCAAAGCCTTCAGTGCTACATAGAGAAAAGAGTCCTGTTCTCCTGATACTTGCCTGGAGCTGGCGGCAGAGAATGACTTGTAAGCTTGTCAGAGGCTACTAGACCTTGATATGACAGGAAAAAGGAAACCCTGAAATATGTATTTACTTGGATCAGCCCAATTTTCTCAGTTTTCCAGAGTGCTAATTATTCCTTGGGTCAAAAAAAAAAAAAAAAAGAAAAAAAAAGTGATAACATATTTGAAGACACTGTAAATCAAGGTAGCACACAGCCGTCATTTATTTTTCATGAGAAAGAAAGGTCTATTTTTGTTCTTTAGCAATCTTTTCACTTTCCTTCTTTTCAAGCACAACGACAGTTAATGATTAATAGACACAGTCCACACTGCTGCCAGCAGGAAGCCAGCATAAGTGTGGAGGAAGTCTAAATAATTGAAGGGGAAAGGTGACAGAGGCAGCCATTAGTTTGTCGGGATTAGAAATTCTTTATTGCCTGGCTATTTGCCCAAATGAAGGGAAAAATCTACCACTTGAGCAGCAAAATCTGTAGGCTTCATGATGCACTTCTCTTGGGGACAAAAGAAGCAACTGGTATCAGAATTTTTAAATTAATAGAAATTGGTGCAAAATCCCCTCATTTCTAATTGTGTCACAACACATTATTGGGCTTGCAACAGAACCAGCTTGTCAGAAGTAACTGGGCAGCATTCCAGGAACAAACACCCTACAGCAGAATGAATGATATTACACTGGACGTTTGCCTTCACAGACTGACTCCCTTCCTAGATCCTGGTGGTCACAGGGGACCCTATGTACTTGCAAAGAAGGCTAGTAATATTTAGGACTGGGCAAAAAAAAAGTGGAAAATATTGGGCAGAAAACTAGCTTCAGTAATTTCACCAAACTGGGTGACAAAACTATCCCAAACAAACAAAAATTAATAATTAAAGAAAATAAAAAGACCAAGGTTTTGTTTGTTTTCTGAATTGTGCATTTTGGAACTCTGTGTCATGGGCTTAAGTGGAGAATATTATTTCATATTATTACAGAGAGAATGAGGATTCTTTCCAGCATTTTTTTAACAAACTGTGGATAACTGTTTCATCTGACACTTTGCATAATTTAGTTTCCTTTAATTTCTAGTCCTAATTTAACAAGTGTCACATCACAGGTTGTCCTGTCTTCTATAGAAGAAGTTTTCTAGAGGAACTGGTTAGTGTGCTCATTCAGCTTGCGATGTAAAATGAGAAGGTGGAAGCAGCAGTTACATCCAGCTCTAGATAACATCACATCTTGGACAAAGCTCTCCAGGCCCGTGAGGTGATTGCAGCAGTAGCAATGGTGCCCAGTGCCATGAAAAGGGGTGTGTTGCTGCCCTTTCCTTTTGGTGTGACAGCTGTGGCGTTCTGGGAAAAGCTCGTAGCAGGTATAAAGAGAATTATTCAGCAAAGTCGATTTGAGGTCCTTGCCTGTGTTTTGTTAAAGTGTTTATGTCTGCTACTATCCTCCCTCTTGATGAGGCCTTGATTCCTCTACTCAGCCCTGGTGGAGTGCTCATGTGGAGTGCTGTATCCAGTTCTGGTCTCCGCAGTACAAAAGGGACATGGATCTCCTGGAGAGAGTCTGAGAGGTAGTGAAGGGCTACAAAGATGATTAAGGAACAGTAGCTTTTCCTTTGTGAGGAAAGGCTGAGGCAGCTGGCTGTGTTTAAAATTGAGAAGAGACGACTGAGATGGGACCTCATCAATGTGTATCATATCAGAAGAGAGGGTGTCAGGAGGATGGAGCCCAGCTCAGAGGTGACAAGCAACTGGACAAGAGGCAATGGGCACAAACTGATGCACAGGAAATTCCACCTGAATATAAAGAAGAGCTTCTTTAAAATTCAGGTGACTGAGTACTGGCACAGGTTGCCCAAATAGGTTGTGGAGACATTCAAAACCCATTTGCCCATAATCCTGAGTAATGTAGTCTGGGATGACCCTGGTTGAGCAGGGAAGTTGCAGCAGATGGCTTCCAGTGACCCCTGCCAATCTTACCTGTTCTGTGATTCTGTGAACTGGAATTAGTTTTTAGTACTTTTTCATGCAGGATCTCCTGACATTTGTTTTTTTGTTTGTTTGTTTGTTTGTTTTTAATATCTATAAAAAATACAAGGAGATCTGCCAAGCATAAGCTTACACTTAATATTCTGGTGAAGAGAATATTTTCATTGCACAACTTTTTTTCTGCACAGGCACTTAGGTATTTACACATGTTCACTAAGTGCTCATCAAATGGAAAATCTGTGATTTTATATAACATTAATGGGTCTTCACAACTAAAGTTATGTGTCCTCTTGATGTATTCCAGAAAAGTGTCAGAAAAACATAAAGAAGTGTAGTAGAGGCTACTGCCCTTTTAAAGAAGTTTTGAATGAAGGGGAGTCACAAAAATATGTTTGATTCTTTTCTCAGAGGAGTCACTCACTGATAATAGTAGGAGCAAAGGCTGGAAAGACAAACTGGAGTTAAAGGATTTTATTTGAGAGCATAAGATAGTACCAATTCCTTGGATGTCAATAAGGAGGCAAGACACAAAAAGAGAAAAAAAGTAGAAGTAAAGTAGCAAACAAAGTCAAACTAGAGAAGGTTATGGAGGAGGAAAGAGGCTGTGGCAGGAGAAAGATGGTTGAATGCACAGGAGTAGGAAGAGCTCCACGGTCCAGACTCAGAAGCATTTAACTTATTTACAGACAGCCCTTATGTCATGAATAAAAGTCAATGATATATTCTGTTGCTTATTCAAATCTGAAAGATCTATAATGGTATTTCCTGGAGGTATTTTGCCTTCAGAAACTCAGGATGTAGCAGCCACCTTCCCACAGTGACAGTCAGTGTAGGAAACTGCAGAGAGGTCGTGTCCTGATCCCATCACTATTTTCCATCTGGTAAGGTTGAGATAATTTTCCTTTCCCTGCTTAAAAATGTTGCAGCAAAAGGCAGTTGCAGGAAGATACCAGAGCAGTTTCCAAGTAAAGGGTCTCAGAGAGGGATTATAGAAGGATGTGAGGCAAAAAAACAGCACTTTGAAGGATGAAAGACAGAGGGGAGTCTGAGGACTTTACCTGGGGACCTCCAGGTGTTAAAGAGGTGGCACATCTAGTTTTGGTGGAGAATAAATTGAACAGTTTTGTTGGATTGAGTTTGCTGCAGCAAAACTCACATGATTACTATCTTCTAGAGGAGGTGGAATATAACTATTTATTTTGAGAAATATTTTATACACATAGTTTGTGTATTTAAACTATTACAGCAGTTCTGATGCTGTTCCTAACTGAACTAAATTACAGAAGAGAGGCTTCATTTTAATTCATCTACTAACACATATTAGGTCTTCAGAGATTCTCAGTGAGACTGGGGAAAAGTAAAAATCATAAGTGATCTGTTTTGATTCCTACTTCTGTTATTTCTTTTCTAATCCTGAGGTTTTTTCCCTACCATTTTAATATCTTTGAATTTTATACATTATTTCTAAGTATAGGAAAGATGAAAACTGCAAGAGCTATCAGTAAGACTGCTTGCATATTATACTTTGTGAGGATAGTTTTCATTAAAACCCCACCATATTTACTAAAAACTCAGAAGCTGATATATTAGGTTTCCTGGATACTCTGCAGTTCTCAATTGATATTTTCCTGCCCTCCTATGACTTCTATACATCTCTCTTCATTTTGCACAAGAGGTATTGATGTATCAACCAGCTTGCTTAAGCTGATGACAAAGTCTGTGTTAGAGGTGAGTACTACCAGATTTTGAATCCAAAACTAGTATTTTAAATGCACATTTTAAGCAGGTCACTGCTCAGATGGATCATCATAGTAATTGTAATTTGACTTCCTCACATGAATCTGATTAAAATAATGTTTTCAGTGCATTAATATGCTTAACTTATTCTATTATCTTGTGCTTATTTGAGGTAGAAAAGGTGCTGCAGGTGCCTTCTACTTCCATTTTTTTCAATTGGCTTGCAAAGAGTTTAATCAGGTTTTATTCACTAAAGAGTATCTCCATCTAAAGAGTTCTCTTACTGACAGAAAGGTCAATGAAATCATAAGGGAGCCATCAATGTTTCCATTCCACATCCATGCTGTAATGTTTAAAGATGCTCCTATTCTATTTGCTAACAAGAGCTTCCTCAACATTTCTCAGAAGCAGAATCTTTTACTCTGTTTAGTGGGCAACATCTAGCTTTAAAGCTCTCAGCTCTAGAATCCGATAAGTAGGCATAAGTGTTGGCTTTTTCAAGATCCTCTGCTCATGTACAGTTGTGCAGGCATTAATATGTTGTTAGTAAGAAAGGTCGCTGATCAAGGCTGGGTCCTTACTCTCTGTAAGTATATGAGGATGGAATTTTTTTTTCAGATAAGAACTGGACTGGAACCATCTTGTTTTCAAAACCTACCAAGTAAACTGTTTTTAAATATTTATGTTTTTAAAAGATTAAAAATTCTTGCTACACTTGGAGATATTCTGTGAACCTCTAACCCTTGTCTAATTCATATTGGCCAGGTGCTGTATTCACTGAGGAGTAGTCTGAAATTTTGGGATTTGTGTTGGAAAGAGGGTAGGGGTTTTGATTCCCAGCTCCACTGCAGAGCCAGAGTCTCAAGTTACTTGTCAAAAGACCCACCCTGAAAATGTGGACATTAAAATTGATGTGCTCCTGTCTTTGGGAAGGTCCTGGGGACAGGCACATCATGGAGGGATTTTGATTCTGCTATGGGCTCCATGATCTAGAACACCCAGGCCTAGAACACTCAAGCATTTGACAAGAGATTGCCAGGTCCAAGACATTTTTAATAAAAGTTTGTGTTCCACACACTGACATTTTCTGACAAATATTCATCATAACATTTCTACTGAATTTAATTCCTAAGTAACAGAAGCCATAAAATTTCACCAAGCAGTCCTCAACAATAGGATGTATTTGGGTCAAACTACAGCATGCATCTCCACTGCTAAATTAATATCCTCTCTGCTATTGTTAGTCCAGGCAGTTCATAGCTAGTCAAAGCACAAGATAAGCTGATATTGAAAATTACTGAGCAGTGACTAAGACGACCAGAGAAGTGTTGGTATATCATGTAATTATCTTGATACATGAGGAGGCTCTGTTATTACTTTATCAACTCATATATTTTATATAGGGAAAGCCACTGTACTATGACTTTGGGCTCATTTATATGCCTTTTTCTAGTCAGAATTAAATGCAAATTTTATGAGAAAAGTAACCTTGAAATGTCCAACATAAAGTATTCGGATTATTCAGATATTCAGAATAGAGCTTATGAAAAAGCATGATTCTCTATTGATTTAATTATAAATGGTGTGGGCAATAATTTAAACGTTTCCTTGAAGAACCTAAAATCATATTTTGAAAATATTCTTATAGTACATAACTGTAGGTTTTCTTAGGATTTAAGCTTAAGTTCCATATTGTATTATCACCACCATATGGGTTATCTTTGACTCACCCACCTAGACAACACAAACTGTTGGTGACAATGTCTGGAGCTTCTGCTCTGATTCCGTGCTAGATTATTTTAAACTAGAGATAGCAACGTTTTAGACATACCGTCATAGATGTGAGTCTGCTGTGGGAGCACAGTCTGACATAATAGTACAGCTACTTTACTGCATTGCTGGAGGGATAAGATTTTTAACACTTGTTCAGATATGAGTGATACATTTACTCCTCATATCTCTACCCTAAAAACTCATTTTGCTCTGCAGATAAAAGTAGTTCCTTCTGCCAAATCACCAAACACCCCCATTTCCACCCAGGAACCTGCTGACCCCTCAGAAGCAGCCCATTCCTCCCAAACTCAAATCATCTATTTCCAGATGGAACAGGTTCATGCATTGGAGCAAAATTTTGAAGAAAGTGATTAGACTAAAACTGCATGCATGCCCTGGTTGCCACATTTTCAGATTGCCCTTGATATGTCAATCTGTTTAGAACAGGGTGATTGTAGCTCTCCTGTGGGAGGAAAAAAAGTTTGAGCTTTTAACGAGAAGAATGTCATCCTTACTAAGAGGTTACAGAACAGAATGGAGAAGGTTTGTTTAGTATTATTTAAGAGTAAGTGACAAATATGAAGGAGGCCAAATGGAAGGTGCAAAACAACCTGGCTTAATTGCAACTTAGTTCTATACTCTGTGTCATATTTTTCATTGTGTGCTTGGGTGACTCCAAATTTAGTATGTGGTGACACTGCATGCACTGGCAGGTACACAGGAATGTGGAGTTGGGATATAGGTAATTGTCCTGTTTTAGGGCAGATTTAGGGAGAAAACATCTGAATGGGGTCCCTCTAGGAAATGGATTCAGGCAGTCTCTCCCCCAGCTGGTTTGGGGCAGTATTTCCTCAGAGAGAAATGGAAAAAAACCTGTTTTTTTGCAGGCAAAGCACTTCCCAGCACAAAAATAAACAATACTAAACAGCAAAACCTCTTGCTGCTTTGAAGAGATGAGAAATTCAGAAGAGTCCCTTTCATGGGTTGCAGCCTGGCTCACTCAGGCTGTTCTCAGTCCCTCTGGCCTGGGAAATGTCACAGCCCAGGCTGAGCCACAGGTGTGAGCTCCTGGTGCTCCTCTGGCTTTTCAGTCCACAGCAGGCTCAAACAACTCCAAGAAAAAGGAATAAAACCACAGTCCAGGAGCTTCTCTGCCTCAGCTAGCCTGAAACTAGCCAGGAGCAAAGGAGAGCTCTCTCCTGCTGTCCACTGCAGACAGCACAGTCTGTGTGAGGGATGCAGGGCACCAAGTGCGGTCTATGGTAACAAACTCTGCACTTCTTCTCTCCCCCTTCACTCCTGGAACCAGGCTTAAAGCTGCAGAACTGAATGTTCAACACATCAAGTGCAGTCTCTGATAACAAACTGTGCATCTCTTCTCTCTCCCTTAACTCCTGGAAACCAGTATAAAACTGCAGAACTCAATGTTCAACACATCAAGTGCAGTCTCTGATAACAAACTGTGCATCTCTTCGCTCTCCCTTCACTCCTGGAACCAGGCTTAAAGCTGCAGAACTCAATATCCAATACCAACAGAACAGACAATTGGCGATACAAGCACCATAAAGTCACTCCAAGACAGTAATGCACAGAGACCAGCCATGGGGAAGGACACACAGTCCCTACGCTAAGGAACAGGTGTTTCTTGAACATATACTGGAGTATGTTCTGTGTGTAGCAGACCAGACCAAGCCATCCTTACATAATATGAAAATGCCTGCTAGGGAGATATCCAGTCTTTAGAACTAATTCATGCTTTGAAGTCCAGAAAGCAGAATTTAAGAAGCTACAAGAATGTTTCATTCTCTCAGGAATGTATTTGTTATTGTAAAATCAAATTCTTCATGTTGACACTCAAATTTCTTTCATGATTTTTCTACTCTAAACAAAATTTTGGCTGAGGATTTTGTTTAGAAGTCAGAAAGCTCTGTAGAAGACAGGAAAGAAAAAAGGCATTGGCAAACTAGATACTGTTAAGCTAAATCATACTGTGCAAATCTTCTGTAAAAAATTGGCTCCTGAACTTACTGTGGTCCTTAAATTAGGTCTGTAGTAGGAAGCAAAATTATCTGCACTGTGAACAAATTAATTCATTTCCTGTTCTCTGAGATATGCCTATTGTGGGAGTAATTCTTCAGTGACAGTTTAGCCACAATATTTATATGTGTCTGTACACCCCTTTGGAGACAGAGCTGGTAATCTATCCTGTCAAAAGCCTAAATACTTCTTTGATACCAAAATATTTTTCATTATTCCATAAATATCTGGTGTCACTAAGGTGGGATATACTGCCTAATGTAACCTTGAGCTACAAACTTGGAGCCAATGGGTGATGTCAAAGTGAGCCTTTTGCAAAGCAATTAATGTGATAAAACTTTTAGAAACACATTCTATATAAAGAGATCTGTCAGCATTGCAGATACCTGGCAAAAGTCTTTGATTCCTCTAGTTGGCTTTAACAGCTATAATGGGGTATTTTTAAAATGTTTCAGGAACTTTTACCAGTGCTGATCTCAGCAGAACAGCAAATATGGTACTGTGTAGAACAAGCACTTTTCTGAGCATTTATTCACCCACCATTTATGTCTTGACCGTAAACTCCAGCTGCACTGGCCTCTGCAGGGACTGTGCCCTTTAGATTTACCTGAAACAGGATTATAGAGAATTATACAAAATTATAGACTAACTAGGAACTTACTGTCCACTTAACCATGGCTCCTCTGAAGAGGAAGAAGGAGACCTTCTTTTGAGAGGCTCTCATTAAGTTCAGTGGATGTTGGTTTAAAGTCTAAAAGTACCTCATCTATTCCCTTCATGCCCCCATCCTAACATCCCAAACTCAGGCTAAATACTGCAGATGGAAAAACATGGCTTGTCTGATATTTCTTCCAATGAATTTTATATAGTGAGGAGAACGTACTTGTGTCTCAGACTTTTAAAAATAAAACAGTGTCAGTAAAAGTAGCATCATTCTGGTAATTGTATTCACACACTAATAAATGCATTGTGCACTTCATACGAAAATGGAAGTATCATTTTAAATTTGTCTTCTCGTTTAGTTTTCCTCTTCTTCGTATTGGCCAGAGGAGTCAATATGTTCATTCTTCATCAAGCAGAAATTAAACAGAAGTAAACTTAAATGGCATTTGAACATGCTGGATTTACCTTGCAAGATATTACATGAAGAAAAATATGTGGATTATATCACTGTCAGATTACAGACATGAGGACAAGTTGGATCAAAGTAATATTTGTAAAATACAAGACAAATGTTATTTCAAATGCATGCTGATATTTATTGAGAGCTTGCAGAGTCATCATTGGATTTAATTCAATATAAAGGTCTGTGATAAAAACAACAGCAACAGCAGCAACTCTTGCACTCCTGCTCTTGCTGCTTTGGGGATTTTAGCAATATTACAGAGCAATCACCAAAGAAGAGAAAAAACTTGGAGCCGTGACATTGTACCAAAAGAAAATAAAAAGAAATTGGCAACTTTTTGCAAATCAATCTTATATTTCAGTTGGAGGGGAAAAAAGAGTGTTAACATGTTTCAGTATTTATTTGACATGCTATGTATTTAATGAAATGTTTTAATGCTATTCATGGTGCATCATCTGTTTAGAATATGACACCCCCCCCAACAAGTGTCATTCTTTGACAGTCTAGGTATATTTCTGAACTGAAACTCATGAAACTCATGTGTCTGTGTTTTTTTCTTTTAATTTAGTGATCTTGGCCTCTGTAGAAGACTGTATAATAATTTAGTTTCTTTCTTTCTTTCTTTCTTTTTTGAATGTCACACCAATGTACATTAAAACATACACTGGCATGACATAAAGGATCTAGTACTGACTTTTGAATGAATGAATTATAACTCAATACCTATGGTGTGTCATTTACCAGTAGATAAGCCAAAATTTGTGCTATTTAGTTCACCAAGAGGTGGCAGCCTTCACTCAAGTCCCTCCAGACTTGTTCTTATCAGATGTGTACCTGGCATTGACAAGCGTGTACAATGGTTGGTGAATGTCTGACATGGATCCTCAGACTCTCTGAATGCTATTGTTGTTCTGTATTATTGCTTGATAATAACTGGGAAAAGACAAAACGTGTGTCAGCTAATGTTTGTTTGTTATAATTCTTTCTGTGCAGCTTGTATGGAAAATTGAACTGGAAGAGTTTTAGGCTGGATTTTTGTGGGTTAGTTTTCTAGAAGTCAGATATCCAGTTTAAACGATCATTTGGGCTGTCATCTTTCACAAGGAGAGAAAATCTCCTCTACACAGCATCCTGAGAGTCTTTAGGATTTATGTATTGAATAGCTGGTTAAACATGCCCATCTGTCCCTGCAGGCTTGGAGGAAACTGAAGTAGCTAATTTAGAGCTGGTCTGAAATTGAAGAATGAAAGTGAAATGTCCAGAATTTTTGTGTCTTTGAATTCTATCTGAAGGCAACCATTAATTTTCATATTTCTTCTAAGGTCTTGTGGACATGTGTATGAATGACAGAAGCCTAAACAAAATATTCCTGTTTCATTGCCTCCTATTTATATTAGGAAGAGATGGTGAGAAAAAGCCCATCCTATTTTTAAAATGGACATTTTACCCCTTTGAGAAGACAATGTTGTGATTATTTTGTGAAGATTCCAAAAAATTTATAGCTAAATAAAGTTTCTAAAACCTTATTAAGGCCAAAGAGTATCTAAGATAGGACTACATTTTGTGAGATTTTGATTTCTTCTATTTTGCATTATGAAATGTGCAACAGTTTGATTTTAGATTTTCTGATCTATGAGGATGAATACTGATAGAAAGCAGATTGAGATATGATGCTCTATTTGTGATTTAATCTCCCATATGCCTTTTGAAAGCAGATAAGTAATTCCATCATCATTTGCATTAATAAAATTCTAGAAAAACATGTTGGAGAGTGATTTCTCTCTTGGTCATAACAGTTCTTGACATTTGCAGAATTCCTTTGGTAGCTGAAACAGAAACATCACAGATGAAGCTGGGGAGAGCAGAAGAGTTGGCACAGATAATCCAGATGCAGTGACTGTAAGAATAACACGGCTATGTGGGTATGCTGCCAGCATCTCATTAGATTACAATACTCTTCCCCTGTTTTGGTGACCTCCACTGTCACTGTGCTATTACATTTTAGCCATCATATTACTGGCTTTTGTGTCATTCTGGAGGTCCTTGAAAAGGTGATTTAAAACACAGGGGGCAGTTGCCAGTTTTTAAACTGCTTGCCCATTCCCCAGTTTTAACACAAGCAGTTTTGAGGAAAGTAGATGTATTTTATCTGTGATGGTGATGTTCCTTGCAGTTTTCTTACTTCTAGGAATAACATCTGAACTGTACATTTGTACTAAGAAACTCTGAAAGATGTTTATTATGGTCTTAGTATTATTTGTGCACCTCAGAGGCTTCTCATTCTGACTGGAGACAACATCTGCATGTCTTAGGCTATTCAAATAAATGAATGTCTGGACTGGAATAATCTGTGTAGGGATGAAAAGGAGAGGAAGGTTAAAAGCTAAATGAGATCATTCAGAAGATTTACAATCAACTGTGAAAGCTGTTTCCCTGCACTAAAGCTAATCAAGACAATGAATTTTCATGTTTGTCTTGTACTGCAGAGGAAATTGAATCAGATGTCTCCCAGGGATTCAGTTATTATTTGGTATTCACACGCTGGCACCCACACTTCTTCAGCTGCTGGCAGTGAGAGAACTTTGATGCACACACAGTAACCAGGCTTCTTGCAAGAAAGTGAAGAAACAACATTTCCCAACAACCCCTAATGTATCCGATGCAGAGAGATCCAGCGCTTAGATGATGAATATGTTCATTCCCACCTGTTGGATGGTCAAATTTTGTCAGCTGTATGGGACAGATTTGGGTTTTTAGATCTCTCCTGGGCTGTATTTTTTCTCACTGCTAGGAGTAGGGGCAATGGGTGTTGCCTGACACAAGAAGCTGGTTTGCACCGGTGGGCTGTGGATAGGGCCATGCTTGGGACTGGTGGCAAGAGGTGAAGAATTTGGACCTGCAGCAGCAGCCATAGTGATCACCTGTGGCAAAACAGTACTGGAGCAGAGACAGGAGGAGACCCTGCTCAAGCATCATGCTTTTTAAAATACTTTTTCAACATAAGCCTGCAGTTCTATTGCTGTTTCAGCTTTTTTTAATTTTTAATTTTTTATTTTTTATTTTTTATTTTTTCTTTTTGAGAGGGACACAAAATAAAAAGTGACCCCTTTAGTGCCTTTGATAAAGAGAGAAACTACAAAGTAATAATTCAGCTGAAACTGTAATATACATGCCCAGCTAAAGTTACAGCTGGCTCAGGTCATCTGTTTCAGAAGATTAGTCTTGGTTGAGATTAACTCTCTCTTGTGCTAGCACATCATGTTTTGGTAGTTAAGACTTATTCAGTGAATTCCTTTCTGGTGTCTCAAGATTCATAAACTATAAGCCAGTCTTCGGCTTTTCAGAATCTGCAAAAGGCTTAAATCAGTAAAAGAAGGGTATTCAGCAATTCCTGGGATATCAAAATGTTACAGAATAACTGTCCTGTTTTTATTAGGTCTGGAAGATACAATGAATTTTTTTTTCCCCACAAAAAGAATGTGAGTTAGTATTTGATGGAAGAAAATATTTTCCAGACTGCACAGAACTACAGTTTTCATAGTTAATTTGAAAAAACCTAAAAAAACCCCTCTGAGCTGCTACTTCATAAAAGACAGTTACTCAATACAAGGATTTTTAAAAAGCAATGCCATTATCTTTCTCCAAGTAAAAATGGAAACTGGGCAGGATTTCATTAGAAAGAACTAAGTCATTGACATTCCAGCTCCTTCTGAGCTATGAAAGCCAGTTACAGCTGCTATGGACTCATGGCACATAAAGGCAAATAGAGGCAGACCTCCCTGGTACCCCATGGATCAGGGGGTCCCCATCCAGCTCAAAGGGGGAGTGGGCAGGCCAGGTAACAACTGCACCTAAAAATAAGGAGAGGAAATATAGGCTACTCTTTGTGTGATTTTTCCTCTGGTTTACCTTGTGTTCTTTGCCTCTTTTGTGGTAGGAAAGATAATGGGAGGATTGGTTTGCTGATACTAGTGGTTATTTTTTAAATGAGAAATGCTATAACTGGGCTATAAGTTTCTGTCTGCTTGTTCCCTGGACATTGAAGGAGAAAAGGGTAAGTAGAAATTTGCTTTTTCAGGAGCTAAGGAAGAAAGAAACACATGCAAAATTTCCTAAGCAAGGCCTCTGGCTTTGTTTTTGAGAAAGGGTCTAAGAAGTAGGCTTAGAATAAAAAAGAAAAGTGAAATCTTGTAGGTCTGGTCATGTTTGTGGTGGTGTACTACACTTCAGCATATTTGAATTTTTAGTTCTGAACATAGGAAAGATACTCTGTGAATGTCCCTGACTGTTTATATAAATTGAGAGGGAATTCATGATTCCATTAGGAGAAGTTGGAGAGAACAGTAATTCAGTATACATGATATAGCTATGTGAGAAAAGAAGCTCACTGGTGATAGAGGAGGTGTGATCTACTGGCTTGTGATGAGGATTTTTCCATGGAAATAAAAAAGGAAGGAGGAGAAAGGAAATTAATAAAAAGGCTTTCTGGGTAAAGTTTTTATGATTTACCACTTAGGATGAGCTCACTCCATAATGCCCTGCTTCCACAGGCCTACACAGGCTGCCTTAGAAAAGGAACATGCAAAGACTGAGGAAGTGTGTTTCATGTCTTCTAAGGGTTGCAAAGTGACGAAGAGTCATTCAACTGCCTATCTGATACCTTTGTCAGGTGATTGTGCTTAGAGGTTATTGCTCTACTTCAGAAAGAAGAGTCTGTGCAAATGTGTGCAATCAGTCTGAGCAATATTTCTGTTTTGTGTGGATAGTTATTTTTTTACTTTTAGCAGCTAGAGTACTAATGGTGCAGTCAAGTTTGAACAGGCTTTTCTGTGGAGGTGCTTTTTGCTAATGTGCAAAATACTTTTCTTTAATGATTAAAAATATCTTTAAATTGTGAGTTATTGAACCATCGCTTCCTTCTCTATATGCACACCTCATGCATCCTGGTTTGCTGCTAATATGGTGAGGTGAACTTGGATGCCTCTATCCTTCTTACAAGAGGGGTTTGTGTGTAATTGAATTTGGCTCTCCAGGATGCTTACACTGCCTTTGCATGTAGCAGGAGAGAAAGCAGGTCCTTTATCAGGAGAAGGCGAGGGGAAATGGGGGCTTGCTTGGTTTTTAAGTTGGTTAGTAGCCACTGAGTTGTGCTGATGAGCTGATTATCCCTACCTGATTGCAGAAATAAAAATGCTATGTCCTTCTTTCTTACTGTTCTCTCAATTCAGCACGTTTTACTTTGTGTTGCGCTTTCCCCTGAGACAGCCAGGGTATTTACCACTTTTGCAGTCTGAGTGCTGCTCTTGTCCTGCTTGGCCAGCCATATGGGCAAGGGAAGCTTACATGTGGGGTCAGGGTGAGTGAGCAGAGATATTGGCTTAAGATTTGCAGCAGCTTCTTGAAGACTGGCCTCTGCTTTTGTGGAAGGTGCTTCTCCATGAGGTAATTGTGAGCTTGGGTGAAAGAACTGCTCAAAGTCTGTGCAGTGAAAACCCTTTAAACCATCCCTTGTTGGAAGGAGAATTGGTGACTCAGTAACACCTGAAACTTGTCTATGTGAGTATAATGGCAACACTAATGTGCATAACAGTAGTTACGAATTTTGGGAGTCGCAAGCAGAACTTCCATCTCCAGTAGTTGCTTTTGCTGTCTATGAATGCCCAGCCCTCTCCCATGCCTCTTCTATGGCTGCAAAATAGCTCTGTGTGGCCTACAGGTGCTGGAGCAGAGGAACACTGGGCTCTCTTTCAGTTGCCAGGCACATGCTCTTGCTGTAAAGGGGTGTTTAATTCTGTGATTTGCATTGAAGTTAGCCAGGTGCTGATGCAAAGAGGTGCTCTCCCCAAATGTTCTGGATGCACTTGAGCTGAAAACATCAATTTCTCACTGGGAGGTGTAGAGATGCCATCATTTAGATGTCACCCTGTCTGTAAGGGTTAGATTATGCTAAAGCTGCCTCACATAAAATTGTATTTGGCTAAATTACCCATAAAACTAATATTTGTTTCACCCTTTGTGCATCTCTTGCCCTGAAGTTGCTAAGTGTTGAAATGCTTCTTTGGTATAAACAGTACTAACATTGTTTTTAAAATAAGGGGTGAGCCACAGTCAGTGCACCAGGAAATATAGTTATTATTGTATTTATTATCTTATATTTAGGTATCTAATTGTGATGTATGATCTTGATAATAAGAAATTTTAGCTGTGAATTTTCAGGGAAACTCTACAACTATTGGGAGGTAATTAGTGCAAACAGTAGTACGATATCATGAGGTCTTCCAATACCAAGATTGTTTTTTTTGTTTTCATTAAACTCTTGCTTGTATGATTTTTAAACTTCAGAATAAAGTAGAAGACATTAGATCTATGAGGAGATATCTGCCATAGAAATGTTTGGTTTATTTTTGACACTTATTTATTTATTTATTTACTTAGGGGATGGGAGTTGGATGAAAATGTTTTTTATTATATTAAGATTTCTTTATTTTTACAACAAGTGAAGTGAGAAACCTTTAACTTGTATCTTGCTATAGCTGTTCCTGTGACTTAGCATGCTTCCAAGACATGAAAGTGATTAGAAACACTGCCTGGTCTAGATCCCTTCCTTTACAGGGTCCATGCAAAGGGAAAAAAATTTAGACCACACTTTTGGGGAAAGTAGACACTTTATGCATGCCTGCTTGCATCTTTAAACCTTTTCTGGTCTTTAATGCAAAGTATTTCAAGGAAAGCAATGACTCTAGTGTACTTTTAGTGCAGTTAGTAACTCTAATAAAAAGAGTTAGAGGATTCAACCATAATCAGGCAGGACCCCAAGGTCTAAATTGAAAGCTGCAATAACCTGAAACATGAAATAGGAATGAGCTTCATGCAGTCTGTTTGTGTAGGTCTTAAACTGGCAGAAATTTGAGTAAAACTGCTTTCTATCCCTTCAGCTCTCATTTTTAAGAAATGTTCTTATTTAGTGCCTTTAGATGGTAGTCATGGATGTTACCTGCAATGCTGGTCGATGCAGTAGTCACATCAGACTTGAACAAATATGTCATATATCACAATAGATCATCTTTAGAGGATGCTGGAGGAAGTCTCCTGGGAGAAAATATCACAAGTAGGTATCATTTTGATCTCTCTCATGGGAGTGCTCTTATTACCATTGACTGGTATTCACCAGGAGTACAAAAATCACTGACTTTTCTGAAACAAAAGAAATCAAGTTACTTGAAGTAATGCTATGTGAAAAAATGTATATTATATTTGAGGCAGTATTCATTAGACTGACCATTTTGATAGCGTGGTTTTTGCAACATTCTAAAACTGAAACTACTTCTAAATTTTGATGCAAAAATGTATGATATAGAGAAGCCCCTTACATCACAAGAACCGACACACTGAGCAGGCATTGTGCTGGTCATGTAGTGATAAGTTTTTATCAACTTTTATGTTTTCTCCAAATGCCTAGACCAATTGTATTTCAAAGCATTCTTGAGTCTTTCTAGTGAAGAAAACTGAAATAGGTCGCAGTGACATTGACCTTTGAATAAAACTTAAACTTGATTTGAAGAGGAGCCTAAAGGCTTCTTTCCAGTTGTCAAACTTGACCTTTCATCATAGTCTCTTTTGTTTTGAGCTCAGATTTTCACATATCTACATATTCACGTCAAACTGATGCTTCTGATGTCAGTTATTGAGTCAGGTATTCAAAGCAGAATAGTAAACAATTTTTGGTAGCCAGCAAGCAATCTGCACAAGGTGTAATCACCTTAATAAAGAGTAAAATCTCATTTCGGTATAAAGCCTGTTTGGTATCATACAAATGATAAGTAATGTGCATGTTGGGATGAGTAGTTTTAAAAATAGCTTCAGGAGTAGAATAAGCAGTTTTTACTTTTATTCTTCCTATGTGGATGGACTATGAAAGTTTGTTTTATTTCTGTCTCTGTAAGGCTGCTTCAACAGGACCAGATGGCAGCCCATGAATTGTGGTGTAGCTAGAGAGAAAATAGACCCTCATCACAAGCAGCTAGTCATGAAAATTTAAGGGCTATATTAGTCTTGATATAAATGTGCATATAAATCTTGAGTAAGTGTTGATGGGTATAATTGTGCTGGCTCCAATACACTACCTTGTTTGCTAAACAGTGAATTAGCTGAGGGTGAAGCTGCTCCTTCAAAAATAAATTATTTTGTGTGAGCTGGAATAAAGTAGGTGTGCTCACACTTCTGTCAATTAAAATTTTGACTTTCATGTTGTGCCCAGTTCAATGGTGGAAATCTCCTATTTTTTTCTGGTTTGGCATGTATTCTTAGTATTCTAGCTGGTAAAACAGTTTCTGTTTGCCTAAGTGGATTTTTAATGCAAATATGAGCACTGAGATTGAACTTGAGAGTGAAATGAATATACTACATACAGTGGACTCAAACAGCAAAACTCTATAGTTACTATTCAATATTTAGTTGAATATTTTTATGGTAAACCATTGAAAGAAATTTGCAAGCATGCAATGTGCTTTTAAGGTGGTCATCAACCTTGTGTGTTCTTTGTTCTTCTGTGCGAACTCTCCACTTTATTTCTTCAGGTTTCACAAATGTATCCAAATGTAAAAACTTATGCCCTTGCTGTGGCTCAGTATGCCATGTCCTGTGCAGCAAATCCAGAGTTTGTAATAAAAATCATAAAATAAAAATCCAGGGTTTGTTTTTTGTTATTGGTAAGAGAAAATGGAGTTGTGAGTCCTTTATACAGATCTGTTGGTGAGTGCTCTTTTCTGATGGTTCTAACTGATTTGCCAATTTGCCTTCCAACTTAATGAAATATTCTTTCTGTGTTCCAAAGGGGTAGTCCATGAAAATGCTCTGAGAATTGGTACTAGTCTAAGCCTCAAGTTGTCAGACTAATGTCTGAGGATGGAGGGTGAGAGAATTAAATTTTTACCTTTCTGCTGACTTCCCTGAAGCAGAAGGGACCTGAATTTTCTGAGACAGGTGTTCTTTGTCAAATTGAAATTGGCTTGGATTCTAAAGATTACCTTTTCTATCTAAGGCCTTGTAATGCATATTGAATGTAAAATTTTAAGCATATTGGCTTAGTTTTATTTCTTCTTGGGAGATGTGCTGATTTTAATTAAGGATGCACTAAGAATGAAATAACCAGCTTCATGCTACACATGAAAGTTCACTAACTTTCCATATAGGGAGGGTGAAATCTGAGTCCTAAAGCCATGCATCACATGTTGCCTCAGTGGCTGAAGGTGCTGCCTGAAAGGTGTGCAGATGAGTTATTTTCTTTAATGTTCTGAAGCCACTAGAAAATTAAAAGTTATATTTCTGTCTGAAGGGAAACCCATGAGATTAAATGAGACTGCTTTTGAGCTGAAGGGTTACTGTATTTGATTTGTTTTTAAGATTAAGACCAAAGACAGATGAGTACCAAAGGATGTATGGTTTGTCAGTTGTGAACTGGCAGCTCTGTGGAAACGAACTGGAAAGACCAACAGGCTTGACAGGGCAGCTCTCATATGCACAGTACTGCCAGGGCCTTCAAATAAATGTGAGGTCTCTGTAGGTAGGATTTGAGAGGTTTTAGAGCCTTATAACTTTATTTTGTTAATCCAAACTGGAGCTGAAGTAGTAGCCATCCTGACCTTGCATGGATTACATTGTCAATACAATGGTGCTGGCTGGCACTGCAATGGGGTTGCACCAGTAACACCCCAGCTTTGTCACAAGCCAAAATGGGTTTGGAAGCCATGCTGAACTTTTCTTCTGATAGGTAGTTCAAAGCTACCTGTCCTACTGACTGCAGATTGTTAATTTGGGGTATGCCTGTGTTGCTTTGCCTGCATCTGTCTGGAAAACGCTGTGTCTTGCACATGCAATATGAGGTTAATATGGTGACCTACTGAGCGGAGGAGGAGGAGGAAGAAAATAAAAAGAAATGAGAAACTAGTGCTCTACATAATTTGGAAAGTAGGACATTGGGACAGGGACACACTATATTTAACAGGGTATCAATCAAGAGGTCACTCATGTGGAATTGTTTGTGGATCAAACTGTCCATGAACAAGGTGTAACGAAGAGAGCTATAGATGTAGCAATATTAAGAATGTCATAGCTGTGGAAATAAATGCAGATTCTGTGAAAAAGAGTATGCTTGAGATCAAAATGGTCATGTGCTTATTTAACTGATGATATGAAAATCAATCCAATTTATTGGATAAAAAAGCACATAAAATGGGAATTTTAACTCTGGAGATCAGTCGGAATAAATGGTTTTAAGCTCTGTTGAATAATTCATGATTTCTCTGACTTACTTTTGTTCAAAAGTTAGGAATCTAGAAGGATTATTGCATATACCACTACATTGTCTTTCCAAGAAGAAACAAGTTCTGTATGAAGACAATATAGTGGAAAATTTAAATGCAGCTGTGGAAAAGGAGAGTTATATTAATCCTTTTTTTTTGTTGCAAGTAAACACTTGTATAAACTGAAACCCTTATTTAAAAAGTGCTAATTAGCATTTCAGTTCCTCTTCATGAAAAGCAATCACTTATCACTTCTAGTACATTATAAATAAACTGGTGAGAAGTACTTATATTCTTATTTACAGTGAAATGCGTATTTTTGACTTGTATTTTTTCAACTGGGAGCTGCTGCATTGCTATAGTCCTGCATAGTCAATTTGTTTTTTGTTTTTGTTTTTTTTTATCAGTAAAACACAGTGTGGGTGAAAATGTGTATCTCAAGAGCAACTCATTGTAAAAGGAAGTAATCTGAGAACTAATTAATATTGAAACTAAATTTGTAGTATGCCTATAATCATGGGAAGAACCAGTTGTCAGGCTAGCTGTTGTCCTTGTCGATGTACAAGTAAAGTTAAACTTCTATGTTAGCCTTTGACCTTGCAATGAAAAAAACCAATTTTGTACACATTAAACAAGAATTGTGGGGGAAAAAATGAAGTGTGTCTTCTATTTTCACTTTTCTTGTTATAGTAGCATTTGATATCACATAAGTTTAATCTTTAGGTTGTATGAGGCAGCATTTGCATTCTACATTCGAAATGGCTTCCAAGTGACTAAAACCTCTTCCTGATATTTTTTGCTGTTTTTGAAAGGATAGAGGAATTAACATTTTAAAATAGGGAAGCCATTTCTGGACCAACTGCTAGCTACTGAATCAAACCCCAGGAAAGGTATTTAAAGAGATTTTGGACTGCTGTATCTAATTTTTTTTTGTAACATAAATTCTTCTCCTTATAGATCTGTGAAGAACTGTATTTATGATATACATATTCATGCTCATTTTCTCTTAAGCTATATCAAGGAATTAAATACTTTCATACCAGTCTTGTTGTCAACTTTTACCTAAAAGCTGTTCTTCACAGATGATATCTATGGATGTGAGCAATTTAAAAACTGAATTGAAAGGTGAAGCTGCCTGAAGGTTTAACATTACAAAGCGAGAACTGTATTATTGCTGAATAAGGAATGTATTACTAGAGATCATGAGCCTGCTCCTTCATTTATTTGAACCTTGTAGTCTTTAAATTACAAGTTAAAGTGGGTATTTGCCACAGTTGCCTTGATTTGTTAAGTTTGCACAAGTGGTAGTGGTTACATGTGTTCATGTAAAGTGATTTACACAGCATGTAAGTAAACCTAAACAAAGTATTATGACAATTATGGCATTTTTCTAGTCAAAACAGAACAACATCTTCCCCACAACTACTGCCAAGGCCCTCTCAACAACTAGCAACTCCCTTTGCTGTAGATTGCCTGCTCTGCTGAATTTTTTTAGTTGTCTGCATGATTCCTAACGTGGCTGTGTCCTGAATCATATTGAAGACTAATAAAATTAAGTAGCAATGACTATCTGCTTTGGAATGATCAGTTCTCTTTGCCTGTGCTGTGTTCATGACTATGTGCAATATTTTCTCAAGAACTCATTTATGACTTGGTTGTGATGAGCTCATGACCTAATTTTAGATTTGATCAGCTCTTGTAACATTACATCCTTAGTACAACTGCAGCTGCTATTATTTGTGAAAATGGCAGTTTTTTGAAGCAGCTTCCTTCTTGCTAGATATACTATCTATACTCTATATTCTTGGGAGGCTGTGGTATTTATGAGAGCTAGGAGATCATACCAAAAGTGTGTGTGTAAAGAAAAGCAAGAGAATTCTCAAATATTCCCCCACATTGCCCAACAGCATTTGTGTCAAGTAAATTAAATAGTAAAAGGGAAAAAAAAATGGCAGTTAATTCAATAACAACAGACATGGAGACTTTGGATATTTTTTTTTAATGATTGGTATTCAGGAGGTCAACAGGAGTGTGCTGTGACAGCCGTGGAGCAAACGACAGTGGAAGAAGGATTCAGGAAGAAAAGCATGATATGATTTTGACTGGGGTAGAGTTGATTTTCTTCTCAGTCAAAAGTATGGTGCTATGTTTTGGATTTGTGCTGGAAAGAGTGTTGGTAACACAGGGATGAGAGGGGTGTTTTTGTCACAGCTGGGTCCCACTGGGGAAGAGGCTGAGGGTGCATGTTATGATGGGACAGAGCACTGCTGAGCCCAACTTACTGAAAGGATGTTCCATGCCAGATGGTGGCATGCTCAGCCAGAAAGTGCAGAGGAGAGGGACAAGGAGATTTCTGGAGTGGTGTGCATCTTTCAATGTCACTTCTACGTGTGACAGAGCCCTGCTTTTGTGGAGAACATCTGCCTGCCCTCGGGAAGAGGTGATTGAATGACAGTAATCTAACACTTAAAAGGCGCACCGGGTTATAAGGCACACTTCTGGGTGGCTGGAAGTCCATGGAATCAGTCCATATATAAGGCGCACCGGCCTATAAGGCGCATTCTTTTTTTTTTGTGGAAGGAAGGATCCGCTGCCGGCTCTCCCCGCCCAGTGGCTGGGGCCATGCCCCGTGGTTCTCCCTGCCCAGCTGCCAGAGCCATGCTCCCTGGCTTTGCACTTGCCATTGCCGCCCTGGCTCCCCTCTTGCCGCTGTCGCCCCCCTGGCTCTCCCCGCCCAGCCGCCAGAGCCGCTCCCCCCAACTTCCCCCGCGCTGCCCCGGCTTTGTGTTGCCACTGCTACCCCGGCTCCCTGCTTGCTGCTGCTGTCCTGGCTTTGCGTGTGCCGCTGGGGCCACACCCCCCGGATTTCCCTGCCCAGCCACCAGCCCTGTGGCCCTGGCTCTCCCCATGCCTGCCGGCTCTTGCTGTGGCTCTTGCGTCTCGCACTTCCGGGTTGGCAATTCTCCGGAATTTGTCCATATATAAGGCGCATCGGGTGATAAGGCGCACTTCTGGGGTAGGCTCGAAACTTCAGTCAAAAAGGTGCGCCTTATATGCGTGAAATTACAGTACTTGATTTTTACATTACCTGTTAAATTGTGTTTAGATAAACTCAGGTTTTTTCCTGTTTTTTTTTTTTTTCCCTGCCTATTTTTTCCCTCAGTTTTACCCATCCAGTTTTCTTCTCCATCCCACTGTGGGAGCTTGGTTGTCAACTGGGGTTAAACTGTGACATCTAGTCAGGGAAATGATCAAATGTTGGTCATTTTGTTCTATTTGGGATCTCAAAGTGTGTTTTTATTTTATTTAAGTGCAATGCGCGTCTGCAAGCAAACCGAGTTTGCAGAAAATGTTAATAGCTAAGTTCCCATTTGAATGCAAGTTTCATGCCTTCTTGTGATTAATTACAAGTTGTGATGTGATAGAAATTTCCCATTAGAATCGGGTAATAAAACAGCACCCTGCTTTTCAGAAATGTGTGAGCAACTGTTAAATGTTTATAGTTTAATGGTATTGTGATTGGGACAGCACCAAAAGTACTTGCAAATACTACTGGACATGGAGGCAGACAAAAGGAGAAACCTTAGCTGTGGAAGTCAAGTAAGGGTCAAACGGATGAAAGGATTTTTAGAAGAAATAAAAATAGAATTATCTAAAAGCAGCAGGCTTGCCTCTTCCTGCTAGGTTTTCTGATGTAGAAAATGCATCACTGCTCTGCTTGAGTCAGAGTGTGAAATACTTTCAGGTTCAACTTTTAGTATAATGAAGCGATGTTACTATTAGACGTGATTTGAAGAGGAGGAAACATGCTTGGTGCAGTTGTACATGTTAAACTCACAGTAAATGTATGAATAAGGAAGGATGGTGGTGATGTGACATAGGCTTTTTCCTGACTTGCTGTCTTATATCTGTGCTTTCACTTTCCTAATTTTTGTTTAGGAAAAAAAAAAAAAGACAAGAGCAGCAGAAAATAAAAATCCACAAAAGATTTTTTACCCAAAGTGCTTTCTATCTTCTGTAAGTTGCTTTTTTCCCTGGAATGTCTGGAAATGGAGATAGAGGTAGAAAGCATGTTCTATAGCAGAGAAGTCTCAGAGGGTGTCCTTAATTTTTTTGATCTTGAGAGCTGCCCTTTTCTAAAGGTGTAAAAATCCCTGGAGGTTACTTCACCATGCATTACAGTGAGAAAGTGAGGTTGGTGAGAGGCTACCTGTGAAACAGCAGCTGCTGCCAGCTGCCTCTCCTGCCTGGTGTGCAGTGCTCAGGTGAGGTGCACAGGGGATGATAACTGCAGGTCCTGCTATATCTTCCTTCGACCTGTCTCCCTTTCCTGGGGGATCAGTGAAATTACAGCTCCTCCAGAGGGATTGGGATTATTGCTGTAAAAGGGAGAGAAAAACAGGAAACCCATGCTGAACTGGGGGTGGGTGCACCCAAGCTATATTATTTGGATTTGTAGCTCTCTTGAGTTGCTCCTGAACTAATTTTTTGTTTTGTATGTTCATAAGCTTTTTTCATCTGTGCTGAATGAATTTTGAAGGGTTTTTTATGCTTTGATTAAATAGGATAAAAATGTTGAAAATGTTGGAAAAAAATCCAAGTACTTAAGAATTCCAGAATAAAAATGGTTTAAAGCCCTCACAACTGTTGTATCCTGAAGGTAGAAGCATTATATGGAAATGCTAAAGGTGTACCATCAGCTTAATTGAAATGTGATTGAAGGCATCAATGAAGTGTTTTAAAATATTTGTCACTTGTCATTATTGCAATAGACTTGCTTTATCAAGATTTGGCATTTTTATATCACAGACTTTCTAGCTGTCTAATGTACATTTGGTATATTGATGTAAAAATGTACATTTAAGGTATATATGTGTGTATTAGTGTTTTTACAACCTAAAACCTGTATTTTGTGCTCATTTCTGATCTCTACATTTTTATAATTGCGTAATTATTGCTTTTAATTATTAGTATTCCTTCTTAATGCTGTTTTTTCAAGGAAGTCAGAGCCAGGGCTTGAGAACTAATTTTTTTTCTGCACAGGTAAGTATTTCAAAGGAGTTAATGCAAATAAATAATAAAATATGTTAATTTAGAAACTTAGCTGACAATATATTTTGTCTTGATAATGAGAAAGTGAAGTTCATGTCCTTTCACAAATCCTTTTCTAGCCAGGGAAGGAATTAGGTCACAAAATTTTATTACAGAAGATACTTTATTTATGGCTGTGAGATGCTGTTTAGTGTTTTCTCTTCATGAGATACACTGTAGTTCTGAAACACCTGCTATGAATGCTCTAATTCTTATTAATTTTGCATTAGAAAGTTGTGTTGGAAGAAAAATGGAGCAGTTTATATTCAAAAACTGAGATTAAATTGAGAAATAATTTAATCCACAATTTCAAGTTCAGTTAAGCCAGCAGCCTCTTTGATTTGTAGAGTGAGTATATCTCTTTTGAAGAGAGAATACTCCTTGCTCTCTTTAGAGTTTTATCCCTAATGTCCATTGGGGAAAGACACCCTAATAAATATTATGGATGAGTGACCCTTTTCCTTTTTAAAAAATGCTTTCTTAATTTATGACTGCCACCAAAGAGTAGGCTTAGTGAAAGCAAATGTAGAGTGAGGTGCTAGCAGTGATTGTATTGCAAAGCAAGGAGACATTTCTGCAAAGATTGTCTAGCGAGGGAAAGTGAGTGTTAGCTGTATGGGAAGAGGTGACATTTGGTTGCATGAAAGCACTCTAGGGTTCCTCATGACATTTGTTACTTCCTCAATAATTTAAAATCAGGTGGTGAGTAATGATGCTGTATTTATCTACCCTATTTAGATTGCTAAATGACAAATTTCTTGAAGTTGAGGAAAATCTTTCATGTTCACCAAAAGCTGTGCAAGGCTAGTTCAAATGTAAGCAGAAATAGGTCTTTAGTGTGAGGATCTGGACTGATAGACTAAGCTTCAAAATCCTTTCAATATGCAATGATGAAAGATGAAAAGAACTTGTATATACAACTTATATATACTTGCTAAGTAGCTATTTCCTTAAGTCCTAGTCTGTAGCCATTGCCTTTCATGATGTTAGTGGATTTTTATTTGGAGACAAGGTTGTTTTTATTGAATCTGTAAAGTTCTAAATGCTCCAGGGCTGTTTTTTCTGATAGTCTTGTAATTCTTAGCAAAATAAGAGACTCGGTCAAAGCAAGAAAGTGTAACAGCTGAGGTGTAATTAATTTTACATGCTGGAACTCATTACCGTGTGTAAATCTACATTATTTGAATGTTGACATGCTAATTCATCTTTCCAGGATTGCAGGCTAAAAACTGGAATGTTCTAGTTTTATCTAATTTTAGGACACTTAGGTATATATTATACTGACGCAAACTAGAAGGCCTGAAGGAAAAAAATCAACTGAGAGTGTCATTCTGATTTCTCTGAGCTTGTTACAGACCTATACAATTTTGGGTTCACATCAGCAGGCTCACTTATAAGAGGAAGTAGGTACACAAGTGATACTCATTCTCCTGGTCTTTACATTCACATCATCATGCTATTGGCAAGGGATTCCTGAAAATTGTCTTTGCCTCTGGTAGCAAGGGCAATACAGCCTTAAGAACACTTGTAGAACACCTGTATTGTTTTCCTGCCCATTTCCTCTAGAGTGCTGACATTCTCCATGTTCATCTTGGCATTCAAGGTTTTCCCTCTGTGTTGGAGCTGCTCTGTAACAGTAAAAGCTTATTTTTGAAAGAAATGGGATGAGTTGATTTCTTTTATGTAATTAACACAGAATTGTTGACTTCTGTTTTATTTATGACTGCCTTTATGAATGATGGTATCAACAAAAAGATTGAATGAATTCTGTTTTTAGTAGAAGCAAGTCTTAAAGGTAGGCCAAGTAAAGGTTAACTTAGTTGAGATGTACTGCTATTTTTTGCAATTACTGGGATTCAGGATTTCTTCACATGGAGAAGCATGTACATTTAGTTATCAGTTCCTGGGTTTAAATTATTTGCTACAGGATATGCTGATAGTGGAGACTAGGGGGAATCAAAGCCAAGATTTGAAAGGGATTCATGACCTTTGTTTTGAAGAGGATAAAGAACTTTTGAGAAGGATATGTTGGAAGTATATGTTGGAAGGATATGTTCAAGTATTTTGCCAGTCAAAGTGGCATTTGAAAGTTAGCTGCTCGTACAAAAGTGCCAGACAGGCTTTTCCAGACAACATTGCACACTTGACTAATTTTTCCTTAAGAGATCTATGCTCTTTCCCTTAAGAGTCCAGTGCACTTGAGGCTACTGGGACTCACACTGTAAATAATGTGGTGAATTGTGTCTTGGAGCTTGATGATTATTGCTAGGAGAAAACAGTTTACTGAAATAGTAAAAGATAATGGCTTGTGTGCTCTTGAGAACCTTGGAAACTAATGTGGGGGAGTGGAATCTTGTACTGAAAAATGTACAGAAATTAAAACCAAGAGTGTATCTCACTGGAATTTTTAATGGATAAGGTCCATCATAAAGTTTCTGCATCGAATTCTTTATTGTGCATTTGTGGGATTGTGGAAGACTTGTTAAAAAGGACCTGGGTAGGTCATCTAGTCTGAGCTCATGCTCAGAGTAGGACTGTAGTCAGTGTTAAGTCAGCTCAGCTGTTGTGTGGTTTAGCCAAATCTTGAGAACCTTCAGGACTGGAAGTTCCATGATAGTCTGAATGGATGTGTTCCAGTGCTACATTAACATCCAGACCTTGTGTCTCATGTTCAGACTGAACCTTCAGAGGCTGATGGCTGACGCAAGTGATTGATGGGAGTGGCGTCCAGTGAACTGTTTGGTCACAAAATATGTCAATAGAATACTTTGGGTTGGAAGGGATGAAAGATCATCTGGTTTCTAACATCCTTGTCATGTGCAAGAACACCTTCCACTGGTCAGGGTTGCCCAGGGCTCATCCAGCTTGGCCTTGAACACTTCTCAATTTCTCTGGGCAATATCAACGTTCTTTTGTTTATTTTTCTTAGCCGGACTTGTAAAGATGCATACTATAATTGAAAGTTGATTCCAAATACTTGTTTCAGAAGCTAACACCAAGAGTGTATGTAGAGATACAAAATAGCTTCTTGCCCCAGATAGAAAACATTTCCATTTAGCAAATACTATGATTTTTGGGAAGTATATATTAAATTTGCTATTCTTTGAAGGTAGAGAAGGAAAAAGGTGAGCTTTCCCTGTCACATAAGCTCATATCATGCAAACATTGCTAAATTTCTGAATTTTTGGATCTTGTATTATCGATCTCAATTTAACGATTTTCAGTCAATTTGCAGAAGGTTGTTAGGGAAGATGTCACAGAAAGAAGTTTGATCAATGAAAATGTAATGTAGTATGACTTTCACTCATGATGATAAACATGCTGTTTGTGGACAGTATCATAATTGTTGTAGATTTGATTACAGCTTTAGAATACCAAATATTTTGTAACATATTCCTTGTTATCTTACCACATATGGAATGCTGTCTTTAGTATCTTAAAACTCCTGGAGTATGGCTTGAATGGTTCATCTCCAAAAGCCTTACAGAGTTTCTACTCTTTTATGACTATGAAAAATCAGTAGTTGTTAACCTACAACTTCACGTTTGCTACATCCTGCATAATTAGGAAAAAAGCTATGATAAATGCTGTGATTATTGGTGAGAACAGAGACTATAGCCATGCTAAGTCCTTGCAGCTTTCTTAAGTATTTTGCAGTCTAAATCTGGTGCAAGATCCTTGTGTTGGTTTATCAGAAGAAACACAGTGGATGAAGCTGCTGTTCTTTCTACAAATACCTGTAATGTGTTATCTCTTTTCCAGATGCTGACATTTAGGCTACAACTACATGACATGAGGCACAGTCCCTGTAGAGCTTTGAATGAGGGTACTTAGATGATCAAACTGTTAGAAATGCATCCCAGCACATAATCTTTGGGATAAATATTCCTGTTGAGAAGCAGAAGGTATTATTCAAGGGAGAACTGTGCTAATTTTGGTTTCTTGCTCTGCAGATATGCCCTAAACTCTTTTTGCTTCTAAGTAACATATAAAATATATTAAATATATATTTTTTCCCTTATCAACCTTGCAGCGGAATATTTTTCTAAAAATTTCTCTGGATTTTTCAATGAGAATCTGATCCAACAAAAGAATGCTTAAGCAGAAGCTCAGCTTAGCTCAGGGGATCACCAACTTTAAAAGCTGCTTTACTGTCACTTTTAAATAGGATAAAAGTTTGTATTCTTTTTCCTGCAGTGAATAAGGCCTTCTTGGGTGTTGATGTAGTGTGGGGTGGATGTGTGGTTTTTTTGTTGTTGGTTAGTTTTTGGTTTTTGGCTTTTTTTTGGTAAGGAGTGGTGTTTGAGCAGAATACTGTTCTGTTCTCTCTGATAAAAGCAGTGTGGATGTGTGGGCCAGGGACGTTCTTTCTGTTGATGAGTAAATGTTTACTGGCTTTATTTTACACAAGTGATAAATTATTTGATATTATGACACACAATAGTGAATGACTAAATCTTTACTTGTACTAACTATAGTAAATGGATCAGTTTTATGTGCAAATAGGCACATAAAACCATCCCCAGATATATTTATCTAAAATACTTAAACTTACTTTTGATTAAAAAATCCTAGTGATATTTTAAAAATAAATGTTTATAACTTTCAAGGTAATATGTTATTGCTAGCCATCTTCTGGTAATGGTGTTGGTAGCAATATGAGAATTAAAATAGAACTGATGTATACAAAGAAAATTTTTAGCAAGATTTAATATTTAAAAGCAAATGTATTTCTATAACCAAAGCTCTGCTGGCTGTATTTGAACTGGATCATATTAACATAGGAGTCCTATGTTTGTGTAAAACTTAATGCAGTGTTAAGACTGAAAATGAACTTTGGATAATCTAGTGTTGGGATGAAAGACATCCTTGCATTGTGCTTCTTCATAACTTTGTAAATTCACAAGCAATGACATGCTCTTAAAATTACAAACAATGTTATTTTAAAACTTAATTTGACTTATTTAATAGTGGGCACAAAATGAATATCAGGTTCAAGGAAAAGAACTTGCAGCTGGAATTTTGTGTGGGAAAATGTGATCTCTAAAAGCAATTTCTGTTATTAGTAATGAAGTAGACTCCACTGTAAAGTCTTTTGTGTGTCATGTGAGCACAGATGTTTGGGTTTTTTGATGTTATCAGTAATCATAAAGCAAAGTTTACCTTTGTTTTTCTAGTGAAACCTTTTGGGTGTGTTCATTCAAGGCTTCTCTTTGTTCCGAGAGTCTTGGGCTTTGATACTCAAACACACTTGAACATCCTGGATGTTCCTGTCTGAAGCCTGGCAGCAGTGGTTGAACCCACGTGAGCCTGTGGCTGTAAGCATTTCTCTTGTCTTTACAATCCACATTGACATGTCTTGACAGCTTAATATTTGTTAGCCAGCAGGCTACTGCTTCTCAAAATGCAAACACTTTGGGAGGATACACAGAATGTGTTTAGTGTAAAGCCACTGTACCCTGAGCACTTCACTGCAGAGTTCTACACAGATAGCTTCATCCAAATAATTTTCATTTAGTTTTAAGTAGAAAGCTTACAGATATCTTTAATTTTTTAGGTATGTATTGAAGCACAATCTTCAGCAACAGGGGTAGAATTAATTCATTGCTCCGTGTGCTTGCTTGACAGAAAATTTTGACCTAATAAAGCTATTATATTCATCTAAAGCATTTGATTCTTGCCACAGTCTTTCACTTAAATATCTGTAAAAAACAGATCTCTGTGTGTTTGCAACACTTTCCTCAGTGAAGAGAAATGCTTTTCTTCCCCTTAGGATGCAATTGTAGGCTGTAGATGATAACTAAAAAAAAAAATTGAAACTAGGCAAAGACTTATTAGGTGCAGATTGGTTTAGAACTTTATCTTATGGAAGTAAGGAATTGAGGGAACAGTTCCAAAACTTGAGCCTGAAAGTAATATTTTCTTTTTATGGTCCAACAATTACTATGTAATCAAATTTGGAGATGCTCAAAATAACCCACATAAGATTAGATTCTGTATCATTAGGATTATACTTATATAATAATAATTTTGTATGAAAAATATGCACCTCAAAATGAGAAATGAGTTAATGTGTTACTGAAGCTTCCTGAAATGAATGCCTGACTCAGTAAATTCATTTTATGTTTGAACACTTAATCCATCTAAAGATTTTCTGATAGTATTCTAGAAGTTAGCAAGTAATAGAAAATAGATTCATGTATTTGTTCATTTTTTTTTGTCTTTGAGCTTATTTGCAGTAAGTGATTTAAAAAAAATGTAAGTTTGTGTAACATTTGCTGATTGCCACCATTGCTGTGATAACTTTCACTTGTGGCCAACATAATCCTCTCCTGGAAATGCAGAATTGCAAGACTTTAGTTGTGTGGAATAAAAAATGTGTCTCAGAGGACCTGCAGTTGCCAGACCTCCAAGAGGCAAGGGAAGTGTGGTCTGTTGATGGGGTGCGTCTCTGCTCATCCAGCTCTGCAGGAGAGCAGGAACATCATGTTCAGAATCTGAAAACAGATGTGAGGTGAAGGGATTAACCTGTTGCATTTGCCTTGCACTCTTAGCTTGAGGTCACTGCTGTTACCTTGAGTTTATCTTGGTATCGTCTGCACACTGACCTTCAGTCTGGCTTTATCTCAGAGCCAACTGGCTGCCTTAGAAATACTGCACTGCAAAAGAAAGTGGGAAGGCTGGCTGCTCTCACACTCCATTCCTAGGGCAATATGGAAATCTGGCAGCTGCAGTTCAGAGAAAAAGGTTAGGAGGCAATTAGAGTAGAGTAATTCAGTAATAGCATTTGTTTTTCTTCTATTCTGTTAAATTATTTGGCTTCCAAAATATTCCTCACAGAATGTTGAGAAAATTTTTCTGTAACCTTTTGTAAATATGTTAACTTTAAGGATTTATCATCCAACTGGGAAATACTGAAATATTTTGTTTGAAAGAAAACAATCCCCACACAATAACAAAACCTGTTAAGTTTTCTTGAGTACTAGATTAACTGGAAGAAATCCAGGTGATTTCTTGGAGTTACTTGTTGCTAACAGCAATCATAATTTTGTGTTTCACTGTGCCAATTGAGTTTTCAGTCTCAGCATGGATGGAGTTAATGACAAAATGTTCTCTTCTTTTTGCTTTCAGAGATTAGAAAATACAGATTAAACTGTTTTATGCTGTGCAAACCCTCGTGACCCCATAATTGTGTCCTGATTCTAGCAAAATACACAAACACCGTCTTGTGGAAAAAGCAATAACTTTGTTGCTGCAAAAGGCACAGAAAAACCCCAGGGTGCCAAGTTGGAATGCTCCAATGCTAATTAAGACAGTCATGCAGATCTGGAAACTGTTAAAGACAAGATTGTGACTGTCCATCTCTGCCATTAAACAGAGGCTCTTTTTGGGCATGGTAATAAAGTCATCAAATCTATGTATCAAGAAGAGGAGTGAAATTTGCCCTCTGAAAGTAGAAATTCTCAAGAATTATGGCTCTTTTGAAAATGCAATTCTCTGCTTAATTTCAGGAGGTTATTTCTAGTCTTTAGAGAACATTCCAAAAATTAACATAACTCTCCTAGTTTTGTATTATCCAAGAGGAGGTGACAAAGATGATTAAGGAACTGAAGTATCTCTCTTATGAGGAAAGGTGGGAGAGCTGGGTCTGTTCAGCCTCCAGAAGAAACAACAGAGAGGGGACCTCACCAGTGTCTGTCAGTGTCTGAAGGGAGGATGGCAGAGGGATGGAGCCGGGGTCTTGTGGTGCCAAGCAATAGCACAAGAGGCAATGGGCAGAAACTGATGCACAGGAACATGAGGAGGAACTTCTTTACTGTGGGGGTGACCAAGCACTGGAACAGACTGGCCAGAGGCTGTGGAGTCTCTTTCACTGGGATAACCTTGTTTGAGCAGGGGAATTGGGTCAGATGACTCACTGTGATCCCTTCCAGCCTCGCCCATTCTGTGAGCCTGAACAGGAAAACAAAACAAGCATCAGAGCTCCTATCTTAAGTGTGGGTTTTTTGGTGTTTTTTTCCCACTTTTGTCTTACTCTCTCGAGAGCACCTTAGAGGTGTATAGAAAGGTCTGCTCAGGGAACTAATATGGATGATTTTTAGAACCTTCTAAGTGGATAGAATATTGGTTAAGGATCTCTATAGCACAGATGGCTTGATTCAATTGTATAAGGGAGCAAAGTGAGCATTCTTAAAATATTTGCTTGTTTTAACATGACTTAGCAATGACATCTGTTCAAAGGCTCTTTTGAAAAAGGCAGGTCAGTGAATCACTGTGAAATTCCAAATTTAACTTTGCTATTTTGGTTTGTTATGATTGGCTCATGCTGCTTTTCTGGGCATACATGGGCTATTCTCTTCAGTGTGAAAAGTGATTAGTATTCTGAACTACAACAACAGTATCTCATTAAAATCATTAGATGTCTTTGAATCTACTGGCAATGCCTTAAATTCTGTGTTGCCAGTTGTGACTCGGTTTTTGTTACACTGAAGAAAGTTTTGTGCTGGGAAATTTTTGTTCCTTGTTCGACTCAAGGGAATTGAAGTATTATATGACTGCAGGAAATGTGCTGTACTAAGACTGAGCCAATGACATTTTCAGCATCTGTATTTCCCTCAGCTGTTGTTTGATGTGTAGTGGCTGGTTGGGATACATGGAGTACCAGCTGTTGAATTGCTGGAGTGGAGGTGCTTACCCACTGCTCCCAACTGTGTCCTTGAGGACCTGTTTCTAATACTGTTTCTTCTAAGGATTATACTTATGCAGCCTTGTCCAACTACTGAGAAAATTCTAATGTAACTAATTTTTTTGCACCCAAAATTATTTGCTGTATAAACCACCTCACCATTTGCATAACAGCTTCACCATTAGGTATTAGGACATGACTATGTAGGTGTTATGCAGTTTGGATCTTATTTTTAGAAGGGATCATTGCTGCAAAGTACTGAGGAATTGTCAGCATCTATGTTGTGGAAAGCAAGCATGAGTAAAAAATAATCATCATCTGCAAGGTCTTTTTAACTTGCTATTTAAAAAACATTGGTTACTTATTTCAACACCAACCAGAATATAATGAAAGACTAAATGAAAGCTAACTTGTCAAGAAACCAAGCCCTATGGTCTGATTTCAGAGTGTGATAATGTCTCACATGTGCTGTTCTTTGAAGGATTATGAAAAAGTTAGACTTTCCTGAAAAATCTAACTCAAAAATTAGAATTTAAGAGGCTGTGGCCTGTTCTTTACTTACATTGCAGCTGTTTGATTTCTTTATGGACCAAAATGATCTTTCAATGACTTACCTGTCAGTTACAGAATCTTAGAATATTTTAGTTTGAAAAGCAGCTGTGGTGGTTGCTTTGAATCCTGTTTAAGCAGCAGCAGACTGGAGATGCTCACAATTTACCTGGACAATCTGGAGTTTGTCCAAATGAATTTTGTTTGCTTCCAGGAATAGTTTCCACAGTCTCTGGGCAACCTATCCCAATGACTGCTGCAATGGTGAAATTTCTGTACCTAAACAGAATGCCTCTTTTTGTAACTTTCTTGCTTCTGTGCACTTTGCAGAGAAAGTCTGGGTCCATCTTCTCTGTATGTTTCCAATAGGTGACTGCCATCTAATTTTATTTCAAAAAATGAATAAATAAACCTGCATAAAGCAGCTTATAGAAAAAACCCTGGAAATGTACATAGCAAAAGATGGGCCTAAGACAGACAGCATCTTAGCTTTTGGAATAGCCCTACTTGTGCATGAGAACTCATTTGCAACTAAATGCATGTGTTGGTTCTACCGCTACATTTACTCATGGGTAGGGCAAAAAAAAAATTAAAATGTAGCCACTAATTCAACCTGGGTGTGAATTAATAAATACATGTTAATGCTTACAAAAGACAGAACAGTCTATAAGTCTTATTGTATAGAAAAATGTGCAAGTATTTTTTTCTTTTTGGTAAAAACCGCAGCATACTTAATCTTAGCATTACTTAATCCTCAGCGCTGGTGAAAACCAGTAATCTGCTATATGCTGTAGAGCTGGGATGTTGTACTGGAAGTGGAACTCAAAATAGGGATTTTATCATCTCTAAACACTTTGAAAATTGACTATAATGTTCAAAACAGGAAACTATATCCTTTTAGCTTTCTCTGAAAAGTCAAGGTTCTGTATTCTCAGACTCTGTAAGAGATGTAAAGAAGGAAATCTAGGCTGAAGCCATAAGTGTAATGAAGATGTACTGTGTTTCAGTCTTTCCGTTTGCACTTTGAATAATCTCATTTCACAGAACAGATACTGCATGTCAAGCCAAATTTTATCATATCTTGGAGCCCTCAGGACTTTTATGACTTCAGCTACTGTAATCTTCTTTCTGTTCTTTATTCTGTATTTGAGTTCTCAATTCAAGTTATGAATCAATTGTGTTGCTCCTGTATTTATTATAGATTGAATAGTCTGGGGGAGTCATGCTCAGCAATGCACACTATCCCTCTTGATTTTCTTAAATCAAACTTGTTTGAGAATTATTTTGCTTACAAGTAGATGCTTTTTTTTCATACATTTGATTTAGTCTTTTACTAAAATGTAGTCATTGTTTCATAACCAATATAAAGAACAGTATGGCTTGTTTTGTTTTATAAAGGATTTTTGACTTTTATGGCAGATTCCTCTCGCTGTTCTCCTAATTGAAACTTTTTTTCACAGTTTCTCTGTAAACTGTAAGCAAAATGTTGCTGATAGCTGAGATAGTTTCTGCCATATCAAAGTACATCTTTAAATTATATCCTATTTAAAATACAAATAAATACACGAAACTGTTCTAGGTAGAACCCTTTGAACACGGCTGTTGCTATTATCAGCACTGAAGCTTGTAACAGGAAAATATTCATCTCTTGGATTAGTAGTACTTGGTCATTGCTGTGTGTTAGCACATCCTTGTCCCCATGAACTTGAGACCTTGTAATGACATTGGCAAGAAACAAGATTTAATATGAGGTTTCTATAAAAGTTCTTTTGTGTTCCTAAAAAAAGTCTGAAAACCTACCAAATATGCACGTTTTGGGTAGGACATAAAGATAATGTGAGGGATGGGGAGGAGTTACTGCAGAAGAAAGAAAGAAAAATAATTTCTTCTGAACCTGAAATTTTCCAATAGAGATGCCACAGATTTGAAAAGAAAAACTAATAGGAGTGGAACAGCAAAACATAAAATATTAATTACTTGAAGCTTCATAGCTATGACCATGAATAAATGGTAATTAATAAGGATACTGGGAAGCATCTGATGTGAAGGTCAGGCTGACTTATGCTATAATCAATGTATAAGTAATTATATTGCTCTTTCTGATTCCTTTAGAAAGGACTGAGCTGTGAAAATAAAGGCTTTTAAAAATGTTTGGAATATGCTGTTGTTGAAAGTAAAAAGTGCCATGAAAAGGAGACCAGATACAGGATAGAGAACAGGCGATGGACAAAGACACAGATGCATTCCTCAATGTTGAAATTTGAAAACTGAATAAAAAACCCCCAGGTTTAGAAATAAGTTGAGGAGATTAGTGCTGCCTTTCTACCACCTTGTACTATCACACTAGAGACACTTAGCCATGAAGTCAGGACATATTCTGCCAGGTCTCTGCTTCTGCAGCTTATCATTTTTCTCCTGCATAAGATATGAACCTCCTGTAGCTTTAAAACAGCTAGGAAGCAAGTCTTGCACACACTCTACAAAACTCCTGCAACACGAAGTGCTAGCAGGGGGATAGCTGTGAAATTGTATCTGACAACAGAAGCTCTGTGGTAGGAAAAGCTGTATCATTAGTGCTCGGCAAACCTTTTCAAAGCGAGGCACAGAGTAAAAGGGAAGCTAAATTGGTAATGCTGAGGCCAGGTGCTCTTAATGAAATGGTAAAAGGCCAATATAAAGCTTTATGAAGTTTATAATTCTACATGTAACAAAGCGAAAGAGAAGATGCTTTTTCCTTCTGAATTTCAGCCCAATACGTTGCTCTAACAGATCAAAGCTGTTTGAGTTTACACTGTGGGGATAATCCTTCTTTTACAAGAGATCTGCTGTGACATCAGGCAGCATTTGTTTGTGTGATGTGAGCTGTGGCAGTAGTTGTCTGACAACTTCTTAGTTTTTTTGTGTTGTCTCATGTTCCAGTGATTATAGGATGTGACTGTGGGCATGTGATGCAGATTTTGCTGTCTCTGTTGCCAGGAGCAATGTTAGACAATGCCTGTGTACAAACATGTAATCTGTAACATCAGCAGTGTTGCCATGGCATGTCAGTGCTGTCTTCCTGTGCTCACTGCTAATGGCCTAAAATGGCCCCAAATATGATTGTTATTAATTGTCTTAGGTTACAGTACAGGATATGATAAAAGGTATCTATTCTATCACCATCTGTTGAGGATGGGGGCAGTGATCCTTATCTCTGGGAGAGATATTCTGCTAATGGGCCATGCATTGAAACCAAGAGGGGCATTACTCTTTATCTTTTCACAACCCATCCTTCCTCCCAAGAATTATCTTCTGCTAATGGCCCATTAAGTCCCACAGTGGTACTGATAAGATTACTTCATTCCATTAGAAGTTGCTTCAGCCAGGAAGAAGAGCCCAACATTTCTTACCAAAATAAAACCAGAAGTTCTGGAACACTAAGGTAGCCCTTTTTCCCCTGGGCTCCAGAAGAAAACCAAACTTTTCCACATCATAACTAAATCTTCGGAAGAAAAACTGGAGCCTTCTCCAAGAGCACTGCTTCAACTAAACCACATCGGTCACTGCAGGAAGACTGCAGTCACCATTTAATTTAACTGAACCACATCTGTCACTGCAGAAGGACTGCAGCCACCATTTAATCAGACTGCTACCAGCACTCTGCGAACAGGGTGTCAGGTTGTATTTTAACTTTGTCAGTGTTTGTTTTGTTGTAGTATTGTATTTCTACTTCAATTTTCTTAGTAAAGAACTGTTATTCCTAACACCCATATCTTTTCTTGAGAGCCCCTTGATTTCAATATTATAATAATTTAGAGAGAGGAAACTTTATATTCTCCATTTCAAAGAAAGGCTCCTGCCTTTCTTAACAAACACCTGTCCTATAAACTAAGACATTAATACATTGAAATATTTCAAGTGTCAGCCTCTTTTGAAGACTAATCAATCTCTGTCAATGAACTTGTCTCAGGATGAAATTTTCTGTGCTGGAGAGTTGTTCATTCACATTTCGTGGATGTGTCTCAGCTGCCCACAGCAGAGACAGGAGCATTCAGTCCCTCTCCTGTGTGTGCCTCGGGCACCCTGCAGTTGTCTCTTAGCCCATATAAAAGATCACAAATCCTAGCCCCGACCTAAAAGACATGGATGGTCCATGTTCTACCAATTTTTCCTCTATTCTCTGTCCAAACCTGCCATGCTGCATAAAGCCATAAGCTCCAAGGAATAGCACTGGAAAAAGAGCTGTAGCTTGACCTTTCTTGGTCTCGTCTCAAAGGGCACTGAAGTGAAACTACCTGAAGAGCTGTAAAGTCTCTCTTGTTTGTCTGGCTTTCAGCACAGTAACAGATTTGTTGTTCTCATGTTGTGAGCTCAAAATTACAATGTTTTTTCATTTAACATTACTGCATGCTGGGAGGAGGAAGAAGATCAGGTCTCAACACCTGCTGCTTTCATGTCTTGTTAGGAGACAGTCACTTCACGGAAAACTTCATGCTGGGTACTTAGAATAAATAGCAACCAGCTGCTTGCATTTCTTTTACAAAAAGTCAAGCATAATAAATGCTTGTTCACTGCAAATTAATGTGAGAAGGAATGTCAATTTCTTTAAGTGAATGGTTGCTCTCTTATTTATTTAATTGTGGAATGGTACTGTCTCCCAATGCAGACAATTTATAGCCTGGAAAATCTCATTAGGATTATGGTGATTTTCAATGGTTTTCAGAGGTGTGTCAGACCTTATCAGGAAGAGGGTCAACAGGTAAATGAATCATGCTAATGGTTTTACTGGCATTTCTTTCTTGCAAACATCTGCTAGCCTTATAAAACTACTGAGGGGATTATGAGGTGGTATGTGCTGAATGTAGAGTTGATTATACAGAGATTTTTGTTATTGCTGAGCAGGACTTACACAGACCCAAGAACTTTTCTGCTTTTCATAATGACATGCTACTAGTTGGGTATGTGTGGGGGGTTGGGGGAAGACACAGCTGGGACAGATGACATGAATTGACAAAAGGAATATTCCAGATCATAAGGAATCATGTTCCATGTATAAAGTGGGGAGAAGAAGCAATGTGGGGGGATGTTTGGAGTGATGACGTTGGTCTTCCCAATTACTTGTTGGTCTTCCCAACTACCAAGCTATCTGTGATGGGGCCCTGCTGTCCTGGGGATGGCTGAAATCCTGCCTCCTCCTTGGAAGCAGTGAATAAATTCATTGTTTTGCTTTGCTTATGTTGGTTTTTCTTTCCCTATTAAAGTTTATCTCAACCCACTAATGTTTTACCTTTTACCCTTCAGATTCTCTCTGATCCGGCAGGTGGGGGAGTGAGTAAGCAGTTTTGTTGGTCAAACAGGTGGGCAGCTTATGCATGGCAGACACCCATTTTGTTGATAAAAGACCAACCAGGAAAACATGCTTTATCTATCTCCATAAGAAATAGAATACCTTACTCAAGTGTTTGGATGTGCCTAAGTTGCAAAGTAAGCAATGCTGGAGAGGATGCACAAGGATCATTGAGTTCAACTCCTGGCTCTGCAGAGAACCGTCTGCAAGGGTCACCCCATGTGCCTGAGAACATTGTCCAGATGCTTCTGGAACTCTGTCAGGCTGGTGCTGAGAAGATGGACACAGACCCCCCGCCCCCGGGGAGCCTATTTCAGCGCCCAACCTCCCTCTTGGTGAAGAACCTTCTTTTAATAGCCACCTTAAACCTCCCCTGCCAAAACTTCAGGCCTTTCACTCAGACTGTGTCCAGAGAGAAATTAAATATATAGCTATAAATTAAGACAAATCCCATATTTTACAAGTTTTGACTTAGAATAGCTCTGTTGTGAGTTTTTCTGTGTAAACAAGGTTAGATGGCTGTACTGAATCTGGGTTCTTGATGAAGACAGCTTTAAAAGTGGTCCAGTGACTGCAGAACACTTATACAGAAAAGAAATGCTTTATTTTGTATTAACTCTGCTCACAACATCAATTTAGCTGCTGATTTGAAATGCCAATGTTTTTTGAGTATATACAATTTTTAGGTTAAATTGCAGTGTTATAAGTGAAGGAAATATTCAGAGACTATTTCTGTAAGGAAGTGTGGTGTGCAGTGCTGTTGATCCTCAATCATGTCATAACAGGTGGTTTCATAGCAAAATCTTTATGATACATAAGAACAAGTCCTTTAAATAAGGTCTCAGCAGCTCTTCTGAGCCAAAAGCCAGGAGTAGTAAAGCAATAGCACTTCTTTTTAGTCAGGAAGAGAAACAGAAATATTTTCTGAATCAGAATGTTGATTAAAGAGAGAATGAAATCCTCTTTTTGGAACATACTCTTTGGTTTGCATCACAATTCAATGGGCTGTCCATCCAGGAAGAAGGAGCACACTCTCATGGGTCCCTCTACCTCTCTAGCGAACTTGTGGGAGGACTGAGGTCATTCACACTACTTATTCCTCCTGAAATTAAGCAGGAAAGTGGCTTCCAGCTATTAATTAGGAAATTCATAGATCTGCTAAAAACAATGGAGTTAATCACAGGATTTTAATTGTAATATATAATAGGGTTATTTCAAAATTGGTTCTAAGTTTTCAATTGAGTAACACTTCAGAAAAGTCTGAAAAAGTGTCTGCAGCAGGCACTGAATTTGCTGCAGCAAGGAAATCTATTCTGAATTGCTCTACAGGTTTGCTCTTGGTGTTGGCTGTGGGAGTATCTGTAGGCATTTAAGATGCAAATGAGAAAGGACATCTTTCACTTTAGTCTTAGCAGACATAAACAGTTTCCATATTGGAAGATTGGAAAAAAACATGTTCTACACATTTTAGTCCAAGACAGTATCTTCTCACTGATCACCTGATTGTTTACTGATGTGGTTTTTTTTCAGTCAAATTAAACACACAGTTACTTTATCTAAATCCTACCCTTTATTGAAGGAACACATGCTTGTTTCTCTTAATCCTTCTGGAACATTAATTGGTCTGAGTTTTAGAAAGAATCTGCCTCTGCAGTTGAGAATTTGATTTATCTCTTGTTTTATTTCCCACTGACTGTGTAATAGCTGTTTGGATCTTAAAAAAAAGAAAGCTTAATCACTACACAATGCAAAAAAATGAGGGAGAAATATGATGGGCTTGAAATGCATGTGGTATCTCTGTAATCTCGACAGGAGTGGGAAATCATCGCTGGTTCTGAGAACTTCAGTACCAATTATGGAGGCGAGCTTTATAACAAAATAGCTGTCACAAACCGGTTTTGAGATGGGATAAGCAGCATTTCAGAAGTACATCTTCTAAAGTGATTTATATATTGGCAAAGTAGTGACTGCACAGAAAAGGTGAGAATTGCATCACTTAAAGAGGACATGAGGATGGAGCAGAGGTTTTATGAGAAACTAGCTACAAGGAGAAGCTCTTAAAGAATGGAAAGAAAAGCCCATTTGTACCTAAATTTTCCCTTTAGATCTTCAGGATGGTCTCAGGTCAACATTTGGGTTGAAGAACTGTGACTTTTATTAAGATTCACCAGTAATAGGTCTCAGGAGGATTTTGAATGAGAGTACGTGTGTGGGGGAGGGGATGGCATATTGGAGTGTGAAGGCTTTTTGCTTTTATTTTTTTTAGCAGAGTGGGCAGCATGGACGGAGTGTGAAAAAGCAGCAGGAGAAGGAGACAAATAGGCGTTTCTGACTAAGTTGTTGTGACAGGAGGCAAGGTGCAAGGGATAATTTAGGATGTTAAACCTTTAAGACCAGACCTGATCTGATATGGCAACACGGAGGAAAGTACTGTAGAGGTTTGAAGGAAGGATGTAATTTGAATAAAGAGAGAAATTGAACAGATGTTTATTAGAATTTCCAGAAAGCAGTGCTGAGATGAAGTTTTAATGTTTTGAGTGTGGGTGACTGCTAAAAGCCATCGGACAAAGAAAACTTAGCTATCCTTTATGTTGATAAAAGTTTAGTGAAAGATATGTGAGTGAAAGTGAGAGGCTTTGTGGTGCTGCAAAATTAAATAATGATGACAATAGAGGGTTTGTCAAAAGGAATGGAAAAATGCTGTTGTAAGAGGAAAAAGAGGTATATTTTGTCCATTCCAAACTGTGGCTTGCCACCATTCAGTCAGGACATATGCTAGCTGACAAAGGAGAGATCAGATTAACTAATAGATGCAAAGGCATTAAAACATGGGAGACTCAAATAAGAACACAATAGGGGAGAAGCAGCAGACTCTGAAGTTCTTAGGACAGAGGCACAGCAAAAACTGAATTTCAAATATTTTGCTGCCTGGCAGCAATTGTCACCTACCTATTTTCACATCACAGTCCAGCTGGTTTTTCCTTGCCTTATGTTATATGTGGTATTGTGAATCCTTAACTCTTGTGCACAGGAGGGGTGAATATGTCTTGAGTTGTATTAAGATAAATACTTTGCTTGAAATGCAATTTAATACAACTAATTGAAACAAAGCTGTTAAAACAATGAAGACCTGAAAAAAAGGTATTATGAGTTATTAAAGAAAGGTAAATTCAGGCCTCATGGGCTGATATTTCTGTATGGCAATGGAAAATTGTCCTCCACCTGTTTTAGCTAGGTCTGTATTTTCTTTCCATGGAGCAATATCCAGCACTGGATTTGCACAGAGGCCTTATTTAGGGGTCAGCTCTTCCTATGACATTTACTGCAGAACTGTAGTTTTGGCTTCTTGTGGTACTTGTGAGCAGGCACACACTGTCAGTGGCCCTACTTCTGACCTGCTGGTATTTAACTGGGCTCTTTTTAAGGGGGATCAGCTTAAGCTGGGGGAAGATGAGTGGTGTTGATCTGGACCTTTTCTTTCTGCACTTGAAGGATTCTGTCTGTCAAGACAGGGATTTGTATCAGAATTTGTATCACAAATGTCAGCCAAGTGATTTGCTGCAGTTTGAAACTTTCAAGCAGCTCAGAAGTACATCTAAAGCCCTGAACAGGGGATTATATAACAGAAGTATTTAACACAGCCCTGTATCAATTACTACATGGCACTTCCTTGAAGCAGAGCTGGCTCTCCCTTGCCCAGATTTGTCTTTAATATAAGCAATTACTGAAGATTTTCTGGAAATCATATGTGATGATGGAAGAACCTGAGCACACTCCAACTAAGGCAATGTTATTTATTCCTTTTTTGCCTTATACTTAATTGTGTCTATTTCACAATTCAAATTTTGTATACTCTTTCCCACTCAGTTTTGCTGTTAAAGATCCACAAAGTTGAAAACCGTCTGCCTTTTAAACTGTTTTCTCTAGTGAAGCACTTCTGCCACTTAATTTAAATACAAAAAGCTATATGTTTATGTCATTCCATTTCTTGACATAAAGCTGGTGCAATTTTAAATATGATTTAAATGGAAAGGGACTGAAGGCAGTCAAATAAACATATCTGCCTCCATTTTCTGCAGAAAAAACAAGCCTACCAGAGGCTTTTAGCAAGCCTCAAGCAATGCCTGTTATGAGATTATGTACCATAACACTCTATTAAAAAACATTTTAAAATAGTGTTAGTAATCCATTAAATCTTCTTAGTTTTATTTTGACTTTTATGTATATAGGCTTTTAAAGCAGACTTAGGGACTGATAAAAAGTTTGCAAGGCAGTGTGAAGATTTGGTGCCATCTTGATAATCCCGAGCCTTAGTTACATTTGCATTTGGATAAGGGCCAGGAAAGGCCTGCAACTGCGTCCTGTGCAAATGATGGCTGCAGCAATTCGCAGAGCTGCTCCTTGTTGGACACTGCATGGAGAGCAGTGATGAACCTGTGCCTTCTGCTTTATACTCCTGTGAAATCAATGGGAGTTTGACATCCTTATTAACAGCTCTGTACATGCAATTCACTCATATATACCCTATCTTATTTGTAAGAATTACTGGTGGAAAAGAGAAATCTGAAACATCTGTTCTGCCTGAGCTGGATTACAAGATGCTTTGTCAAATGGCATCTGAGAGAGTGCTGTGGTACAGACACATCAGCTTTTGAATTTGGTAGGGATCACTGGCATGCTGCAGAAAAGCCACTCAGCAGATGGTAAGTGAAAACAACTTCTGTCCCCAACAAGGTGGGATGACTTTAAATCCCTGAACTGAATGTAACAAAAAATATTTGCCAGTTATCCAGTTCGACCTAATATTTCATAATAGCAGCTTGCATTATTGGGCAGAATTTGTGCATCTTAATTTTTAGGTACTTTCTTTTTGCGCTTGATCCCATGGTTTTGGTTAGTGGCATAGGGGACTTGAAACAGGTTTGTTTTTATTTTAATTTATTTTTTATTTTGGTTGGTTTGTCTATTTTAAAAACAATGGAAATGGGTAAGTTTTCACGGGGATTTTAGTTACCTATATAAATGTCTCACAAAAGACAGGAGCGAGAATATTCTTCCATTTGCTTGATGGAAGTCCTTCCTCTGAGGATTTAATTTTTCTTTTTTAATTTTAATTTAGTTTTTTTTTTTTTAATTTCTTATGAGTACTCTTGAGTACTCTTTACCACAGTCAATAGCTCATTTATATAACCACTGCTGTCAGTTTTATAAGTCTGGTGTTTTTCATTTGTGCACAAGTGCTTGAATGAAATGTCAAGGTTTGGAAACTTACAGTAATTTCACGATTATAAGCCGCACCATTTTCATTGAAAAATCCAGCCTACCCCAGTAGTGCGGCTAATCATCAGGTGCGGCTTATCTATGGACAAATCCCAGCGAAATGCCAACCCGGAAGTGAGAGCTGGCCGGGGAGGGGGCCTGGGGCTGCCTTTAAAGGCTTTGCTGGTCTATGAAAACTGTTTGCAACTTGAGCACCTGACACCAAACCCCGTGCTGGCGCTATTCTGTTACTAATTCATTACTTTGTTGCACATGGATCCTTGCTTAAAAAAACAAAATAAAAAATGCGGCTTATATTCGGGTGTGGCTTATATATGGGCAAATCTCGTGGTCTACCTGGATGTGCGGCTTATAATCAGGTGCAGCTTATGATTGTGAAATTACTGTAAGTATCGGTCTCCTACTCTTTTAGAAATCCACAGTCGTTTTGGTATGAAAAGGTAATGACAAATCTTAGAAGAGTATTAAGCAATTTGTGGGGGGCCACATCTGCATGCTTTAGGACAGCGGGGAACAGGAGATGTGAATTTTTGTTAGTGATTCTGTGTACTTTTCTTCTCTTTGAGACTTGACCCTATTTAGCCCTTGTACAAAAATGTGTTAAAAGCCATAAATTGTCAATCAATTCTCCTTAAAGACACTTGAAAAATTGGAACCTATATTTTTACAAGAAGGGGTCTCAACCTTTTCCTTGTGTGGAAAATACTTCCAAACGGTACTTAAATTTCCCTACACTTACATAGGTTTTTTCCTGAAATAATTAAATCATGAATATCTGGGACAAAAATCAAGCACCTGGCTTACTTTAGCTACATTTCTTAAAAATGACATTCTGGTATGAAGAAAAAACTTGGAAAGGGAGGAATTTTTCCTGTCTGGAATACCAGCTCTCTCAGGCACAGCAGAACATCTGTTGTGAGACTCTGCTGGAGGTGCTGAGTTGGCTGTGGTGCCATGCAGTAACCTATAAGAAGGGAAATGTGAATAAAAAATATAAGTGTCAATGATGATGAATTAAGGATTGTTTGCAGACTGCATAGGCATGTTTATTTGTGTGTATTTTAATGCATAAATATAAAAACACTTGCATATGGAGAGGCATGTTCAATGCAGAAGGGAATATGAAGAGCAATCAAGAATTGTACAAAGGCCCTTAAGTTATTAATATGGAAATATGACTGATAACTATAAAGAGTTCAGATTATTCAGTTAAAGGAAGAGGAAGAGCTCATAAAGCCATAAGATGGTTTGGTTGAGAGGGACCTTTAAAGATCCTCTTGTTCAACACAATTGCAATAAGCAAGGAAACTTTCCCCTTAGACCAGACTGCTCACAGCCACATCCAACTTCACCTTGACAACTTCCAAGAATGGGGCATGCACAGTTTCACTGGGAAACTACCATCTTCATAAAGAATTTCTTCCTTATATCTCCCCTCTTTTAGGATAAAATTGATGCTCTTGTTCTGTCACTACAGACCTTTGTAAAGAGTCTTGCTTTATCTTTCTTACACTCCCTCTAGGTATTCAAGTTCTGTGATAACATCTGCCCATTGTCTTCTCTTCTCCAGGCTGAACAATCCCCACTCTCTGGACCTGTTCTCATAGGTGACCTCCTTAAAATTTCAGCCATGCTTTTTTTAGTGCAGCCCAGGACACAATTGAATTTCTGGGCTGTGAGTGTGTATGGCTGGCTCATGTCCAATTTCCTATGGAAGTTAAAGTAGTGTCATGGTCCACACAATCTGAGCGGGGGTCATGATGGTTCGTTTGACCACAGGGTGCAAAAGACAACAGCAAGAGACCAAGGTTTTGTTCAGCAATAAGCAGTAAAGCAGTTTATTGAGGGTAAATAGCTCAGTTTTGGGGTATGGTAAGGGAGACAGAGAGATATAGGTGACCGGACAGAGAAAGGAAGGGGTGAGAGAGAGAGGACAAAGAGAGAGAGAGAAAGAGGGATATAGCTACCA
>VRYO01002355.1:19344923-19380615 GCA_009812075.1 Sialia sialis
CCCTTACAGTAGATGACATGGTATTAGTTGTTCTTCCCTTTCCCAGCAATGCAGTCACTCCAGTAGCTGGAGTGAATTTCTTTGTTACTAACCAGCAACTCATTAGTTGGAAATATTAATAATATTTTAGTGAGGACTAAAGGTATTAATATATTATGAGCAAGACCAAAATTGATATTTCAGTGAGAAATTTGCTCTGTGAAGTTTTATGGTGGCTTCCCTTTGTTATTCAAGAACTAGCAAAAGTGATCTTCCTTGCAGATTTCTATTTTATAAATACCCATTTTAAGAGTAATTTCAAGTCTCAAACTTATTGATCATATTTTCAACTACTGGAAACTGACATGCCTCTGCCTTCAGTGAAATGATGCTCAATTTGAAGAGCAAACAATTTTACCCTTTAGTCTGGAGTAACCTTTAGCACATATGCTTCTTTGCACTTTTGGGACAAAGGTCTTTATTGTTGTAATCAAGACAATGAATGGAATAATCACTCTTTATTTATAGTTAGTTACTCATCCTAGTCATTTTCCATGAGATAAGTCATCTATGGAAACACAGAAAGTAGTGCAAAGTGACATTGAATGAAATAAGTGAAACATGAGATGTTTTGGCAGCAGATCAAACCAGTTTTTGGTTATGGTGAGAAATGATTGCTTTAGTGTGTTTCTATGCATACTACAGCCTCCTTTAAGTTTTTGTGAGTAATAAATACAAATATAGCACTTGATGAAAATTTTTTCATTCTTAGGCCTTTTTTTTTTTTTTTTTTTTGCTAAAATTCTTTTTGAAATAGAGAGGAAAGACTGGTTGTGCAAACTGGTAAAAGTGACTTAAAGTTATAGATAAGTCTGCCTGGGATTATATCTTGGAGTCTTAATAATTTCCAAGTTCTCACAGTGTCATACATGTTCATTTCAGTTATTGAAAGAGAGAAGGTTTTCATAAGATGAACCTTTTTCTCTGAAAACATTATTTGTTTTTTTTCTTGCCGAAATGGTAGCCTATTCCATCTTTTTGGACTCTGTTTTAGAAAGGTATTTTATTTAGAAACACCAACAGTGTTCTTAAAGTATAATTCTATTTCTTCATGGCTCCTCAATTCTTTGTTTTGTCTGCAATTGTAATGAGAAATTACTGAAAATAAAATGGAAAATAACCTTAGGTGGTAAATATATACTTGTTATTCTGAATGCATGTTAATTATTCTCTGATATGGGGTGTAAATGTTGATCTCTGCTGTAGAGGCTTTACTTACAAGGGAAAAGACAGGTGAGGGAAAAAAGAGGTTACACAAAAATGGGAGACTGTGTTCTAAAAGTAAACAGGTGTCTGGATCTTTTTATCCATGTTTCTAGAATGTTGTGCTGTTATTAATTTGAATATTGGACATTTGAATTAAAACCACCCATTCTGTAACCTGACATGTAGATGTCATTGTTCTAGCAAGGCAGGTATATTAGTCATTCACTACATACACTTGATTTGGATAAACCCAAGGTTTTAAAGGATGAAAAACAAGTGGATAAAAGTGAAGATGTATCATCTCTCCTGACAGTGAGAGTTTCAGTAACAGAAATTTTAAACTCAAAAAAAGGAAAAATGAGTAGGATTTGGAGCTGGGCTGGAAAATATCTTGTCATGGGTTAGGCAAAGTAAATTTAGTGCAGATCTAGATGCTAGGGTGGGTTTATCTAAGAACAGATGAGCTGAGAGCTTTTGCCCTGCTTGACTCACTTGAGCTTCCTCATTCGTACACAGTGCTGCATCCTTTAGGTCTTGCCTTCCATTTCTGGCAAAGAGATTGCTGCTGGTCCGGGGAGCTTGGGTAGCAGGTTGTGGTTGCTGCTGTGGGGATGCTCACAGTTACACAGCTTCTGTCCCTGGTATTAAAGCCCAAGGTTCCTGTGCACTGCTGGCATTTGTCTCCATGCATCCTTCATCTCCAGGTTTTTCCCCAGCAGGGATCAGTTTCTTTGTGTCTCCTAGCTCTCCTCTCATTTTCTAGACAGTCTGTTTTTGGGAGCACTTCCATTTTGCTTCTTTACAGAATCTGGTTATTCTTGTCTGGACAGCCTTTGTGCAGAAGCACAACCTGTGATGAGCTTTCTAATCTCTGGTTACGCCCCATCTCTTAATTGTGAGTCAGTAAATTCAGATGGTGCTGCTTTTGTGTGGATGTTATAAAAGTGTGCAGTCAGCCCATACTGGTTGCAAGTAGCAGATATGATTTGGCTTGAAATAAATGGTATTTTGGATATTCACTCACATCTTATACACCCCCATCCCCTCTCCCCAGTCGTGTGCCCTTGTGTTTGCATTCACAGCTTAGGCTATATATTTCCTATAATTGTGGAAAATTGAGTCTGGTGATGGACTGTGAGCTCAAAACTGCCTGTTGGGTTTTGTCTTGAGACCAGAGCTGGAATGGAGCGAGTGTTGCAATTACCTTATTTTGAATATGCAAATATCCACTGCTCTTTAGTCAAGGGAGCAAGACTTGTGACAGGCCATTACTCATTCCCATAATTATCTTTTTGAACGATAGGTACAGAGCCTTGTTTCAGAGCTGGTTTCAGCAGCATTAAGTTTGCTATGGCTTCTCAAGTGCAAAAAATTGTTTTCTAAATTGTTTTTGCATCTCCTTGAAAGTTAAACATAACTTTCAGAAAACTATGTAATAAGTTTCAAGTGACATGAACTTGTTAATTTTTAGCAGAATGGTGGTTCTTGTTAGGCATCAGCTATACTGCAGGTCAATGTGAAAGTCTGGCTGAACTTTAGGGACTTCAAGCAGAGCTGGTTACATTTTTGCTTTGAAGCTAGATTTAATGGTACAAAGTACTATAATTTTATTTTCTTAAAATATCTGGTTTTGCTTTCAGACATCTTGAGGTTGATATTCAACAGCTGTGAATTTCCAGGTAACTAGCATAACCCTCTCAGCAGGAAAGTTGTCCTTCCTGACAAAGATGTCACTGTCAGTGATATTTTCTCTTTGACTCACATCTGCTGCAACTGCTGTGTTTTTCTGACAGGTCAAGCAGGTGGATATCAAACAAAAGCTCTATCTCCCAAGGTGGTATCAGATGTGATACTAGGAGCAAGTAAAATTGCTAGCATTTCCTTGCTTGTTTAATTTCTTTTTCTGGATATTGTGTGAAGAACCCAGAGAGCTACATTCTCCAGGCCTAGCATCTTTATGAAAATTATGACTTCAGAAATATTTTTCATAACATGTACAATATATTCAAGGCCCATGAAAGAATTAGGAAAATACATACTACTTTCTTTTGTGAATTAACTGAGTAAAATCTGAACTGTTGGCCACTTGTACAGAAATCACAGAACTTCCTGATATCCTGTTATGGATCTGGAGTTGAGAGTCTGGATTCTGATAGACATTCTCCATGTGAATTGATCTGGGAAACTGGTGATCAAATTTCCATTATTTTCTTGCAGAGATTTCTTATTAAAATCCTAATGAGGGTTGGTTTGGTGATGAGCCCCTAAAGAAATGCGCTTGGTCTGTCAGACTGTTAGGCTATGATAATTTTAATTAAAGACAGTGAAGAAGTGATCTAAATGTCAAAGGTCCTACATTCTCCAGAAGCTATTTCTGCCTTGAGGTGTTTGGGAAATGAGGCACTTATAAATGCTGTGAAGTTATCATTAGTACTCTGGCTGCAGGTGGAAGAGAACAACAGGAGTTTATAGGAACCTCACAATCTCAGGAGGTAAAATTAGGATACTAAATTGGTAGGAGGTAGCAGCAGACTACATTAGAGAAGTTTAAAAATTCCACATTACAGAAATAATTTCCATTTCACTTTCATTACATTTGGCAAAGTCTATTTCAATAATGGATTTTTTTTTTTGTTTCATTTTAAAATTAACCTAAATCTCTATGTAAGGTTTTCAATTGCGATTGTGACCACTTGAGTAATTAGAGAATTAGAAACAGAAGGAAAGCTTTGTGAGCAAACCAAGACATTCTAAGTGCTTCTTGAAGATGGAATAGCTGCTCAGGTACATATATAATTAGGAAGGTTTTTTAATGCTTAAGGAAAAAGAGTATTTTATTTAGAATATTCTAGTCAGTTCTTCAGTTGTTTTTCCAGGATGCAGCTACATACGTCTGTCCTCTGCCAAAAAAAAGAAAAACACCAAAACCCAAGCCTCACAGTAAAAATGTACTGTATATACTCTGAAGGCAAGATTGAACCAAATAATTTTAGGTATTTTTCTCCGAAAAATAATACCCCTCTTTCCTAGAACATATACTAGTTAAAAATGTAGCTATTGGACATGCTTCATTCTCTTTAATGCTGGTATCTGACTACCTAATTCACTATCTGAATGAGAAGTAAACCTTGAATTTAACCTTCTAATAATATTTCAGCCATTAGTCCCTCTGGGTCTACACTGGATTACTTTTGTCCTTTTTGAATTTATTTCTTTGAAAACTTTCTTTTTACTGTCTTCATGTCTATTGGAACAATTCTGCCTGCTGTGATGCCTTGTGGCTGGAGATGTGTGACAATCCTCCATGTCTGTTGGCTGTTTTAGCCTTCTCTGTTTCCTCCCCTGAATCTGACCAAAATTGGTGTATATGAAGAAAGATGTGTTAGTCTGTCTTACACTGTAAGACTGCTGCAGAAACACAGTCATGAAATGGTTGAGGTTGGAAGGGATCTCTGGAACTTTTCTTGTCCAATGCTCCTTCTCAAGCACAGTCATCCAGAGCCTGTTGCCCACGATAGTGTCCAGTTTTGAGTATCTCCAGGGATGGAGAGTCCACAACTCCCTGGGCCACCTGTGCCAGAGTTCAGTCCTCCTCACAAGAGGAAAGTTGTGCTTGATGTTCAGTTTGTGCCCATTGCCTCTGATCCTTTCAAGGGCACCAAAGAAGCTGTGGCTCTGTCCTCTACACACTCTCCCTCCAGGCATGCCTGTAAGAGGATCTCTCAGCCTTTTTTCATATCAAGATACTCCAGTTGCTTCATGATTTTCATGGTCCTTCACATGGAACACAAAACTGGACTCAGCACTTCAGAGTGGTCACTCCCTGGACTTGCTGGCAGCATTCCAGCTAACGCAGCCCAGGACAAGGAGAGCCTTTCCAGCCACAAGGATACATTGCTTCCTTGTTTTCCACTTGGTTAGTCTTCTTTACTTGTATGCTGTGTTTTTGTCACTCTTTTCCCTCTATCTTGATCAGGAAAAAAAGGTTATTGTCAGCAATATTTTCAGCTTTACTGGCATGGTGATTCTCACTGTCAGCTCGTGGACAGCTGTGTACTTGTTTTCCTTCAAGAGTCTACCAAGGTGCAAAATCAATCTTAATCCAGCTCTTCTAGGCTTGAGAGGATTAACATTTTGATTCAAAACGAGAATGTTTCCTTGTAAATAAGACCTGTGTAAGGCAAATCAGTATATTTATTTGTTTTTACCCTTGTGGTTTATACAAGAATCTTTTTCATTTGGTTAGTTGTTTTTGTGTTTTTTTTTTGTTTTTTTTTTGTTTTTTTTTTGTTTTTTTTTTTTTGTAGTTGTGCTGCCGTTGTATTTTTCCTTCTGTAAGTTTAAGATCCTTCTGGTTCTGTTTCTTGATTTTGTGTATGATTGTGTCAATCAACTCAGATTACTGGAAAAACACTATTTAAATGTGTACTCATTGTTCTTTGAGGAGAGCTGTTATAGAGCCTATGGCTATTTCTAGGATGTCATTAATAGGAGTAGATGTTATTCATTGCCATTAACACTAACTGTAGGTAGAGGAACTGCATGAAGTCTGCAATTTTGCACACCTTCCCTTGGGAGACTGACAGAAATATTGAAATATTTTTACTGTATTTTTAAAAGTCATAATCGTTAATTAATCCTTGTTTTCCATCTCAGAGAAACCTTTCTTCTTGTGGAGATGTCTTGTAAAAGTAGGCACTGTATCTGCCTCATCCATTATATCTTTTTTGGGTGTTTAAATGAACTCTTCAGTCTGTGCTTCAAAATTGGTGTGGGTTTAATTTTTAGTGTAAAGAAATTCTTAAACAGTTACAGATTTTGAGTTTTAATTTTACTTGTATGTCTAACTCAGGGAGAATGGGTGAAATGTGCCATACACAGGAAGTGGTGCAGCTGTGGGAAAAATATCTGTCTGTCCATAAATGGGAGCATCTGACATCTGTCACTCCTCACAATGGACAGTAAAAATGGCCAGTACTACATTTAAATATTAGAGATTTTGCATATTCCTTTCCCTCCACTGTGCTGAAGATGCTGGAATTTGTTCAGTTCACTGTTTTGTCCAAGTCTGGATTTTCAGATGACTAATTACATTATTAGTCTACTTGCTTTTGTCCTTAGGGAAGAGCTGCATGGAAAGGACTGAGGATTCCATGCTTCTGAATTTTTAAGGCTGGTTCTGATCTACATTTAATTAAACTTTATGGATAATTGCAGTTACAAACGTGATCTACCTATCAATGTAACAAAAAGCAACACTGCTGCACTTTCAGTTATTGTTCTCTGACTTAACTGAAGATAAGAAATTTGAGCAATATTTAACTATAACAGGATTTTTCTAGGGCGTCTTGAATCTACTTCTAATTGCAGAATGGTTGAGGTTGGAAGGAGCCTCTGGAGGTCATCTGATCCAACTGCCTGCTCAAGCAGGGCCACACAGATCCAGTTGCCCCAGACGGTGTTCAGATGGCTTTTGAATATCTCCAAAGAGGGAGACTCCACAACCTCCTTGGGCCTGTGCCAGTGCTCAGTCACTCTTAAAGAGAAAAAGGACTTCTTGGTGTTCATTTGGAGCCTTCTCTGTTTCAATTGATGTCCTTTTCCTCTTGTTTTGCTACTTGAGCAGTCCTGAAAAAAGCCTCACTTCATCCCCCTTGCACCTTCTCTTTCTGTAGATCAATACATAAATAAAATAAACCATGAACCTTCTCTTGACTAAATAGTGCAGGTCTCTCAGACTTTCCTCATGATTCCATCCCTTCATCATTTTCTTGGCTCCTTACAGGAACTGATTTAGTATGACTATATGTCTCCTTGCACTGAGGAACTCGGAACTGGACTCAGCCCAGGTTTGGGCTTTTTAGCCATGACAATACTCTCCTGACACAACCCAGGGCACTGTTAGCCCTTTTTCAGCAAGGGCACATTGCTAGCATGTGATCAGCTTGGTGTCCATCAGGACCCTCAGCAGTTTCCAGCTGGTCATTTGTCAGTGAATACCGGGGGACAGGGACTGCTCTCCCCATGTGCAGGACTTGGCACTTCTCTTTTATGAACTTCAGGAGGTTCCTGCCAGCCTGTTTTTCCAGCAGCCTATTTTTCCAGCTTGTTGAGGTCTCTGAATTGCTGCACAAACCTCTTATGTAGTGCAGCAAACAATCTATTCTGCCCAATTTTGTTGGAGTTCTGTTGTTTTGTTGGAGTGTGAACTTGTGACCTTCTTGAGTGAAGGACCTCTCCTGCTTATATCAATTGTAAGACAAAATGTGCAATAAAACATGTTTTTTACTTTCTTGTACTAGTATTAAAGTTAACACTTGCTTTATTTTTTCCTGTAGACTTAAGAATTTTGATTATAAAGAAAAAATATATTATGAAAAGCTTTTATGAAATTAACCCCATTGACAGATATTGATTTAACACAAGGCATTTATAATTCTGAATGCTATTATGAAGATGTCTGTCTTCAAAGAGGGGAAAAATTATAAAATAGGAAAACCTGTAGAGGTGTCACTTGTGAAGCCGAAAACAAAATCATGATTTGCTTGTCAGCAGTATTAAATAATGTAAGCCAACAGAACAGTAGTCATGTTTGTCAGTCACTTCTATTACTGTTCTCATAATCTGATTTCCCAAATTTGGAAAGAAATTTACTCTTCAGTGATTTAGTACCTGTAGTATTGTTTCTGAAAAAAAGAAATTAATTTATTGGCAGCTGTGGGTATGAGGAACTGCTGATCTCAATAATTAAAGTTTGCTTTAGTCTTCACTCTATTCACACTCTGAAAAGCCTGTTCCATTATGCAGGAAGCAGATGCACATTTTTTGCACATTTTCCTCTCTTTGAAAAAATATGAAGATATTTTCAGGCAGAAGGTCAGAAGACCTAGCCATCTATGTCTCCCATTGAATCAAGACAAGATTTTCAAAAAAATGTTATAGATGAATGTGACATGAAACAAAACTGATGATCTTTTAATTCACCCACAAGAGAAACAAAAAACAGTGCATTAGTTCTAAAACACAATTCATAATGTCCCCCAGTCTTCTTGAAAATGCTTTCAAAAAGAAAAGCCTAATGTTATGTTTGTGAAATTAATGTCCGTGAAATTATTGTCCCTAAAATGAACATGTCACCTTTGCCTGGTAAGATAAAACTTTTAGGAGGTTGCTCATCCCATGGCTGAGAGTGACAGGGAAGTGACACTTGTTGCAGATTAGCCTTTTGATATTGAAGTGTGTTGGTTATTGTGATGATGTTCAGAACATGGTATTCAGGTTTTTAGAAACTCTTGAATTTTCTTGTCTGAAAAAGAATGTACAGAAAACAATGGTAATGCAGAAAAAAACTCCATGACATCAGCTTTGAGTCTTAATACACAGTTCTGTAAGATTATTGTTAATTTATGATGGTTTGTAGGATAAACAGAATCTTAATAGATCCAGACAAGATATACATTGCTGCACAACTGTTGGGTTAAAAGCTCCCAATACTTCAGGAATTAGTAATAGGATAGGTATTCCTTATCCAAAAGGTAGCTAATAAGGGCTCCCTGAGATTCAGTACTCTTCCCCTCATCATTGTGTATTGAAGATTTCAGTTACTGCAAAAATAGCTTTGGGATATCTTTATTTTTCATTAATTTTTGTTGTTCTGATCCTTGAAATAGCACTCTTACACACTAGACCAGAATGCTTAGCCTGTGTGGAAAAGCAAAGCTATTTTTTTTCAAGATCAAAGCAAAATACCCTACATATACAAAAATTTCTTTGAGTGTCAGGAATCTATTGCAATACTGGCAGGCAACCCAGCACAGGAGCATGCTGAGGGATGTAATGCCTGTATTAAGAACATGGACGCATCTCTATATAAATGTGTGCAGCTCCTTGCTCTGCAGCCCTCCTCTCTGCTTTATGACCTAGTTTCCTCAAGGAGGAGTCAGATACATGGGAGGGGTCGCAGTACGCTGAAATGTCTCCCACTTTACACAAACACTCCTTGACTGCCCTAGAGACAGACCTGGAGCCCAAGTGTCATTCAGAGACCACTGAACTTTAACGCTGTACCCCTGAACAGGAGCCTTTCACTGCAGTTTTCTGACAGCTTGCATTGAGCCTCTGGTGTTTGTGCACCAGAAAGGTGCCTCAAAGCAAAATTTTTGTTTTGCATGCTTGCTCTGCTTCTGTGTAAGCAGAGTGTGCATGAATGGGTATATTTGTGTGCATATATATAGGCCCAAGACCCAGCATTTCAAAACACATTTGTCTGAATTTCAAGCATTTAAGGAAAACAATGTAGATATGAAACATGAAAAAATGTTTTGCTGAATAGCCATATTAGAGCAATGCAAAAGCAGTAAGATTCTAATTCTTAAATAACAGGACTGCCTGTAGTGAAAGGAAAACAAATAATAGCAGCTCTGCTGAAGTCATGCAATGTCAGATTATGGTGATGTGAGATCAGCAGGCACCAGGATTCTGCTATTAATCATAAGTGGAACTTCTCTTTCCAATAGAATATAAAAATTTACAAATACAGACTTTCTTAAATATTGCATCATACTGCTGGGACATGATTAAGTGCTTTCATGATGGAATAAGGGGATTTTTCCTGGTTGTACTTTGAAACATATTCACAAGACGGTGGGTTGCTTTGTTCACAGCTCTCTGACTTGGTCTGCCATCTGTAATACTCTGTCTTTTGCTTTTTGGAGATTCAGTTTTGACAATATTTTTGTTCTAATGTAAGTTCCAAACTGTGTGTTTAGTGGAGAGCCCTGCTGGCAGTATGGAGTGATGTGACTTTTAGACTATGAAAGTTTCAGCAGAAGTATTTAACTGTTTTGCTTAGCAGAAATGGATTACCATGGGTTCAATATGTTAGTGTTCTTGAAAAAAATGCATCATAAAATGTCTTTTGGAGATGAGATAGAGACAAAGGCGTTTTCTGTTTAACCAGCTTAAGTAAATGGGATGCAATTGCTCACTTAGGTCCATGAATCCATCAAAATACAGTGAAGCAATAAATTCTTCCTTGAAGAGGTGTTTTTTCTATGAGTTGAGACATTTCAGGGAACTCGACTGCTGGTGTACAGAGGTCTGTATTTCTTTTTTTTCTAGTTGTTTATCCTATGGCAATATCCTGGTTATGATTTGGATTGACATCAAGAATTTCTGCCTTTGAATATTTGAAATTTTGCGTTTTAACTTGGCCACATGGATGATTTTCAATATTTTTGGGTAAACACACTTGCAGAACTACCAGTAACACTCCCAGAAGTGCTAGTCTGTCCATGCCCTGAACTGTCTAGAAGGAAGTCTGGGAGCTAAAGGAAACTCTGCTATAACAGTGATCCTCAGTTAAAATTCACTGCTTTTTACAATCAGCACATTGGTGATGAGGACACAGCTTCCAGTATGGGAACTGCACCCAGTCAATTCAAAGTGGGGGAATCATGGACATGAGAGCCCACATAGGTACACATCTTTCTGTGTAATATCAGGATTGCCCTCCTGTGGTGACTGTTCAAATGCTTCCAGTGAATTGCAACTGCATTGTGGCCACAACCTATATTTTTCAGGTTGAAAATCATCTTGCAAATGATGCCTGTTGGGTCACTGTGCAAGTAGGATATTATGATGTAGATGAACCTATTCCAGCCACGAGTAGCTGTAATGAGCTAGAAGAATGGAGCAGTTCTCAGGACTAGAGATTTCTGGTTGCTTTCCTGTTGTGCACAATCACAATGCCTTACATGCGTGTGCAGATTTGTGCAGTCCTCACATATAAAATAACAAATGTGTGGCCTCAAGTTCAGAGTTCTCAGTTACTGGAAAAAGCTTTACTTTATGTAAGAAAGGTGTGTTAGAACAGTCTTAAATGACAACAAAGTTTCTATGTGAAAATCTCCACATGAAATACGTCTTGAATTGCAAAAGTGACCTAGTAATAGATATTTTTGAATTATTGGTTCTGGTTTTGGCTGGAATAGAATTAATTTTCCTCTAAGTGTCTGGTGTGGGGCTATGTTTTGCATGTGTGCTGATCACCAGGTTGATAATAGAGATGTTTTTGCTATTGCTGAGCAAGTCTTACATGGAGCCAAGGTCTTTTCTGCATTTTCTACTGGCACATTGACAAGGATTTTGGGGGTGCATGGGAGATTGGGAGGAGACAAAGCAAGACAGGGGTTACAAATTAACCCAAGGGATGTTCCAGACCACTGGGCATCATGCTCACGTATAAAGTGGGGAGAAGAAGGAGCAATGTAGGGGGATGTTTGAAGCAGTTGATGTTGGTCTTCCCAAATCACAGCTACCTGTGATGGGGCCCTGCTGTCCTGGGGATGGCTGAACTCCTGCCTCCCCATGGGAAGCAGTGAATTAATTCATTGTTTTGCTTTACTTGTGTGTGTGGCTTTTTCTTTCTGCGTTGAACTAACTTTATCTCAATCCATGAAGTTTTCTGCTTTAATCTTTGGATTCTTTCCATGTTCCTAATGGTAGGGGTCTGAATGAGTGGCTTTGTGGGGCTTGGTGGCTGGCTGGGTTAAACCATGACATACTGTTTCTAAATTTTTTTTTTGCTTAAGTGTTGTAGCTTATGACAAAGAGCTTTCAAGGATGTTTTTTTCAAAGTTGCTTAGAATCTGCCTCCTGGGGGCATGTGGATGGAAAATGAATGAGTTCTGTACCTCCAGCATGAAGTAAAAGGATTAGAATATTAAATTTTATTTTTTGTCCCCAGGGTTTTGTGAGATATGAGCAGATGGGACTTTGATTTCAAGTGTAAGTGCAATGATAAAAGATTGGAAATCACACCATTAAAAAATTATAAGCAGTAGGTTATAAATTTTTATCTCTTCCTATTGTTAATTAACCTTTAAAAGCTGATCATGTAGAGAAAGCCTGGGGTTTGGTTTCTGTGGGAACACTTTTTAGTAATAATGAGCACCTGAGGATTCTTTCCTCTCCCAGAGTGAACGTGACATTTCAATTCTTGTATATTTGTGCGTGATGCCAGCACCTTTCAGTCTTTTAAGCATAGCAAGAAAGTTTGGTATTGTCTGTATGATGCAGAAAGGGCCGTGATTTTCTTCTGATTAGGCTGGATGTGATTTCACTCTCACATTCAAGAATTAGTGTCCTGAATAACACTCATTTTCAGAAGTGTTGCTGGGAACCTTTTGCTGACATTTTTCTATCAGCAGGAGTAAAAATGAAAGCCTTTAATGATGACTTCACCGTTACTTATATTTATCCAACTGGACATGATTGAATTTTTGTAACCATTTGAAATTACTCTTTTCTTTCAAACAACTTGAATTGCACCAAAATAGACATTAAGAATAATGGCAAAAGAACACGATTTTGGATCTTGAACTAAGTTGCAGAACAGTGCAAAAATGTTATTGGACTAGTCCAGTTGTATATCTAGCATGAGCTGGGTCCTGCAAATGTTTTGCATGAATTTGCATTTTCTTAAAAAATGTCTTCAGATGGTGCAAAACACAGTGAATAAAATGCATGAAAATGGTTTTGAAATACATTTTAGTGTAAAGTGTATGCAGTTTAAGAAAGACATGTTTTTCATGTGCTTCTGAGCATAGTGTTTAACAAAAAAAGTGTAAGGAAAAGGTTGCAAATAATTTCACAAGTGAGAGAGACAAAATTATCTACCATGAAGTTATTGGTGTTTGGCATTTCCTCATTATGAGTAAATCAGATATTTTATTTTCCGTGGAAAAGCACAGTCTAGTATAGCCACTGTGCTAAGAATTAATTTGTCTGTAGGTAAGCTGAATATCTTCTGAATCTATACAGTTACTTTGTGGCATCTTTCCTTCTCTTTACTTTAGACTAGGAGTGTTTTCTGACATTTCCATAGGGCATGAATTTAATAAAAATAATTCGTAAGAATTGAAACAATTCTTTTGGCTTTTTAGTATTTTTTCTATTTGGCATTAAAAAATTATTAGTTCTACCTATTTCAGCATGAAATGAGATAGAAATAATGGCCTGTCCACTTGTTTTCATTTCCTTTATATTAAAAAATTGGCTGTATTTGTATTGACAGATATTATGGCCAAAAATTGTTGTACAGAGAAAGGTCCAAGTCTACCTGGCTGGTACACCTGACCTTTTCACAGATATATGAGCAACATGAGGAAAAGACCTCTCCTGAGCAAACAATAATCTGCCAGTATATGGCCATGTAGGAGAAATGCATAAAACTTGTAATATCAAACTTGTGGGAAATTTTCATCTTCCATTGTTTAGTTTTGATACCAATATATCAAGAGTCTAAAGCTTTGGATTTTTACAGAGTGGAAATTCTGGCAGTTTGACTAGGAAAAGAAAAAATATTTTTACTTACCTCTTGGAAGGTAAGGAAGCATAAACTGAGTTGACCCCCTCAAAGAGAGGATCTTAAGAGATGTGGTTCCATTAGACAGGACAGCAAAAGTTGGGAGTAATGTGTCATGAAAACCAGACTGAATAGACAGAATGGGTTTTAGGGAAAAATGAAAGGCTCTGCTAGTCCAGCTGACCAAGGGCTGCCTCAGCTTTAATGAGGTGCTTTAGAGGAAGGACAGGGAAAAGAAACCAAACCTGTTAGAAGAGTGTTGCATGAACGTGGAAGGGAATTGTCTCCTTTCATACTGTTAATAAAGACTGACAAAAAACTTACCCTCTAAATGAAATTCTAAGTAGCCAAACGTGGTTGTTTATTAGAGAAGGACAAAGACATTAAAAGAAAAAGAGATTTTCCTTTTTTTTTCTGCCTATGAAGTTTCCTGTCAAGTTTTGCTTAGCAAATCAAAGTCCCCATTAACTGATATTTGTGTGAAGTAACTCACAAGATAAATTTCTGATTGCCTCAACAATTACAGTAATTTCACATTGATAAGTCGCACCTATTTCACTGAAGAATCGAGCTTACCCCAGTAGTGCGGCTTATCACCCAATGCGGCTTATTTATGGACAAATTCCATGGACTTTCCAACAACCCAGAAGAGTAGCTTATAACCATGTGCGACTTATAAGTGTGAAATTACTGTGCTTTTTAATATATGGACTTCATAGCAGCAAAAAATCCTGACATCCTTAGTTTCTGACTTGGAAAGAATAAAAATGGTACCTGAGAAATAAGGAAGAAAAATAATAATAAAAATATTTCCTAATTCTATTATTAATTTTTAATGCAAATACTCTTAAAATGTTCAATATTCCATTTAATTTTTTTCTAGGTAATTGCAAGAGTGTGCTTCAAAATAAGACAATAAAGGACTTATGTTTTATTTAGTATGCATAAATACTGTATCAAACCTCTATGTAATTCACAAACATAATATTGTGGTTCACATTTGTAAAAATCATAAAAAATGTGATCCATAGAAAAATCATAACATAAAACTGGAAGTATAATTTAGAACTTCTAGGAATTTGTATCCAGAATTTTCATTTGTTCTGTGGTCTGTTGGATTCTAATGGCTGAGGTATTGGAAAACTTTTCAAGTAGGGTGAGAACTTCAGAGAAGAAAAAGTCCTGCTTTGTCATTAGCTCTGAAACATGTTTTCATTTTATTGAAGGTACATTCTCCTTCTGCAGTTGGGATCTGAGTTCTAATGCTTTATGTTTCTCCTCCCTGTGCCAGTCTTTCTTTCAAAATGCTGAAGCCTAGCTGGAGCTAAAATAATTGAATTATGGTAGTAGCTTCTGAGTAGCAGCCAAAATATTCTCTGCAGTCAGAGGAGGCTTTTGATGCACTTGGCTTCTTCACTGTTTAAAAACACCTACTCTTTCTCAGCTTTTAAATTAACAGTAGCGAAATCTGAACATGAAGGAGACTGAGAGTTGGGAGAGGCTTCTTCTGGAGTCTAAATAAGCATCTCTAATCTTGGCAACTACTTCTCATTTCTGATAACTTTTTGTAAGAAAGACTTGAAAAGAGGGAAACCTTGTGGTAAATCACGGAGGAATATCCCTCAAACAGATTTAGTCTGAAGTAAAAAGCAAAAAAAATAAAAAATATGGTGATGATGCTGACGGGTGTAAATCTCTCTTTTCACTTGACTCCTGTAAATACTACTCAATGAAAGTATAGGAGAATGTGACTACTGGATGTGCCTTAGGTAGCTGCAATAGGCACAAACAACTGGCAGGGCATTATAACAGCCCAGCCATGCTCTGCAAATGTCATTGCTATTGCCACCAGATCTGAGCTAATGACAGGACTAACGAAATTGGCAGCAGCCCAGACAAAATTAGTATCTCAAGAATTGCTGTCTTCTGCTCTAATGATCCTGTAGCAGTAGTCACCTATTTTTAGATTGGTCATCATACGGCTGTTTCACAGAACATTTTATCAAGTGAGGGAAAAGAGAGAGGAAGTAGGAATAGTTAAATCCTCTTTCTTACTTTTCTCAGGTTTCTTTCTTATGTAGATACGCTACTTCAAAAGCTTTGCTTTCCACAGGATGTATACAGTGACTTAGGTCGGAAGATACCTGTTGAAAGCCCTTTTGGTTACAAAAGCATGCTTTGTGCACATCTCCTTCAGTGATACATGTGTCTGTGCAGCAGCTTATTTAGGATACTGGCAAGAATGACTTTTAGCATTTGGGATATTGGATTGCAGGATGTAGAGGATTTTCTTTAAACTTTTTGTAAAATAAAGTGTGTGTCTTGCCTCTGGTCTTGCACTGTTTGCATACTGAATAGCTTCCTTCAGATTTCCAAGGAAATTTCTACTTCTAAGTACAAGGCTATTTTCTCAGGTTAAAAAATGCGGAAGGTGATAAACTTAATCTGGCAAACTTTTTGGAGAGTTCTTAAGTGAAAGATGCCAGAAAAGAAACACACCAGATGAGGAACAAAGATTTTTCTTCAGAAGCCCTTGAAGACCTGTCTGTATAGCTGTGAGGAACACCATAATTTGCCTATTTTCTGATGTTGGTTTTATGGTTGATGAATGACAGGATGCCAATAAAAACACTCATCAGTTTTCTATCTGTATGTCTGTGCATCCATCCATGATTTGCAGAGTATGCATTTTCTCTGCTTAATGTGTTTCTGTGTCAGAATCTATTTTATACTATATTTCAGATCCTGCAGAAATAAACTGTTGGCTGAAGTTGCCTTGTATATGGTACAGGAAAAGGTGTGGTGGTGAAGTGATTTGTTTTTTCCTCATGGTCTATTATATTAGAATATCACTTTTAATCATGTGTCTGTTCATAGTAGCAGAGCATGCTTGCAAAACTACTGCAGTTGGGAGAATTTTGTGGTCCCTCTGTGGGATGTTGGAAAATGCACCTTACACCTTGCTGGCTTTGCTATTGTAGGCAATATTCTTTCCTTGTCTCTAAACTTAGCACAGCCTTGGGTTATACATTTCCTGTTACTGAACTGTCCCTTTTAGTTGAGGGTGGGAAATAGGTCAAAAAGCAGAAATTCTGCAAATCTGTTATTGCTTCAAGATTGTCTTGGTGAGTTTTCTGCATTCTGCCTCAGAAGTGATTAGCCAGCTGGGATTTTTTAATCCTTTTTCTGTTCTAAACTTCGGTGCTTCTATCTGCCCTGGCAGGATTCCCTGAGAATCTTCCTATCTATAGAGCAAGATGAAAAGACTGACCTCTGAAGCTGAGCAAGATAGTTGAATTTGATCCAGTTTGGTGTGTTCTCCTACTCACATCATCTGTGAAACTCCTTGTCTCTATTCATTTTTGCTTGAGTTGGCATATAATTCTGGAAACAGCAGAGGTGAATTACCTAAAGTTTAGCTCCAGGATACCTAGTGCCTGTTTTGGTGTGTTTATTAACCTGTTTCATTTATGATGGAAGAAGGCAATCTCCTGCCACCGCTTCCTTTTCTCTCCTGCTTCATACAGGGAAAGGGATTCTTTGTAAGGTGGGGGGGAAAAAAAAAGGAGGAGTTAATTCTCTTATGAATGAGAGAAGGCAAAAACCTTACATTACTTCTCACCTCATGGTGAGAAAGAAGTTTCATTTTCTTTCAAGTACACCTCATGTCTGTCAACTACATGATTTGGTACAAGGTTTTCTGGTTTTGAGTTTCAGTGGTCTTGTTTGATTTTAACTATGGCGCTTTAATTATTTTCAGGTTTAGCTCTCAATGTGCTTGTTATAAAATAGTTGTGTGGAAAACAGACTTTACTTTCCAAAAATCTTTTGCTGAAGCTCAAGGATTCTTTTCTTGGTGAAGGAAGAATTTTAAAATAGTGAGATGATACTATTTGTTTCTTAAACCTTCACCCTGGGTGTGCACTTGCTTCATGCTAGCCTTTGTTTTTATTCAACTGGCAAACAGAACTGTGTCAAAACCCACTTTTAGTTAAATACTATTTTCATTCTTGTAAACACCATTTTCCTTTTTTTAATTAGAGACTGCAGACATCTGAATTTGACTTTTATTTTACTGCCAGTTCTAAGAACATAAAAAGTCCTGTATTTCTTGATGAATGTGTTATTATAAGTCTATGGAGGAGGTCAGTGGAAAAGCCCCAAACCAAAACAGTCCCTTGCAAACTGCATTTTTCAGCTGGGTAGGTGTAGCATGTCAAATATCAACATGATTATCTAAAATTCAGTAAAATTAGGCTGATTATTTCCTATTTTGTGAATAATTTCACTGTGAACAGTCAGTGTTTGTATTTTAGTCCAGAACAGATAATGAATGCATGTAAAAAGCCCAAGTGTAAATAAGGTACACATAATCTGCTCTGGGGTTTGGCATTACTTAACAAATTGGCAGGAAGCAGTTGTAGTAAAGCTTCCTTTTCATCCTAGAGTTACACCTAACACTGCTCATGTACTGTCTCAGAAATACAGAAATGTCTTCCAACAAAATGTTAATATAAATTATCTGTACTGTAACACTCAGCTAGAGCTCCTTGAAATTACATCTTTCATTTGTAACTTTCCTTCTAGTACTGAGATCTGAGGTTTCAGTGCAGGACCTCTTCCCCTCTCATACAGCCTGGGGCTCTGAGCACAGATTGCAGCCCTGCTTGGGCAGTGATGGGGGCTGCTCTTGGGCAGCCCTGAGGGAATTCAGCAAGCACCAAGTCCCTCATTCTAGGCAAAGAAGCAGTGCAAATTCCTGAAGTGATCTTACAGTTGTTGAAAGGACTGAATTTTAGCTGCTCTGTAATATTTCAAGCCAAATTTTAGAATAAATTTCCATAGAGCTTGGGATTTCTTTCTGTTACATCAAAGAGGTTCAGCTCAAGCCAACAGAATTGAAACAGTGCTGCAAAAGGAACCAGAACTGAGCTTTGTCTTCATAAATCCATGTTCTGGATTTTAAGGGCTATGTTTGAGTTCTGTAGATGTAGGCATTTCTACTGTAAACACAACTCCCTTTGAAAGATGATGATACTGTTTTAATCAAATTAATAGGAGAAAGAGCCTGACATTCAGTTTGAAAGTAATTGAAGATGATCAACCTCTTATTAGGTTGATTATCACAAAAGCTATAAAATGGGTTTGGATATTGAATAGTTTTGATTGGCTTGCAATAGTTTCAGTGACATTAATTTGATATAACTACCAGTTTTCATTCTTTACAATTCATTAGTCTAATCAGATTAGTGTAGCAAGGAGAAGGTAATAAAAAAAAAAGTTTTGCTTCCTGAATATATTTGTACGATTTTGAACACTAGTGTTAGCGAATCTATTGTATCCGCAAGTAAGTTGGAAGTCTCCCCTGAACATATCCTTGGATATACAAATTTCAGGTAAATTTTGTTCTTTAACTTTTAATAAAATAATTCATTAGAAAAATTATGAAAGGGCAGAAGAAAAATGTAATAGAAGTCAAATGACCTAAAAATCGAGATGACTTAGTTTTTACTCTTCTTTTAAATGAACAAGTCAGGTATATGTGCTCAGGTTTTTCCTCTGAAGATACACCTTACATTTCTGCCTGTTTTTTGTGAATGACTTATAAGAGTTTTCAATAATGATATCTTTCATCCCCATGTCAATGGAAATGGAACATATGTGTTCTGTGTTACATTAGGAAAGGAAGAGAATAATTACAACTGATTAGAGTATGGCTAAGAAGGGTCTGGAGATTCAATTAGCCAATGATCCTGTAGTCATCTGGCTTTAGGAGCAGGCCCTCTCTGACAAGGAGAGTACCAGTGCATCTCCTCACAATAAATAAATGTGAAGCGAGTGCCAAGAGAGCGATCTATACTGTGTTTTATTCAAGATGCATAAAGCTGAGGATGGTGAAATTCTAGCCATATAGCTAAAGACATTGAAGACATAAACATGGTGAATAGCTTTCCTCAGAACATTCAGACAACTGATGTTCATTAAATGAGCCCTGGATAAAAGGGGTTGTTTCATTCTTAACCACTTGATTTTTACAGTGGCTATTCAGCACTTGTAGTACAGATGTACTCAACTGTTCTACAGCACTGAAAGTTCAAAATGTCTCTGCCTGAGCGAGACAGTAGCATGGAAGAGCTTAAGTTGCCTGGTGGAGTTATTGTACAGATAAATCTCTGAAAGACTTCTCTTTTGAAGGTTCATTGTTTCTAATTTTTGTTTAAGTATCCATGGAAGTATTATAGGGGAAGCTCTGAGAATTTTTACCCTTTTAATCGTGGTGAAGGTAAAAGTACAATGAGAGGTATGGTTTATTTGTATTCATATGACCTGTTTCAGTATTACAGCCTCTTTATCAGCCAAGTCCATTAAATGCTCTTTTCCCAATGGCAATATGCAGACTTTCCAATAAACCTGTGTAACCTAGTTTACTTCATAGCTCAGAGTGTGATGCTGAGATCTCATGAGGAGAGATGTGCCACTTCCTTGCTATTTTGGGAAGCAGTAACTGGAGCATTTACCAGTTTGCAATACAAACATGATAGCATTTATGCTCCTCTTTAAAATGGTTCACTTATCCATATTAACAGTGTGGGTGGCCTACTTAGATGGGGGTTTGCCTTTGGTTTTCTGATCTTAATTCATCTTCTTCCATTCTAATGCTTTGCTCTTTTTATCTGTTATCCTTGCTTTTATTTTTTTCTCTTAGGAAATGCACTTATATTGCATAGTCTGTTGTATGTCTCTGATTGTGTGGGGATTCAAATAAAGAACAGAGAAAGGCTGTGTCAGTGAAAAGCCAGCACTAATAGATCCCAAAGGATTACTAGGATTTATGACTACTTCCATTAGCACTAGAATAAGTACTAAATATTGAGCAGTCAAGTAAATGAGAATACTGTGACTTACCTAGGATGATTCATTGTTTGACTATAGTCTAAAACTGTTTTTTCTAAAGATAAGTTAAAATTTTCTCAACCTTCACACAGTACCTTTGCACATGTGTAAACAGAGGGTAATCAGATGCATGGCACTGGAACAAAAGCTCAGTTTTGAGTGCTATTCTCAAAATGTTCTGATATGCTATACTTCATGGTTTAGGTCATTATAAATAGGACTGCAGTAGAGGCTTGCTTGTCCAACTTTCTGGAGCTGCAAAATTATTTCAATTCATGGATAGATCATTCACAGACAGGTATCATAAATCTACTAAACGAAGTGGTAAGAATTGAAACTGAGTATAAAAGGGACAATTGATAGAGTATAGAAGAATATTAGTCCTTTAGTGCTCTGATACAAAGTTTCAATCCCTTGAGGCTTTTCTGTGTGTTCAGATTTGGGCACATCATATGTTGAGCTAGTCAGAATACTGCACAGTCTTGCTAATAGCAACTGTTTGCCATTTGAACAAAATGTGTGGGTCTGAGCCAAGAACACAGAACCAGAATGTAACTAATGATCAGTCATTCAAACTACTGAAATATACTTCTCTTGCTTAATCATGTTATTTTACTAAGTGTTCTGAATATGGTTTTTTTTAGCCCCACAACATTGGTGCAAATCAACAGTCAGGAGAGCTGGATTTTAGCTATGGGATTAGTTTTTCTGCCCCCAGTTTTAGAAACTTTATATGGCTTTGTTAGGAATTTATCCAAGCAAATTTAAGCTGCCTAGAAGCTGGGTGTCCTGAATAGCATGCTGAGTGACAAATAGTTCCCCAGGAGCCAAGGGGATGAATCAATGGGGATGGATCTATATTTTTCTATTGATTGCTCAGACTAGATGCTAGACTCCAGGCATCTAACTGTTAGGTGATTCAACTTGGTTAAGGAGAGTGGCACCATAATTAATTATTTTCATTTGTTTCTTAAGAATATTGCTTTAGTTGCTCTGGAGAAATAATTTTCAGAAATTGAGTTGCTGGTGACAATATTTTGCTGCTAGTTAAGAAATATATTGCTTATGCATTCTGTCCTGTTTGTTTCTCTTGCTGTATGACTGAGCTTGCCTATTATCATTCCAGAGATGCTGAAAGGGAGGACAGAAAAATTACTGGAGGTAAAATATGATGGAATTTTAAAACAAATTTTTGCAGTCTAAAGCCTGTGTTCATTTTGGACAATCACATCAGTGGAAGGCATAGGTCTGCTGTTTTTCTCTGACCTCACACTTTGAATGTCTTCATCTTGCCCTTCTTGTATGGTTCTTTTCCTCAGTCAGTGCATCAGCTCTTTTCCTCAGGGAACCAAAAATTCTGGTTGGGCTGAAATTTTTAAGGCATGGAAAAAAAATTTATGTTAAAATACAGCTATTGAGTAGGAAATTTTGAATTAAGCTTGTTCTTTTCAACCTGAAAGCTCCATCTATTTTTTTTTCCAGCTGTGAGAAAATGTTGGTAGGTAAACAAGGATTTGCTCCTTTTTGCACTGAGATACAGAAAAATAAAGAGTTACAAGCTAAAATTCAACCAAACCAGATATACATTTATTCAAAGATATGGCATGAAGATAATGAGCCACAGTGGTCTTGTAATTGCAGTTCATAACATGGTTTCTGTTTTCCTCCAGAGCAATCACTTTTGCATCCCACAGCAGTGAGCAGATAGTCTCTTCACTGACACTCATATCCAAGAGATTCTTATTGTGCTGCTGACTTGTGATAACAGCCTCCTTGAGAATGTTTGGGTTATTTTTGCTCTTGTTTTTTCTTTCAAACACACGACCAGAAAATACTGAATGTTCCCAAAACAGACTGGTGTCTTCATAGATGTGAGGTCACTTCAAAAATCCGATAAAAAGTTCTAGGGTTATTAGACTTCCAAGCAGAAGCATCTTTAGGAGGATGCGAATTAAATGGATATAAGAGGCAAAACAGTCAAGGACAGGAATGGGTAGGTAAGTGGAATTCCACTTGAGTGTACTTTAGCAAGGATGGGAGGAAGATAAGAAGTGAAGAGCTGATCTAGTTATGCTCAAATACATCAGGACTAAGACAAAAATGCAACATGTTATACCCTGTAGTCAGACTTTTAAATAGGTTGGATGCCCTCCAGTAATTTAAATGAATCTTTAGCATGACTCATGACCAGGCTGAGCTTTGCCAGTTTCTCTGCAGGGAATTCCTCCTATGCGAAGGTGACACTTTGTGGCCTTTTTTTTGATGTTGTGTGTCTCCATGCCAAATAATCATTTTAATAGAAACACCATTATTATTTTAATATAAATTGTTATGTTTTATATAAGACTATAGCAATAAGAAAAATGATTATGGGATAAAATGAAAAAGTACAGAATTTGTAAAGTTTTTCCTTGTGTTGTTGTTACATCCTAGTGCAGTATTCAGGGGAAGGAGTGAAATGTGAGCTTCTACTGTTCAGAATAAACTTCCCAAGTACAGTTATTCCAGTTATTGCTACTATTCATTCCTTTTGTGTGCTTTTTTTGGGCTTGAATTACCTTATGGGAATTTTGAAAGAGGAATTATAACTCTATTTTTATTCACTAAGTATTGTGTATCATTCTAAAATCCCATCTCTTGTAATGCTGTAAAAACAAATAGATGGTTGGCACCAGCTCTGAGAAAACCTTTGAATCACTCTATTTAGCTTGAAATGGTTTATCTTTCAGAAATAAAACAAAAAACCCCAAACAAACAAAAAAACAAACAGCAAAAAAACCCCCCCAAAACCTCCCCAAAAAGTTAGTGAAAAACAAGATTGAATAAACAAGAAAAAAACCCAACAAAACCAAGCAAACACACCCCCTGATCAAACAAAAACAAAACCTATATACTTCCTTGTATGCACAGATTTTTTTAAATATATAAATTATTAGTCAATTCTACTTATCAGGCTTGAATTATGTTTTGTCTGGTTATACAATGCACAGCCAGAAACAAACTTCTCAATCTCAAATATCATTTGGCTTTGCAGAGTGTGAGCACATTTACCATGGCCTCATATTCTGGTCAAGAAGAATGTAGGTCTATCTGAAATGGGCATCAGACTCTGAAGTAGGCTTAACTTCAGAAAGTTAAATATTGTAATTTTAATCTATTTATACATATAGTTTGAGACTTGTGTAGTTCCTTTACTTTCTAGTCCTGCTAAAATAGAAACACTATTGGTTGGTATGCATGCCAGATCAGAAATCCTGTGACCTAAGCCAGTGGGAATGACCAGCTAAAATCCCCCATATATTCTGCATTACATGCCCTTTCCCTTACTTAGTAAGTTTTTCAAATCAGGATATCAACACTTTGTTAATGGCGACTAAAATGCTTTCATTTAATTTGGACAATGGGTAATTTCCCAAACAGCACAAAGAAAAATCCAGAGTGAGCTAATCTATGTTTCTGAAACCACATCCTTTGTAGACAGACTAAAGTTTGCAGCTGGCCAGATTTGGGCAGCTCGTCTTGAGCTATCCCTTACTTTTGGTAAGGAATATTGTCACTCTATTACCACAATATTTTAATTGAGCCAATTGAAACTCCCGAGAATGAGTTTATTCAGTCAAACAAAATATCACTGACGTGGTTACACAATTTCTGTCCTGGAAGTGGTTGCCAATGACAACAGGGTTTGCAGCCAGGATGTGTGCCATATCTGAAAAATACTTTAAAGTAATTTTAAGATTTAAAAATTAGGTCCTTCTTGGTCTGTGGTTACCCCAGTTGATTCATTTCCATAGGTCAGTGTGCTTGGCTGTCAGGTTTTCATTCTGTTAATTCAAGTAGTTTTAACTTGTTTGATGTTACATCGCAATATGGTCTCTGTAGAGTTAGGCTTTGTCATAATTCAGAAATTGATGCTAGCACTGAATTTTGTGAACTTCCTAATTTTAATTTTTTTAAAAACAATTATTTAAAATTTTACCATTTTTCTATAGCTGTTAGTAAATTTCTGCTTGCTGTTTAGCGCTTCTAGAAATAAGCAGAGTCCCTTATATAAAAGTTTGTATCCGCTGTTGAGGTTACCAGAACTGCTTTTTTTGTTACAGTGGGATCTAAACAAAGACTTGTTTTGACATGCATACACCACACCTAGGAAGTGCTAAGGTAAATTCATAAATCACGGTAATATCCAACAGGTAGAAAGGACAAGTTATTGAGGAATAAAATACTGAGACTAAATTCCTTATTAATAAGTCCATACTTAAAGTCCCACTGTCTTCATTTGGGGTAATAATTTTTAATATGCTGTTAAAAATAAATTCTAGTTACTCATAAAAATATTTATAGTATGTTCATCTATATTTTCAAACAGGCTTTACAGTAAGCATCTGTTTCTGAGACAAGCTGTAAAGAAGTTGTTTAATATTGCTAAAGAAGGAAACAACAATTCCTTTAGAGTTGGAAAGTTATATGAAAAACAACTTAAAATTCTATTTTCTCAGGCTATAACATAAAAAGCAGTTTTTCTGCATGCTTCACTTTTCACATAACACAGTGCCTGTTTATTTCTGCTATAATGCTGGCACAGATAACACAAAAGATCCATGACAGACGACCCGGAAGTGTCCTTCACTACAAACAACTAAACTGTGGGCCACTAAATGGTAATCATACCATAGACATTTGCATACCCCAACGGAGCTCAAGTTTACAGTCTTAGAAAGTCGGGGAAATAAAGTCAACTTATTTGCCTCCATATTTAGGAAGTGACATATGCAATCTCCTCTTGAAGAAAAAGATGCTCAACAGCTGTGCAAACACAGTAATGTATTTAGTTGTCTCAACAAGGATTTGTGTACCCATTTTTTAGGGTCCAAGTTGGTAATTATTGGCCTTTGGGCTGTGGGAATTAGAGTTCTTGACTGCTTAAGGGAAGCTGTTCTCAGCATTCTGTTCAAGTTGTCCCTATTTTTCTTCTCATTTTGCTGTAATATTTTTCTTAATTTTTGAACTGTTCTGTATAAATGCCTTCTATAAAACAGATGGCTGCACTTCAGTGGTGGATGAAGTGCTGCCTTATACATCTAATTTGTAACCTTAAATGAACAGAAGCTATATTTTAAATTGCTGATTTTCATGAAAGCAGTCTAAATCAGTTCACTAACCAAGTTTACATAATGGTGTCATGGCTTGAACTAAAATGGAAAGTCCTTAGTTTTGTAATAGTTTACCATTTATATAGCCATCTGTTGTATCAATGGTTGGATCTCTTTTTATGCTAACTCTTCTAAACTTTTAGTCTGATTTTTAGTGGCTGTATTTCCACCTTCTTCAGAAAAAAATTCAACAGCTTTTCCCATTGTTGTGTGAAAAATCATGTTGTTACACAAATTGTTTAACAGCATAATGCCTGTAGAGAAGTTATCTAAGTATTTCCTACTTGGAGAATTGTTGTTCAAAGTAGTTGTGGCTCACATAATGATGAAAAATCACAGGAGAGAAAACAGTTCATTTTCTTTCACCTAGGTCTCTATTTTTGGTATCTCAAGTAAGTTTAGTTTAGCACAGCTTCTGGGTAGAGTGAAAAAAGTTGCAACAGTGTGAGACTGCAGGCTGATTATAGAGCACCTGCAGCTTAGCAGTCCTTACTCAATGAAATTATATAAAACTCTGGTTTAGTATAACCATATGCTGCTGTTTCAAACACCTTCAAAAATACCAGCAAAATTAACTTTATACTGGTGGTGCTTTGCTGGATAGGGATTTGTTGAGTACACTGCTATTGAGCACAGATAATACAGGAAGTTGAGGCAGGTATAAGTGTTGTACACTCTTGGTTATAAATGCAATGTATTTTTGTGTGATGTGATTCAATTTTGCTACGACAGTGTACAAATATGGTGTTTAAGACTGCAGAATTGCTGCTAGGACAACTTTTTTTTTTTTTTGGCAACTTTTTCTGTTTAAAATCTTTCTCAAACCATTAATTGTTTAACTGCAGGTCAGAATGGTAAATTATTATTAATTTATTAATTTATTATTAAATATTATTATTTTGTAAATATTTTTTGACAGAAAAGTACTGACTGCTGGAAATGACAGAAGTGTAATGCATGCTCATAATCAAGCATCCTATAATTTACATTGCAATTTATATATGTATGTGCACACATGCAGTGCTATACTTGTGTAAATACACATATATGTATATATGTACATTGCTCCTTGCTCTTTCCTCCTTCTCAGAAGAAAGGCATTTTTTTAATCTGCTAGTTACTGGTTAAAAAATATTAATTAGGGAGAGATATAAATTATTAAAGATCATTTTTAAAAGTCAGGAAAAAAGAATGTGCCTTTAAAGTGGCAGATTATGAGTCATGTGATTAAGTCAGCAAGGAATTGAATTCAAGGTATGAGGTTAGAGAGGTTGATGGCAAAAAATGGATCATAAGAACTGCTCAGATTTTCTCCTGATGGATTCGAACTTAGATATAAACAGCTGGAGGCAAGTGGAATTTGTTTTAAAGGCTCACTCGGTTACTTCTGGCCTTGCTTGCTTTTTATCCCATTCTTGAGCTTAAGGGGTAATGAATTTGTCTTGGTTTGAAGAAGAGAAAAGGGTTTGCCTTTTTAGTGTAAAAATCACTCATATTTTGAATAGGGGTTTAGTGATAGTGGATAGTAATTAAAGATTTTGGAGTGTACTACAACTTCTGTAGATCTTAACATTCTCAGATCACTGATTTCTTGCTGTAAAGAACAGTGTCAGAAAGTCTATTTTGGGAGCAAAATAGATAAGGATTAACATTTTTATTATCATATTAAACCCTCTGCCCTCCCAACCTCAAAAATGAACCAAAATCCAAAAAAACCAAAATACCCCGTCACACACAAAATTTGGACATGCTTACAGTCTTTCCTATTGCTTCTTCTGTTGAATACATGCTTAATATGACAGAGCAATGTAATTTTCAACTGCCCCAGGGAAAAATTATATCTAGGTAACAGCTTTATGTGGAAAACAGAAAAGCAGATGCCTGTGGTGGCCTGATAAGTCACTAGATATATGTACTTAAAAAAATGTTATATTGCTTCATTTATCCTTGAGGAAAGGGTATTTCTGTTATTGTAATTGCAGAAAAAGGTTATGAAAATACAGCTACCACAAAACACTCGCAAAACACTTGTCACTTTAATGGTTTCCTAGGTCTTTGTCCTCTGAATGAAACAGTGATGCTTTATAAGTAATAACTTGGATCAGGTTTAGCACGGCTTCCAAAAGTTTATCTTAAAATTCCCTGAGATTTCTCAAATTTCTTCACAGTAGTGTCATCAGAGAAGTTAAGCTAAAATTTTGGGAAGGGAAGGTCTGTTCTAAATGTTTTGTATCTTTCTGTAATAGAGCAGGGAGTAAAAATGAAAGGAATATCTTGTTTTGACATGGTTTATTGGATGTATTCCTTATGTTCTCATCATATGTGTTTCCTACCCAGTATGACCTCCCTAAGAAGGATTTCAAAGGCTAATTACCAACATGTAAAAGAAAGTAATTTTTTAGTTACAATATATAATGTTCATAAGGCATTTCTAAATGATAGAAGTTTGGTGTGTTACACAATTAACTTCTTGAAGACTTCTTCAGGAAAGAGCTGAGATGGTCTTCTGAATTTTCACCATGTCTTGCATGTTGGACTCTTCCATTTTTCTTCTCATGTCATTGTTAATCTGTTAGAACATTCTCTTTGGTAGGATATAGAATATATTCACTATTAATTGCCTGTGCTAATGTAAATAAAAGGTACAGCTGATAGGCAAGCTTTTCAAAAGTTAAGGTTAAAAAAATGATTGTGCTTGGACACATACCTGCTTTTTACTATTATGTGAGCTGATTAGAATGATGGAAAATACTATTTATGTAGAGATAATTCTTTTGCTAAAATGAAAACTGGCTTCTTGAACTGCTCTAATATTCTATAAACAGCTGTTTTGGTGGGGTTCTAAGAAAGTATGTTTGTATAGGAAAACTTTTTGTAGCCTCATATTGTCCTTAAGTAGATGAGAGGTTCAGTGAAATATAAAAGCAGTGAATTGCTTTCAAATCATTATGGAAAACAGAAAGGATTTGTTTGGAAAGTTGACGTTCTGTTGATTGTACAAGGAATGAAGCAAGGAATTTAGAGGCATACATGGGAATGTGTAGTCTCTGAAATCAAAAAAGAAAACAAGGTATTAGATCTTAAGCTCTGAGAGGTATTGTAAAGAATAATTAGACCAGACTTGAAGAGTATTTGGGTTATTCTAGGAGGCACAAAATATATGCAGTGCAGTTTTCCAATGGAAATCGCATCAGTGGAGATGCACCACAGAGAGAATAATTCTCTTGGAAGTCTGTTTTTTCTGCCTGTCATATTGTATATGTCTATCACAATGCAGAAACTTAGGCTGGTAGTTTGTATTAAAGTAATATCAAAGTTTCACAGAAATCAAAGGATTTTCTGGGTTTTGTTCACAACAGGAATGATAGCTACATCCACGTGGAGGAAAGAGTGAAGGAAGGAGGGATCGCAGTGTCCTTTGAGGCTGAGGGGGAAAAAGAGATGGAAGAATGTGTATTTAGTAGGCCAAGCCTGTGTAGGCAAAATGTTTTATATCTAGTCGGTCAGTAGGTTTTTGTGTAGTTTTTCGTTTTTTTAAGGTTTGGTTATATATATATATATATATATATATATATATATATATATATGTAAATTTTACGATTATAAGCCGCACCTTTTTCATTGAAGAATCCAGCCTACCCCAGTAGTGCGGCTAATCATCAGGTGCAGCTTATCTATGGACAAATCCCAGTGAAATGCCAACCCGGAAGTGAGAGCCGGCCGGGGAGGGCGCCTGGGGCTGCCTTTAAAGGCTTGGCTGGTCTATGAAAACTGTTGCAACTTGAGCACCTGACACCAAACCCCGCCGGCAGCGATTCTGTTACTAATTTGTTACTTTGTTACACATGGATCCTCGCTTAAAAAAAAAAAAAAAAAGTGCGGCTGATATTCAGGTGCGGCTTATATATGGGCAAATCCTGTGGTCTATCCGGCTACCGGGAGGTGCGGCTTACAATCAGGCGTGACTTATAATTGTGAAATTGCTGTATTTATTTTTAATAGATCATGTATGCTCTATCTTTGCAAACATGGATGTTTTCTCTCTAAACTGGTTGAGCCTTCTGGCCTACAAGAAGGCAAAAATGTTTGGTAATAAAAATATAATGCTTTATTTATAGACATAATTCATGACTAGGTGATATATTTCATAATTTTACCAAAATGCTACAGGTTGTAATTGAAATGCAAGACCTGTAAACTTGTGCTCATCTCAAGCTGAAAATTTTCAGAATTTTGGCAATCAAGGTATCTTTAATCTTTAGTGTACAGCCAGCAAAATAGGAGGATAGTAGTTAAATATAAGTTTTAGATTTTTGAGAGTGTGTCCTATATTTTTAAGAAGTAAACAATATTGAACCTAGAGACTATTTTATAGGCACTATGAGAAATATAGGCATTACAGAAAATATTTGAAACTGCTGTTATTACTAAAACTTAAAACTAATTTTTCTAGTTGTATTTTTTTTAGGATTGTCTCTCTTTTTAAAATATATGTTTAAAGTTTTCTCCCTTCTGTGTGTAGTTATTATTCTGCAATATCTGAAATAAGAAAGCTGTCATTTATTCCAACATATAGACTGAAAATCATGTTTGAAATTGAAATTATCTCTGTAGGTATTTTTTTCCTCCCTCAGATGCCTTCTGGTAAATTTACCATTTTTGCTGAATTACCAATATATACTATGCTACTTTATGAAGACTTTGACTCCCTGAGGCATTTTTTAATATGATTCATGGTGCCTTTCTTTCCTTTTTCTTGGAGAAACAGCAAAATAGATGCTCTTTCTGAGCATCTCATGCTCTCTTCTGAGTTCAGAAACAAATAAGAAAAAAGGAGTAAATTCCTCTTGCTCTGATTATTTTGTAGTCTGACTATAGCAAAGATAGAACTTAGACTTTAAAACTTTTCTCCCACCTCACTAGATATTATTGCTTTAGTATTTAAATTTTTAAGGATTGGAAAATATGTGTAGAAGTATGTGTAAAAGATTGCACTGAATTTTTCTTTTGGATATCATGCAGTTATCATTCTTTTCAAATGAGTTTTGCTTATTGCATAGCAGTACCAAAGCCAGCAGCAGCTGGCTAAGTCTCAAAAAATGTTTTTCATCTTTATAGCTCTGATCTTCTCATGCATCAGTAGAAAAGTCTGAAAGGATGTAAAACTGCACTAGGCGAAAGAATGGGCCTTGCATTGATTATCATGATTTGATAATCAAGGAACTGTTTGTCTGAAGTCAAGTGGCACATGATCTGTCATAGGGCAATTTCAATTATTCATGCTATTGTAGGAGGCATATTATCATGTCTACTGCTGCTGCTTGTACAGTGTCAATTCTCGGCTTCTGACTTGGTTTCTTAGAAGTACAGTAATTTCACACCTCTAAGGTGCACCAGAGTATAAAGCACATTTCCGGGTTGTTGGCAAATTTCCATACTTTTTCCATATATAAGGCGCGCCGGCAGGGAGGATCCACGTGCAACCAAGTAACGAATTAGTAACGGAATTGTGTGATCTCGGGGCTGCCGCAGGCTCGGCTTGGCTCGGGGCTGCTGCGGGCTTGCATGTCCGGGTTGACAAATTTCTGAACTTTGTCCATATATAAGGTGCACTGGCCTATGAGGTGCTCTTCTGGGTTTTGATCAAAATTTCAGTCAAAAGGGTGTGCCTTATAAACGTGAAATTACTGTAATATTGAAGATTAAAGTCAATTTGTAGCATACAAAATTGAAATTGTGTTTAACTAGGTGGTTATGCTCATGCAAAAAGCCCCCCAAAATCTTTGAGATAACTTTGAAATGAACAGTTCATCATACTGGGGTGTTTCAGAAACCCATGCACAGTAAGTCAGTGGACTGGGTAATTTACTCAGATTGTGCTGTAGCCCAGTACTTACAATAGAGCACAGCAATGTGTGAGTGGTTTTCTCAACTCTTGTGTCCCCAGAACCACAATCTGCCAGCTGTGCAGACCATCTGAGAAGTCTTTCTAGCAACTCCATACTCTATCCCCAACAGCCAAGCTGCTCATCCTGAAAGAACTTTGAAGCAGGTGTAAACTGACAGGTACAAATTAGATGAGACCTTTTAAATCTGTAAGAGTAAAGACCTCTTTGAGCTTGGCAGTGTCTCTTAGGGAACCTAACAGCCTGATCAATTCAGGACAAGGTGCAGCTACTCACCTCTCAGCAGCCTCATCCCCTTCACACTGTTTAAACCCTGTATAGAAGAAGGAAGCCAAAACATATTTTGAGGCGTCTCTGAGTCTGGATAAGCAAGGGACATGATTGAAAATCATGATATGGATAAAAAAATTGTATTCCATCAAGTTTTTCCTATCCATCTGTTTTCATATACTCTGTTCTCATATAATAATGTTACAGCTGATGCATTGCATTTGAATTATTCTTGGAATTGAAGCAGTCATCACTTCTTTGTGTGGTTTTCCTTCTGTTTCATTAAATCTAATTTCTTGCTCTTACCCTGTCTTTGACAGTCGAGCCTCTTGACTTTCTAGTGAATACTCCAGGCATCCTTGCTTTTTCCCTTTGCTTTCATTCTCCTACTGGGATGTGTTTCATTTCTGGCTTTTTTGAGAGTCTCAGTGGCCTATGCCAAGAGTTTAAAATAACAAATCTGATTAAATTAAATATGTGTTTTCATGCACAACTGTCATCCCTGTTTGGATCTTCTAACTGCTACAGACTAACAAATATTAATAGTAAATATTGCACACTATATGAGACATGAGATTTTATGTTAGGTTTAGATTTAAAGGTAAAGATTTTAGCTGTCTGGAAAATGTTAAAAAAATCAGTAGTGAATTAAGACATCTCATTTTAGTGAAAATTAAATGTGTCCTAATTTTGCAGGTAAATCAATATACCAGAGAGTAACTCAAAGTTTCCTTAATGATCTAAACAAAAGCACTATCTCAGTTCCATACAATGACAAGGATTGAGAAAAAGAAAAATATCTTATATTACTACCTTAAATGAAAAGGCCAATAAAAATGCTTAGCTACTAAAAATTCATGTGGAACACTGGAAATATTGTCATTCAGTAGAAAATTAGTATTTTATAATCAAGAAATTTGATGGAATTATGACCTTGCAGCCAGATTTTTTTTTTTTTTAAATCTGAATGAAATTATTTAAGGGAATTTATGAAGAGGTTCGTCTCTTCGTCTCAACAAATAGCCTTTATACTAGAGACTTGTTATTTATTTCTTTTAAATTTTAGTGAAGATCAGTGAGAGAGGGATTTCAGGAAGAGACAAAACATCAGACATTCCTGAAGCCTTCTAGTTGGAATAGAAAACATTTAAAAAAAAAAAAAAAAGAAAAAGAAAGAAACAGAAAAAAGGACTGGTGATTTGCACATGAGATAAGGAATAACCACAATATATCAGGATTATAATTTTGCCTTTGTTTTAAAAAGCACAAAATACAAACCTGTTTTTAAAAAAAGTTCGGCTGTGGTAAAATAAATAAATCACAGATGATTCAAATTATATAAATTCCATGAAGAATAATCAGTGAAAACAACACTTGTACATGTTCTGCATTGCTTAGAACAGCTTCTCTCTGCTCAGTTTATGAAGGGGGTTTATTATTTTAAGACTTAAAGGGTTGATCTTTCAGCGAATACTATGAGGAAAAAGGTATTCACACATAGCACTCATGTATTTTTCTCACTTTTATTAGTATGATCATGTTCTTTTGTTTTGATCTGTTTCATCCTTATGATGAGTTGGAAGTATTTTAGAAATGTTTGATTTCAGAGCTGAAATTAATAATGAGCATATAGAAGCATCAATTTTATAGAGATTTCTGGGAAAATGAAGCTTTTCTGGATATTAATAGAAGGGAAGTACTTTAGCACTTCACAGTAGCTGGTAATTACCTTTTCAAGAGTTGTGATTTTCTCTGTTTGAATCCTAGATTTTTTTTTGGCATAAGGCCTCTTGGCCATCACAGTAGTTCTTATTCTCATACAGAAATGTTTAATTGACTTAAATTTGGAGAAGCGTTTGGAATAATTCTCTACAAATTGCCCAAACATCTGGAACGATTTTAATAGGTGGAGCTGGTTCATGAACTTGGTTGTCTTTCTACACTTATGTGTTGTGGACTGCTAGCCAATATAGGCTCTTGGAAATGGCAGTTTTTGGCACATTGCTGTCCATTGAAAGAAGGGTTTAAATCAATGGAAGAAGGGAGTGAAACGCATGCTCTTCATTTAATCTGATTTCTTGCTCTTATCCTCTCTTTAACAGTGAAGTGAAATTTATTCATATGTAAATTAAGTTTCAAAATTTTTCAGCTAAGGGAGAGTAGAGTGGATGACCTCCAGATCCTTTTAAGATTTTGGCTTTCTTCCACTCAACATTACAAATAAATAATAAAAGTGTCAGTCTTTAAAAGGGATTTAGTACCCAGTGAGAAGTAGAAACTTTTACCCTATTAAAGATCCAAGTAGTTGCAGAAGTCCACATACCTGGAATTCTACACATCTCTTTACCCAAAAAATTTTAAGTTTTTTTAAGATCATATTTCTTTCTAGATGACCAGTAAATCCTTTTATCTTAAGCTTTGGAAAGAACTTATATCATCAATTCCATCTATTGTAGAACAGGAAAAAAAGGCAAAAACAATGTCAAAATATAATCACAAAAAAGAACTGGAAATTGGCAGTTTATCAGTTCAGAGAGATATGAAGTGATAGGTTAACATGTGAGCTGGCACATTAACATGGTGACTGTAAATCTACTTGTCCCAGATTATTAATTCCTGCGATTAACATATTATTCACAGAAAAACAGTACTTTTTTTCCTTGAGAAAGAAAAACTCTAAATTTTTTGCCAGAACGTGTTTTTTTAATTGTATAAACAAAGATGGCAGGAAATTGTTATGCCTTTTATAATTTGATAACAAAAGTGTTCCACTATCAGGTGCTTATGAGACAAACAGTGTGTTGGAAATTGGTATATTGTATGCAAACAGCAGTGTAATTTTATCATAAATGGATAATGGATAAAATGCTTTTGATATATCATCTAAAACAGCCATGCTTATAATTTAGACAAATTTAATCTCTCCGTTTTGGGAAAATAAGAAGTTGATTAGCATTTTTTTAGCAACTATGTTGTCTAGTAGCACAATTTCCTTTCAAGCTCTTGCGTGGTAAATAGTGAACAGCTACCTATTTCTTACTTCTACAAAAATTAGTGTTTTCATTCCTTATCACATTATCCTAGTGTTGAATGGAATTTATACTGACAAATTTGTTTCCTAGTTTTGGAGTTGTCTGACACGTTTTCCCTTGATTCATCAAAATAACAATAATTGAGTTTCAATTCAGCAATAAAGCAGTGTTATGAAGAGCATTCTAACTCCAATAACATTGTAAGTGTTCTCAGGTTTCAAGTATCTCATCCTGTTCAATTCTGTTTGCTAGATTACAAATGTACTCCTCTGGGTTTGGTTAATTTGTGATTGCTTTGAGGGGTTTTTTTTGGCTACAGTTCTCATGTCTTTTGAGTCACTACAGATGGAAAGTTAAGGAAACTGTTCTTAAGTGAGGTGTGTTTCTGATGAAATCTCTAATGATATTTGAAATGTGAGTATCTGCTTCATTAAGTTAACTGGTCAAGGACTATGGACTATAAAGGGAATAACAAGGAAATTGTCCAACAAACATGATAAAAGAGAAAATAACAAGCACTGAAGTTTTTCAGCTACTAACTGATAAGCCATTAAATAAACTATTAAGATACTGGTGTTTTATAAGGCTGAATTTGGCAAGATCAATCTTAGCTTCATGTCGAAGATCAGTAGTGAAAACAGTCAATGTATCTGAGTAACTTACCAGTTAAAGTCTAAAGAGTATAGATCAAAACCAAAAGAAATAGAGAGGCAAAAGAGAAGGATGCAGTTCAGTGGTCCACAGATGCCTCCCTAAGAATTTTACATGGTGGTGATGTGGTTAAAGTGGGTGAACAGGGCCTTGTGGTAACATGGAATATTTCAA
>VRYO01002355.1:19381615-19391810 GCA_009812075.1 Sialia sialis
GCCCCTGCTGCTCGGGGCCACAGCCAGCGGGGGGCCGAGGGATGGCGCGGCGCTGCTCACCCTGAGCCCGGCTCGGAGGAGGATGAATGGCCGCAGCGGGAGGAGGAGGAGGAGGGGAGCGCCCATGGCGCGGGGGCGCTGGGCGCAGGTGCTGTGCACTCGGCTGCATGGGCTGCTTCTCATGTGCCTTTAAATGCAGCCCCAGGAGCCCTCCCCATACCACGGGCCCTGGCACTCCTGGCCCCGCTGCCCATCCCGCTTCCCGGCTTGCTCCGCCTGGCAGCGGCGGTGACCCCGCTGCTGGCATGCCCATCCTGCTCCTCGGTGGCCATGCCGTCGGCTGGCCCGTCCTGCTCCCCGGTGGCCACACTGCCAGCCTGCCTGGCTCCTTGGCGGCCCTGCTGCCGGCACGCCCACCCCGCGTGGCCAAGCAAGCTCCCCACTCACCCGGCCACAGCTCAGCAGCAGCCCGGCCGGCTCACACTTCTGGGTTAGCATTTTGCTGGGATTTGTCCATAAATAAGCCACACCTGATGATTAGCCACACTACTGAGGTAGGCTGGATTCTTCAATGAAAAAGGTGCGGCTTATAGTCGTGAAATTAGTGTAAATAATACTCTTAGAAGGGTGCAGGTTTTTTCACTTGTCAACCACAGCTGTGGTGGGATGAGGAAGTGCTGTTGGTCTGTGTGGATGCAGGTCCATCACTGACTGTGAGGCTGAGTAACCAATGGTGCAGGCTGCCTGGGACTTTGCAGAGCTTCTCTCCTTGCAGGTGTTCTGGATACACCTGGATATGGTCCTGGACAACTGGCTGCAGGTGGCCCTGCTAGAGCAGGGGATTTGGACCCAGTGATCTTCAATAGGCTCTTCCAAACTCAGCCATTCACCGATAATTCACTGTGCTGAAGCTGGAATTGCCAGTAACTTTGATAAACAGCATTCTCTCTAGCTTCAGAACACACAGAGTCTGAAGCATTGATGTGTTAATAGCGACCAGCAAATGCCATGTTACCCAAACTCTGCACCATCTTCAACTTCAGTTATCCAGGTACATTTCAAATGTCTTGGTTATTCTTCATTCTTAAGAGAAGAAATTATGTTTTTGCATAAATGTATGCAATGTTTTTGCTTGCTTATGTTTATACTTGCTGTGATATATGCTGTGCTTAAACATAAACCCAAAGAAATGTGCCTTTGTTTTGCCATGGAAAAGAGTGATACTATGAACTGAACAGCTTTGCTTTAAAGAAAGTGGCTGTGATTTCCTATTCTTATTTTCATTCTCCTTCATTTTTCCTTTTCACTCATAGGAACAATTTGGTTCCTTCAGAAATGAGGTTTAAGCTGATAGTTATTAGAGGGGTTACTTTTGACCCCTAACATGTTGCTTTTGTTTTACGTGTTCTCTTGAATTCAGTCTAATTAAAAGGAGAAATTATTCTGCATTAAAAAAAAGTATTAGAATTTCAATATCAATATGTGAAATATTTTCTTTCTAGTTTTGGTTGGTTTTTTGAAAAGAAACCAATTTGGGATCAATTTATAATGTGCTAATCAATATTTCTAGATACTTTAGGGAGCAATATTTTATATTATTATTAAGAACATACAGAAAATAAAGAATTGTTCACAAATTTGTCTTTTTGTTTTTTTCCACATGTCAAATTAAACTTCAGTGTCTTCAAAAGACCTTTTCTTGGAGCTGTAATGTTCAAGTAGCTAATGAACAAAAATTCCTCTTTAATCATTCCCATATTAAAAAGCCATATTTATGTAATTTTGTTCATCTTTGAACATCAATAGATAAAAGTTATATATAAGAGCTCTTCTAAATTTTTAAAAAATTAGGTAGCTCATATCCATATACAACCTCATATAATTTAAAAATGTTAAATTTAGGAAATTTAAAAAAGAGTGAAATTCCATGTGTTTTGCTGTATTAAAATATTGCTTATGCAAATTTTGTAATGAATACTACCATTGTAAGATTATAAGCAAATATGTTCTTATTATCTCTTTTTAAATATGTACCTGGTAATCTTATCAAGAAAACCTATAAAAAGTTGGTTCTTCACACCAGGTTCAAAGCGCAGTTAAGGCTTGTTCCTAGAGCTGCTGACAATGAAATCGTAAACAACATAACAGCAATTGTTTTTTGCAGTCTGCAGATCTATGCTAGTCACTGACTGGAATAAACTGCTCAAGAACAAGGAAAATCTTAGTGTCTGTCCATCTGAGGGCGACCATCATGTGTCCTCCTATCCTGCAGGATGAAAACAAGGCAGACAATGGCTGTGTTAAGATGAGGGAAAGCCAGAGGTGAAATAATCCATCTTGTTGAGAACTAGGATGTTCTCTTCACCATAGAGCAGTGTTGGCATGGTTACTAGCTCCCAGGTTAGAGCTGACTCGTGCTTGGTGGACTCAGGGACTGGAGAGAAAGGCTGTCTACAAATCTCTCTATTGGATGTGTCCTGTATCTTCAAAAGTCACTGAGGCTCAAGGATTGGACATCTGAAAATATTCTACAAAGAGCTGCTGGAGATATGGTTTGTTTTTCATAACTTCAGTTCTAAACAGTCCCAGTTTTATATTTTATTGAAATACTTAACCTGTGGCTTGCTGGGACTTGTGCTATATTTCCTTGTTTACTGTAAATGAAAAAAAAAGAAAGGAAAAAAAACCCTGGGGGAATGCTACAAGATGAGTCTTGGGAAGAAACAAATTGGGAGTCTAAGTGTCATGGATCAGCATTTTCTGAAATACTAAATTATTTTTAAGCAAACATTTAAACACAAAACCCTAATTTCCTCACTGTCGTTCACCTGTATCTGTCAGTTGTTTGTCCTACTGCTACCAGTTGTAAATAGTGGGTATTATTTTCTATTTGTAGGGCAGTGGTCTCCTAGCTTGCTTTATTTTTCTAAACAGTGTGATTTAGGAGCGCATATTCTATTTTACTGTATAACCTGAAAACATAGGGGCAGATAAATTTAGAAAAAGCGTACAAGTTCTAAAGAACTTGTGCATGAGCTGAGTTTATGGCTTCGATAGCTTTCACAGAACCTTTAACTTTCATGGAATATTCTGAGTTGGAAGAGACTCAAGAAGATCATAGTAGAACCCAACTCAGAAATAGTTTTCCCTACTTTTCAGGGAGATTTTGCTTTCTATCTGTACCTTTTAATGTGACTTACATTTTTTTAATGTGACTACATTTGTCTGTTTACCCCTGCAAAAGAGCATTAGACGTGTGCAGTGTGACTGGACAATGAATCCAGCTGCTCTGGAAGGGTGTTGGATCCATTGTGGCTCCACAGAGCACACAGGTACTCGGTCAGCAAGACCCATGGGTGCTCTGGGGTTATGGCAAGTGAGTCACAGATTTTGTTTATTAATACAGTGTGTCTTGCTTGTGTCAGGTTTCCAGAGATAAGTATGGAATATTAAACCTTTATTCAGGATGGGGTTAGTTCTGCACCAAGATTTTTTTGGAGAGTTTTAGAGTTGATAAAGCTGCTAAAGAAAATTTTGCACCTCACCCTTATTGAAAAGAGAGATGAAAAGTGTTTTTTGTATTTCTTCAGTACTGAAAAGTTTCTGGTCAGAAGTCCTGAAACAGGTTTAACTCAAATTAAATTGTCAGTGGCTCTACTGAGCTCATTACAGAAAGCATTTAACTCTCTGTCAAACCACCTGCATTGTTCTGTGAGGGCAGACAGATATTGATTTGCACATGGAGTAATTCCTCTGAGATGCATGGTAGCTATGGAGTGCTGTATGTTGCTATGGTCCCTCTTATTATCTTTAATTAAAACATGACGCTGGCCAAGCAAATCTTTTAAAATGTGTTCTGTTCTCTTGCATTTCTTCCTTTTGATGGATTGGCTATGGGATTCTTTTTCTTTCAGCTGGTATTTTCTGAGAAATCATTGACATGTATACCAGTAAGGCAGGCAGTGGTTCATTTCTTACTTCTTTTCTGTTTCTTTTCTGTGTCTTTTTTCAGTAGGTCCCAAATCAAATGCTGTCTTTAAGGTAGGCTGAGCCAGGCCTGTTTTCACTGGCTATATTTGCAGCTATTGTAAGGAAAGCAATGTGACACTGACCTTCCTTTGTAAATAGTTTTCAGAAATATGCAATTGCTTCTTGCAAAGATTCCTCCTATAGGAAAGCATATGTTATCTTCCTGACATTTAAGGACTTGCTCAACCATTTATTTCTTTAAACATTTCTTTAACCCTTTTTTCAGTTAACTTAATGAGAAAATCTCTTTTTATTTAAGCCTTTTAAAAATTCTCATCCTAACTAATTCAATTGGCAAGTTTTCCTTAGTAGAGTTAACACAGGTAGCTGAGGTCAGATATTGTACAGAAAATACTGAACAAGTTATCGCTGTTCATATAAAACAATTCTAGAATCACAGAATGGTTTGGGTTGAAAGATCACCTAGTTTCAACCAAAAAATAAAAACTAACATACAGTAATTGATACCATAATGGAGATGACTTTCTTGATATGTTAGACTTTTTTTGTGTAAGTGCTGATGAAATGCAAATTAAATTCTTACCTTAATTTCCTTGTAGTATATACAGTAATTTCACACTCATAAGCTGCACCTGGTTATAAGCAGCACTTCCGGGCAGCTGGAAAGACCACGGAATTTGTCCATAAATAAGCCGCACTGGGTGATAAGCTGCACATTTATTTTATTTTTTTTAAGCGAGGATCCGTGTGTGACAAAGTGACAAATTAGCAACAAAGTTGTGCGAGCGCGGGGTTTGATGTCAGGTGCTCAATTTACAAAGAGCTTTCCCAGACCAGGGAAGCCTTTAAAGGCAGCCCCAGGCACCCTCCTCATGCCATAGGCCCCAGAACTCCTGCCCCCGGCGCTGGCTGCTGTGGCTCCCCGCCAGCTCAGCAGTGGCGGCGGCTTGCCATGTCACTGCAGGAAGGCAGCAAGGGTGGCGAGGGCGGCTCACCTGTGCGAAGCCAATGATGGCTCGCCGCCCACCTGGTAGCAGCTCTGCAACAGCTCCCCACCCGGCCAGCTTGCACTTCCAGGTTGGCATTTTGCCAGAATTTGTCCATAAATAAGCCGCACCTTATGATTAGCCGCACTTCCTGGATCAGCTCGAGTCTTCAGTGAAATGGGGGCGGCTTATCAGTGTGAAATTACTGTACTTGTAATATAGCCTTATTATAACTTAAATTGTATAAATGTAACACAAACATGCTCAGATCACAACACATAGAAGTAAAATGAAATAGCCTTTGCCAAAGCATATCTAGAAATTCACTTTTCTTCTTATTTTATCTTTTGGTTTATGATTCTTTTATTCACAGTTATTAAAAGGACAGTCTATATGTAATTGTGACCTATTGCTCCCTCAGCTCCAGATAAAAGTTGTTTTCCGAGTTAATTTTAAGTGTAGAATAAGGCTGTTGACTTTCAGTTCTGCAAAAGCTTGCAAGTACTGAAGTTCTTGAACTGATCACATTAAAACACTTAAATGTGTAAGGTTACTTCTGTAGGCATTCCTAAAGAGATGGTACTGTAATCTGCAATCTCATTAAGCTATGTGGAAAATTATAGAACAGTGGAATAACAGCCTTGTGATTATGATCTATAATTGTTGTGAAATTACATGAAGCTGTACCATCCTACCTTAGCTGCTACCCTATAACCTGAGATTTTTATAGGAGAGTAGACGGCCTTTCCCACCAGCAGTCACTAATATTCCTACAAAAGCAGTTTGTAGGGCAAAAGAGAAATTGTTCCTACTTATTAACAAATAGATTAGGAGGTCTAATTATCTTTCAAGTGTATCAGTGAACAATAAAATAAAATAATTAGGGTCAAGGGATGGCCTGCTTCTGAGCAGTCATAATTTACAATATGTTGGCATTCAGAGTTCTGAGGACAAATTATTATGATAATTTTGTCACTGTATAGAGTACTCGCTCTTTCCCTCTATTCTGGATGATAATACAAGAAACAGATACCTTATAGCTGAATTTGGTGTAATTAAAATTCATTTGTCTCAGCACATTATCATTGGGTTATCATGATATAGAATGACAGTCTTGTCTGGTCACAGCGTTATGCATCACAGCCCTTCGTAGAGCACAAAGATTTTCATTCAGTGAATTAACTTGTTTTTTTCTACATGCCAGCTTTTGATGAGCAACCCAGGTTGGCAATTGCTATCTGTTCAAAGTCTCACATCAGTCAAATCCCAAGCAGTTATTTTAATCAAAAGTAGAATATATTGCCCAAATGAGCCAAAGCTATTTCTAGAAGTAAAAGGAGCAACACTAAGCACTTAGTGTACAATAAATTACCTTATATTACTTGATGGGTAATGATTATAGACTTGGAGCCGTATGTTAACAGCAGCTTCTAGCACCATGGATTTTTCCTACAGTTCATCTATTATAAATACAGCAGTGTGAGAAACATAAGAATTAAGATTCAAGAAATATCCAGTCAATTTCCTTCTGAGTTTACATTCAGTTTTATGTTTTAAGATGTATTCCTTTACTATTAGTTTTCCAATTTCTCTTTTTGTCCTGTCAAAATCAACTGCATTTTGCAGCATCAGAAAGCTTTTGGTGCACTTGACTGCCCACCAGGCTAAGATACATGCCAACTTACTGGTCTTTTTAAGCTCTGGTAGCTGATAGTGATGGGATACAGACCTGCACTAGTCACAGTAATGGGTTTTGACAGGGTCTGTGAATTGTTAGTTCTTCTTAAGTTTCATTCTTGTTGCTATTGCCTATGGCACTGTGAGCAGAATGACAAAACAGGCAGTGCAGCTCCATTAATGAGCTACCTGTGCTGTTCATACAGGAGAACAATCGGCCTTCTCTTATTTCCCCAGGACATTAAATTAAAGTTGGCAGTGCATGCATAACTGCTGCTGAGGCCTGATGCATAGGCTTAGTCTGCAGCCCCCTTAATTGCATCTGCACCTGTAAACTTATAAAATAACCCTCTTGCATCTGCAGAAAACATAGCCAGATCAATTTGAAAGCATGCAGGAGCAAAAGCAATGTTTTGTGTACCTAAATGCATTTTGTAGAACATGAATACACAACCCAACACCAAGCTAAGCAGAGCAGTTGATATGCTAGAGGGAAGGGATGACATCCACAGGGAATGTTACAGGCTGGAGAAGTGGGCTCATGTGAAAAACTCTTGAAGCTCACCAAGGCTGTGCACAAGGTCCTGCACCTGGGTCAATGCGATCTCTGATATAAAGTGCAGACTGAGTGATGAATGGAGAGAAGGGCTTGGGGAACACCAGTGTTTGAAAAGCTGGAAATGAGCCAGTACTGTTTGCCAATAACCCAGAGAGCCACCAAGGGTTGTACCATGACTGCATCAAGATAATGTGATCAGCAGGATGAGGGAGGTGATTTTGGCCCTCTACTTTTGTGACACTCCAGCTGGAGAGTTGTGTCCAGCTTCTGGCCCACAAGTACAAGAAAGATATGGATCTGTTTGAGTGGGTTCAGGGAAAGACCAAAAAATGATCAGAGTGCTGCAACACCTCCCTTGGGGACAAAGGCTGAGAGAGCTGGAGTTTATTTGGCCTGAAGAAGAGATCTTATTGCATCCATTTTGTCATTAAAGCAGGCTTACAGGAGATATAGAACAATAATTTACCAAGCCCTGTAATGACAGGACAAGGGCTCCAGTTGTAAACAAAATTATAACCTCAGGCCTTCTGCTTTCATGTAATAAATAATTTTTTTTTCTAATGAGTACATGGAGGTAATACACTCCAGGAAGAGGAGTGGCATCTGTGCTTGTTCTACCAGGCTTCCACACAGGAGCTGCTAGAGGTAACTGCATAGAAGTCAGTGTAGGTCCACAGGCAGTCGACCTGAATTCCCTTTCCCCGAACCCACACCTGGTTTAACAAGCCAGGACTAGCTATAACTCATTAGCCGGGAGTTACAAAGCTTAGTTTATATAATTAGACTGCATTCAGAAATGAGCTTTGAATTTTGTGCTGTACTGCATTCTGTGAACTCTTCATTCACTTGTTTATGGCTGTGTTCATCCCAGTTTCTATTTGGGCTTTTTGGGTTTTTTTAAAATCATTTTCCCCTTATGTTTCACAAGACACTAAATTCCATTAATGGATAAATCTAGATATAGGAATTGTAAACTTCTCACCCCTACAGTGTTTTGTAAAGAAACACAGAAAGAAATCAAGTTAATCTCTGGCTGTATGAGTCAAACTAGTTAAGTCCCCCATAACTATTTGCTCATTGTAGTGCACAAGTGGAAGACCAGGTAGCACCAGAAATATTCAGGGATACTCAACTTTATCTTGGATGAAATATGTGTGCATGTATGTATGTTTACCCTGTGGCAGAACAGTAAATCCTATTTCTTCTGTTCTGCTCTTGATCATTGTCAGCCATGGCTTCTCTGTTTTGTGGTGAGTGAAGGTAACAGGGTATCTCAGACAAACAGCACAAGGAGTAATCCTCTCAGTCCTGATGCAAATGCTTTGCTTCATGCTGTCAGTGGCAGCTTCCTGGTAGACCAAAAGGGGAAGAGAGTATTCACCATGCTGTTTTGTGATGATCAGTTTAGGTATTGGCTCCCAGACATATTCTGTTTTCTTTTTGTATAGATGGAAACAAATGTATATGAAATGGTTTTGGTTGCTTAAGAGAGATAGAGAGAAATACAATGATGTACTTATAAAATTATATTGAAAGGATGATCTCTTAAGAGATTAATGGAAAGCTGTAAGGCCTGCGGTGGTGAGGAAATAATACAGTTACAGTCAGTTGTGGTTTGGGATATTCTGCATGTTTTCCCTGCCTCTGGCAAGAGGCAGGTAGAGCCTGAGAAATCAGCTGACAGAAAATGTGATAGTACAGTTCAACAGATTTTACAGAAATGAGAATGCAAGAGATATCAGGAGATGTTACGGGCACTTATGCCATATTTAAATAAGTTTTCTGAACAAAATACACCTTTACCTGTGGAAGATGCTTTTTTGTGGTAGGACTAAGCAGTTGAGTTCTGCAGTCTTAGAGCTGTCTAAAAACCTGCATCTTGGATACTGCCCAATAAATGTTATAATAGCACAGTAAGCAGGTTCTGTCACATTACGAGTGATGGGCATTGCCACAGTTGCCATGTGTGACTTGCTGAATCATAGCCTTTGTAGAATCATTAAGGTTGGAAAAGACCTTCAAGATCATTGTGTCCAACCTTGTAAAGTGATGATACATAAAGAGCTCATTTAGCTTTGTGAATGTGCCAGTGTAACAGTTGCAAATGTAATTGGCCATCTAATATAGATGTTTTCTGTTTGTTTAATTTGAAATTATGTACCAAGGAACCTCAAAGACTTAAATAACAGACCTGCCCCAGTTACAGTTGTAGTGCCTGTTTTAACAGGCAAACCATTGGAGATTCATAGCTATTTTTGCCAACTTCATCATTCTTTGATCTCCTTCAAGCATTTAATACTGCACATTTTCATGCCATTGAACTTGACAAAGATGCTATTTGCAGTGGACAATCCACTTACTTCCCTGCTACCCCTGTAAAAATCTTTTTCTTTGCTTTGTTTACATTGGTACTCTAGCACCAGGCAATGGTGAATTAAAAATAAAAATAAAATCGATGAAATAAACAGTGTGTGTAAATAAAAGGTAGTAAACTCAATTGATTGACTTTGGAATCACAAGAGTGCAATCTCATAGACTTTGTTGCCTGAATATAACCTTATTCTGTTATTATGTTTGCCTATTTTTAGCCTAGCTACACTGATTTTATACCGGCAGAAGCATTCACTACCTCTTGTTTGAAGTGTAATACCATCTTGCACCTACGATTTACAATCTGACTTTGTACTCAGATAAGTACAGAGGAACTAATAGTGTCTTGTGTAACTTGCATGCTGAAGAGTTCTGGAAGCTTGTGTTATTAATCAGCCTTTCCTTGTCCTGACTCTCAGTGAAGAATATTTTTAGCTGCACACAGAGAGAATGACTCCTTGAAGCCACAGTTTTAGAAATTTCTATTTGTAATTTAAAGAACTTTACTTGCTCATAGAATTGTAGAGTGCATGAGTTTTATTTTGCACTTGCATTTGCATACCAGACATACCTACAAGTAGTCTGTTGAAGAATCTAGCATATAGATCCATCT
>VRYO01002355.1:19392810-19414028 GCA_009812075.1 Sialia sialis
TGTGAAATTACTGTAATTCTCATCCTCTCCCTTTATTTTCATATATATTGAAAAGTCACTGCATCTTATTTTCTTCTGTGGAAATTAATACAAGAGCAATACTGATTTATTTTGCATGGCATTTAGAACTGTTAGATCATGCTTCTTTAAAAATATTCTTGCTTCATAAAAACACCCAAACCAAACCCCCAACAACTTAAGTTACTTCTGTATATTTTATTTTCCTAAAATATCTTTGAATAATTATTTAATAGCATTTCCTGAAAAATTACTAGTGCTCAGAAGAAAATTGCTTCTGTAAATCAGAGTGCACTCTAACATTTATTAATAATTTGTGAATCTGTTTCCGCCTCTGTTCTTACAACTTTGAGAGATACCTGATGTGATTGTTAGGGTTTAAATGCCTTTCATGTGATTACGAATTTTTATGCCCAGGACTTTTGTCATTGGATCACTTAGGATCATAGATTCAAAATTGTAAATTCTAACTTGTATGCTTTCATTAAGGAAATGTAGAGCAAAATTATAGTTAAACAGAACCCATTCACTTTAAAAAAAAAAAATTTCAGAGGCTCTGCTGTCCTATGTGAAAGATCCCCCTTCAGCTTTCCCATATCCTAATTTTAAAGGTGACCTTCACAGAGGTTTAACCAGGGATTCAGTGAAAGAAAAACATTAACTTGCAAGGAAGCCAGAAAACTGACTGAAAACTGCAGCATGGCCCATCATCTGTAAGAAATATCCTATTCTTCTTGTAGGAATTGTGCTCTGAGCACTTCTGCAGGAGTCTGATGAGACTTGACACATCTAATTCTGTTAGGAGCCTAGAATTTTAGCCTATTTTTGGGTTGTAAAATATTTTTGGTATTCAAGAAAATATTTATGAAAACTAGTAACTAATTTGAAAAATTATGGTTATATGAACTGCTATAGAAATCTATTAGTTTAAACCAGCTAAAAGTTAGGACATTAAAAAGATCATGCATATTTATTGTATGCATGATTATTCTCCTGACTTTTATGTGTCAAGTGAAGCATAAGTACTGCACTGTAAGAAATATATGGATAAAAAGATATCACAACAGTTTTAATACAGAAAAAAAGTAACAAAAAAAAAAAAAAGAAGTGTTGCTTCCTGAGGGATTATGCTGTAGAAAAGTAACAACCAATAAATGCAGAAGTAATAAGAGCAGCAACTTAATGATACATTTTACAGAAAGGGAACTTCGGTTCTCTAAATATGAGCTGCAAGCATTTAATTGTTTCAACTTCTAGATGACAGAAAACAATGCAAATCAAATTCGAGGCACATTTTGTGGACACTTATCTCACATGTCATGTAATAAACTGTAAATGGACTAAAAGCATCGTAGGCATAAAATGTCAGTTGAAGCTAGGAGTCAGAAGTTTAACTCCTTTTCAATATTACCAATGGAAAAAAAGTCAATAACCTTTATACAGCTGAAGCTTCAGTGCAATTTCCAATATGAAGATTATAAGAGGCAGAGATCTTTCAAGACGTGGGCCTTTTTTTTTAGTTAGTTTTCTATATTTAGGTAGAGTTATTTACTCCCCTTGATGTGAAATTTTCTGTGTGCAATTTCTTTTGTGGGTTCTCAGGATTACCAAATGCTTTACAGTTGAGTGCTAATTTAAAAATATATTATCTGCAAAGATTTTAAAACATTGCTCCCTCTCTTTCCCAGAGCATTCATGATTGCTAAAGATCAGATCCTGCAGGTACTTTGCTTAATAAAACAACCATGAGACAGTCAAAAAGCTGTAAGATATTAAAGAATACTTGGAAGAAAATGGAATGCAAAGGGGAATGTAGCACAAGACACTGGACCTATCTGCCTTTCTCATGTCTGAAGTGTGGAACAAAGACACTGAACAGACAAAGCAGGTTTCCTTTAACTGCTCTTCATTGAATCTTCTCTCTGTAAGATGAAAGAATGTGAATAAGAAAGGCTTTCCTCAGCATCCCCAAAAAGCTGGTCATTCATAGTGGAGGTTCCTGCTGATAGTATCTCTAAAATTCTTAGACTTTTTTTTCCTGAGGCAATTTCAAATTCCCCCTCTGGTGATTTCTCACTGACATCCAGTTCTACTGGCATTTGTGTGGTAAATATGTTTTATTATCAGGCAAACAGAGGAGTATGTTTGAGTATGGTGGTGCAACAGCTTTGTCCTTGCACACTAATCCCAAGGTATGTAGTATTTTGCTCATTTTCAGTATTAGCTTTGTAACCCTCATTTCATGAAAGACATTGAGGTGCTGGAGCATGTCCAGAGAAGAGAACAAAGCTGGTGAAGGATGTGGAGCACAAATCCTGTGAGGAGCAGCTGTGGCAGCTGGGGATGTTTAGCCTGGAGCAAAAGAGACTCAGGAGAGATCTTGTTCTCTACAACTGCCTGAAAGGAGATTGTAGGAGGTGGGAGTTGGTCTCTTCTCCCAGGTAATTAGCAATAGGAATAGGTTTCAAGTTGCACCTGGGGAGGCTTGAATTGGACATTAAGAAAATTTCTTCACTGAAAGGGTTAGCAAGCACTGGAACAAGCTGGTCAGGGAAGTGGTTAAATCACCAAACTTGGAAGTGTTTAAAAGATGTGCAGATGTGGTGCTTAGGACTCTGGAACTTAAGTGTACTACTTAGGGGTTGACTTGGCAGTGTTAGGTTTACGGTTGGACTTGGTATCTTAAAGATTTTTTTCCAACCTAGATGATTGTAAAACTCTGTATGTCAATTTTTTTTTTCTCACTATCAGTCGCTCTGTTATTTTTCCTCTTCCTCTGTTACATTAAAAATAGAAGTAATGTGCAGACTAAACATTATTCTATATTTAATTAGAATAATTTAAGCATTGAAATAGTTTTCTCAGACAAGAGAGTTTCAGCCCTGAACGAGAAAGTGTCTGCCAACTGTGTGAAGGTACAAAGGACATGATTTTGCCTTGAAGTTAGCCCTACTTTGAGTAGGAAGTTGAACTGCTTGACTCCCCTGAGCTGTCCTCCAACACAAATTTTTCAGTGGGAGTTTGATGTGCAACATGTTCTGCTCCTGCTTTATAAACATCATTCACCATCCAGCAGGTGCTGGTTTTGCTGCAACTGTCAGAAAAGTAAGATATATTAAATAATCTGACTTATAAACCTCATGAAGATAGCACTCTGATTTTAACAATTAATACAATGAGAGTAATTTTGCGCCATAGCTGCCAGTTTCTTCATCTCAGTTCTCTATTCTGTTTCAAAACCTAACATTTTTGATGTCACAGACTATGTGTAGGTATTAATTAAGAACTAGATAAAACATTACAGAAGGTGAAAGATTCTGGACATGCTGTATACCAGCATCCCCTTTATCCCATATTTCCTTCAATGTGCTACTCTAAAGCAACAAAAGGTGAGACAACCTGTATGAGAATCTCAGTGTTTTCTCCTACGTTCCTGATGATTTTGCAGTCCACTACTTCTCTATCACTTTGATAGTCCCTAGGGGCTTTCATTAGTGAAAGATGATTCAGGACAGTTGTTGTTTCTCCAAGTTTTAGTAAAGAATCAAACTAATTCCCAGTAGCACATGAAGCAATAACATGAGCACTGTCTCTGTTTTAGTATTTAGCTGGTACATAGGATGATGCTTCTGCAAATGGAGGATCCTTGATGAACTGCAAGTTGAAGCATTATGTGAGAAGATTGTCTGTAAAAGAAAAATCTGAAAAGTTATTCTCTTCTCTAGTTCAAAGAAACACAGCTATGGATTAAAGGGGGAAAACCCCAATATTTTGGCCGATATAGAATTTCCTTTGAGATAGTGCACAAAAATAAGGACAGTAAATTCAGTCTTCCATCTTCGTTTTGTGTTGCCTTGAGTCCATAGCTTCTTTGAACAAACCTGTGCAAAGTCCAGCCTACAACAAGTCCTAACAGCACTCTAAGAAGCCCAAAGGTTTATCCCAAATCTGACTATGACCCTACAGAGAATGCCACAGAAAAATCATAGCAGTAGCCCTACTACCTTGACAAGAAGCGACTCTCTGGACTAAATAAAACATAAACGTGCCTACAAATTGGTAAAAGAGACTCAGTTTAGCTTCAGTTATGGGCCTGAGGCACTGATATGTGCTCATCTTCCAGCATATTATATTATGGTAGTCCTGCCTGTGGTGCAAAGCAGAGCAGGATCAGCTTCCTAAAGTGTTCTTTTTTTTTTTTTTTTCATATTCTTTTTAGTTAAAATTTTTAGAAACTTTTTGTCAGAAACAGCTAGAGCTTTTATACAGGTGTATTGAGGATAGGTAGTTACTGGCAACTGGGTCATAGCAGGTCCTTTCTTTTCTCCCTTATAAAGAATTGTGTAGGGAAGTTGAAACAGCAATAAATAGGAAAAAATGATTTATTTTCATTGTAGATAAAACTCTCACCATCAAACAGGAACTTTGATATATTTGTATAAGAAAAGTTAGAAAAGAATGTTTGAATCATTCATCATGAAGCATTTTAAAGCTTAAAGGTCAAAAGTTTCTCACATCTGTCAGAAAACAGTCTCCAAAGCTAGAAGGCTGCTGGAAACATCCTCAGTCCAACTTGATTATGACTACTGGGAAGTGCTGAAATGAGGAAATGTAAAAGAAAATAGCTTCAGAATTAAAGAAGAAAAATTATTTTCAGTTGGTCATTTATATAGAAAGACGTGTTAAATTGTGACTCCCCCTACGTGTATATGCAACCCTGAAAGTATGTGAATCCTAGTAAGTCTTAAAAGCAGATAGAAGTAAAATATTTCTGCAACCAGCATGTTGCCTTTTCTGTGTGCTACATGAGATGAAAAAGTGATTTTAATAAACAAAGGAGTCAAAGGGCTTTTGGGTGACTCACAGAGACAATTCAATGTGTCTTTCTGTATTACAGCTTGAAATATGAGAGAAAGTGAAGTAAAGTTTTACATAATGAGAAAGATAATCTAAGCTTGCTACAGTACCAGGGGAAATTATGCATCTGGAAACAGAAGATCCTTAAGTGATACTGCCGAATCCAGGCCCATTCTTGTGAATTATTACAACTTTGTTAAATTCTTATCTTTCTGCATTGCAGAAAGGGGTTAGCAATCTCATACCAAAGTATTTCTTACTTCCTTTTCTGTTAAGGAAATGAGTTTTGATCAGACTGCTTTGAATTCTGAACTGATTTCTCTGTTATGTAGTAAATGCAAGTCTTTGTGAAGTCTTGCTGAAGTATCCTAAAAGATACCTAAATATGACCTATACTTACAGATGTTTCTACTTCTACGATTTTATTTTTCAGAAATACCAAATGAGCAATGTTTCTTTTTTGAAGTGATTGCATAAATATCATGATTTGTATGTATTTAAGTATATACATATACTGTATTCACTTCAGAATATTTCCTCTTCTTTTTCCATATTATTACTAACAGATTACTGTATTTGGGATTATATTTCTTTTCCTATTTTAGTCTATTTCAATGTTTGAAATCTATTTCCATCTTATGTTGGATTCCTTCTCATTTATTTGTGTTTTCCTTATTTTACTCTCAACTTCTGCATTTCTTTTTAATTTTTCCTACAACAATAAATACTAATACAGGGAAGAGATTCAGCTCTGCCCTCTTAGGTCACCTTACAAAACCTCCAGGGATTTGTCATGCTGTCTCCATCTTTGAAATCCATTTGAAAATCTTTCATGGGTGATCTTGAGTTGTGTGCAAACTTTCATTTCCAGTGGGATTTTTGCTTATCACTTTATGCATACATTCTATGTGTATAAAAATAGAGCTGTGTATTATTTCAGACTGCTTCTTCATTTCCTTTCTATATTTGTGGGTTTTAAAATTTTTTAAAATTTTTTTGTTTGTTTGTTTTTGTTTTTTTCCCCTCCATAACTCTCTTCCCCTCATCCCCACCCCTTGTTTGCTAATATCTGTCTTTTCTCTCTTTGAGTTTCTTCCTCACACACAACTTGTGTTTCTGGAAAATACATCTGTTGCAAATTCTCTTGCTGCTTTTTCTGTTTCTACTACTTGCTCTGGTAATGACAAACCATGACATTACCTGCATCAGCCCCTGCCTTCCCTGTGCCATAGCATTAAGATTCCTAAGTATGTAGTGCAGCGTGATGACCTTTACTTGGGCTGCAAAAATTCCATGGAAATAAGCAGCCTCTCACCCCACCTGCAAACTGCAGGATTACACTGAAATCCTGTGTGATCCTGCACCTGAATGACTGGGGATCCCTGACTTGCTCCTGTGCTAGGCCCTGGAAACTGAATTACATATTAAGCAGGATATTTTCTCTAGGCTTCTGGAACAAGTGGCTAATTCAGAGAGTATGTTAAAAACCCCTAACAGAAACTCAGTATTTATTCACTCAGAGGTGTTAGATGCCACAAAAAAATGCCTGATCTATTCACCTGAGTCCCTTTCCTTCCCCATGTGTAGGGTGTGTCCTGCTATGCCAAAGGAACCATCCCTCTGTGCCTTGGACTGCTCTTTGTGGGAGGTACTTTTAAGACTGAATCATCTGCTCAGAAAATGTTTAGCTGTCTAAATTTTTTAGCTGTCTAAAGCTCTAAGATTTAGTATATCATCCATGGACTTTTTGAGCAGCAATCACTATTTCAGCCATCATCCCCTTTACTCAATTTCTTATCTTTGGCTACTGTTGTGTTTCCTCATTGCCTTTTTTGATAGCCTCTGGTAGGGTAAAATATGAGCCCTAAAAATGTTCTTGACTGTGTAGGGAAGAGCTTTACTTGCGTGGATCTTGGCAGCAGTGCCTCTCAGTAAATGTGATGATATGGCTTGAACATGTTTCTCATAGAAAGAGCAGAGCCTCTCAGAGTGCTCTAAATAGAAACAGAGTTACAGAATAATTAGGAAATGGTTATTATGCCTCAAATTGTGTGTGTATCTGGTGAAGAAGGATTACAGAGAGCAGGGACTGCTCTAATTTATTTGGTGTACATATTCTTGCAAATCCAAAGTATTTTCAGATATTCCAGGTGATGAAGAATTCTGGCTAGCAAGAGATAACTGCTCAGTATATTTTTCCTACTGCTAAAGCTATTTTTTTCTACCATCTGGAACTTAACCTTATGAAACAAATAAAAGTTTAGTATGTTTTTAAAGGCTTTTTTTTCCCCCATTAAGCTTAACCCAATAATGTGCTCTTCCTTGAAGGGGATAAGGTTATTCAATGTCATGTTTTTTTTTGTTGGTGTAGAAATTGTGGAGAGAAATAGAAACAATTTTAAATTTATTTTTATTTATTAATTAAAATTCTGCTGAATTTTCAAAGTGCTTCTGACATAAACCAAGAAACAATATTTGTCAGTGGGAAAAAGTATGTCCTAAAACCCTTAAAAACTCACAAGTTTGGAGTAAAAGCAACATTTATATTGTGTCTAAATTAATTTGTAGGAGTAAGATCACTGTGAATGGTTCCTTATACCGAAATCCATTTCTCTGTTTTTAAAAACTGGGCCTTATATGGTATTCTGCTATCAGTACCAATTTTTGTTTTCTTCTCTGAGTTTTTAGAAAAAACATATCCCAGTCAGATATTTTTAGTCATATTGGCATACCTCAAGCATATTTACGTTTACTTCTCTCTTGAATTTCGTAGACTGAAAGCAAATATTTGCCTTTTGGATCTTTAGCAGATATTGTTACTGTTTTGAATCCCACAGCCCGGATAGATGTACTGGGTTAAATGAAGCAAGTACTGAGAGGACACATATGATAGCTGACATACCTACTGATTATTGTGCAGCAAAACATTTTTCTTGGAAGCATTATCAAATAAATGTAAGTGAACACTTCAACAATTTGAGAAAGATGTACAAAATATTTAGAGGATTTCAGGGCTAGAACACTATGACTGTGCTATTTGTAAGTGTAATGATTCATAAGAACTTCAGAGAAAATAGTAATGCACTTTTTGACAATAACAGCAAACAAAAATAGCAATCTCTAGTAGCAAGGTTTAATGAAAATAAAGAGACTGCCACAATAGGCACACTTGCTACTGTAAACCCATGGGTTTTACAGAAAGATACAGATACAAATTACACATAACAAAAGTATTTATTCTATTGACAGCACAGAAATTGCTCATCACCTGATTTATAGTGTTCAGACTCCCCAAAGTAGTTCATGCTTTGTCTGATACCATTATATATACCATCTGCATACTAACTAGCAGATATTGCTATCTTCCAATTTATTATTCTTCCTGGAGACTTTCTCTCCAAATAAAATAATTAAAAGAAAAAAAGATTTTGTCTTGCAGATGGGTCAAAATATCAAGGAAAAAAAGTGATATTCTTCTACTAATCTTTCTGGATAGCTGAAGTAAGCTTACAGTAATTTTTGTCATGCAGCAAAAGCTTCTTTGTTGTTGAGTCTGTGTTGCTTAATTCTTAAGATTCTGTTAAATATTTCAGGGCTCTTTGTCATACATAAGAAATTATACCAATCTCACACAGCAATGCTGGAAAAGATAAGTCCATATCTATTAGTGTTTTTATCTTAAGACATTATCTGAAAATTTTGATAGCATGATTTAGTTGCAGAGATTTCTAAATAGCTGTTGATACATTGATAACGTTATAGAAGAATCAGTCAGGAATCTAAAAAAAACAAAGCAACAAAACAGACACAAAAACAAGCAAAAAAAGCAACAGCTGAGGACTTTCCAGAATTTTGCTGAGACATTAAGGCCTACTGTCTCTAGGTAAACAAACATTTATCTTACTATAAAAGGTTTGTGTTAAACATATGGAATAGACAGAGATGTTGGTTCTTGCAAATTTTGTGCAGAATCTCTGATCCTCTCAGATGTAAAAGTAGAAGTGTGCAGCAACTAGTTTGATACAATTTCAGTAAGGAGTGATATGACAAAGGGAAAGGAGTCCAAAATTACCACCAAACCATCTGTGTAGTCAGCACCCAGTTAGTCTCTACACAGTCACTGGGCTGGTGTCACCAGGGCTACTAAGACTAAAAAGTGGAGCCAGAAACTCTTGTAAAGGCAGAAATACCCTCTCTCCACATCACTTTTCTCCCAAAACAGAGTGGATATCTTTTTTGAGTGATACAATACAGTAGTGGTTGTAGGAGTTCCTTGGCCAGAGGAAAATTCTACTCCTTCATTCCTGGCCATCTTTCTAGAGGCCAGAGATCTATTTTACACTGCACAGGGCACATGTTATGGAGACTGACCTGAGGCCAGTGAGAGGAGGCAGTGTTCCCTATCTTTCCTCCTCGCTGCAGCTGATCTCCATTTAACGTTACATGAGATGCAAGGACAGAGTGTCTGCCCTGGCTGGAGAAAAGCACAAACCTGCCATGAACAGCCCTGCAGATGGGCACTGGAGCACTGGGCAATGGCGAGATGGGACTGAACCCTCTCACTCTGGAGGGCAGGGAAGGGCCCCAGTCCAACAGCAGCAAATTTTGGACAGAATGAGTGGAATTTGCCACTGTCACCCATCTTTTACAAGAAAGTGGTCCCCAGCACATCAGTTACATGTTGTGGAGCCAGAGGTGGTGGAAAGCCCAGCTGTGCAGGGGTGAGGTGCTGGTGGGCAGTGAGTGACAAGCCTGTGGTCACAAACTTTGGGACCTGGGGGCTGGTCCATAACAGCAACTCTCCATGTCTGCTGGATGTAAGAGCAGTTCAGGAGTCAGATTTCTTTATGGCAGTAAATGATTGAGAGGGAGAAACAGGGAGAAAATTCAGGATCATGCATCTGGCCTCCAGCACTTTTTCCTGCCCTACCAGGTGCAATATAGTGATTTTATCTGGTAGTTCACCATTGGCTGTGCTGGTCAAGGGACAAAATGGCTCTTCCCTCAGTAGCTTTTATTTCTGTAGGATAAAAGCTACCTGAGGGCCTAGTTTCTTTCTACTTTAAAATAATGTAAGTGGCTACTATGTGAGAGTTATTTATATATTCCAGTGTATCCTGTTCTAGTTACTGACACATCATACTGCTGCCTTCTTTTACCATTACATTTATTGAAGCAGGGTACTCCAGAAGAGTGAAACAGTGCTTGAGATCTTTTGAGTTCAACCACTACTATTCAATCTATATTTCAGAAGTGCCATTTTTCTATTTCTGGTGATAGTTGTTTTTCTTCTAGTCGTATAGTGTCTTCAAAAAATAAGTTGAGCGGGATGGATGCACTGAGGCAAGAGACAGAGAATTTATAATCCACCTGGAGGTGGCTTTCCAGGAGGTCTGTCTTGAACCTCTTGCACATGATTCTCTTCTATGGAGTCTGAAAGATTTCAAGAGGGTCTGTGAAAGAAAGCCTGTGATGAGCCGATCAAAGTTTTAAAATTAGACTACCAATCCATTCAAAGAAAACTCCAACTTTAATTTAAGCAAAGATAAAGGTTAGGTTGTTTGTGTGAGGCATACTTTATACTTGTCTCAATTTGCTCCATCTTGCGCTGGATTATAAATTGAATTGTATGTGCCGATTCTCATCCAAGTCTTATACTGTGTGGATTTTCCACAAAATGAAGTCTTCTGACTCCAACTTCTGAATAGTATCTTTTATGTTAAATTATTATTTTTCCACAGTTTTTATTATCAAAATGGTAGCATTAGTTACCCTTCAGCTAAATTTTTGCCAAGAAAAGCAAACTCACTTACAATTTCATCATTTGGCAATCCATGTGACTTATGATTTATAGGGTGTTTGCCATTATGGCTATTCTGCATATTCTGCAGCCAATAGAAGAAAATATTATGTAATTAAAGTAAATTAAGAAAAAAGAATTGGTAGTTTAGATATTTAGAGCTGGAACATTGTCCAGATTGTGACATGAGTCTAAACAGCCTCATTTCTCTGGAGCAATTACACAATTAAAAGACATAAAACATCTACTCCACCAGCAATAAACAAAGCAAATCAAATAGTCCTTCTACCCTCAGACAAGGGAATTTAAGGTTACAGCTCTAGCTTTCCATCCTGTTCCTGGTCTTCCATCTAAAATGGAGAGATGAGATTGTGTTTAAGAATATATGAAGCAGGTAGACCCAGTCCAGTGCCACTTAGGCAAATGTGCTTAGCTAGAGTGTCACATCAGTGTAGGGTAACTAGCAGGGTAATAAGTGATTCAGCCCTCTGACTCATGAGTTGTGAAGCTGCATCTAAAGTACAGTTTTGGATTCCCAGTGTGGAAGATGTTAATGTAGTGGAGCAAATCTAACAGATGGCACTAAAATGAATGGAGTGTATAATGTGCAGGAGAGATGGGTTTGTTCAGTCATAAGAAAGCTAAACAGGGATCTTACTGCTGTTATCAGTTGCCTAATGGAAAGCTATAGAGAAGGTAAAGCTGCACCCTAAATAGCTGCACTCTAAATAGAAACAAGAAGACACAAGGTACAACAACAGAAAATCCAATGAAATGTCAAATATATATCCTACCATGAGAGTGATCAAATGTTGGAACATATTTCCCAGAGAGGCTCCACATAGAGCCTTCCTCCTTGGAGATGGTTAAAACTTAAATAGGTAAATATCTGAAGAAATGGATCCAACTAGAACTGATATGAACCAAAGACTGGAGTAAATACTCCTCAGACATCCCTCTGGGAACTCTGTCTGGATATATAAACAGACTTATTGCAACTGTTATTTAAGAAAAACGTGCAATATCTGCTTTGACAAGATAACATTTGTAAATGTTTTGGAATAGTGCTAAGCAGATGTTGCCTAAAATGAGTAGCAAAAAATCATCACAAGTGCAGAACCCCTCTCTGAAAATGCCTGAATTTCCAACTTTTAGATGTTGTAGGGTTTATTCTTCAGTATGTACAGTAATTCTGCACTTAAAAGGCGCACCAGGGTATAAGGCGCACTTCTGGGTTGTTGGCAAGTGCCTGTAATTTGCCTGTATATAAGGCGCACTGGCCTATAAGGCGCACTTTTTTTCCTTGAAGCAAGAATCCGTGTGCAAAGTAACGAATGAGTAACAGAATACTGTGCTCAATTTGCAAACAATTTTCACAGAACTGTGTAGCCTTTAAATGCAGCCCCAGGCGACCCCACCCCACCCCAGCCCCAGCTCTCTGCCCTATCTGGGGCCATGCGGGCTCAACTTGGCTCAGGGCTGCTGCCAGCTTGTACTTCTGGGTTGGCAACTTTCCAATTTTTGTCCGTATATAAGGCGCACAGGCCTATACAGCGCGCTTCTAGGTTTGAATGGAAACTTCAATCAAAAAGGTGCACCTTATATGCGTGAAATTGCTGTACTCATAGAATCTTAAAATATTCTGGGTTGGAAAGGACAGGCAAGAGTCATCAAGTCCAACTCCTGCCTCTGCACAGGACAGCCTTAAGAATCAGATCATGTGCTTGAGAGCATTTTCCAAATGCTTCTTGCACTTTGGCAAGTTTGGTGCTGTGGCTTCTTCTTGTGGGAGCTTCTTCCAGTGTCCAACCAACCTTTATGTGAGAAACCTTTTCCTAAAGGTTTCTAGCCTAAAGCTTCCCTGATGCAGATTAATACTGTTCCTTTGGGTCTTGTCACTAGTCACCAGGGAGAAGAGATCAGTGCCTGCCCCCTCTGCTTCCCCTTGTGAGGAAGCTGTAGACTGCAATGAGATGTCCCCTTCCCCTTCTCAATGTTGAACAAATCAAGCAACCTTCTGACACTGTGGTGCCCAAAACTGCACACAATATTCAAAATGAGGCTGCTCCAGCTCAGAGCAGAGCAGGACAATCCCTCCCTTGCCTGGCTGATGATGCTGTGCCCGATGCCCCCCAGGACAGAGTTGTCCCTCCTGGCTGCTAGGGCAGTGCTGACTCATGTTCAACTTTCCATTGACCAGAACCTCCAGGTCTCTTGCTGCAAGACTGTTCTCCAGCCTCCCATACCCTAGTTAGGATGTACAACATGGTTGCCTTATTCCAGGTGCAGAATTCAGTGTATGCTCTTGTTAAACTTCATGTAGCTGGTGATTGCCCAACCCTTGGATTTGTCAGGATCTTTCTGCAGGACCTCTCTGCTTTTCAGGGAGTCAGCAGCTTCTCCCAAATAACTGTTGTAAGCAAGCTTTCTTAGTATGTTTTTTGGTCAATCATAAAAGTAATTTATGAAGACATTTAAGAATACTGGGCCTAAATTGGAGGCTGGTCAAACCCCACTAGTGATCTGTCACCAGCCTAATGTAACTTCATTCACAAAAACCCTTTTGTACCTGACCCAGTTGCTCATCCATCACACTCTGTATTTATCCAGGTGTGTGCTGGACATTTTGTCCAGAAGAATACTGTAAGATACACTATCAAAAGATTTACTGAAATCCAAACAGGTTACTGGCTTTCCCTTGATCAACTTGTGGGGAAAGCAAATTAGGTTGATTATGCTGGACTTTGCTATTATGAAGCTGTGCTGGCTGTGACCAATGACTGCATTGTCCTTCAGGTGTTTTCCAGTAACTCCTAGAATAATCTTCTCTGTAACTTTACCCAGCCTTTAGGTGAGACTGACAGGAAAATTCTTCTTGACCTTCTTGTAAATTGGGACAAGCAGTTTCCAGTTGATGGGGATCTCCTTGAATTCCCAAGACTATTCAAAAATCACAGAGGTCTCATGATGATGTCAGCCAGCTTCTCAAACATTTATGTAGTCATATAATCTTAGTGAGACAACCAGCAATTCTGATGATGCAAATGATTGCCCTGGCATATGAGTCACACTAGTTTTAGCAGTGCAGTTTTTTTTTTTCTGGGGAAATCAGGACTACCTCAGAAGTTAGGTTTGTAAATGATTGCACTGATTATTGATTACACAGGGAACTGCATAATTGCTTCACCTCAGAACATGATTAATTTGATGTTAGTGGTTGAATCCTGCTACAGGAGCATAAAAATTATGCATTTAATATATGGGTTATCTCTTCTGGGTTGATTAATGCTGAAAAATTTTTTGTAGCACTGAAACATTACATACACACAATTGTAAATAAAGTAATTTTTTTTAAAATCCACCAGGATTATAAGGAGGCCTTTAAAATTGAAACATTAAAAGGAGGCACACAAGAAGTGGAAGCATGGATATATTGCCTGGTAGGACCAGGGTTAGGAAAGCCAAAGCCATGTGAAGTTGAATGTGGCAAGGGACAGGAAGGGCAACAAGAATGGCTTCTACTGGTTTATTAGCATCAGGATGAATATCAGGGAATTTGTGGGCCTGCTGTTGAATGTATCTGAGGGCACAGTGACAAAGGATATGGACAGGACTGGGGTACTCAACATCTTTGGGAATCCCACATCCCTGAGACTGGTGGGGAAATCTGGAGGAAGATAGACTAATCCTCAGTGGAAAGGGACGGGATTAGAGGATATCTTGACACATTGAGTGTGTTTAGGTCTGAGGGACTCACTAGTGCAGAGGGTTGCTGGCCAACATCACTGAGAGTCTGTGCTTGATTAGATGTGAGAGGTTGCAGTAACTGGGAGAGGTTTTTGAGGGTGGGAAGACAGCAAATGTCATCCTTCTATGAGAAGATGACTGGGTTGGAGGATGGAGTGTAGTATTGTTTTTTGACCTGATTAAGGCTTTCCAATACATTACATCCTCATAGACAAGCTGAGCTATGAACTAGATGTACAGACATTCAGGTAGATTGAAAAGTGGTTAAACTTCAGGGTTTAGGGGGTTGTGATCAGTGGCAATGAAACACACTTGAAGACTAGTCAGTTGTGGTACCCAAGAATGGTACTGGCTCCCTGTTTAATATCTTCATTAATTTTTTGGATGGTGCGTCAGAGTGCACCCTCAAAAAGTTTGGAAGTGATGCAAAACCGGGAGGGGTGGTTAATAGACCAGATAGATGGGTGTGCATTCACTCAGATAGATTGCAATAGGTTGGAAAAATGGACTAACAGGGGTGCCCTGATGTTCCACAATAGGAAATACCAAGTTCTGCACCAGGAGAGGATACTCCCCAGGCAGCAATAAATGTTGGGGACCAGCTAGGTGGAAAGCGTCTTTGCACAAAGGACCTGGTGATCCTGGTCAATAAATGAGAGGAATTAGTGATGTGTTCCAGTGGTAAGAGCAGTCAACAGCCTCCTGGACTGTATTAGGAAGAGCATTGCCAGCAGGCTGAGGGAGATTATCCTTCCTTTCTGTAGAAATGACCAAAGAGACTAAAAGAATGCCATGGAGAAAAAATATTGCCTTGAGGTCTGGTTGCATGCTTAGGAGGCAACATTTACAGTGCAGACTTTTATTAATTTTTTATATGAAATGATAATAGTAGATCTTGTTCAGTTTCAGAAAGGTCTGGGTTTAGGTAATTTAGAGATTTTAGGCCTCTGGCTACTTATGTACAGACCTTGGAGTGAAGGTGCTGTGCTCAGACTCCTAAGATAATGCTTTAGGCTGTAAGTAAAGTGATCCTAAAAGTCAGCACTCTGAGTGAGAGGAGCACTAGATTTGGATAAGGGGGAAATTTGGATAAAGAGCAGAACAGGGTGTCACTGACATTTCATCATTTACCTTAAGTCTGTGCTTTCAGCCCTGAATCAAGCCCATGGAAAAGCTGCAGTATGGCACTTGTCCAGTTCAGCTTTCAGGAGTTGATTAGAAGCTACTGCTGTCTGGAAATGCTCACTGTTCTTGCTTTTTACACAATAGCCTTAGGGCTAGAGCACTTTCCTCTGATTTGAGAAATTTAGTTTTAGCCACCTCAATTTATTTTATGCCATAAAAGTATTGGATAAACTGAAATACAAATATGAAGAAGTTTTAAAACAGATTTAAAAATAAGGAGATCCTTTAAATTCTTGTCCTTGTTTTTTACCACTCAAAGTGATTTTGAGGTCTTCTCTGGAATGAACAGTAATTTAAGTCATGCATTGCTCCTCGTTTTCTTTGTAAGGGTAAATGTGCATCACCTTTCAAAAAAAGTCTCATTTTATGATGGACTGGCAACTTTTATGTCTATAATTATTATATCTGTTAATATGGGAAAATTCAATTGAATTCATGTATCCTTACAGGCCTTAGGCATCTTGTTACACAAAAGAAATATAATATTAAACTGTGCTCTTTTAGTAGTAAGTTAGCAATTACATAATTCTGTTGAATAATAATAATAGTCTGCCCCATCAAATTAAGGGCTGAACTGTCATGGATTAAACACATGGACTAACAATGTTTTTCTGCATTTACTTTGATTACAATAAATCTCATGACAGTTGAAAAGTCTGAATTGAATGTTGGCAATTTTTTCCATGATATAAAGGATATGGATAATTATATATATTTTCTCAGGTGTCAGTTGTCACAGAGTTAAAGGAATGTCTGAAGGTTGGAAGGAAGATGATTGCATTTATTCTTGTTTACTATGTGTTCTGTGCTTACTGTAATATTTGATATAAATATTTAGAAACCAGCTCTCCTGATTTATACCTGGCTCTTAAGAATGGCATAAATAACTCTTAATCAGGTGCTTGCTTTGGTTACCATGTGACTCCATGGATTCTTACCTGCTTCTTTTTGCCAATCAGCTTCAGGAATGCTTTGAGTTTTCCCACTATTTCAGACTTTGAGGGAATAAATAATGTGTAAACATCACAAATCACATATATTTGGCCTGGTTTTGTATAAATGTGTTCAGAATATTGTATTTGCACAGAGTATTTACAAGCTTCAGCAACAGTTACAGCAGAAAACTCAGAAATTTTGGAATTAGGCAAGTTCAGGAATTTCTTTAGCTGAAGACCACATGATTCACAGTAATGATTTCTTATACAAATTTCTGAAAACTTCTGTTTTGATTATTTTATCTTTGGATACTGATGCTGGGAATCACCAGGTGACTTTGCTAGAGATAGTCTAGCAGTAATGGCAACAATAAAACAACATGCAGTAACACCTCCCAAGTATGTACAGGAGTACCCCTTAGAGTATGCAGTACAACACAGAATTTTCATTCTGCCTCTGAGGTTATTTTAGTATACAATCTAAAATAACTTACAGTTCTAGATATCTTTAATAATCTTTCCGTATATAAAACTATAAAGAGACAGCTTCCATATCTTTAGTCCATGCATTCAGTTCATTACAGCGGAACAAATCCTAGTAAATTGTCTCGCTGTTATCCCATAATTTTATTTCTGAGAATGAAGCAAAATGATGAGATTAACTAATAAAAGAAAAATAATGCATGCTATTGTGTGCCCAGCTGGAGACTGTTTCAAGAACTGAAAGTTACCTTTACAATGTTAGGCACAATATTATTTTGGAATAAGATTTAGGTCTTTTTGGACAGCATCAGTCTAGAAATGGTAATGTCATAGGAGCATTCCTGTGCTTCCTAGTATTTTTTCCACTGTATTTTTTTTGCAGGTGTCACTCTGTCATGAAGATTTTTATTTTAGAAATGTAAACCTTGTAAATGGTAATATCAAAGGTCAGCTTTAATCCAGAGCTATTGGACTTTCTAGACTGTATTTAAAATTCCTGATAAAAATATTTGTCATTTGTGATTTGAGACAATGTGATCCTACTATAATCAAACCATTAAGCTAAATGGGTTTCAAAATCTAAAGAAGAAGCATTTTTGAAGTGTGACTCAGTTATCAAATTGCAGCTGGGGCTTTGCCATTGTCAGTAGAAAAAATATATAGGATTCAGAAACATGCAATTTAGAGTCAAATACTGTTTGTCATTATACAGAACATGGATGTTGAAACAGAGATTACTCAAGAGATTGTAGTGATCGACGTGTATGCCTTTTCATACCCTGGAAATGCTGGAATAATCTATTGTAGATAACATCAAGTTACGTCCAGTGTAAAGTTGCTCTCATTTATCTGATTTTTTTATCAGCCATGTAATCGCAGGGTGATTTTGAATACTCATTGCTGTGGATTTTTTTGGGTCCTAGCTAAAACAATGAGACCTTCCCACTGAACTAATCCAGTTCGTAACATTTGTTACAAATACTAAAAATGTAGGAGAGAAAAAAACCCCACCAACATGCAAAATTCCTGACTGTGCATTAAACACAACTCAGTACTTAGTGACAGACCAGAAGAATAGTTTTTTAAAACCATGGTGTATCAGCAAAGTATTTTGCAGCAGGAAGAACTGCTGCATGCAATTCCTGATCATCAGAGCCCTGTCGTAGTGACATCAGAGCAGAACAGAGCACAGGCAAAGGAGATGCCTGTGCTGCAGGGTGGTGCAGGAGGTGAGGATTTTGTCATTATCAAGGACCTCAGGGTAGTTAGGGTGCTTGTCTGAAGGGCTGGAAGAAAAGCTATGGATATCTAAAGACCATGCTTGAGTTTCTGTCACAATCACTTTTCTGATGAACACACTCTGCCCAGCATGACTAAAGGCTCTTTCTCCAACTGGACCGCTCAGAACACGCAGGCTGGGCAAATGCTGAATGTAAATAATGTCCTGTAGTCCTCGGCCTGAGGTGGAAACTACATTATGGGCTTTCCTGTGTGACGGTGGCTGTGGTCTCTGATTACTATTCAGTTGCCAAAAATCATGTGATAATAAGCTTGGCAGCAGGTTGAGGACTTGCTTTTGCTTTTTGGTTTAAGGTCAGGAATCCTTTCTAGACCCTGGTGTACATGGCATCTTATTTGTGTGCTTCCAATACAGCACTCAAAGACAGTTAGAATCACTGCTATGTGAGGCAACTGGAAATATTTTCAGTGTTGGTGAATTTTATTATTTTTTTTAAAATAACACTGTGCTATAGCTATTGCACTGGGGGGAGCACATACCAAGCAGAAGTTCTGAAGTCAGAATGAAGTCCTCTGTCTTTTGCATTTTTGACTTGAGAATTGTAATGTAACACTTTGAAATGTTAGATATTTCCTGCTGTGGTGAGTTCAACCCAGCCAGCAGCTATGTTCCCACCCAGTCACCTGCTTTTTGTTCCCCCTCTACATCTCCTCCTTTCCTTGTGGAAAGGCAAGAGCAAGAATCATGAATCAAGTTGGAGGCAGTTTTAAACAAGAAGGAAGCAACCCAACAAATGATTTGGAGGTGATAGCTCTCCACCTCCCAACAGCTGACCAATTCACCGCCAGCTGAATGAGGAAATAAAAGCTCTCCAGGTGATATCCTCAGTGTGCTCCTGGGTCCTGACAGAGCTGAGCACCAAACTGCTTGGTGCTCCCAAGAGGGTGGAGATTCTGGACCTACCCTCCAGAAAAGTGGTCGGAATTTCATAATGAAATATGAAATGCCTGTGTAAATGGAACGTGCAGAAATGGAAGTGCGGAACTGAGTTCTGGTTTCAAGAGAGAATTTGGCTCAGAAATGTTTTTCCAACTCTGTTCTTGAGTCCCTTACCCCATTGTATACTACATCCATGTATGAAAAATGCACCTATTTAAAGAATAGCTATTGAAAATACTAAATTATTCACTGAAGAGTTTCAGAGTCTTCATAATTCTGGGGTTAAAATCCATTCCTGATCAGTCATGTTATTAAGTGTCTATTGTAGAGTACTGATAAGGTGCGAAAGACTGCCTTTTAAATTACCTATAAATACAGTTAAAATCTGAGGACTTCTTAACTTTCTGGAGAATGACAAAGCTTGTCAATTAAATGATTGGTATTTTGAGTTAAACTGCTGAATTAATGCTTTCAATTTAATGAATCTTTGAGTCAGTTCTTGTAGTGTGGTTGAAGCAGAAACAGAATGCTATTGTTCTCCTGGAAGCTTTTCTGTTTCCCCTTTTCCTATAAAAATGCTGGTGACCAGGGTTTGCATTTTTGGCCATTTCCCACCCAAATTCTGATATTGCAGCAAAATGTTCCATGTTGCTAATGAAGTCAGCAGAGTAGTACTTAGCCTCCTCTGAACTATAGAAAAATAAGTTTTAATGCTATGCAAATAGTCATCTGCTTCTAAATGACACTCAGAGCTTTTCAAGCTCACATCCAATATAATGTATTTGTTTAATCTCAGTTAAAAAAACAGGTGTAGAAACTAAAGCTGTTAATTCTTCATTAGGAAATTAAGCTTGATTCTTATTTAAGAATGCTGCAAGCATGTGTTAAGTGTTGTGCTATATACAAAAAAGATCTGGATTTTGGCACTTTAATTATAAAGATAAGTGAATAAAAGTGATTTTCTGGTTCAAGATTCTTTTAAAAACTGAAGTCTTGATTTTAATCTTAGCTTGTCCACAGATCTTTCCTACCTGCTCATTCAAATGAACTGAAAACTGTCAGTCTGACCAGGTGAATGCGGGCATTACTGTTTCAAAAATGAAACATTTCACAATCCTATATCTGCTTAGGTAAATTTCAACATATAAGATCAAAAAATAAACTTAACTTATTAGCTGCCTGTGAGTCTCTAGTTTGGAAACTCTAGTGGCTGGAGTGTGATGCAGAATATCACTGGACCAAGAGGAAAGGAAAATCAGAAATCTCTGAGACCTTGACTTGGAGAATGCAACGGAAAATTGACCCACAATGGCCAAAAAGAAAAATATCTAGTTAAATGAAAACATTTACATGATGGAGTATTTGTTGAATTTTTTTTAACTTAAATGTATCACATAAATATACTTAATAATGACCTTACAGAATTGTAGAACAACTCTTAAAACACAGCATCCACCTACCCCATCACCAAATAAAAGAAGAAAATATAGAAAAATGTTAAAAGATGTTTGGGATGTTTGTGTTTACTGCATGACTACACAGTGGAAAGTTTATTTCAATGAGCTTTACTAAAATTTATAGGGAGACAAGGTCTATCTATGTTCATCTATGTTGTGTTTTGACCCCAGCCAGCTGTAGGTGCCCACAGAGACATTTGTTCCTCCCTACCCCACCTTTCCAAGAGGTCAGTGGGCAGGATAGGAATGGCAAAAGGGAGAAAACCTGTGTGCTGAGATAAAGGCAATTTAAACAAGTGAAGGAAAGGGTGGAAAAATCTCAAGTAATGCAAAGGCAGCCACTCACCACTCCCACAAATGGGGCAATGCCCTGCCAAACTCTGAACAATGACCAACTTGGAAGCACTCCTCCTTTCTTCCTCTACCCAAATTTTTATGAGTGTCCATGATGTTTCATGATACATAATATCCCTTTGGCCAAATCAGATAAGCTGTCCCAGCTGTGTCCCTTTCCAACTTCTTGCTTATCTCAGCCTACTTGTTTATGAAAATTTTCA
>VRYO01002355.1:19435046-19462389 GCA_009812075.1 Sialia sialis
TTTTTTTTTTTTTTTTTTTTTTTTTTTTTTTTTTTAATTTGGCTGGCTGATTTTGTTGGGTTTTCTTTCAGGGTGTATATTTTCTTGGTACAAAAACCATTTTATCTTTTCTGGATGTTTTCTTTAAGGTCTTTTGAGGGCATTCAGATAATTGATTAAATGATTGGATGTGGGCTTCATTACTTTTATTAGTTTTGATTTGCCTAATAGAGCTTCCTTCATGCCAAAATTGCTGTTCTCAGAATGATTAGAAAATCACAATGTGAGATTTTACAGCTAATGTTTCAGGCATTCTTCACCTGCTTTTCAACCCTGACCGAAGATTAACCAGTTGTTTCCCAGTATCTGTGTAACCATCCAGGTGTGACATAGTTTAAAGAGATAGAAAAGACAACCAAGGAATCTCTGTAGACCAAAATCGACAGGTCCCATTCAGTGTCTTTGTCATACTTAATGACAGGAGCAATTGCTGCCCCACAGGCCCAGAGTAGTGGGGAGCTTGTCTAACTGATCCTGAACAGGAGGTATAAGAGAGGAGAAAGCTTTGGAAATCTGCATTCAGGAAACTGTTTCTTTCTTTGCTGTAAATGGTCTTCTAAACTAAATGTTAATTTAAATAGATCATTGTAGCTTGGTATGTGTAAGACAATGTAATTGTCAACAATTGTACTTGCAGAGGTGTGAAAGATAAAATGTTGAGCTTTAAAGGTGAGAGTCCAGCACTATTATTTTGTCACATATTGTTCTGATCTTTACAAAAAAATTTCAAAAAGCAATTTGCTTAATAGTTGTGCACAAAGCACAGAACTATTTTAGTCCTTGTTTATTGTTTCATCTGTGTACCCATCAGTGCTGATATACCAATTGTGTGCTTTGAACAGATGACTTGGGACTTGTCAGTAAGGGCAGGGAAGAAATTTTGAGAAGACTACAGAGAGCCCTCCTGCCTTCATAGGTAGAAGAGACAGGGAATCTGAGTGCTTCCCTTATGTTTGTTCAGATTTTCTAAACACTCTCTTTCCCTGTAGTTTAGAATAAACTTGTCATCATTTCAAATTTGCTGAGCAGAGGCAGATTAGCTGTTGCTAATGTGAAGGTTTGCAGGCCCAGTACACTCTCATAAGCTCAATAGTTTTGTTGGGGAAGCACCCAGAATAAATGATAAATATCAGATTTTCCTGTTGACCTGTATGAGGACAGGCTCCTATGCTGGTCATACAGTAATTGTATAACAGCCTGTGGGGAATCCTTCTGCAATGCATTTAATTCTTCTGATGCAATGGGGTACTCAGCATAGCCCTTGCACCAGGTCTGCTGCAGGACATACCAAAACCAGCTGCATGTAGCCAGGATAACATTTGGACATGGCACCAAAGCAGCCCTCCCTCTTCTGCCTTTTCCTGTCTCATAGGCTCTGCTTTAAACACTTATATCGTACTTATATATATTAATATTTATAAAATATTGTTCCCGTATTTTATAAACATCCAGATGAGTAATCTCTTCAGCTGTCCTCTGAACTGATCCTGTGTGTTTCCTATATGGTTTTGACTAAGTATTTTCCGAATGTTTTTATTTAAATCTGAAGTAAATTGTATGGTGTTGCACCAAGCAGAGCAGCTTTGAAAAAGAGAGGATTTAATCCAGGATGCTCAAAAGTCTTCTTTACCAGTCCTTTCTGTTCCTCGGACCATTGAGTGTTTTTCATTAGAGGTGCACTTTGTTTTGGCTGAGTTTGATGTGCCTAACTAGGTGCCAGCCAGGCTGAATGGGCCCTGTGCTGGCACCGTGTTTGCTGGAGCTCAGGGCCTCTGGAAGTGCCTTTGCCACTGTGAATTGGTGCTGGAATATACATGACAGGTGTTGCAACACTTTGAGAGGAGGGATGACTTTCCATGGAACAAACTCATGGGTCTGCAGCATGGCACACGGAATCCCTCCTGCCTATGGCACCCAGAGCCAGTAGATAGGGCTTATTTAGTACGTGTTGAATTGAGACTGCCTGTCACAGGGCTCCATCTTCCAGTGCACTTGCTATTGAATTGTGATAGGTCATGCTATTAAAATCCTGCCATATGAAATCCAAACGTGAGAAAATTTCCTTCATGCTAATACCAGGGTAAGTAAAACAATTTTCCAATGATGCTGAATTACCTCCAAATGAACTTTTTCCTCAGTCTTTTACCAGAAGTGCCAAAAAGATGAATTTCAAAGGGCGATACCATTAGCTTATGGATTCAAAACTTTAAATTCATGGACAAAAAGAGAGGGCAGATGAACTGCAGGGAAATAAAGGTGCTCTCTATTGTTACCTGTCTAAAAGCTGTTTGTAGCATGTTTCTTGACATATGTTTAGCATACAAGTGAATTATTCTGCCCTTGGTTTGGCATAATGGACAATTTGAAATTAGATGTTGTTGTTGCAGAAAAAGAATGGTCTATGTTTCAGCCTCATTCAAAATCACTGAAGAGAACAGCAACATCAGAGCAAACAAAAGAAGTTCCATATTTAATTTATAAGTCTTAAATAACTTTTCCATTTCACATGAACCACCTGTAGACTTCCAAGGTTCTTGCTCGGTAGATTTTTATGTTCAAAACATTTCCTATGTGATAAAATTGCCTGATAATTTAGTAACAAAAAATTATTTTGATGCTGTTTTCTTTTTACAGTTTCTTCCAAGTGCTGATTCATTTCCTGAACTGTAAGCTTGAAAGCTTATACTTATGTATTTTATTAATTTGAAAAGCTATTATGGATTTCTTGCACCCCACTAGGAAAGTTGGTGTTGCTGCTGATTTGATATGTGAACATTTATGCTCTTTCACAGCTGGACCAAAATTTTTTTCAGAAGAATAGATAGGCATGTTTGAAGTGTTCCCTTGCACTTTTTCAATTTTTTTCAAGTTGCTGCTTGCTGCTTCCTGGAAATGTCAACTTGAAGGAAATTTATGCGGATTCCAGTCCATGTCAGTACAGTCTAAAAGGGCCTTGTTGTGTGCTAGTACAAAATGTAAATGCACTTTATGAATAATAAACTTTACTTAGTAGTGCCAGCGGAATAAATGTAAAATTAAAAACAAGTAAAATAATTACTTACATATAGGGCTGTGGGAGTCTACTGCCTTCACCTCAAGATCAACATGGGCAGGCTAGTTAAGGAACAATTAAGGAAAATTATGTTCTCCAGTATGATTTCTGGGATTGCTGTTTTCTGTAGCTATCTAATAATGAACCCTGAGAGAATTCCAACAGAGCAGAGAAACAAAATGTGATCCAATTTTTTCTCAACAATACTCACTTCTTTCATAGCAATATATTAATGAGCAAACTTGGTGTTGTGGAGTTTCATAACATTTTGACTGGAAGACTCTAAACTGCTTTTACAGTATTCTTTATGAGATTTTAATGTGAGATATTGAAAAGATGTCTGATGTCTGTGAAATGCTAGAGGCAGCTACTCTTGGAGGAACTACCACACTAGTTCCATGACAAATGGTAAGTGCTAGCAGTATCAATATAATTCTCCTGGGAATTATATCAGTCTTTTGGACATTGCCAAAGAGAGTATTAATAAATACCAAAGGCATTATGCTATACAGGCATAAATGAGAGCACATAGTCTCAAAATTACATTCAATAGTACAAAGTAATAATAAAAAAAATCTTTTAAACTATGAAATTTTTTGCCTGCCTGAACCACTTCTGGAGAATAATAGAATCTGGGTAGTAATGCAGAAAATCTGTGTATTCCAAGTAATTAAATTTCTTTAAAAACACACTACTTTGCTGAAAACTGTCTAAATGGCCATTAGTTTTCTAGGGCTACATTCTGTACCTTACATTATCCAAGGTGAAGTGGAATTAGATTCACAACTTGCAAAACTACTGTATTTTTGATGCTAAACAGTTGTGTGAAAGAGAAGACCACACTCAAGAGTAGCTGATCAAAATTAAATGCTTGTGATGATATCCCTTTTATGTTTAAACCTATATAATGAGCATGATGATGAAAAATCTCAACTTTTCTTGAGCCTTGAGTTTTTTCAGTTCATAAAAGTGTAAGTTGAAAAGTAGCTGCACAGCTATCAAAACTTTATGAAGAAAAGTGGCCCTCAGTTATATACTGTTTGGACCAAAAGAAAAGGTGCCAGTAGAACTTTGGAAGGAAGGGAGAGAAAGTTCACAAACAGTAAGGTTGAAATAGATCTACAGATAGGAGAATAATTTTTCATTGTTATGGTTTTGAGGAATGTCTGTTGCAGGCACCCGAGGCTGGAGGTTGTGTCATTTCCCCCTCTGTTAGTGAAGAGAAAGAGGCTCCTTGAGGCAGAGTGTTGGAGCTGCAGCTGGACTGACAAATCCAGTGTGTCTCTGGGGAGCCCCACCACTTTCCACTGACAACAGAGGAAAGGCTTTGGAGATAGAGTTGATCAATTAACAGCCCAAAATGAACCCTGGGAAGATGGATATCTTTCTCCTTGTCTCAGCTGCCTTGTATACTATTTACTTGAGGCTTTTTGAGCCACAGCAGGTAATTCAGTCAGCCATTGACCTTTCTCAGTAGGCAGTTTGCATGTGAGGAGTTGGTGAGCCTCATGTGTCAGGAGCTGGGCAGTGTACCTGCTGACCCATCAAGAACTGCTGGTCTTTTAAAATCGTAAATTACTTGGCCTGAGGAGATACTGGAGATTAAAGATGTGACATTCAAAGTGTAGCACATGTATTACAAAGGGAAATTTAAACTATTTTCCCTTTCCCCTTAATGAAATAATTTAAAAATTAATTTTGTCTAATCGGAACTTGTGTGTTAAAATGTATACTTTGTAAATTGCATAGTGTACTTGTAACATCAGCATCATACAGGACTAGACTAGAGTGTTCACACAAGTTCTTTGAACTTCAGGCTTATTATCATTACAATTGTGCATTGAAAGAGTACAATATTTCCTTGACTTATGAAACTTACTTTGACACAATTACAGTATTCATGCTCTCTCAGCTTAAACTCTATATTTAATATATCACAGTATTATGTTGAAATATGGAAATTTATTAATATTTCCACTCAAATATAAATAGGATCAGACTTTGGACAGATGGAATCAGACTTCAGAAAACTCCAGTGGTAGAAACAGAACTTTGATAATAATTGATTATGATTTTCTCACTATTCTTCTCTTGAAATTCTGTGGAATTTAACTATATGTAGCAAAGGACATAATTGTTGGGTTTTTTTAATAATAATGGCACAGCATGGCCCAAAACAATGAGCTTTTGGTGAACAAAAGAGGAAATTAGGGTCCCTCTCACTGATTTTCATAGGATCTGCAGGGGAATAGCTGAACAGTCACAAGGAAGCAGAAAAAATACTTCACTATTTGCTGCCTCAGGTCTGTTTGAAGATGCTGCTTTCTGAAATGCTCTTGGTCTTCCTGCTGCCTCTGACCCCTGAAGAATGGAACAGGTCTCAGCCACCCATCCATGGGGTGGGGTTGAGGGACTAAGCAGCTGTAGGACCTCAGCTCCGTCAATGTACAAGGGGGCATCAGCTTCCATAGTTTCTGCTCTCTCTTTCTAAAAGTCGATTTCTGCAATTCAAACACCCCAGAAGAAAATGGTCTTAACACTATGTTTTAACATCCTTAGAGTTTTTTCCTACTATGTCTGGATTTAGCAAGTAATACAGGATTTTTTTGGGGTTTTTTGTTTTTTTTACATGTATTATTTGCTTGATTGCAGGGCCCTTTTCCTTAGGATTCTTTCCTTTCCCTTTGATGTACAGTGGATATAAACATCAGTGTATTGAGATGCTTTGTAGACACCAGGACTCAAGCTAGCATGTGACTAGGAAACAAGTATGCTGACAGATGGGCCCATTAATCTTTCAGTAAAGTCTACTGACACTATTGTCATCTGTACTTTGCTTGACAGAAGTGACAATGTGTTGAAACATGGGATAAAAGCAGCTATGTTAAATTTTATGCTTTTCCAGCTAAAATAAGACAAATAAAAATATTATCATATAAATGATCTGAATTACAGTAATTTCACAATTATAAGCCACACCTGATTATAAGCTGCACGTCTCGGTAGCTGGGTAGACCACGGGATTTGTCCATATATAAGCCGCACCTGAATATAAGCCACACTTTTTTTTTTTTTTTTTTTTAAAGCAAAGATCCATGTGTAACAAAGTAACAAATTAGTAACAGAATCCAGCCAGCAAGGGGTTTGGTGTCAGGTGCTCAAGTTGCAACAGTTTTCATAGACCTGAGAAACCTTTAAAGGCAGCCCCAGGCGCCCTCCTGGCCGGCTCTCACTTCCGGGTTGGCATTTCACTGGGATTTGTCCATAGATAAGCCGCACCTGAGTATAAGCCGCACTACTGGGGTAGTCTGGATTCTTCAATGAAAAAGGTGTGGCTTATAATCATGAAATTACCGTAATCTGTTTTGGTAGGAAACATTATGGATTTACAGAAATATATTTACATGTATTGAAATGAGAGGGAATTGCAAGTGTGTTGAGAAAAATGCATACCTATAGAAGGAACATTATTGACCTGGCTATTTATGGGAGAAAATTTAAAAATCAAAGCTCTGTGTTTCCACGTGTTGAAAAGTAAATAATATTCTGTCTTGGAAACACTGTTATAAAGAATTTAATTTTCTAGCATAACTGAAATCAGTGGGAGAAGATGTAAGAGGTATGTTGATTCTCTTGGTAGAGTTATTTCTATGAGTAAGCTGGCTTGAGAACATAGGTCCAAATAAAACAGAGAATATGTGTTGGAAGTAACTTTTCATACACTAACCTTGACCAAACCAGAAGCAGTATACTTCACAGAGCATGCTCTGCATCATGTTAGCACTACATTCCTCATAATAACTTGATGTTTCATGATTTCCTATGGTGCAGTTGGCTTGCAGATTTGGAAAAGGTCATTCATAGTTTCTTTATATAGCATAAAATAAGCAAGCCCTTTATGAATTTCCTCTAGTTCTGCTGCAGGAGGAAAACCAGTGTTATCATACAGGATGAGTTTGCCATCTGAAAAAACCTGACTTTGTTAAGGTCAGGACTAGAATATATTCTAGTTTTTAGCTATTGATGAAACTGGACTTGTTAGTAAGATAATGTTTTTAGACTAGTGTAAAAAATGTTTTCAGTAATTAAAAAAGTATTCTATATTCACACAGGGAATTACTACCCAATATTAAAGACAAAATGAAAGTTTCTTGTTTGCACTCTGGGGACACAGTAGTTCAGCTTGCAATCTTTCTCCTTGATACAGGTAGGAGTTCCTCTTTCATAGAGAAGCAGGTGCATGCTGTCAATTATTCTTGTCTTTATTTCCCCATGGAATGCTTGCTGTCTTATTAAGACTAATTGTTGGGCTGTTGAAAGCAACTGCAGGGCAGCAAGATTGTGGGCTGAGATAGTTAACCTTCTGTTTTCTAGACACTTTCATTCATCACCATGACTTGTTACATACTTGTGAGCTCCATGTTCTGTCCATGATATGGCTTTGACTCTTGAAGTGTCTTTCCTGTCATTTTGACTTTCTGAAGGAATGGAAGGAAATACAACAGAATGAAAATCCTTTTTGGTGTCAGAGCTCTCGTAAAAAAATATCCCCATATGTTACTGAAGGTCGCTCTGCTTTTGAATGTATTATTTCTTACTAAATAATAAAGTCTCTGTGAGCAAAATATAAATTGGATTACCACTTCATGCAGTGCTATAAATGAAAATGCATTATTTTCCCTTCATCTGGAAGCTTTCTTGACTTCAGAAATAATAAACCTTTTAAAATATATATCTGTGTTCATTTCTGGGCACCACAATATAAGAAGGACATCAAGCTATTGGAGAGTGTCCAAAGCCCATAAAGATGATGAAAGATATTGAGGGGAAGCTGCGTGAGGAGCGGCTGAGGTCACTTTGTCTGTTCAGCCTGGAGAGGAGGACACTGAAGGAGACCTTATCGTGGTCTCCTCCTGAGGGGAAGAAGAGGGGCAGGCACTGATCTCTGCTCTGTGGTGATAGCGACAGGATCTGAGGGAATGGCTGAAGTTGTGTCAGGAGAGGTTTAGGTTGGATATTAGGAAAAGGTTTTTCACCATGAGGGTGGTTCAGCACTAGGTCAGGTTTCCCATAGAAGTGTCACTGAACCTGACAGAGTTCAAGGAGTGCTATACAACACTCTCAGGCACATGGTGTGAGCCTTGGGGGTGTCCTGAAAGGCCAGGAGTTGGACTTGGTGATCCTTGTTGGGTCTCTTCCAAGACAGGATATTCTATGATTATGTGATTTCTGCTCTGAAAGTTGCTTACAAGATGTTTCATAAAAGGTATAATTTTTTGAAAAGTTTTCTTTATTGACCTAACACTCATGCACAATTTTTAGTATGAAAAACATTTTCTAATTTTTTTTTGGTTTTTTTTTTCCTGGTTCTAGGGAATTTCTGCCCTTGATGTCAACAGCAAAGCTATGATTGATTGAGCCTCTGTTACTCAGTTGGTGCATTCTCCTGCTATGAGGTGTGTATATATCTGACTCATTGATTCATTTGTAGTCCTCATGATTCCATGACTTAACAAAGAAACTTAGCAACATAAAAAGAAATGATGCTCAATATCTTCCAGTATTGAAAAAACTTTATTTTATTTTATTTTTATTTTCTTGATTTTGTTTCAGTAAACTAGAAACAGAGTATTACCATTGCTCTAGTGTGATTGCGAAGAGGATTTGCACTCAGACTCATCACGCTGGACTCTGAAATGATAACAGATGTGCATCCACCCAGGAAATTACCGTTTTCAATAAGAACCAGAGCAGCAAATGGATTTTCATGCATGGAAAAATAATGTAATAAACTGAGCAAGACCCTGGCTTGATGAATTATATAGTCATAAAAGGGAAAAAAATATAATTTGTTTAAATTTCTGAAACTTCAATAGAGCTACAAAACAGGAACACTTTCTACTCCAAGTAATAAAATAACAAGCAGAGGCTTACCAAGTAAATACATTTACAAGTATGAAGCTTCACACAATTTTTATGTATTTCCCTACTGACAATTTTATCTTTTACTGTCAAGTACTGAAAATAGTTAGGAAATATTAGGTGAGGTTTTATATTTTTATGATACAGTGCTCTTTCTCAGGAGACCACTGATGGCTGGAAGAAGGAAAATCATATTCTATTCATTCTTTTATAAATCTTTCTATTCCCTAATTCCTTACTGAAGTAAATGAAAAATTCTTCACTGAAGTCCAAGGATATCATACAGACCTTGAGAGCTGAAAAGAAACAAGAGCATTGTAAGTGAAAAGAGTCTAAGTCTGAAAAAATAATACATCAGAAAAACTGCTTATCAAATATTATAGATATTTATAATCAAATATAATAATGTAGTATATAATACAATTAGAAGACTCTATTTTAATGTAGCAATATAAATAATAAAAATAACAATTATAATAATAATTCGATAGTATCTTATACGTAGTGTAAAGATAATGTATTTACAGAATCAAAGAACGTTTTGGTTTGGGGGAGACCTTAAAGATCATCTAGGTACAACTCTCCTCTCGTGAGCAGTGATACCTTCCATTAGACCAGGTTGCTCAAACCCCATCCAACCTGTTCCTCACCATACTCAGAGTACAGAATAACGAACACATTTATGTTCATTTTTTTTCCCCAAGGAAAGCCAATTTCTTTCTTACTCACATGGCTTCTACTGTCACTTTTGCTATGGCAATTCCCTGTTTGTTCTTTAGTGCCTTGTAAATTCTGTAAATTCTTGTAAATTCTGTAAATGCTAATGACTGTATAATGCGCCACATTAAACATTGAATCTCCACTGACTGCTAAATAAACAATTTTCTTTCTTTGCTTTAGGAATCTACACAACATCACCTCACCTGTTTCTCACCTCTGCTGTTTTCTTTACTCCCCAACCTTCCTTGCATGCATCCAAGGAAATCTCTTTCCCTTGCATCCATCTCAGAACTCATATACATTGCTGTTCTTTTAGATATTGTTGTGTTTTGACCTTGGTATGCACCAAAGCCTCTCTATCACTCCCCTCCTCATCTGGGCTGGGGAAAGAAAGGACAGGCAGGGATAACTCACCAATGGGCAAAACAGACTACTTAGGGAATCAATTGGATTTATTACCAATCAAAATCAGAGCAGAATAATGAGAAGTGAAACAAATCCTAAAAACACCTTCCTCCCTCTGTCTCCCTCTTTCTTGGGCTTAATTTTATTGCCAGTTCTCTAACAGTTCCCTATCGTCAACCCAGGGAGATGGGGAATGGGGGTTACAGTGTCAGTTCATGAGATGGTTTTTTGCTGCTTCTTCCTCCTTGGGGAGAGGAGTCCTTCCCTTGCTACAGTGTGGGGTCCTCCACAAACTTCTTCAGTGTGAGTCCTTCCCATGGGCTGCTCTTGAACTCCTCCAGTGTGGGTTCCTTCCACAGAGTGAGGTCTTCAGGAACAGCACAGTGCGCAAGTTACAGTAGCTATGACCCTGAGTTAGGTCACAATTCTTATTTATTATTGATAAACTGATAAAAATGTGCTATCTGCTTCACAGTCTATAAATCAGGGATTCTGCTCCAGGGATTTTATAGTCTCCTCTATTAGTTGCCTATTGCAGGGAAGCGGAGCAAAGGCTCTGCAAGTTTTTTCTCAACTTGTGTTTCCAAACAAAGTACAATGTCATTCTTTTGTTGTCTGGTGAGTAACCCAGGGCGTGGTGTCTGATGTTAGTACTCACAGCTACTGGCTGAGATTGCCTGGGAGGTGGGTATGATCCCAAAAAAGGGAAAGTGAATCAGACTCTGCCTTTCTTTTGCTGAGTGATCTGTATTATGAATCCCAGCCAAGGAGGGGACAGTATATTAAGTAAAATCTGTTGAAAGGAAACAGAAAAAATAATTTCTTTTAAAATGCTGTTTTAGCATTTCATAATCAATTAATGAATTAGCTGAGTCACACGGACAATCAATTATGCTAAGTACATTTATTAGAAGCTGCCACACCAAAACCAATCACTTTGATGGCTTTGCTGTACTTTAAACCCAAGCATTAAAGCAAAATGCATTAAAACCATCTCTCATGCTGCTTAATAAATCACACTTTGGAGATCTATGGCATGCTAGTTCAAGCATTTGGGACACTACTAAAAATTAATTGCAGGATAGAGAATACATGTTATGAATGCAGCCTTTAGGGTGCTTGCCAAAGTAATAACTGTAATGTAGGTCAGTAGATTGGACATTGCTTAAAAAAAGGTGATGTCTATTTACTCTAACTTGATTTGAATGAAACACTGAATGACCTAATGGATAGCCCATACTCCATAAATGAAAAAGGAATGAAACATAATTTATGTCCCAGAAATTGCTCAGCAATTTGCAGAATTTATAAATATGATATGATTAAAAGTTGAAAAAAGAATAATAGATTTAAGTAGTCAAAAATACAGAAATACAAAAAGTAGTAAAAAAATTTATTTAGTTAATTTTAAAAAGTTGATTTAAACTCAAAAAAGTCCACATTGTACATCCATAACTTTTCAAAAATGTGCACAGATTAAAAAAAAAATGAAGCAGAATTCTTAAAAAGTTTCAGTCGCTCGAGTCCTCTTCAAAAGGAATTATATTGACTTAAAAAAAAACTTATAAACAAATTATATATTAAATTTAACCACATTAAAAAAAAGATAGTGGATAAAAGTTCAGCACAAAATATGAATGCTTGATGCAGCAGAACATTGCAAATGAATGAGTCATTGACAGAGAGCAATCTATGTGCCACAAAGTTGCTGAAAAATTAAGAACTGTACCAACATTTAACTTGGAACAAATAAGGAAGCCATTACACTGGATAATTTAAATTTAGCTATTTTCTGCCAGAAATCTTTACAACATAATATCTGTGCTGTATCCTGCCTCTGAAGAGAAAGGCTTACAATAAATAGAATCTGAAGTTGTGTCTCAAAATTGTCTTATTTTTACTACTATCTTATTTCTTATAATATGAAAGTTTCCAAAAAGGAATTCTGAACTAAGATCAAAATACAACAAATGGCTATTAGATTTTTGATTCATTTCATTCGCCACCCTCTGTAAGTTTGTATAATTCTATTTGTTTTACTAGATTTTATGATTTTTGTATGAAACACTTCTCTCTGCCTTCTGTTATCGTTTGGTCCCTTCATCACTCATGGGCCAGAGCTAAGTAATTCCTGTGCAGTTCTGCTTAAAATATTGTTTTTTAAAATAAATTTGTGTACTAGGATATGCATAAGTGTAAACCATGCACTAAAATATCTCCTGCTTGTGTGACCAGACTGCCTTTTGGTCATCAAGCAAAAGTCTGGCCGTTTACATGAAGCAAGCTCACAGGATAATTTGGTCTTTCTGTAGCACCTTGAGGAGGGCTAACTTTGCAAATAAAACTGAAAGTTTTAATGGATATTTTTAACATGAATTTGCCTATTTAAATTGACCTTTATTAGACCTGTGCTACAATTGCACAGTGTGTTCCTTCCTTGCAGTTACTTTTGTGGACATTTTAGATTAACTCCAGCAACTGTGTTGCCATGGTGATTGAATATTGCTTATTGCTTCTAAGACAGTAAGACTTAAAGTTTTCTAAAATCCACTGCATTTTATTTGAAGTGCTCTAAAACACAGTAAAAATGTAGAGACTTGAAAGATGCAGACATGATTCATGGGCACATGCTTGATCTTTGTCTGGTTTATTCCAGGGAGCAAGAGGAAATGAAGGAAGGTTGAACACTGAGCAAATGTTTCAAACTGTGAAGTTTTCCCTGCTGTATCAAAGATTAAGTGGGAACACCCCCAGCACTGTTTCTCATGTCCAAAAAAAGAGGTGGGTCTGTAGCTTTTCATTTGCCTTCCCACACCTGCTGTTTGGAGTGATGTGCTTTATCAGCAGCAATTCTGGGCAGGGGAATATCAAGCAAGTGATGTTGAACCCAGTTTTTTATGGACACTCTATAATGACCCAGGCTAAAAAAAAAATCTGACTTAAAATTTTCATGTTTCTGGTGAGCCAGTCTTTCTGTTGATACCAGGGATCAATTCAAACCCTGGTGCTGTGTGTGTCTTGACAGCTAGCCTACATTGTGCACAGATTGCTATGTTAATTATAACAGTTAGCTGTGCTCTGCACAGGCTGTATGCTTTCACTTCTGAAGTACGGGGCTGCTTTTTTCTCATACTGAACTTCCAATGATAGCATACAAATAATGAGGTGTTGCAAGAATGGCAACAGATTTTATAAATAAATGATGCTACTTGATCTGGTGCAGTTTCTGTCCCAAAAATTTGTTAGTTTGATCCATACCTGTATTAGCTGTGAGAATTAATCTAGCTTTACATGTTTTCATTTAGATAATCAGCTTCTATTGTCCTTAATCTGTTTTTAGGGTTGCCCTAATTTTCATCTTTTAATTTCTCACAAGAGAGAGCTTTACATAAACTCACAGCAACAAACGGCAAGAGTATAAATAGGTCTGTCTTATTTGTACTCTGTCTTGATCTTTTTCTGGTGGTAAAAGAATGACTGAAAGCATTTTGCACTTAAGTGTGTATTGCTATGCTACTGTAGTGTAGCACTAAGCATTGTTAAGGAATCTATTTTAAACTGATGAGCTGTAGGGAAGGTGTCATGCCTGTTTAAATGTTTGATATTTTGAAAAATAAATTCAGCTTTCTGCTTAGGAGCTGAATTTGACACCTTTTTAACAGCCTTCCTTCATTCTCTATTTCTTATTTTTTATGGTAAAGAAGTTTTATTCTATGATATTTGAATTACTGTGTGTGTTAACTCACGTCCTTTGGCAGTCTTTTATCCAATCAATATTTTGGATAAGGATTGATGGTAATGCACTAGAGAGCAATTTTTATACTTTAACTCGAAACACATTTGAACCGAGTAATGCCAATTGGCTGCACCTGAGCCCAGAAACAGAGCAACAAACATAGATGAAAGGATGAAATATTTAAGTTTAAAAGGTCCATGAAATGGAAGACACACCACCCTGAAAGTGGAAATAATGATACTTCCTGAACTTAAAATGGATCATCACAGCTGCAACAAAGACTCCAAGTCTTGCATGGTCTTTCTGGAAGAGCGGACTGAGCTTCTTTAAGTTTGGAAATAAGAACTGTACAAAACTGGAATCAAATTTGAGAACTGATTTTGTTGAAAAATACTGACATAAAGGGAGGATTTTCTGTCACTAACCATTGAGCAGTTGGTAATCTTGATCACTGTAGCATGGTTTAATGGATTTCTTAAGGGCAAAAATGACCTCTCTTCCGCTTTCTTGAGCAAGCTGCCATTTTAATTGCCTCTTTCAGCCCTCCAACTTTTTTCTTGCTTAATCTCTGTCCATGATTTTAATCAACCATCTGTCACCAGAGGTGCTTTACCCCATGTTGTATCTATGAAACTTATTGTAACTGAAGAGAAGACAATACCAAACAAAACCCCATCTGAGATAAAAAATAATGAAAGAACAGTGAAACAAAAATACATGCAGCTCTGTAGGATACCCGAATAGGTTAATTTTGTAAAAATCAGTTAGCTACTGAAATTCTTCATAGTCAACATTCATTTCTGCTTTTATAAAACATAGAAGAGGACATAATGGTTGTAAACAATCTATTTTAAGTGGCTGGAGATTTGTGCAACCAAGATTGTATTCTTCAGAATACAGTTTTTGAGAATATTTTAGCAGAAAATGCAGGGACAGAGTGTGTTTGTATTTATGAATGCACTTAGAGTAATGAAAGGAATTTTTTCCAAGGCCTGCTAAGAGTGGCACTCAACATCTCATATGGTTTAATTTATACAGGGTGAGCTCTGGTATGTCATGTACTATTGTATATTTCATTTTCTGGGAAGTGCTGGCCTAGCTATAAGGGCTACTGCTGTATCCAATCCAGTTCTAACTGCAACATGAGTTTGGTGTTTCCAGGCATTACTGTTTTCTAAGTTAAATATGTAATTTGTGAACAAGAGAATGACACAATATAGCAATACATAACCTATGGAAAAGTATCTGGTAAGGTTAGTGTAACTGTTTATGAGGTGCTAGAGGTTCTAAAATACTTTTATTTCTCAGTGAAAAAATACAATGAGGAAAATAAAAAAATAGTACAGTAATTTCACATTTATAAGCCGCACATGCAGGTTGTAGAGAGGCGCATGGAATTTGTCCATAAATAAGCCGCACTGGATGAAAAGCCGCACTTTTTTTTTTTTTTTCCCTGTCGAGCACCAGAAGGGGCGCTCCCAGTCTTGCCTGCTCGCTCCCCATTCCCGGCGGATCCCCCGCTCCCGATGCCTCCCAGCGGACCCCTGGCCCACCAGCTCCCAGCAGCTCATGGTGCCCCCAGCCCCACCCGAGACTGCCACAGGGGGCAGCCCCGACCCCAGCTCAGCTTTTTTTTTTTTTTTTTTTTCCCCCCATGTGGCAGGGTGGAGGTGCTGCTGAGGGGCCAGGCAGCGCCAGCAGCTGAGGGGCAGGGAACGCCTGCTGCCCCCGTGGCTCATATTTCCGCCTTGGTAATGTTCCTGAAATTGTCCATAAATAAGCCGCACCTGATGATTTACCGCACTGCTGGGGTAGGCTGGATTCTTCAATGAAAAAGATGCAGCTTATAATCATGAAATTACTGTATTTTTTATTGTTTTATTTATTTTTCAGATATGCATTTTAAACTTTTTAAAAAAGTGTAAAGGCAGAGTAGTATAAATACTGGAAAATTTTTCTTCTTCTGATAATCCAAAGACTAAAGTACTGGGATGAAAATATCACATGCTGATGCAATAAATGTTTATTACAGATATTAAAAATTACAGACATATGAGAACTAAATGCAGGGTTTTTTTAACAGGACTGCTGCCAAACAACACAAAATACTTCGATTGAACTAAAGAGAGAAATTGTTGTTTCATTTTTAACAAAATAAAAATGGATTATTTTTAAAAAATCTAACTGAAGTCAATAGTGATAATAAGTTTCTTGATCTGAAGGTGCAACTGATTGGTTACATTAGCACAGTATTAAATTACTCTGATGTATGCTATAATGAGGTTTATGTAATTGATATTTGTTACATAAATGGGAAGATAGTTTTTTGATTTAGGACTAAAGATAGAATCATCATCTTAAGTTGTACAGGTCTGAGGTGACACATCAATGCAATTAATCTATGTGGTGATCATCTCAGAGAATAGTGCCTGAAAATGTTCCTAGTTCCACCAGGTAAAATAATGAAGAGTATCTGGGAAATAGCCACCTGCAGAAACAAATTCTGCAGGAGCAGAGAAACCACAGAATAGCTTAGAGTGGATCATTGTACATCTGCCAAGCTACGGACTGATACAAGAGCAGACCTAACTAATTAGTAAAGCCTTCATCCTTCCCATCTGGAGATTTAACTCTGGTGCGTGCAAGGTGGTCTTTATTAAGTATGAACTGAAAAAAGACGTCTGTGACTCCTAGGCAACATTTTTACAAGCTGAGCCGAAACAGTTTCCTTTGGCTAAAGCACATCAATGCCATACAGTGACTCAGGCTTGTTTTGGGCTATTCCACGTATGATGAATTAAGGAAAAAGGAGAAAATGCAGACTGGAAAGTCACAGTTTTCACAACTGTTGGACATATACTTTATATTGCAGGATTTCACGACTATAAGGCGCACCCTTTTGACTAAAATTTTCATCGAAACCCGGAAGTGCGCCTTATAATATGGTGCACCTTATATATGGACAAAGTTCAGAAATTTGCCAACAACCCTGAAGTGTGAGACATGAGAGCCGCGGGGAGAGCCGGCAACCACGGCAGCTGCGGGGAGAGCCAGCAGTGGATCCTTGCTGCAAAAAAAAAAGTGCGCCTTATAGTCCAGTGTGCCTTATATATGGACAAAGTTTGGAAATTTGCCGGCAGCCTGGAAGTGCGCCTTATAATCTGGTGTGCCTTACAGTTGTGAAATTACTGTACACTGTAGAACTGGTTTTAAAAACCTGTTTCTATAATGGCTAAGTGATTCCAAGTGGCTTCTCCATCAATGGTTGTTTCAGTGTCTGTATCCAAAACTGTGGCCCTGAAGGTTTATCTTTCCAGTTAGTTACTAGGTAATGTGCAGGTCACACTTTCAGTGCAGAGCTCATTAGAGCTGAGGTGGATTATTTTTCTGGACACATAAAGAAACAACTTTGTCGGAGTTAGACATCTGCTTCACACCTAACCTTACCTGAGATACCAAAACATTTTCTGCATAGGGCCCAGCAGATGGGAGTCCCACAAAGCATAGCCATAGGAGGGTAGTCATCTTATTTCTTATCAAACAAGTTTGAGAGAGGTATAGAAGAGTAAATTTCTTTTTCTGTTGGGACTCAGATCCAACTCTTTCATTGACAGAGTGGCATTTACTATCAAATGCTGAAACATTCATCATGCCAAGAGAAAGAGTAAGACAAAGTGCTGAAAATGTGCACCTAATGAAAAAAGGTGTAGGCTTCAGGCTCTGCAAGATGTTTCCAAGATTTATGGGGGGTGTTTGCATTTGATCTACTACTCAGCCATTAATTACAATACAAAAGAGTTTGAAGAGGGACTGACAATCACAACTCGTGAATCTGAATTTTTAAAAATTATTTTGTTAAAACAATGACATGCTCCCTTAGACAGCCTAGGTGGCTAGAGCAGTGTCTGTCAAGATGACACATCTGAGTCTAGAGGGTAGGAAGAGATTAATGATTACTTCCACAAATGTTAGAGGTGCCCCAGAACAGCAATGATATGTGGTACTGTATAACAGCTTCTCATGGTGGTATATATTTCACAGTCTTTCAGGAGTCTTACATTAATCTTTCAAGTGATAAAAAGGTAGATGAAGAATAACAGGGGAGGGCAGAGAAAGATTTTAAAGTGTTAAGTGATTATTTTACAGAAGAAAAATGAGATTCTTTTAATATTCTGTATCAAAAAACCCCATGTATTTTAATTTGAATACCCTTTTTTCCCCAAATTTTTGCTAGCTGAACTTTCAAAAGTAGAAGTGTTGTTGTTGCTAAAGGATAAAACTAAAATATAAGGGTGATATTTTAGAACTCTTCTTTCCACCAGAACAAAAAGTACGAATTCAGCATCTCACTAATGGGTTTCCTTTTAAGTGGTTGGTCAGAACAATGTGAATGCTCTCTTTGGACAGATTGGTAATAAAAATGACAAAAATCAAATTGAAGAATAGAAAATAATATTTTGAGATCAAAGCTGAAAAAAGAAAAAACAGGTTCTAAAAGCTCAACATCATACAAGCCAATGAAAGATGTAATTAGGCACAGAGTGAGAGAGATTGCACTAATGAGACCTTATGATAAAGTTACAGTGTCCGAACACTGTTTCTCACTCTGACGTTTTACTTTCTGAATAGAATACTTTCTATTTGATAAAGAGTTTCCATTTGTTGAGGGCAGTCTTTAACTTGAATACTGAATAATGTTCTTTAAAAGTAAATTGTGATTGCCTTGTCTTTTTAAGTGTCAGTGGAGGAATATATTTTCATTCTTGAGTAATATATTTAGTTACTGCTCATAATTTATCAGGTAATACTCTTTCCTCACACCTTATAAACTTCTATAAAATTATTTATAAAACCTTACCCTTATATAATGAAATTCCCTGTTCTCCTCTTGATCCTGTTGTCATGCCTTATTTCAGAACAGGCAACATGTGAAGCTTTTCTCCTTCGCTCAAGTCTGTGACTTGTACTCCAGATGACTATCTTCTCCAGTTTTGTGCTGTTCAAACCATCTCTAAATTTGTTTTACTTATTTCTGCTGAATGCTTAGTTCTTGCCATCTCAACTATTGCCAATGTTTCTTTCTTGCCAAGTTTAATTGTCTTTCTCTAACTTCCCTTCAAATCCCAAAGTTAAACGTCTCTGGTTCCAAGTCAATTCTGCTAACATGGCAGATAGAATGCCAGTTCTCTCCCCACTTTTACTCATCCTAGAAGAAAATTTATACTGGAAAGTTGGACTCTGTCCTTGCAGGTGAAAGTTGAGTTGAATCTTTCATGTGAAGGACTGTTGCTTTTGCAGATTTTACATTGATAGGAATTTATTCCCACAAAGACTCAGGGACAGGGATCATCTCCTTATGCCACCTGATTGACTATCTTTTTTTTCCCCACTGAACCTGCAGAAAATTTTATACTTTGTACATCTTTTTTCCCCAACACCTTGCATAACTATGAACCTACAAGATTCCAATTTTTGTCTTTATATTGCTAAAGTATGTCATTTGCAAAATATGTCTTTTTCAACAATTCATTCTTTTTTGCTGATATAGTCATGTCCGTGCATTCTGTCTCCACATTGCAAAACCTTTTCTGGGCTGGTTCATAAGACCACTCCCTATTCAGGAAGTTTTGCAACACATTTATGATTTTCAGAAATAAAGCTCAACTCTTGCACTCTTTGATCAACTCTCACTCTTTTCTCCAGCTCTCTTATTCAGGATACATGCTGTTTCAAGACAGAAGCAGCCCTTTGGAAAGTACATTTTAAATATGGGTAGCATAGCCTTATATACCGGTTGCATTTTGCCTCATAGAAAGCAGCATTTCATTCAAGATATAAAGGAATTCCTTGCCTGACATTTGTTCATAGAAATGTTTATTAGAAAAAATTATTCTCATGCAAAATAAACAATTAAAGGAAAGCAAAACAACATAAATACATCAAGCTCAGATTTCAACTCAGCTCAGCAAATTCAGAGTGTGGAAGGAGTCATCTGTGCTTTAGCCTAGGCAGAGGGCTCATGGCTCTTCCTTGAAGGAAGATGCTTTGAGCATTTGATTGTTCCCTTAAATGCTAGGAAGTGATTGACCTGTTTAAGGAATGATGGGTCTAGCCAGGCAAATTGCTCCTCTATGTCTCCTTGTCTTGCCACGTTTTATCTTTCTTGCCTGTGCCTTTGTAAGGTCTTTGAAGACTGTTTGTCTTGTATGCACAGGTGCATGCCTTTGCCCATGCAGCTCCTATCTATGCTGCCATTTTGTCATAGGAGGCACTATCAGCTGGAAGAACCATGTGCACTTCTGCAAGTCACTCATATTCACTGGATACTGAAAAGTCTTGACCTATGCTAGTGAAGCAAATCTCAGATTTGGTATGCTTTAGCACGTGATCCTTGTCTCTTTTCTTCCTTTGTTCAGTTTGAAAGCCATGGTAGATAATATGTCAGCAGAAACTTTCAGGTCTTCTAGTATATGTTCAAACTATGAGACTTTGAGTAAGATCCCAGAAGGGTGTATATTGAGAGTTGTTAACTTAGGCATGGTTAGTGGTAGAGTAATAAGCAAGCAGGGAGTACTGAAAACCTAGATTATTTGGTCATCAGCATGAAAATAAACTCACAATGTTTTTTATCAATTCCATGTAAGCAATTACTTTATAAGTATTGGGATAGATTCTAGGACATTAGCTTGTTGTTTTGTTTATCATTTGCTACAAATCTATCTGCTGTGTTCTGACAAGAGATAATGGTATATGACTCATCTATTTCTGGAAATGTTTCTTCAGTGTACACAGATGGTGTTTATAGATCCAATGTGAGGGGTGAGCTATTTGAGAACAGAGATCTGCAATGTCAAAGATTTGTCATATATATTGTTCTCTATACTGAGCAGAAAAATTATGCTTTCTAGTCTGGTTCTGAGGTGTTTGTATTCATGAAGTTCAGAAAACAGAGGACATTTACTACTCTTGTCTGTGCTAACACATAACTCATCCTTTATGTGGAATGTAGAATTCTCTTTTGTCAATATCTCTTGCTTCAGCTGTCGTCATGGCAACAAGTAGCATTTTTGCTGAAATTCAACTAAAGTTTAACATGGACTTTGTCTGATGCAATACATTGCTGAAATTTTAACCCACTCTATCACCCTTTTAAGTCAAGTTCTGTCTTACAAACAAGCATATCCTGTTCTTGCATCTAAGCAGCCCGTGGAAAGTAGTAAGCTGTACATTGCTTGTAGCAGCAACAGGTTCAATTAAAGGACACTAGTTATTCCTTGATATTCATATTTTATGGCATTCAGTTCATGCGTTTCAGTGCATAAGACTCTTCAAGTCTTTTCTCTGTCATTCATTATCCTGCTTTTTAGCTGTGGTACCATCAATCTATTCATTTGTCTCATGTATATGCAATGCTGATATACATGATGCTCAGGTTACAGGAAAATGACATGGAATTTTCAAACTGAAAATTCTGTGTTATGCATGTTCTCCTCAGACTGTGGAGATAAAAATGTATTGTTTAATTCATAAGTCTTTGCTTCTTGTGCATTTTACTGTGCAATCTTTTTGACAGAATATTGTTTATGAGCAGAAATAAATTCCTGTTACACATTTATTGTTCTGAATATCAGCTTCAGGAGATATAGAACAGCAATAGTGTCACTGGGGAATTTATTGGATTTTCTTGGGTATTTTCTTATTTTTTGAGAGACTGTAAAAGATTCTGCTATTTCAAAGTTTACTTAATTTGATTTAAAATATGAAAATTCAGCCATATATTGAAATATACATTGCCTTGATCACTGCAATTCTTCTGAAAATTTTTAATTTTTTGAAAATTAATGTGATTAATTAAAGTGATTAAAGTGAGTAATTTAAAGTGAAACGGAAGAAAAATGTTACAGGTTTACGAAGACTTTGTGGCTTTTGCTAGCATTTTCTTTTTTCTGATGTAAGGGACATGTAAGCTGATCAGATTGTGAGCTTATGCCATTTTTCAGTCTCTTCTACTGCCCTTCTAAATGGAATGGTATGAAAGCCAAGACAGATCAATTCAGAATTTCTGGGAAAAGAGCAGCAATTGCCCACTGTGCTTCATTCAATATGGTCCAAGTGAAGTATATTTTGATATGTTAGGATGAAGTTGCACAACATAACAGCATAGGCTGAGTTAAAAGTTCAAGAGAATTTTCAGTCTTATTTTCCTTGCTGTCTTCTCTTCCTGTTCCCCTTCCAGGACCAGATTTCCCTGATTCTCTTGTGCTGGTTGCATGGTAAAATCACATAGATTATTAAATTTCCCCTTTTAACTACCAGGATAGAGTTCTACAATTTTCCTGAGATTGGTCTAGGAGCTGGAGTATAGGAGGAGGGTGAAAGGAGAGGGTCAGAACCTCCTCTTTCACACTCAGTAAACCTCAGCCAAACTGAAATGTGTGATGTCATCTCTAATAAGCCCAGCCACCTCTTAGAACCTAGGAAATGGAAGAAACATGTTTACATGTCTTATTAAACAGCTGCTGAGGAGTTATTTGCAGATTCTTTCCTGGAATGTAAGATAAGAAAAATTAGCTAATCCACAAATACCTAGAGCCACTGTCTTCCTGGACCAAATTGTGCAGATCCTCCTGCTAGAGATTATGCAGCTCAGGCCTTTACATAATAGAGCTAAACCCATTGATGATATTCATCTTTGAATAGCAGCCAAAGAGGAAAATGTCCAGAATTTTATTAAGATGCAGACAGAGTTGTATGTGACCCTGAATAAGAATTATTTGAAGCAAGAAAAAAGAAAAAAAAGAGAAAATGCACAGGAAGCAGTGAGGTAGAATGTGCAGAGAAATGGATTAGACTGGGAGAAAAGGAGTAAGGGAATGGTCAAGCTCTGTCTTGCCAAGTTTGATTTTTGTTGAAACCATGGCCAAATCCCCACAAATTTCAGGGAAAAAGCTGTGTAAGTGGAATGATACCATATCTAGCAACTAAAGTTAAAGTATTTCCTAAAGAAAATGGGTGCATTGGACCTAATGGATGACACGACAGAAGTTATTGTCCTGCTGGAAGAACTGATCAAGCTGCAGAATGCAGAAGTGAGTGTGAAGTCACTTTGATATTTTAGAATTTTTCTTAAATAATAATAATCTAATATTAATCCATAACTGATCATTAAACTTATTCTTTTTCATTTATGTTCTATAAGTCACTGTTTTCAACATTGGTGATTAATATTGAAACAGCAATTATTTCTCATTTATTACTGTGGATATTTCATATTCTGTTTTAAGCAGTTATGAATATTCAGCAAGAAGGCAGTAGCAATGGTAATTTTCTCTATTACTACTGTAATTACATATTTCCAAACACAAAGACAGTGCTTTAAATGGTCTGCTCTGTCAGGAAGAAAACACTAATATTTTGTTCTTTTAATCACTTTTCTGTTTCCTGCTCTTATGTTTTATACTTTAATTTAAAAAGTTTTATTTTTTTAAAAAATGTAAATTTTCATATTAAAAAAAGTTTTTTACTCTAACAGTAATTATTTTCCTGAAGTTCATTACAGTGAACAGCAGCGTTTCTCCTTGGAGATGGTTTGTGACTTCAAAGTGTAAAATCACACAAATGGCAGTCTGTGCAATTACAGCATGTAGACTTCAACCTTTAGAATCTTTTAAATTTCTATTATTGATGAAAGGAAAGCCACATATTCCTCATATCCCTTAAAATATGGTTTCTAGAAAGAATATGTATGTTTTAAGTAATTGTTAACTGTTGGATTTTTCTGCTTAAGAAGATGACTATTTATTCTGGTATATGGTATATGAGTACTATATCCAGTTATATTTTCTGCATTTTCTTAACTGTTGAAGTAGATAGGACATTAGAAACCTTCTTTCCTGTGGGCTTGCTACAAGACATGGGCACCAAAGGACTTTTTCTGTCATATATCCTGTTCTTTCTGCCCATCTATGAGAAAGCAGGTCTGAGATCTTTAAGGCCCTGCATTCACTGACATCAGCTCAACGCTACATTCAGACTGAGAAAACCTCCTCAGAAGCCAGTTAGCAGTATCGTCACTTAGTCCTCCAGCTCAGGAATCACAGGTACTGTGCTGGTGCCATAATATTCCTCATAGGGGTAGGAAGAGAAAAGCCAGTGATCCACTGGTATCCATTGTGTCCATGTCTGCTTGTGCCTCCATCAGCAGCAGGACAAACAGGCTGTAGATGGACAGATGTGTGCCTTGTAGTTGGGTTTTTAGCAGTCTGCTGCAGCTGATCAAAGCTGTTCTTGTGTTTGGGACAATCAAAATGTTTCCCCCTGTACAAATGGTATGTGATGTAAAGGAAAGTAATTTCATGCTCTGTTTATCCCCCAAGGCTCATTCAATACCTGCTCAGTTTCTTGCTATTTTTCCCATGTAGTTAAGATTTCCTACAGGTTTGAAAGAATTTAGGCAGGAACCAACAGACAAAAGATGAATATTCCCACTTGTTTATGCGTATGCATAGGGATGAAATGGAAACCTTGCTTCCTTAGGAAGATGATGGAAAAAAAAGAAAATATTTCATTTGTGAAATGGAAGACATGGTAACTATTTAGTTACTTCATTCAGTGAAGTATTGCTTTTTCCTTGGTTAAAGTTATTAGATCTGTTTTGTAAATTATTCTAGAAGCTATGTAGAAAGCAAGGCTATTACCGTTGTTAAGCAACAGGACTTTGGCCAAGATATTTTTACAGTGACTGATTAGTAAGTCTGACTGCAATATATCTCTTGCTTTAATTAAATGGAAAGGTAACGTCCTCTAATGGATTATGGCATAGTGCTGCCTACCACTAAATGGACTGGTTGTGCCTTGAACTTGTACACAATGATAAGAGATGAAAGAAGGACACACAGTCTTTGATTTTGGCTCTGCTGAAACCTTTTAGTGAGTGATCTGGGTCCTGGTACAGCCTTAGTAATGTGAACAGACCGCAGCACTGAATAAAGCACCTTTATTGACTTGAGCAATGTCTGAGGAGCTCAGGGTGCAGGCAAAGCTCAATTCCATCCACTCATGCAGGCAGATTCTGAGGCTCCTCCAAACAGAACCTGGGTGAGTTAGAACCAGTATGGGCAGCAATCATGAGTAGCCAGTGAGATAAGCTCACTGTCTTAATGGGTCCAAGATCTTGCTTTTGTTCCCCGACACACTAGTCAGGGATGAAAATTGAGATATCTACTGATCTTTCAAATAATTGACCAAAACTCACTTTTTACTTTTAGCTCCACAATTGCCCCAAGATATGGAAGATGAATATTCAGTACCTTCTCTGACTGAGATAAACCTCACATTTTCTCTGTCAGGAGAGTAACCTAACCCAGAAAAGTTGAACTGTCTGGACTTAACCTTTTGCAGTAAATAATATTTCAGAGATAGGGAACATGATGCTGAAGCCTACTGATCATCCCAAATTCTAGAGACAGATAGACCTGAATTCTGATCCTTTCTCCAACTTACATGAGGAAAAGCAATGGTGTCTGATCTCTGCTGTGACTGCATGCTAAGCATTGGTGACCTGCAGGAACAGGGGCTTCCAGACCACAGCTTCAGTTTGAGAGGCATCTGTCAAAACTCTACTTCAAGAAGCTAAATTTCTTTTTGGATACCTAGATCTGATGGGTGACATTTCAGTACCCCTGAGGAAAAGGTCAGGTTTTGTGTATTTTTTGCACTGCCCATAGCAGACTCTGGCAAGGAAGAAGCAATCGATGGCAAGCTGATTGAACTGGCATCACCTGCCTTGCTGTAGGTGGTATCAAGCCCTTTCAGAAAGGCCTTTGAAAATAAAGCGGTCAGTTTATTAAAGCATTTATTAAACATTAAGGAACTACAGTGTGAGAAATGCTGGATTGTTCTTAATTTTTAACTGCTTTCTGTATTGTTTTTTTTTTGTCCCAAGTTCTTTTGTGAATTATTGTAGCACCGACCAAATCTTTTGCGCTGTAATCGGGAGAGGAATTTCTAATTAATGCATTGTATTCCACAGCAAAACATTTCTAGACAGAAATGAGACCAGCACTAATGACACCATCCAAAAATACAATGATTCTGAGTCTTCACTGAAGATGAATACTGTGACAGATTTTATTTTTGAATGCGTAAACAACAACAAGAAAAAAAGATTACAAATCTGTCAGATAAGATTATTATCTGAAAGATGAAAAGAGTTTGGTACTCAAATATTTCTAGTGTCTTTTTAAAGCTTGTCTACCTTCCCCATGTTGTTTTTTTTTTGTTTGTTTGTTTGTTTGTTTGGGCTTTTTTACTGTTTATTTGTAGAGAGTATTAATCCCTGGGGTATCATTTGACATTTCTATACACATTTGCCCCATGCTATCAGAAGGTTCACTGTTTGTTGTTTCACAGTTTTCACTCTGCTGTACCTGGTACTTTACGCTCTCTGTGATTATAGCATGTCAGCCTTTTCTCATTGAGAAGTGAAATTGTAAAACTGAACGTTCCAGAATAATTTTTAACATGTTCTTGATTTTAATAGAACTCCCAGCCATTAATATGATCATTTTATATTTTTAATCTTCTGATATGATTTGAACTTGAGCTTGTTTTATTACTAAGAAAAGAGATATGCTAGAACATTAATTTCCAGATATGGCAATATTATAATGACAAAACCAAATCTGGATTTGCTAAAAGGAGTATCGGACCTAGTTTGGCTAGTACACCTAAAGTCAGTGGAATAGACAAAGGATTTTCTTGGGCCTTGGGAGAAAGTTCACCAAAATAATTATAAAAAGTGAAATCTCCCTTTTAATACAATAAAACACAATTGTCAAAATAAAAGCTAACAATATTATAAGTAGGGCTTTGTTGAATTTGGACTTGCATAGCTCAATGCACCATGTAAGTGCATATCATGTCTTAGTACAAATAAAAAAATAGGGATTATAAATAGAGATATATTATGCCTGTCATAGAATTTCAGCATGGAAAGCTGAGACATGTCCACAAATAAACTGTTTTAGAAAATTAAGGAATTTAGAGAGTTTTGTAACAGAAAATAAGTATGGAAATAAACTTGCGGTGCTTGTTCTCTGTGCTAGTGAATACTGGCAGCAGATGTCACCTGGGTCTGTTCTATAGTTTTTCACACAGTTAAATTATTAGAAATTAGAAACTTAGTATAGTCCTAGCCTCTCAGTAGCAATATTTGCATGAACTACTCAAGTGCAAATGGGAGCTTTGACCTTTAGGGTGCTGTAGAGTAGGATGGATGGGAAGATGGTTAGCAGGAGATGCTGTGTTACATGTATCCCAATAACACTTGTTCTGCTGTGCTTAATTTACAGAACTAGAACTAAGAGGAATGATGATGATCTGTACTGTAACTGGAAAGGATGTCTTCTTTCTTGCCTTGATTGTGAATACAGGTTGTTTTCTTTTTAAAGAAAACCTCACTAATAGTT
>VRYO01002355.1:19478567-19518494 GCA_009812075.1 Sialia sialis
TATTTCAGTTCTAGTATTTAATAAATAATACATTCATTCTGCAATATGGGAGATTGCATTAAAAAGCCTATGGTATCTGAACATTTTTTCCTACTTTTTTTGCATTCTAAAAATCACACTTTCTGCATCTATTTGTCCAATTGCATCTTATCTTAAACAGTTGCCTTGGAGTTATGTATGTCATCACCATCCCTACATAGGACTTATGAGACCTGAAGGAAAATAAGGCTGGTGTTTTCTTTCCATAGTGATAATAGGATTTTGTACAGAAATTCAGGAAAGCTAAAAGAGTAAAACTTTAAATTCAGAAGCTTAAGTGAAATATGATTTTTATTTATTTGAACATATGTAATTTTTTGAATATAATCCCCCCCACACCTTGAAGGCAAATGCCACTGGTATTTTCAGAGATTTCCCTCAAATCCTAATAAACACATCTGTGTACTATTTTTGTCTATGTCAACATCATGAGATATAAAAAGATACATTAATCCTGTTACATGGTAAATTAGGCAATAAGCTAAGGGCATTTCCATTCCCTGATAAACCAGTGAATATTTCTGACTTGCCCTTCTTATACTGGAAGTTTTCAGAATAGTAGAGATATAGAAAGCAATGAGAATAGATTTGCAAGGATTTGGACACTTAATTTTATTTAAATGAACTATTTTTGGATTTATTTTCCATTTCCTGTATTTCACTTAGACAGCTCAGGGCTGTCCATCTTTTCAGATTTAAAAATAAGGCTCTGTTTCAAAGGTGCGTGGTTGCTTTTGACAAGTGGATGCATGTTACAAAACTTTCTGTTTCAGAAGGATGATTAAGTGCCTCCTACTTATATACATAGACTGCTCGAGGCAGATTAATTAGCCTAGAAAAGAATTCTAAAAATACTTTTTCTTCTTATCAATCTCCCATGAAAACTTTAATACATGCTGTATTCCTTACAATGACTTACTGCTTTGTGGATAGCAGAGTACTAAAAAAATGACCAGAGGTACTCTAGTGATTTAGTCCACTGTGCAAATATCCAGAAAGAAAAGTATCTATTAGGTCATAATTGTTTTAAAAAGAGGCCATTAAAATTTAATACACCTTCTCAAATTTGATGATGTCATTTTCTCAGCATATTCAACAGCCTGTGAACAGTAGAAAATGGAGATGGAGTCCCCTCATTTCCTGCTGTCTTTGGAAAGGTGCTTTCTCTGAACATATATAATACATTCTATGTTTTGAGTTCAGTTTAGGAAAAAGACTTATTGAGATAAAAAAATTCAGAATTCATAGTTTTTTACCTGTGTAATCTTGGAAAAAATGCTTTTTCTTTTTGAGATTGTTAAAATTAGGCTTTTGTGATAATACTCTGCTAGATAAAGCAGGTTATTGTATCCTCAGAAATAATATTTTTTCAAAAGTGATTCCTATAGATAAATATTCATTATACATCATGTCTAAAATGGACGAGTATCTACATTAGCAGATCTCAGCATTAAATATACATCCTGGCACCTATAAAATTTAGTGGAGTAAATTCAAGGTATATTATACCCAATCTTCCAAGTTCACAAAAATTGAGTACACAAATTAAAGCCCCATTGAGACAGAGACTTGTCTTTTTGATATATAAGAAATGTGAAAGGTTTCTTTGGAGGAGTTATGCTATTTTGACTTAATTTCTTGTGCCATTTATGACACAAATAGTGTAAACACTGATTATACAAGGTTTCCTGCATTGAAAATTTTCTGGATTGGAACCAAGTAGGGAGTGAAAGGAGAGGAATGAGAGAAGCAGAAACGGTAACCTGCTGTAGGATTTCTAAAGCTGAGTTTCACCTTTACATTAGGCAACAAACCAATGAATACTCTAGAAATGGGACTGATCATCTTGGTTTCTCTCTCAAATACTTTGTTGTTGCTATATTACACCTGAATGGGACAGATTTGTTTCTTTTATATCTAGTAGACATGAAATCCTCTGCACACTCTTAATGTGACAGAAAGTAGCTAGGAAGGATATAATGCATAATATTAAATACTGTGAAAATGCTTTCTGTTACCTCAGGAATAGCCTTTCCTTTCCTGAAACTGTGAAGCAGACAGTGCTAAAGTCACGGGCATTGATACTCTCTCTCGAGTGTGAGGTGCCTGGTTAATTTGTCCTCATATGCTTAGAATTAGAATGATTTATGAATTAATTAGATTTTCTGTCTGAGAGTGTATCTCACTTGCACATATTCACCAGCCAATGTGCAGGTGACTGGCTGCAGATCCATTGGTTTAACCCTGCACTTCCATAAGCTTTTTCAAAGGAAGTTAACACAGATTTCTTAGAAAAATCTAATGAGAACAGCAAATCTGTCCTCTCTAAGATTTAGCAGTGGACATGGAAATTTTAAAATTTTCTTGACTTTGTGGGAAATTGAGTTTAGTTGATATTGGTAACATTTTAAGTGTTCTAATAGCTGATTTATAGTTGCAATTATAACTGTAAAAGAAAGTTACAATAGATACTAGGGAAATAGATGGCTTTCAAATGAGCAAAACCCGATATCTATTAAACTTTTGTCAAACAGTGCAATCCTTTATTCAAGTAAATAACAGTTCTTAGTTCACTAACTAATGCAAAACCCAGCCACAATAAGTATATTATCCTTCTGCTACAGCATTAATTTTCACATTTGAAGTTTTCAGTCAGATACTGCAATAATATTTTAAGAAACTATTGCCAAATTCTTAATTTACAATTTTTTTCACTAGTACAGCAATAGCAGAAACTATTTATTCTCTTATTGGAATCACCAAGTAAAATTGAAAAATAAAAATAAACAAAACAACAAAGCTAGAAACAAGTACAAATTCACTTCAACACAATGTGACAATATACAAGGAAAATTACAATAACAAGATGATAAGCAAGATAGATACTGGAAGCGAAATTATCAGGTTTTGCATTCTTCTAAATAGGTATTTGAATTAATAATTGTTGTAGTACAAGATCTGAATGAGAGAAGATATAGTAAAGGACTCTGAAATATTAAAAATAATATGGAAGGGTTTACACAGAAAATACATTCATTGCTTCCTAAAATTAAATAGGTGGTTGTATTCAAGGATGATGCCAGGCAGGAGATTTAAAGTAAACAATCAGAACTATTTTTAAAAATGTTTACTTTCACTGTGAAACTTGTCCATAAAGTGGTGGTGTTTAAAGAATAAATGGAAATCATATATGAATTAAGCAAATTAGTTAAGTAAAGGCTAGGCACAGTCATAGTCTTATTTCTGCAACAAGAAAGGACAGAGAAATGAAAAAAACATTTCTGTATTTTTCCTAATTCATATATTCCCAATTATTTGTTACTGGCTTTTTCTAGAAACATGACATGGGAATATTTGGACCTATCATTACAGTTGTTGGGCTACCTAGGAAAAAATAAACTAGATATGTCTGTCCAAACTTAGAGCTTTTATACAAGGAGAGATTACAGGACTAGGTTCCCTGAAATTCTGAGGGAGATGATGGGCATAAAAACAATACACATGTGTAATGCCATCGGTGAGATAGAAAAAAATTCATTTTTCATCTTACACTGAAAAAGATGGGACAGTAAGTAAATCAGACCTTAGTTTTGAACCCCTCTGACAGCTGTTAGATAACAGCTAATCCTAAAACAAATGGAGATGTTAAATCGATCTTCCAGAAATTTATGAAAACATTATTGAAATGCCTGTTATGCATTTTTCCATCTATTTGGGGACAAGGATTATTATTTTTCTTATGCAAACCCACACTGTATTATTACGAGAATACGCTTGCATAAAATAGTAAATTTTATTGAGAATATTCCCATAATTAAATGAAGAAACTTTCTGAAAGAAATAATTTGGATCACATCAAAAAAGCTTGTATGAAAGAAATGCACAAAAATTAAAGTACTTGAAGGTTTTCCAAAGAAGGAAAGCTTATTCCAAAAACCCAATTATCTGCTTGATAAAGTATATGAATGATATAATTTATTGCATATAGTCTCTAGTCACATTCAGGATTTAGCATAATGAGCATTTTCTTATGGTGAGAACAGCCAAGCACTGAAATAGGACTGCATAGAAATGTCATGTAATTTCAGCAATGGATGAACTTTAAAGTCACTCCTGACAAATGTTAAAAATGGTGCATTTAGACTTGATCCTGATTTAAAGGAATAGGATGGACTGTATGATCTTTCCAATTTCTTTTCAACTCTACCATTAAAAATGTCTATTATTTTATAATTTAATGAGCGTATCTAACATTTACTCAGCTTCAGTGTTAAACAGTGCTACATACCAAAAAAGGACTTTGCTAAAGGAACTGAGATCCCTCAATCCCAAGTCAACAGCCTGAAAATCCTGATTAATAGCTGCCAAGTCCTGGAAACATGTAAGCACCATAGTGCCCTTGAGGATCACACAGGTTTCTGAAGAGCCATAAGATCCTTATCTGTGTGTGCTATAAAGATAGGAAGCTGTTCAGGCTTCACAGTGCAGGCAGAAAGTGACTGCTGTGCTGTAGAGAGAGATGAGCAAGCTGTAAGTTAAAGCTGATGTAAGTCACCATTGGCAAAGTGGTCACAGAAAATGGGAATTTTTGTGTTTACCTTGCTTCTCAGACAGTGCACAGCTATGTCTGGAACACAAACGCTGTGACAGTGTTGTCAGACTTGACATGACTGCATACTGTTTACCTCCACATAAGACAAATCTAAATCTGAAAACTGAGTAGTTCTTGATCTTTCTTGCTTGAAAAACATCTTTTATACACCCTTCAGATATGTGCAAAAGCTAAGGAAAGCAAGCAAACTCAGTAAGACTGCATAGGCATTTCTCTTCTTTTTAAACATGTGGACTATTATGCTCTCTTTTCAAATAAATATCCTCTCTTTTGCTTACAGGAGACCTGGGCAGAGTACTGTTTGCCTCTGAATGCTTCATGCCCACATCTCCTCCTCCCTAGACAGAGGTGAAACTTAAGATCAAACACTACTCTCAAGCCTCCCCTTTGAAATATTTCCGCTCTTCAGCAGAATGAGGAAATGAAAAACCCCTGCCTTTGTTGAGTGGTTGGAGGAATTCTGTTATCTTCTGTGTGTTTCAAAGACAGGGTACGTTGATTAGTGAAGAACTGAGGAGAAAAATAGGTTTTAAAAACCAATTATCTTTAGAAATGCCTGACTCTGTGTTACAAGTGGGGCCCAATACAATAAACGGATGTTTATTTTTATTCTGATGCACTAAGTTAGAAAATTTTACAATAAAGCAGATGTAGTAATTTGGTTCAGCTTCTTTTCATGTTCTATGTCTGAATCTTGACAAGTAGTTGCTGAACATACTTGTTATTTTTCCCTCTGAGACACCTTGGTACATAAACAAAGTAGGGAGCCAATGCACTAAGCCAAAGATCTGGAGCTGTGGAAACCAGTCATCTAGGAATGTAGGCAATACGTACTCGAGTCATTGTCACTGGGGTTTATGGATGTAGCTCATAGTCCAGAGCTGGTAGGCTTATTTTATATGCTTTATTTTCCATGTAAGGTATTGCTTCTATGTGTAGAAGCAATTTCAGTGAGGTTTTTCAGCTTCCTACCGGTGAACATTTGCCAAGACCATAGACTGGTTCTGCAATTTATTGGACCTTGAAAGGGACCTTATCTTATCCCTTCCATATGTTCCTGTGAGCTATCTAGTGATATTGCTCTTCTCTGGCAGAAAAAAAATGTAGAGGATGTAAACATCAAATAAAGCTATGCTTATTTCACATGCATAGTGTTAAAGCTTTGCAAGCTTTTCATTCTAATTTCTATAAAAATACTTTGAGAAATAAGTTGCTGTTTCACTGCTTCCTCTTCCAATACCTCTACCTGATCATTTTGATTAGTTCAACTTCTCATGTGGGAAGCAGCTGTGTAAATTTAATTTGGCACTAGAAGAAAATTCCTTACAGTCAGATCCAGGAAGTTAGAATAGTTTCTAGTGGAAGAAAAAAATCTCTGTATCTTCAGTAATTTAAAATTATACTAGGCAAAATACTCCATCACTGCACTGACAGTTTATATAACAGTTTTCTTAATTTGTCTGTTCTTCCTGTTGACCCAATGGTTTCCTGAGGAACCTTTCTGAAATAGATTTCAGGGCATGGCTGAATTTCAGATTAAAAATAGAGAGCTTTGAAAGTCTCAATTATATTTCTAATAATAGAAGTGAATATTCAGTATGCAAAATTTCACAGGCACCTTTAATGAAATTAATTGGGTAGATCTGTCTAACAGATTCTTGGTTTCCTTTTTTTGATCCAGTGACTTTAAGAGAAAGTATTTGCACAAAAGTTTCTAGTGTATCAATATAATACAGCTTGTAAACTTTTGGGTGGGACTTTTCCCACCTTATTCTGTTAAGAATATTGAATCTATTTGTCCTTTTGGTGGTAGGGAATATAACTTACACTTGCAGGTGCTGGGAAATCCTCACCTATAGTGGCAAGTGGTAGGAGATGGAAGGCTTTACCATGGGCCAATAAGTGAGTTCCTGTGTTCTTCAGATCCTTTAAAAAGCTTATATGTATTGAAATCATAGAGCTGATTTGTCTGTTTGTTTATTTCCACTACAGTTTGTTGTGTTACATTCATGTTATGAATGAAAATGCAAGTCTGCCCATCAAATGCCATGGGATGCAGAGTAAGTTAGGCTGGAAGTTTGGATATTTTTTTTTAGTCATTGCTCCAAGGCAGGACCAGTTACAAAGTTAGATCAGGGCTTAAGGTTGTGCTGATTGTAATGTGACAAAAAGATGAGAGAGGCCTGCCTTGTTAAAAGGCTTGAAAATGTATCTTTTTACTTGCCACCTGTGTCTTTTCTAGGCCAGAAACTTCTTTATCTGCTTCTTTAAAGTCAGATTTTCAAAGGCTTTCCTAGCTGCACAAACTCCACACAGCCTTACTGGAATGCCTTGAAAGTTGCCTTTTGTACCAGTTCTGAGCCTGCTTTTGGAATCGTGAGGTCAGGAGGTGCCATCCCTTCAAACACTCAGAGCTGTTCAAGCAGGCTGGGCAGCCTGGAGCTGGGTCTGGAGGGGCTCACAGTGTGGAGCTGGCTCTGGAGGAGCCTCTAGGTGCTTGGATTCCTGATGCATACACAGCACTGGAGACAGCAGCACCAGCACCGTGGGCTCTGGCACACAACAGGGGGAAGCTGTGGGTGGTGGCTCTGATCCCACAGATCCCGGCACTCAGCATCCACCAGAACACCTCCAAGACCTCCTGCCTTCCCGGGAAGGCTCTTTCTGTCCACCACCCTTTCCCTTTGCCTCTCGGACCATATGGTTGTATGGAGGACACTCAGACACACCCAGACACACTCGGGATCACTTAGACACATTCGGAAAAACACAGGCACACTCCATCACACTCACACACACTTGGAAACTGTCGAACACACTCAGAAACACTCAGACATACTCTAACACACTCAGACAATCTCAGGCACAATCAGGCACACTTGGACACACTCAGGCACACTCAGGTGAATGTGTCTGAATGTGCCCTGAGTATGTCTGAATGTGCCTGAGTGTGTCTGAGTCTGTGTCTGAGTTTGTCTGAGAGTGTGTGTGTGTCTGAGAGTGCCCAAGTATGTGGCTGAGTGTGTCCGAGTGTGTCTGAGGCTGTCTGAGTGGACCTGAGTATGTGAGAGTGTGTCTGAGTCTGCCTGACTGTGCCTTATGTGTGTGAGTGTGCCTGAGTGCCTCCAAGTGTGTACCTAAGTGTGTCCGAGTGTGTTTGAGTGTGCCTGAGTTGATCCAAGTGTGTCTGAGTGTGCCTGTTTGCCTGAGTGTGTCTGAGTGCACCTGAGTGTGCCCAAGTGTTTCTTCTCAATGTGTGAGAGAGCTGACTCCATTCTCCCTTTGTCTCCCTACACATGTTCGGCCATAGGAGCCACTATATTTGAAGAGGTACCCAAGCATTTTGGGTGTCTCTTTGTTCCTGGCATTTCTGAGGTTTAGCTATTTTATATGTAGTGATTATTCCCAGTTGCTCATTTACTTGTTACAAAGTTGTTATTTTTTCACTTATATCTACTAGCATTCCTGTTGGTGGAACGGGTTTGGTTAAAACTGAGGGGACATAAGTAATTTTAGAGTATCCACCCCTTTAAATTGTCTTAAACCAAGACACAGGGTTTTGTCCAAGAAGAGAAACTCTTCTAGAGGTTCTGACCTGACCCTGGGCAAAACAAGCAAGATAAAGGACCTCACACATGCATTTGAAAATAAATCACAGTTTATGATGCGCTGAAAACAGGAAAATGTGTTGCAACCTGTCCAAGTTTAGGACAAAATTGGGGGAAAAACCTCCAAAGGAGCTCCCCCCCCCCCCAGAGAACTAACCCCCCACAACTCCTCCCCCCTACCGGGCTTGGAAAGAATTTTTCCTCAGAGGGAAAAGTGGAAAAAACTGATTTATTAATGAACACAGGAAAACACTTCCCAGCACCAAGAAAACAATTCGCTAAAGTGAGCGAGGATCGATGAGCTCAGACAGCCGCCGCTGGGAAGGGCAAGGAGCCTCCCTTGCGGGCTCCAACAGCCCTGCAGGTCTCGTCCGGAGCCGGCACAGATCCTGGAGACGAGAGGAAGAAGAGAGGGGAAGGGAAAAAAACCCAAAAAACAGCAGCAGCAAGGCAGCAGCCAGGCAGCCAGCAGCAAGCCAGCAGCAGCAAGGCAGCAAACAGGGGGGAGCTGTCAACAGCTCTGTGCAGACAGCGAGGTGGGGGTGGGGAAGCAGGGAGAAGGGGTAGACACAACATCAATCCGGGACACAACCATATGTTCTTGAGGAGTATCTAAAGGATATCAGTTTTCTAGGGATCCCAATCACAGATGAGCTGTACCTAAACAAAAAGATGAACCTGCATTTTGAAAGAGATGAAGCCAAATTTTCTTGTTTAAATGTCCCAACCCTTCCCTACTCCAGAGCTACTTCTGGCAACAAATTGCATTTCTCACGCGTAAATCGCCTGTTAGTTACTCCCTATAATTGACTCTGATTGATCTAATTTAAGTAAATACTCTGTATCTCATTAATTACTTAGAACCTTAGCTTGTATTCTCCATGAACATAGCTGCGAATTACTAAATTTCTTCAGGCCAAAAAGATTTTTTGTTTGTTTTAATAAATATTTTGTACCCTTTTAACAAATTAAACCATAAGAAATACTAGACATTTCTGTGTAAATGATCCAGTCTATTAAATCAAAAATATTGTTAGGAGAGGCACAAATGCTTGTAATTTTTCACATGTAAAATTCTTAACAATTTCTATTTAATAATACCTCAATACAGGAAAGGACAGCCAGATAGACTAAAACATAATTATATCTAAACCAGAATGGATTTTAAATATTTTAAGCATTTCTTGCCTTAAATTAATTCTTTATGTTTTTCTTTCTTAACAATTAAGCATTTAATAGTCTAAGATTCATACAGATCACTGTCTCTGAAATTAGGCATTCTGGGACCTATAAGGTAACTGATTCAGATTAAAACCAAAGCTATTTATTAATTTCAATTCTCTGTAAATTGAGGTTTTAAGTATTTTCTCCTATTATCCAAAAGTTTTTATGTGGAATTACATTGCCTAGATGAGGGGTTACATTCTTTAGATCTAAATGTTTAGCCAGCCACATGATGAAGAGGGATTATATTTGCTTTTTTACTTGAGGAAAGATCATGGCTGATTTGCATACACATATGTGCCCTTTCATTGCCATAATTTTCAAATAGTGCATTTCTTAATGTTTGCCTGAAAGGATAAATTCTCAGAGATTAAGGGACTAGGGGATATTAATTCACACAAAACAGATAATAAGCCTTGCAGTGACTTTTAATAAATGATTCCATTCCAATATTTTCTGAGACTCCAGGTGTTGCAGGAAAAGTGGGATAATCACTGTGGCTATGCTAGCTATTTTTGCAGTACAACTGCCTTGGGCCATGCTCTTGGCTAGTCAGGCCCAAGGGCAGGCTTACATTCTGGACAGCAGGTGCTTAATGGCGACTACAGCCTTTCATTTTGACATCTCCAGAACTGCCCAGAGTGCCTGTGTGCATGACATTTGCTTACAGCTCCCATCTCGAGTGACATTCTGTATAGATGGCAGTGTAAAATAGGAGCTTGAAATCCTAAGCAGCAGTGAGAGATGCTGTCAATGAGATCCCTGACAGCCACCACAGCTGATTTGCTCACAATCCCTATGGAGCCTGTCCTCTGCCTACTCAACTTGTCTTGTTCCTTTCTGCTGGCAGTAAGTTGAAGCTATAACTTCCCTTGCTCTAGTTCCAGATCCTTATTCTCTTCAGCTGTCCAATCCCTGTCTATGGACTGAGAGGAGTTCTAGAGTGTGCTGTAGTGATGGCTGCAGTATAATCTTGGAGTGCAGGAGGAAGGGAGTTTGTGTGATGTCTAGAGCCTGTGATATGAGGGAGGAAGGAGAGCCAAAGAAGTCCCTCAGTTAACCACCCCTGAAATCAATTTACTTTTGACAGAAAACCACAGAAAGCAGTAGTCCTGCTAGAAAGTTGATTTCCAAGATTTTAGTTTGTTTTCCTTGTGGAGCAAATCAAGCTCATTTTTAAACCAATGCCATGAGACAGAATCAGTGGCTATTTACATGAGTCATCTATGGATGCTTAGACATGTCTATGCTCTTGTCAAGTATATATATTGTGTATTGTTTCTAGCACTGCTGGAGGGCTGGGCTCTGCTGGACAACTGAGTTTTGATTGCTAAAATAGTCTTCCTTCTGGGCTGAACAGCTAAATCATCCAGCTAGGCTGTCTGTATTCATTCTTCCTTTGGCAGTTCTGAATTGCAAACTGCTAAGCCTAATGGAAGCACTATCTATCCCCTTATCTGTGGAGAGATATGCTATCTGCTCTTAAAATATCTGTTCCATTATTTTTCATGGCTTTTACCTTTCACTACTTAGTATAAAAGAGTTAAGCTCAGATTTCTGAGATTTGCCTTCAAATTTTTAGTCTTCACAGGAGTGATATCAGATGGAATTCACTTGTTTTGGTATAGTTACACTGAGAATTAGCATTTCTGTAAGTTTATTCTATTCCTTTCTAAATTGTTTCTGATTACTCTATGATCTGATTCAATATTAATTTCTTCAAACCTGAAGGCTCCTGATGAGTATCTTAAGCAGAGCGCTGTGGGAGACTCTTTTTTCCTGTGGATGGTCAGGATCAATGACTGACAATGAAAAACTATGTTTTCTTCCAGAGAATTAATCAGTCATGATACAAAGTGAATATATAATTATTCTTCAATTATATTCTAAATAATTGATAATTGAAAAATTTTGTTCTTGATGTGGGATAACTACTAGAAGAGTAGAAAGTCTTTGAAAATTTAATTCTCTCTGTGATGGTCTAACACACCGTGAACCTTACAAGCTTCCAGGCTTAATGGGCTTTCCTTCCTGCTTGCCAGCTCTAATTAAAGGCAAACTCTGTTTTAGTATGTTGTTCTATTAGCTTGCATAAAATCACTCACTTTTGCATCAGCCTGTCAAACCTCATATTTGATCCTGCCTAGTCTCCTGAATGAAGCAAGAGATTTCCTTTCTTTTTCTTCTGGTCATTGTGGTCTTCTGAATTAATTTTTCTAACACTTTGCTTCTGCAACAGTGAACCCGACAGGTAGTACATTTCTCATTACCAAGGCATTTGCTAGTTCTGGTATCACACTGCTATTTTTCTTCATGCCACAGTAAGACTATTTCCTAGTCAAAGAAAAATCAAGTTGAACGGTCTCAGGGGCTATCTTTGTAAAAATGACTACATAATGGTGCAGATTCTACAGACAGAAACTTGATAAAATTTTCTCCCATTAGAAAAGAAATAATAATTGGATTTCCATTACTGTCTGTATTCCTTTACATCTTAATATACATTTGTAACTTTAGTTGTAGTTATGACATATAATCATTAAGAATACTATGGAAAATGCAGTGATAAGTCAGGAAAACTATTCCTACATACTCTTTACAAAAACATTAGCTTTTACTTTGAAAAATTGGGTAATGACAATGTAAAACAATTGATTATATTTTCTTGTTAGGTATATTTATTTACTTTCAATTAAAACATTAATTTAGAAAAGGAGCAGAATATGTAGTGACCCTAATTCTCTCCATCCATAAAATTTGCAAACTATGTTGAAAATCATACACTTTTACTCTGTTGATGCCTAGTTCCTTTATAGTGAAATTGAATGTTTATCTATTTAGAACAACTCTGTAAGTGTGTTTGAGGCAGATACTGTAGTGTATAGTACTGTATCAAGTACACATCCCAATGTTATTTTCCAGACTGATAAAGTTTTAGCTAGGGCCATTCAGCCATATGTTTAATTTGTTCCTACTTGTTATATTTGAGTGCCCCACTGGGCGCTAATGCCATTGAGAAATGATAGTATAATTACGTTTATTAGACAAAAGCAGAACTGAGATGCTGACAAACAAAGGATCCAAGTTAAAATCAGCTGACAAATTAAAATATTTGGTCAACCTCAGCTGACCTTGGATCACACACAGGTTTATATTTGAGACCTGAATAGACTATCATTAGCAGAGAGTCTCTGAAGAAAAAAATTTTTCATAATGCAAAAATAATACAGTTTTTAGCCAGTGGAAGTGATATGAACTGTATTTTGAAATACCAAGAACACCAAAATGTCAGTAATAGTTGTCACCAAGTCACCAAAATGTTTTGGTGACTAAACAGTCACCGAGAAAAAAATATCAGTAGTTATGTCTTGAAAGAAACATAAATAACCTGATACAGCTTTTCTTGCTATTTCTTACCATTCTTATTTGTTACTATATACTACTGAATAGTATTTGGTTTGTGATCACAACAGAATTACTGTTCTGGAAACCTTCAGGTATGTATGTACGTATATATGTAAGAAAACCATCTCCTTGCTGCAGGCACTTTCATAAAAAATATCATCAAAGAACTCCTACAGTGAATGCATCCATGCATCTGTTAGTGCAATTGGCTTTTCTCAGGAAAACTGTCTCCTCACAGCAAGGGTTCATGCAGCATCTCTGATAGAAGAGCTGGAGGACTGATCTAACATTAGAGCACAAAATATTGTACACACATTGCTGGAAATGTATATTTAAGTCGGCAATGTATTGTAAAAATTGGTAGACCTTGGTAGACCTTATGATATGATATGATATGATATGATATGATATGATATGATATGATATGATTTAGCTCTTAGAGAATTTACTATGGACTCATAATTTTTAAGGATCTTTTTATAAATCTTTGATAAAACTGTAGTGAACTTCAATATACCCAGCTCCAGCTTCTGTCAGGATTAAAAGCTCCCCAAATCTCATTGCAGTTATATGTATCAGAGCAACATTTGTGTTAGAAAACAAATTATAAATTCCCTAATGAGAGAGGTCAAACAAACTGAAACCTTGAGCTCAAGGTCTCTCGTGCTATTACTCATATATGCTCATCTACTGGGATGCTCAATAAATAAAAGCAATTTAACACTTTTTACTCTTAAAAAGAGAGAAAAGGCAGACAGACCCAGTGTTCCACCACATGGGATTTCATCATGCTAATGGATGGATTTGGAGCATGGCAATTACCCAGCTGCTCAACATTTTGTAATGTCAGTTTTCCTAGAATAGTTCTTCCAGTCCTGTTCTTTATGTATTTGCCTCTGGTCATCACCGCATGCTCTAAGGTGCCATTTTTCCCATTTGGCCATGTTCTTCAAATGAAAGTTTATTTAATTCTAGTAAGCAAAATATTCTACAGACAAATTCCTTGCTTTCCAGCCCACTTCAGTAGTTAATTTAGTCCTTTCTCTAATTTTCTGTTCTGTACTGAGAGTCATCTGATGTATCTTTTACATCATAATTATAGAAAAGTTCAATTAGTAATTTTTCTTGTACTTTTGTGTTTGTTAAGCAATCAAAATTATTCTGGTAGACAAACATAAAAGGTATTAGTGTGAGGGACCTGAGGAAAGAACTGTTAATGGAGCAGTAACAAAGTTTTATGTTCTAATACGAAGTAAATCCCCTTGAACTTTAATCTTAAGTGTTAGAAATTTATATCAGATTGTCCAATAGATTATTAGACAAAAGTCTATGATTAACCCTTCTTGAAATAAGACTTTTCAGTTCTGTCTGTTCCCAAACAACATCTACACTAGTGTTGGGTTATGAAGCCCCATGTTGCAATATGGAAGAAGAATTTCAGCAACATTTCATAAATTGTTCTGATTTCTCTGTTATGATTTTTCCGTCTTCATAGACATTTTCTGATTTTTTGGTCATCATACTTTATTTTGTTTTCTTTTTACCTAAGAAATTAACATTGTACATACTGCTATCACATTTGAAAATTCTCATGTGGCTTTCCCTCACCTGTGTATATCTTGCTTAGATTAAAAATCCCTGAAGCATTGCTAATGAATATCAGTCTGTTGCTAGGTTTCTTGGCAGTCTGATTCATTAATAACTTAAAAAAAATTTATATATAATCATAACTATGTCTTATTAATTTCAATTAGGATGAGAACAATAATTAAAGACTAAAAAATTGCTTACAAATATCAAGAATGCCTAAACCATCTGAAGTTTAAAATTATTGTGTGCACAAAAGGTACTTTAATATGATTTCCATCTCTTCAAAGAATGGCATTTTGTTTTTTCTTCTATCACATAAAAGACTACCTGGAATCAATGAAAATTGCAGTTAAGGTGACTGAGGTCTGAAGTTGTTTGACTTTAGTGTCTCTGATGAACAAGCTGACCAAGTCTTGTGCTTTGAGAAACAGGTGAATACAGAATTATTTCATTTGTGCATGCTGAGATAGTCTGTTAGATGAGTACATTACCTAAGCTATTAATACATTGGTAGATAACTGTATTTTGAGAGTCATCAGTTCCTTACTGGTCTCCTGCATAATTTCAGATTTTAAAAAATCCAAAAATTATACCGGATAGGAAAAGAAGTATTTGGCAGAAGCAAAAATATGGTGACATGAAAGCCAAAATTTAATATGGTACTTAATGTGTAGTAATCCAGCAGAATCTTTTTGTGTTGGTTGTGTGGATATCTGCCTTTTTTCAAGTAGTAGTAGCAGTTCAAGAGGTCTCTAGGGATAGAACAGCAGTATTTCCTTTATGAACCACAAAGAAAGGGCAATGATCTGCACTAGCCAATTATTACCACACAAAATCAACCTACTGACTTCCCCCTGGATGTCCCAGTTATGAAGGATACAACATACAAAAAGCCACTAAAACTTAATGCAAGGTGTATATAGTGTAAGTGTTTCTTCCTGTCTCTGAGAACTTTTCATAATTCTTTTGCCATTAAATATGGGGATACTGAGCACTGAAAGAAGATTTAGAAATTGTGGATGGGGTCGATGTGGCCTTGGGTGATGTGTCTTTTCAGCCTCAACACTGTGCTGGATACCTGCTATGCCTGGAAAGCTGTGGAAGAAACCCCTGCTTTAATTACAGCTTTCACATTCAAGGTCGTTTTTGGAGCTGAGTGGGTGAGCTATAGGTTGCCTGGACACAGACATTTTTCCTCTCTGAACCCTGCAGATCTGCCCTGTGCTTCCAGGAACCAGGGTGCTACCTGAGTAAGTTTTGCACTTGCCTTCTATAGGTTTATATCTTTTACTGAAACTAATTTATTCCTTCCAATGAAAGATTAAGGAGAAGTGGAAAACACTGTGGAGACAGCAGCTCTTCCAGTCCAGAAAAGGACTCATTCTTTCTAGCTTTGGCTATTTTGACCCTGCTTAGAGCATCTCTAACTGGATTACCTTAGCCCATACTGATTGAGGAATGAAATGCAGGATCCAGTCAAGGACATTTCTCACTTTGAATGTGTTTTTGTTACAGTTCATCATTCAAACTTCTCTGAATACACAACTCCCAGGTTTCCCTGTCTTACAATAGTCCAACAGCTTTTTCTATTCTGAGCATTAATCACTGCTTACCCCAAGTAAGTCCAAATGTCCTCTAACATTTATAATGACAGATACGCCGCTACTTCAGCGGCTTCAATATGTCCTTCCTCTCCTGGCAGGGCTCCCTGATGTCCCCCTGTCTCCTGGCACAGCTCTGCTTTCAAGAGTTAGTATTCCTTTCACTTTTCTGTTTGGCATTTCCATTCCTACTGTCATTAATAAACATCTGTTGCTAGAGTTCTGTGATACACTATTAATCATCCAGCTAAAGTTACCAGGCACTTTTTTTTTACTTAATCAATTTCTCCCTGCTTCTTCTTGCACTGTCACTTTGATTGTGTTTGAAAAATACTGCTGTCTGTAGATTATTCTAAGCAAAGATTTTCTTCACTTTCATCAAACTGGAAGGTGTACAAGTATTAACAAAATATGAAAGTTCTATTAACCTCCACGTGCATGACTCAATGAAAATTCAGTTGGAGCCCAAAAGATATAAGAAAGCTTTTAGAAATATTCTTCAAGGAGAAAATTCAAAATATAATAAATGAGAACTGCTTAATTTATTTCTTTATACTTGATCTTCAGTCTGAAAATAATTCTTTCATTGAATTACAGATCTTTGTCTCTTTAAAATTATCAGTTGTAGGTTTTTCATAGTATCACAATTTAAAAAATCAGTTCTAAAGACTTGAATGATATAGCTTCTCTAAGAATCTGTGATCTAATTTAGTGTTTTACTTGTACGTGCCTTGATCTGGAAGTGGAATTTCCAATTTTTTTTTATTTCAATGATACAATTTCAGTAGCTACCCCATTTTCATTACATTTATTGAAACTGTAAATCATTGTAAGCAGACGAGTATAATAAATGCTAAGATTCATGTATTCATGTTTTAAATTTGAAGCTACACAATTGCTTTTAGTAGTCAACCAAAGAATGAAAAAAATACATGTAATCAAATATTACATTTTTAACCCCAAGTCACTGAAGTCAAACCCAAAAGATAATGGCAATTACTTCTTATATTGTAGGTAAAGTTAAACTCTATACCTTCTGAGAATATAAATTATTATACTTTTTCTCTGTCCATTTCTGAATGCTAGTACTTAGCTGATATTCCTGGTAAAAAACCAGAAAAATGTTTAAAAATGTTCTCATAAATTTCCATTCTTCAGTTGAACCAGAAGTCAAAACATTGCACAAAGTTGCTGCATTAAGCAGCCTTTTGAATTTGGGTACAGAAAGAGTAATAAAGAGTAATCCTTTCTACTAATTAATTGGCTTATTTACTATTAGAAGAACATATAGATGTTTGTATGAGCTAAATTTAATTAATATAATTTCTATGTTCTGAGTAAGGCTTAAGTGTTATGCTTTCATTGAGAGTGTGCTCATGTGCGCCTGAATGTCCTTTCCATATGCATGAGCACTCAAAATCTGCAGCACTAAGAAATTAATAGTCTGCACTGCCTTTCCAAAGACAAAGTCGAGACACATGAGTCACTTTACTATTGATTCAGGGATTCACACTGCCAAGTTCTTACCAATAAAGTAATTTCCTAAAATCCTAGCAGTTGTGGTCTATGATTTGTCACTGTCTTTATGCAGCAAAACATCACTTTTAAAAGACAGAATAAAATTAATTAGAAACCCAGTGAAGGCAGTAGCAAAGCTCCCTGAAATAATGCAGTATATAAGAGGAAGATGTGTTGATAGTGGGGAAAGAAACTGTAATGGTTATGTGTTTTTTTCTCCAAAAAATCACTGGGGAAAAGGGATTTAAAATAGTGATTCATCTGTAGTATTACAAATTGTATTATAGCTCAAGAAAAAAAATTACAGTAATTTCACGATTATAAGCCACACCTTTTTCATTGAAGAATCCAGCCTACCCCAGTAGTGTGGCTTATATTCAGGTGCGACTTATCTATGGACAAATCCCAGTGAAATGCCAAACTGGAAGTGAGAGCCAGCCAGGGAGGGTGCCTGGGGCTGCCTTTAAAGGCTTCGTTGTTCTGTGAAAACTGTTGCAACTTGAGCACCTGACACCAAACCCCGCTCTGGTGGTGGTCAGACCCACTGTGCTATTTTCACAGTCCCGCTCTACCATAGAGAAAGCCCATGTCATTTCTCCTTCCATAAATATGACCTCATCTATCTTATTGCTGGGGTAACAGACACCTGTAGGATCCTGCTGTAATTTAACTACAAAATGACTCAATTTTTCCTCACACCACTATCTTAACTGAGTGTTCTCTAGTTACTGTTATTTGTTTTGCTGCTTTGTTTTCTTGCTTTCCAAACTTACTATATTGCTGTGGAGCCAGAATTTGAAGGCCCAGAAACATCTTCTGCAGAAGTGTCAGTCCAACATTTTAACCAGGAAATAAGCAAAAATTATACATATGCGATTTTTTCTTTCTAGAGTTAATGTTAAATCAACTTTAAACTGGAATAACCTTCTCCTAAAGATATTAAAACCAAGATCTACCTTCTCAATATTATCTCCATTCTCAGTTGGAAGTACATAATTTGCTGTTATGAAAGTTTTCAGATATTTGTGCTAGTTCCCTTGGCTCACAGGCACAACAAAATGTCCTTGATAGATTATCTTGTCTAGAGAACATGCTGCCACAGAAGAATAGAAGAATCAACTCTTAGTTTACATTGAAAAGGATTATATAACTCCCCTGAAAATGTCAGTTCTGGGTTTATTCTTTCCCTGGATCCAGTTGCTGCACTGAAATTTGGGCAAGGCACCTTTACCCTCTGCAAGGCCAAACATTCCTCAATGATATTTCTTCTGGCAGTCCGTTTCCCAAGTGCCATTAGCTGTAGCTATGAGCTCTCTTTTGCTCTGAACCCCATCTCTAGCCATATATAGGTTATCATACCCCAGGGTGTCCCTCTCCCTCCAGGAACCAAACTCTCCACTGGAGAATTCTAGCATCAGCCCTTGGCTGTTTGTACATAATTCTTTCCAGTTCCCAGCCTTGTATGTAGCTCCAAGTAGCCACTCTCTTTAATCTTCATCCTATACCCTAGGCTGAGCTACAGGGAGCTAGGGCCCTTTGACTCAAGTAGAAACAAAATTATAGTTATTTAAAAATACTCAATTTCCTTCGACAGCTATTCTCTATTATTATTTCCTTTGTAGCTCTGGGCTTCCTCTCAATCCTAAACTGACTCCTAGACAAGACACCCTTTGCCTTCCTCTCTTCCTCACAGAGAAGAACAGTTCTCATGCCCACCATTTGCCTCTTATGGACCCTCTCTGACTATTTTACATCTGTATTTTTTGACCTTTTCTTTCTTTCATCACTTAACTGTACACTGAGCCATTGGTTAAGTTCCATGCTCAATCCAAGGACTAAATCAGTAGCAGCTCTAATGCTGTTTAGTTTCTGGGGACCTCCACAGATTATTCTGAAGTAAGTTTATGTTTATACATGCTTGTGAATAATGTAGGAGAGAATTGGGAGAACAATAAAATAGAAAGCATGAAGAGTTTAGGGTATTTGCTATCCAAACAGAACAAAAGAAACAAAAATATTCTTGCTATACTTTAGAAAATTGAAAATATTTGTAAATTCTTCTTACACATCCCTCTTCTTTTCATTTTTGTTTTGGTTTTGTTTTTGCTATTAAGTTTTGTTTTGGTTTTTGTTATTATTATGTTGGCTGCGTTATCAGAGAAATTCACACTCTGATTGACTTTGCTTAAGAGTTCTCTACTGCATTAGTACAAACTCTACTAACATGAACATTTATGAAAAAAGGGTCATAATCCCGCACACCCTACATTGCTTCCCATGGTGTTCCTACACAGTTACCTTGGCCATGTTGTTCACGACAGCAGTGGTACAAAATGACAAAAATATCAGTGAGGTTAGAACAGTTCAGCTGTCTTGGCTCTAGGGTAAAAGCTGACCCTAATTGTGAGCAGAGGCTGCATTCTACTTTTTAAGTCATCTGAGGTGTATGCAGATTGTATTTAAACCTGGTTCCCACTTCACCCCCAAATCTGCAGTTAGCCACTGAGATTGAATGAAGATGCTTAGAAAACCTTGCAAGAAGGCTGGAATGTTTCATTACCTGAGAGTATTTCTTGCAAGGAATTGAGATTAGATGGATGATCTTTGCCCTTAGGAAAATGCTCTGGGCACAGTGACTGATTTTGCAAGAGCTGGATACTGATATACAGACCTTAAGGCCTATTTGGAGATAGATGTAACCAGGGCATGCTGCAAAAATTGCAGGATTTAAGAAATACCTGCTCAGCATTGGTTTTGGCTGCCTCAGCTGATACGTGATGTATTTTAAAGCATATACAAAGGGCACTTAGGGTTATAGAATGCATTCAAGGGGTCAGAAGCCAAGTTCACCATGATAAATTAAGACTCAAAGTTAAGACCAAAACCACTCCAGGTTCTGAACTTTATTTTGTGCTCTTGAAGGTTTTATATCCTGTGACTCATGGAGCACACTAGAAAATTTTAACAAGTCAGGTTTTCTCTTTCTTTTCTGAAAGAAATACAGAGAAATGACCCATATGAAATGTTGATACCCCAACATCATCAACCCTGGCAGGGCTTATAATAAAGCATGTTCAAATAAATCTGTGAATCAATGAATAGAAATTTATATAAACAATCTTTTAGTGCAGAAGAAAAGTACTGTCTTTTGTGACATGTCTTCTGAATGCTAGTGGAGACAATGAATCAGTAAAATAAGTTACACATTGCATTGGGTAACTTTATTTCATCTCTGATACTGACTGTAAGTGAAATGAGCTTGTTATTAAATGTGAAGCCATAATGCCTGATTTTCTATGTTATACCAAAAGAGAGTGCAATTCCATTGGGTAATTGCTATTTGAAATCCTTTTGTCATTATTTCAATATACAAAGTGGACTTGAAAATGTAAGTGGTCTGATTCCTGAAAATCCTGAAGGAAAGATTTATACTTAGCTGTATTTTGTATGTTACAAGGCAAACCTTTCAGGCTCTTGACCTTTAAAATTACTTATTCTCTCTATTAACTGGTGAAGCTTTCAAATGAGGTGAGCTAGGCACCTAGGGATGGAGTCTTGGCAGAAGTGGAATACCTGCATGCTATCTCTTAGCTAGTCAAAAGATAAAAGACAAGCGGTTTTTTTGAAACCCTACTGCTCTCTGCAGAGCAGGATAAGGGATTTTGGGAAAACATATCTACTCCCATGAAATTTCAAAAAACACTCCTTAGAATAGGCAGTCATTCTTACAACCAGATAAACAGGGCTTACTGTTTTGTAAACATGCAGCTCTGAGGCTAAAACATCTCCATGGTAATGGATGAGTATGAATCTCTTCAGGGTGTGGAGAACCTAACACCAACACTTTCTGGATGACACTGTTACTAGTATGGTGATTAGAAAAGTTGGTGACTGCAACTGCCTTTTACACTGTATTTGTTAAATTCTGAGGAAGAACAAAAAAGGAATGGTCAGGATTTAGGAGGAAAAATAGATAATTTCTGCCTACTTATATTTCTCTGGTCTGATAATTGTTAATTAAGAGCAGTATGTGTATTTGATTTGAAGTTGAAGTTATAACTATGCTACTGTAATACATCAGAAATTAAATATTTTCTAGAATATGAAACCAGAAATGTGGCTAGTAAAGTCATCAGTTTAAACAGGAAGTGCTGAATTGAATGAGCATTGTGAAAGGAATTGGGTTTTATGTTTACATGTTAAAGCTTAAACTGTACCCAGGTTTAAGCTAGATGCTGCTGCTTTTCACATCTTACTACTGAAGCCTAGATTTGAGCCTCTGAATATAAGCCCTGAAAACCAGCAACCCTACAAATTTAGATGTGTCCTGAAGATGGATCATACAGCACCACAAATATCCATGAAGTAGCTAGTCCAAGGGCTATTTAATCTAGATGATTTTGTTTTCAGACTGTTAGGAGCTATTTTTGCTGTGAATTGCCTTCTATTTCCTACCAAAATCGTTTGCAGGATAAAATAGAATTTTTAATCTTCCAGTACCTGTCGATCTCTTCCTACATTTTCAAATGTCTATAAAAGTACTTAAAAAACCAATCCCAAGTTTGAAATGACCTGTCTACAAAAATAATAGTAAAGTGGTGACTATGTAGCAAAAGATAAAGAGAATAAGGTTGGTTTTTTTTGTTTTTTTTTTAAACCAAACCAAACAAAGCAAAACACAAGAAAAGAAAATTTAAAAAGGGCAAGTTAAAAACCTATGTACCTAACAAGTCACTTTTCTCTCCTTCCTCCAACTAGATGACTGAGTGTGGGGATCCCTTGTATTCATTTAGCAGTCTGTTAACATGGCATTGCATTGAGGAGCAGAGAGAAGGGTTGGCAGTACACTAATGGTACTCCAGAGGTACTTGTGAAATTAATTTTACAGATTAGACTCAAAATTGAACATCACATCATTTGATTAAGCGTATGTAAAATAATGTTATTAAAAAGTAGTTTCAAACACAATCTCAGGATTTCAGTTTTGTTTTCATATAATACTAATACAAAGAAAAAAGTAACTGGGAGTATTGCAATAGAGTGGATGCCTATTAAATGGGTTCCTCTCTTTCTCTGAGAAAGACCTGAAAATTCAGGAACTTCTGCAATTCAGTGAAATAACTATTGACTATTTGAATGCCAAAGAATGAATAACTAATATTGGGTTTTACATATTTCAATGCAGTATGCTTGGAAATAGAAAAAAAAATGCTTCTACATATGAGGATGAGAAGGATCCAAGCACTCTGTCAGGTGTGTTGAGCCTTTATTACATTTACCCCACATAACAGACTTGATCCTAGGAGCTCTGGTAGTAAGAAAATTATGTTCACTCTTCCAGATTCCCAGTGCTTCTTTATTTTCTTATAATCTGTTTTCAAGTAGTTTCCCTCATCCCTCATCTAGATTGCTTTTTCTCTCTGCACCTGTTTCTTAATACTCTCAATGAGGAGGAAATACAGCAGTTTTTTTGTCTGCTTTGTATTTTGAGGACTCTTTGTTGCATGATGTCATAGCTTTTCTTTCACAGTACACCTTTTTCAACAAATGGGACAGACAATGCTCTCTCACTGAGTGTTCTATTTTCCTGAGTCGCTAATCCTCCCTTACTGCTTGCTGCTCAAAGCAGGTTTAAATGAGGGAGGAAAAGGTTCTCAGGACTGATAATGAAGGAGGTTCTTCCTATTGTTTTACTAGCTACAAATCCTAAAAGATACTTAGAAAAGTTGGAAAGGTAAAGATGAAGAAATATGTCAGAATGAAGAAGGTAATGAATTGCCCACAAGTCTATCCTGTTGCAAAATTCTTTCCATGTTGACTTTCTGTTTGCTATTTTTGTCACTCTTATTTTTTCAGAGGACCAGATGAGCCAAAGGATTATTTAAAGAAGCTACTATGAGACTTTCCTATATAGTAATTCCCATAGTGTCACTAATTTTTCTCCTTGCATATCATCTTATTCAGTCTCAAATCTTACATAGACATTATGACTTGTGTAGAACTTAAGCAATTTATGTGCTTGAGGTTTTTTCTTAAATGTTATTTGTGTAGTCTGAGAAAATTCTTTGTGAGCTTAATATTTTAAAGGTTGTGGCAACCATTTTTTATTAGATGTATTTGACCTATTGAAAATATGCTGCAGACAAAATACAGAGAGCATGTGCACAACATTAATTATATTGACAGAGCGATCAACACCAAGGAAACAGGGAGATGCCTAAGGTGTAAATGACATACAGCTGTACAGTATATAATCTCTAGGACAGATGCTCTCTGAAAAATCCTTCCTAATAAATTGCTTTTTCCATCACATCGCACAATGTCAGTAGATCCAATTATTTCACAATGTGACTATATAAGGTTATGAATAAGGTTACAAACAGAAATGCTGTAGCTCATCTTGCTTTGAGTATTGCTGACTTCATGTTTCCCTCCTGTAATTAGGCAGTACTTCACAATTTATGAAATGGACATGTCATGCATTTTTAGATTTTCCTTCACTGGGGGAAATTACTTGTTCTTTAAGAACAGTAATTTCATGCCTATAAGGCGCACCGGACTATTAGGTGCACTTCCGGGTTGATAGCAATTTTCTGAACTTTATCCATATATAAGGTGCACTGGCCTATAAGGTGCACTTTTTTTTTTTTTAAGCGAGGATCCACGCCCAACAAAGTAACAAATTAGTAAGGGATCACAGGGTTTACTGGCAGGTGCTCAATTTGAAAACTGTTTTCACGGGTTGGCTTAGCCTTTAAATGCAGCTCCAGGTGCCCTCCCTGTGCTGCGGGCCCTGGCATTCCCTCCCACCCACAGCACTGGCTGCCGCAGCTCTCGTGGCACACAGCTCCCCCGACAGTGCTAGCGGCACTTGCAGCTCGCACTTCCGGGTTGCAAATTCCCAAACTTTGTCCATATATAAGGCACACTGGACTATAAGGCGCACTTCTGGGTTTCCATCAAAATTTTAGTCAAGAGGGTGCACCTTATAGGCATGAAATTACTGTACTTTTAGCATGTGTCTTTGTATAATAGGTCATTATTGTAGTCAAAATATTACTGTAATTTCACGATTATAAGCCGCACCTGAGTATAAGCCGCACTTCCGGGTAGCCGGGAAGACTATGGGATTTGTCCATATATAAGCCGCACCCAAATATAAGCCGCACTTTTTTTTCTTTTCTTTTCTTTTTTTTTTTCCCACATGGCAGGGTGGGGGTGCTGATGACAGGCCAGGCAGCACCAGGGTCGCACCAGGAGGGGCCGGCCAGCAGCGGGCAGCTGGAGGCGGGGAGCGGCGGGGAGTGCCAGCAGCAGCGGGGAGCGGGAGGCGGGGAGCGACAGCCGCATGAGCGGCAGGGAGTAGCAGCAGTGGTGCTGGCAGCAGCGCCGAGCGCTGGCAGCGGTGGGCAGCGGGAGGGGGGAAGCACTAGCCGCGCGAGCGGCGCCAAGTGCTGGCCGCGCGAGTGGCGGTGACAGCCGGCAGCGGCAGGGAGGGCCAGCAGCGCCGAGCGCCAGCCCCATGAGCTGTGGCGACAGCTGGCAGCGGCGGGGAGGGGCAGCGGCGCCAAGCGCCAGGAGCAGCAGCAGCGGTGGGGGCGGGAGCTGAGGGGCGGGGAACACCTGTTCCCCTTGCGGCTCGTACTTCCGCCTTGGCAATTCTCCTGAAATTGTCCATAAATAAGCCGCACCTGAATATAAGCTGCACTACTGGGGTAGGCTGGGTTCTTCAATGAAAAAGGTGCGGCTTATATTAGTGAAATTACTGTGTACTCTGTATTCTAAACAGGAATTTTCAGTATTAATTGTAGATGCCTGTTCATTGACTGAAGGAAACATTCAGGTAAGTGTGATTACCAGAGTCTCTTCCAGAGAAAATCCTTTTTCATTTGATATTCTCCTAGTTAAAGTCATTATGGCACCAACTTTGGTGCTGTGGGTGAATCAGAGATCTTACTGTAGCATAGCAGTTGATGTTTTCACTTATTCTTATTTTTGGGAACTGAATACTGCTAAAATTCTATTGCGTAGAGTATAACATATTTAAAATTTTGAGAAGTATATGTGAATTAGTCTGAAACGAGTTCTCTAAAACATCTAAAATCTGTCCAGAAGGAGTATTTTTACTGGACTTCATGGATTTTAGCAGTCTATGTTGCTTATTCGTTCCTTCTCCCATCCATAATTCACTGCTTGGGACAGAAGCTTGTGTTTTGGATCAATGTGAATCAGACCCTTTGGCAGAAGCCAAATATCTCTGGGACCAAGAAAGAAGGAACAGTACCTGTGTCTTATTTCCTGGAGAATTACATTATTACTATGTCATTATGCCTAGTGGCCCATTTCCTAAATTATTTAGATCTGTGCATGTATTTGAGGCAGACATCTATCTATATATTTCCATCTTTTGTATGCAGAGAAGAAATGCTTTTGCCTTACTGATACAAGATAACTAAATATTTCTGAGAAAATCACGTTTTTCTTACCACAATTTAAATTCTCTGATGTTGGGGTAAAGTCGCCTTTCTTCGTATGTACAAATGGGAATTGGAAGAAGCAGGTTAATTCTCAGCTCAGACGCAAAAATACCTGTATGATGTTAATGAGCCAGTTAACTGAGCTTCAGTTTTTAAATAAGCAGAATAGAATATTATCAACTGCACATTTCAGATTCAATAACAATTTTAAAAGGCTGTAAGATTTGGAATTGCCTTTTTTCCCCCCTCCCAAAAGTATATGTGAATAACATAGCTTTCTGGAGAATTGTGAAGTTGACCTGACCTTTTTCATCTTGGTTTCATCTATATTAGCAATAATTCTGCTACAAGAAGAGATTTGCAAAGTGAAACAGCTGATGCCAAGGACTTCATATGCAGACTAAACTAGGGTTGTTTTTGTACTAGCTTTAATCTGATCCATGGAGTGAACGGTTGGAATGCAGTAATTTAGCACCTGGATCAGATCTTATACTCCTGTTTCAACTAATAGAAAAGCATTTATCTGCTCCAAGTGCACTCCACATTGTAACCTAAAAACATGTTAAATGTGGATGATTGGTACATTGAAAAGGACAATTTTGCTGCAAATTTGTAGTACAGAATTTGTAGTTGATTTATACCTCTGTGTCGTAGCTGAAAATTCTCCTTTGGAGAAGGCAGTAACCAATAAGTAATAAAATCACTGCAGCCTCTCTTTTTTTTGAATACAGAGAAAGCAATAATCTGTGTATTCAAATCTGGTGCAAAGGAGAGGGGAGCATCCTAACTCTAACAATTATGATAAAGGCTGCAAGTGAGGCAGGGAAGAGGACATGGGATGAAATAGTATCTATCACCTTTGTAGGCAGGGATTGCCCTGCAACTGGGAGACTTTCACAAGGATGGTGAGGTAGGAATATGGTAAGTCATAGAAACTTTATTAAAGAGTCCTTAATAATCTTTAAAAAAAAAGTAAAAAAAGAAAAGCAACTGAAAAGTACGTTCACATATTTCAATTTGTCTATGTTGGAATACTAAGTGGATTTTAACAGTAACTAGGCATTTATCAGCTTGCATTTGGGGCTTCAGAGTAGTCCAAGTCTGTTCTTGAAACAGTCAAAATGTTTATGTGAAACTATGCAGAAAATTACACTAGTAAATTTATATGTAAACTTTAAATAAAATGTTCTGATTGAGTAATCTCTAAATGCCAACCAATTCTACCTCAGCCTGGGAAGAGTGCCCACATTAGTTTTCAAATGGAATCTGTTCTAGTCCCATAATGCAGAACGAACTAAATCTGTTCATTTTTTTAAAAAACGGCAGCAGATTGTTCAGGCAGGTTGGTATCTGACTAAATAAATACATTTGTAAGAGTATTATTAATACACTTTCCAGTAGACCAAATAATTGTAATAAATGGATTAAAGAGATGTTTGTATACACAAATATATTCTAAAAGTGGTCCCAAGCCTGGTTTTACAAACCAGTTATTCTGTACTAACAAAAAAGCCGCTGTCACACCATGGTTGATTGTCAGATGCAATTCTCTGAAGCTTAGTGCATAAACATTCCAATGAGCTTTTCATATATATTCTTGTTAGAGCAAACATGTATAAAATAGGTAGCACAACTGCATGAAGTGTTTACAACTTAAAAGAGACTTAGTTCTATCTCCTTTTATGCACCCAGAATGGTGGGATCATCCTGAGAGATATTTTTCAATGCTTCACATTTTCATCTCCAATCTGATTACCTAAAACTGTAAAAAGAGGAAGGAATTGTGAAAATTAAACAAGCCACTAATGAAGATAATCATCGTTCATGCAAAGGAAGTTGCAGTTGATCTCTAGGGATCAACTGATATGAATATTAGTTTTTGCAGTCTCAAGAACTATTCTGCAGCCAGCAAAATACAAAAATAGAATACAAAAATTGCCAAGCTTCAATACTTAGAAACAAATTTTTTTCCACATTTAAATGCTTTTTTTCAAATAAGAGAAAATATACCACAATTATACAAATTAATTTTCATTTAACGTGTTGTTCAGAAAGCCTGAAAAGACCAGCAGGCTCAAATTTTTTATATAATTAGATGCCTTTTTTATAACTATCTCTTTTTAACTATGAAATCATTCTTTCAATTTGTCAGGAATCTTCCAATCAAAATAACCTTACAGGGGCTGTGAAAAATTATCAATATATTTTTGAGAAATCTTGTTAAGTTTATCCTAACAAAAGGAAAATTCCTCTGTTGAAAGGCTGTCTGCAATGAGCTAAGCTGATGCTGGATGTGGTGCTCCCATAGGCTCCACCTAGAACCATCTTTCCATAGTGTCAGTGACAGATAACAAGCTCCCTAAGGAGTCCATCCCTCCCAGGTATGTGTACTTGCCTTTACTAACTTATAAATAATTCTCTGGAATATGTTCTTCCCATGAATGCATACGTGGATTTATTGACATGGACATTATTTTCCTCACCTCTTTCCTTTCTTTGAAACAGTCTTGGCAACCCACTGTCAGAGAAAAAGGGAGCAGAATGGGAACCCTGCCCCAGTGATCTCTTGGTGCAATCACAGCTATAATAGTTTCTGTCCAGCCTGTCTTAAATTGTACATGCAATTTTATGGATAAGTCATGAGGTTATTTCACATCATCTCTTTACTTTGCACATTAAGTACTATGAGTAATATGAGGATGCCATGCATGTGGTTGTCTTTCTAATCAGTTCTGCAAGCCATAAGCACATTTAGAAATGGAGCAGTTAATGGTGTACATATGAAAACAATTAAGTCCGTAAAGATCTTGAAAGGTTGCTAGGATGTTCGAGCATTCAAGCTGAAGAAGTTATGGCTTTACAAAAAATTGCACGTGTATTTTCAGAAAGAGTACAACATCACACACAGCTAAAAATAAAACTTATTCTGGGCGCGTTACATATTAGTGCCACTGCATTGTGTGGAAAAAAAACTATGAAACTGATCTTTGGGTTCAAACATTGTCACTTATACAGCTTTAAAAATAAGAAGGATTCAACACATTGCTTCCCTTCCTTGAAAAAAAAAATTATAGGATGGATAAAATGAAAGTCATGATTTAAGTTGAGCTTGGAAAACTAAAGTTTTGAGAAGAAATTCCACTGATTAAATCTAAAAGTAGAATATCTTTGCATTTTAAATGCCACTGGATTAAAATACAGTAATTTCATACCTATAAGGCGCACCCTTTTGACTAAAATTTTGATCAAAACGCGGAAGTGCGACTTATAGGCTGGTGCACCTTATATATGGACAAAGTTCAGAAATTTGCCAACCTGGAAGTGTGAAACAAGCCGAGGCGCAGCAGGGCTGCCACGAGCTGAGCTGAGCTGTGGCGGAGTGGGGATGCTGCGAGTTGAATCCTCGCTGCGAAAAAAAGTGCACATTATAGGCCCGTGCGCCTTATATATGGACAAAGTACGGGAAATTTCCAGCAACCCAGAAGTGTGCCTTATACTCTGGTGGGCCTTAGAGGTGTGAAATTAATGTAATGTGGTTTTATTCGTTCTTAATTTCTTTGTTGAGAATAAGTACAAAATATATTAGTTCTTGATATCACTGATGTAACATGCAAAGTGCAAGGTGTAGATCGTATTTTTTTTTCAAATTTATCATTGCTGGCTGTGCATAAATACTTATTATGTCAACCAACATACTCCACTAGTGTAGTTTTTATTTTTTTCATACAGATACTCTGACTTGAGTGACAGCTGTGTTATTGTAAGGGGAGGAGAAGAAAGGTGATAGCTCAGAACTGCAGACCAAAATGTATGTTAAAGAAAAAGACGAATGCAAAGGGAATCCCTCTGCTCAGCTAAAATGAGATCATACTTACCTGAGTGAATAAAGATGCAAGAGGATAGGATCATGTATGACCAGTAGCCCTTACAAGTGAAGTTCATGCTTTGCTTTCATTAAAAAATAATTTTTCTCTTATTCTTTTGTCAGGAGAAACTTGCTTCTCCCTTTCCAGAAAATGCATTGATTCTATACTCCTAGGAGAAGGAACAACCATTAGATGGTACCATAGACTATTTTCCATTATCATCTGACTCTCTATTTTGTTATCATTATTCTGTCAGTTCAGGCCTTGGGAGTTTGTAGTATCATCTGGAAATAAAATATTTTCCTAGGGAGCTGTGCCAGTGAAGAGATCAAAGACATGCAGCAAACTAAACAAAATACTCAATGTCTATGCTGTTAAGCTAAGTGAGTTTATTAAAGCTTTTTTTCTTTCTATTGTTTATGCAGTTTCAATGGTGCAAAAAATTCAATTTTCCATTGTAAATACACATAGAATAAGTTGAATTTGTGTAAGGGACTGATCTTTTCAGTATGAGATCCAAGCAGCTTAAAACCCAGTGTCACTGTGTAATTTTTAGTACTATTTTTGTCTGGCATCTGCCCAATCATCTCAGTCCAAAACTGTCCCTTTGACAGATTTTCATAGTTATTGGAAAGATCTTTTTATTTTCTGTTCTTCTGCAGAATGCAAAAGCATCATGCATACAATTGTCAAGTTGTGTATTTGTCTGTCTGTCTATATTTTGCCTATCTTGAAGGTGTCATTGAAGAAAATAAAGAAAAATACGCATATGCTCTCTTGTACAGAACAAGTATATCCTGAGATACAGATGCAGCCACATACAGAGTTCAGAAAAAAAGAAGTATAACTAAAAACATCTGATCGAATTCAATCATTATGAAACTAGAATATGTAATACTGGAAGAGCAGTCATCAGACTGTATCAAAAGTATCGAAATTTTTGATAAACAGCTCTCTATGATGGGAACACATAGGAGAATAACCTGTTAAAGGAGGTGTCAAACCAAACATATAAAGGGGAATTTGGTTTATTCAAACTTGTATGATATATCTATCAAACTCAAATGGTCTATGTCTTTGAAAACTGGTTCTTCAGTCCTACAAGCCTTTTACTGATATTACTAATATCCTTTGTGAATAAACATGTAGGAAGCATGAATAGCAAACCACTCCATTTTTTTTACATAGTAAAAAGAAATTATGATTTTTTGTGGGGTAAGACTTTTGAGAAGTAAAATTTAAGTGTAAAAAGGAACAGAATTCAAGTGTGTTGGCAAGAAAAGTCACACAACAATATGGGCAAGACAGACCATGCAGTTAAGCAAGCAGATTTTATGAATGTTATTAATACCAAATGGGAAGATGTAGATTCTCAGCAGTGTCCAGTGGCAGGAAAAGAGACAATGGGCACAGATTAAAATACAAGAGCCAAAGAGAAACTGAAAAAGAAATTTGTTGTCTTGGAGTCAGTATTTAAGATTGACCTAGCTGATCTAAGAGTTCACTGATGACAAACCAGGAAGCTCGCACCAATCTCTCCTGTCCCACTGTCAACTGACTGGGTCTATCTCTTTGTCCTGGGGGCAGTTTTCAGGCACCTAGATAAACTAGAAGGTTACAGCATGAGGTCACCTTGGGGGCTGGATGAGAACCTGGAAAAGGCGAGGGAATACAGAGCTCTTTTTGGTTAGGAGTAGATGTAGGCATATGAAATTGCAGAGCCTCATGTTGTTATGAGAAGTGAAGTCTGTATACATCTCCAGAGAGCCAGTAACACAATAGGAATCATGCGTTCAATGAAATGCGTAAGTGGTATTTAACAGCTTGGTACATTAACAGTTTGGTACATTTGATGAGAAGCAGGCCCCTGAAAACTGGGAAAAAGTATTAAAAAGGGCTAAAATTCACTTGGGAACAGGTAGTGGATATGTGCAGATACACAGAAGTTAGCTCATGTGATCTGAAAGCTGACATGTGCCTTGGGAAGAAATAACAGATTCAGAACTTGCATCACATATGAAGATTTATTTGTCCTGACATGTGGGATCCCTGATGCTGAATTCTAGGACAGGTTTCCAGTGAAAGACTCTGCTTTAGTTAAATCAAATTGTGCTTCTTATTTGAAAAACTCAGGTAAACAGCTCTTTGTCTGAGTGCTAACCTTCAAATGCCACTAAAAACATCTTTTCAATGGTCAGATGCTAATCTCAGCTATAACTGAGGAAAATTAGTCTGTTGAATTAGTCATTCAACTAGTCAGTTGAAAGTTTCTCAATAGATGAATCCAGCTCAGGAATCCCATGGGATAGCACCACATTTTTTTGATGCTGATCTTCTAACTAACATTCCTTAAGGAAGAGGATTTAAGCTGATGTGTTAAGCTTTGACAAAGTGTTGTTTGCAGTAGGTGCTAACGTTTTCTACAGGGAAAAAAGTACTGAAAAACTAAAAGTAACTCTGGGAAAATCCAGAAATAACCTTCAAAAACTTTGATTTAATCTTAATCAGGTCCCAGGAAATGCAGCATTAGAATAATTTTCAGAAGCCTCACACACCTGACACACAAAATGGCATGTTCTCTATTGGAGGTTTCAATCAACTCAGACATGAGATGATATTTAGTCACTAATAGTGGTACTCTCCCAGTGTTTTCACTGGAGTAGGTAACAGTTTATTTCCAAGTATGCCACCTGTTTAAATGAAATTTCTGAAACTCTAGCTGTCCTTCAATACAGCACAAACCTATTGGTTTTAATTAATGTATGCAGATATAAACATATTGTGATGTGAAATGTATAAAGCAATTCAAAATTTTCTTGCAATCTTACGTAATACCTTCCCCTTCCTCCTGCATTTGGAAGACTTCCTAGACCAAGGCTGGAGGAATTGTGCATGTGTCCAGTTCCACCTGCAGAGGATATTACCACAGAATATGTTCAAGTTGGTGTTGCAGTTCATGAACAAGCATTAATGTAGGTTGAAATAATGGCAAACTAGGTTTCCAAGAATGACTGCAAGTTTTGATCAACTTCAGAAGTGAGTTTTCATTTCATTTATTTGAATATACGTAAGATGAAAATTACCTGCCTGGTCCATGGAAAAGGTTGTCCAACCATGACATTAGCTAATTCTTTTTGGTCAAAGGCTATTTGGATTATGATTAATCTACCCAATAATAGGTAGTAGTTCTCTGGCTTATTTTATGTGAAATAAAATTATATCTTCATAATGATCCTATCTATCTTCTGTAAAACAGAACTGTTCCTTAACCAGACTTGTCATAAATAATCTCAATATAGCAGCAAATATAATGGCTTTTAATCAGTAAACAACATTTTGTGCAATGCAACTTTCATTTTTGATTATGTGAATTTTAGTTATTTGTGAAAGCAATGCAATACATGGTAATTTACTGTCCCTTTCCCTCAGATTTTTTCTTTGCATCTTTATAGTTCCCAATGCATTTTTGGTTTCCTTTCAAACAAGTTTGGAGTCTTCTTTTCAACACACATGGAGGGCTCCACACAGAGAAGGATGTTCTGACTTCTATGAACTCTTTGCCAGCAGTATTTCAGCAAGGGATCAAAAATGTCTTTGCTGATTGATATGTTGGAAACTTTTAAATTTGACTTCCCTCAGGAAGACTTTCATTGCTTTCTTTCCTATATACCATTTTGCTACTTTATCATGTATACTTTTCAAGTTCCTCTGTTTCCAATGCCTAAACCTGCAAGTCTTCACCATACATTGTCTTCTTTTTGTCCAGAGTTTTTCAATTTATATATTTGAGCAAAAAATGAAAGAGTAATAGGTCATGTAAGTTGACTTACGACATGTTCATTGATGTTGCACTTGGTAAGGATTAGAAGTTTAATAAATGAAGAATCACAACAGCAAAACATGGAAGTGTTTGACAGCCTTCTCCAGACACAGTATATAATTTCCATTTAAAATACCTAAAGTAACATCACTTCTGAAAAATCCAGATAAATAAACAGGGAAAAATATGTATTGAAGAAATGGTGATAAAAGGTTGAAGAGATTAAAAAAAAAAAAAAGAAAAATGCTAACTCTTTTATAGAATCAGAGACAGAAGAGAGCACAGGCTGAAATGCAGACCAAGGAGGTATTTCAAACACATAATAGGAATTCTATCTGAGATTCTTAAAAAAACACACATGCTACTAAATTAAACATGAAAAATGCAACTGTAAAAGAGAAATGCAAAATTATTTGTAGCAGTTTAGACTTAGAGTTTGGGTTTTTTTATCTGCTTTGACAGTTTAATATTCTGTCTTCCAAGAACTCTTTGTACAGTAATTTCAGACTCATAATCCGCACCTGGTTATAAGCCGCACTTCCGGGTAGCTGGGAAGACCATGGAATTTGTCCATAAATAAGCCACATCAGGTGACAAGCCACACTTTTATTATTTTATAAAGCGAGGATCCATGTGCAGCAAACTAACAAGTTAGTAGCAGAATCGCTCGAGCACGGGGTTTGCTGTCAGGTGCTCAATTTACAAACAGTTTTCACAGACCGGCGAAGCCTTTAAACGCAGCCCCAGGCGCCCTTCCCATGCCGCAGGCCCCAGCACTCCCACCCCCAGCACTGCTGCCATGGTTCCCTGCCTGCTCGGCAGCGGCAGCAGCTCCCCGCACCACTCTAAAGCAGCAGCACCTCACCGCGCGAAAGTGTTGAGTGTCGCTGCTCGAAGGTGGCGGTGGCTCGCCGCCCACTCGCCAGTGGCTCCGGCTTGTCGCCCACCTGGCAGTGGCTCTGCAGCAGCTCCTTGCCCAGCCATCGCTCCACTGCAGCTCCCTGCCAGGCAGCGGCTCCACGGCAGTTCCCCACCCACCTGGCTCACACTTCCAGGTTGACAATTCTCCAGAATTTGTCCATAAATAAGCTGCACCTAGTGATTAGCCGCACTTCCAGGACTGGGTCGATTTTTCAGTGAAGTAGGTGTGGCTTATCAGTGTGAAATTACTGTATATCTCATCTAAATATTGCTTACTGTAAAATCATAATTAACTTGCATTCAATTACTTGTCTTGCAATTACTCGTATTAATCACCAGGAGTAATAGATCATATGCTGTTAAAGGTGTTCTTCTTGGAAAAGAGAAAAAGAAATCTAAAACTTAAAAGAATAAATACCAAAGTGAAATAATTCCTGTGAGTCTGAGATTTTGGGAATTTGAGTGTGAATGCTGGGGATGGTAATTCCAGTGATTGGTTTTTATATGTTGGAAATGAAATATATATACTGTATGGGTTAATTCAGTGGTCACCAAAAATTTTTGCTGATGGCAGAATTAGAACACAAGCAAGCAAGAAATTAATAGCAAGTGAAATTCAAAGATACTGTGAGTTAAAAGCAAATATCTGACTGTTGATATTGACTTCAGTGAATGTAATACAGACTTAATAGGTTTTGAAATGGAGCAAGTGGCATTATACTCTTATTTGTGGTGCTCATATTAGGATTACAAGTATCCCTGATATATATTTTGACCTATTTTACATTTTTCAAGGTAGAGTTTAATGTCTCAGTATTCATACACAGTGTATTTGTATTTCAAAAGAGCATTTCTCTTATCTTGTGCATGCCTCTAAAGTGCTTTAAGAGATTTGCTAACTGAAATCCTTCTTTTCTTTTAAAGCTCAAGTTTATTTCTTCATGCTGCCAGCATTAAGACTTAATGCATATAGGTCTGCTTTCACACAATTTAATGGAGTAAAATCAACATTTGCCTTTTGTAATTTTATTCTCACTATATGCTAAAATTATTTCCGCCTTGAATGGAATTAACAGACTGGTTATATAAAGCTGTTTTGCTTGCTCAGGTTCAGATGCCCCAGTTTGCTCATAACCAAGAATCTGTCTATACTGTGACACTTAACAAGAATGAGAGGAAAGCACCTGTTACAATCTTAACTTCAAGAAAAGAGCTTATCCTGTTAGAACCTGCCCTGCAATAAGAATTAGTGAGAAAGATGTAAGGAAAAAAAAAGCCGTCAGGTCTTCCTAATTTATGCATTTTTTCATCAGGGTTCCTTTTCTGCAGCTTACATGCCAGTGCAACAACTTTTAGAAGGTCATTATTCCTGCAATGCCAATAAAGCCACAGACTAGTGTGTAAAACCCTGTGTTTTCTGGAAGAGGAAGGAAAGGTCTTGAGGCTGAATTTTTCATTTAATTGAAAGTGTTTATATCTCACAGATGAGCAAGATTTAAGGTTTGGTGGTGAATATTTTATATTTGCAATAATCTTGTAAAACCTCTTTGATTCTTGCAGCAAGAAACAAATTGGAGGGGATGAGGATGTTTGAAGGGAAAAATGGAAGCCATTGTGGCAAAGTCACATTGATATAGATTTGAATGTTATGTATTCCCAGTGTAGTGTCTGTGTAGATTGTGTGGCTGAATGTCAGAGAAACTTATCCCCACAGCAGAGAGCTAAATGAGTAACTGCTCTGTATGGTAGAAATACTGGCATGTTTTGACTGTACTAACATGGATTCATTGGAATTCTAATCTCGGGTTTAAGAATTATCTAAGAACAAATGCAGCTAAATTAAGAAATGTATTTTAAAGTGTATTTTAATTTACAGGTATTAAAATGGAAAAAAAAATCCATTTACTCTGTCCTTTGTCTCTGAAGCACATCAAAGCCTGACTGAATTCTCTGCATGAAGGGAGGAAGAGAAGCACCAGAAGACATACTGGGCTGCTATTTAAAGAAAGTAGTAGAGGAGTAAATCTGGACCATCAGCCTGTACTTGGCTTATGTCTAACTTCACTGTTCAACAGGAGTACAACTGCAAGAACTTTAATGGACATATTTACATGAGAAGGTAACCAACCACTATGGACTCCTTTTAATCTTTGCTATCAATAGCATAAATAGAACTTATCCCAATGAAGTGAAAATGATAGACCTAAACATTAAAAGTGCTAAATAGAGCTGACATTAGTCCGTCCTTCAAAGGGTACCAGATTGCCCTAAAAGATAGTTCTCAGCATCAGTAAAAATCGTGGATATATGGGAATTACAGCTGCCAGTTTTCCAGCTGACAATATGAGTGAATACTTGAGCTAAAAAAGTAATTTGCTTTAAATTTTATTATTTTTAAATATCTAGTAAATAAAAATTTATCTCTGAAGTTCTGAGCTATTATTTCTACTCATGGTGATATACCCCAAGAGATAATAACAACACTTTAAGTCCTGACTTTTAGAAATTTTAAATGCTTATGTTTCTGCCTCATCATTTGTAATTGTTAAGCAAAGACATGCATGCTTATGTTGGCACATGTTCTTAAATATCTAAATCATCTCCTCCAGATCATTAATGGTTTTCATTAATTTTTTCCTGAATTAATCATGCAATCTAAATTTAGTGAGGTGCCTCCTTTTCCCCATACATACACAAGTGATATAAGTTATGGAAATGTCAGTGTTCAAATATGGACTGTTATTTGGTCACGTCTAAAGAACTAAAACTATTATGTGTTTTTGAAGACATTCTGATTTAAATTTTTTTTCTATTATAAGTTTAAAAGGGCAACCTGAATTATATAGTCCTATTCATATTTGCACTTAGTAAAAACTATACAGGATTCAAAAATATTTCATGATTTTTTTTGTACAATACCAATATCCACTGCTGCTCATTGAGGGAGAAGGTTAGTGGATTGACATTTGCTTTCCTTTCATTTAAAACAAAAGGATTAGTCAGACTATTCACTAACTACACACAAAGTTATAAGAAAATAATTTTAAAATAATTTGGAAAATTTAATATACAAGTACATTACAGGACAGTATCCAATTATCTCTTCCTTGCCTGTCTGTTGTTGTAAATGGTAACTGGGTCTAAAGTGTATATTGGTCTCAATTACAACCAGGGATGTGGACATTTTCACCCTAGGGAAATTTGACATGCATGTTTGTATTTTAATCAGCATGTCCTGTATTTCTCCTCTGAGCTTCATCAAAACTAAGATACAACAGCACTTCTACAAATTTTAATAAACTAAGATGTTTTGTGATAATTTCCTCAGCATTTGGTAACAATGCCTAGTGGCTCCAGGATTGCAGATGTTTGGTCCAAAAATCGCACTCCATCTATTCCAAAATAACCCTGTGTAGTATGCAACATATGTTATAAGTTCCTGGTATAAGTGAGGAATTTCAACATATACTGGTTTAATCCAAAAATTCACTGTTTTTGCATTTATTGGTAATGTGTAATATGCTAAAACTGTGCATTGGATCCTACAGGAACAAAGAATGTTTGCCTTGGAGAAATATTAAAAGGTTGTGACCTTTCAAAGACAGTTTCACACAGTGTAGTCTGAGACTCACAATGAGTTTCTCGTGAGCAACACCTTACACAAACCATCATGATTTTTAAAATAAATTTAACTTCTCTGTTAAAAATAGGAGAAATACAGCAGAATAAGAGCAACTATTTTTCTTTCTGGAACTCATAGCTTAATCTGTTAGAAGTAGTTACTTTGTCAGCCAGATTTTGAAACCAGCTACTCATCTATGAATTAATTGTCTGTTGTCTGAGGCTATGTATCATTATGCAAATATGCATATTGCTAAATGACCTTTGTGGTTAAATTTAGATGATCACTTAAGGAAAAACTGTCAGTTTCATTTCATTTCCCCAAAATCTTTGTCAGTGCATTTATGCCCAAAATCTTTTTCAGTGTTTTTATGGTTCTCATACACCCTGGAGTAGTGGTTTAAAATATGTCAAAATGCATTCAAGATATATGATTAACTAACTCAACCAGTTTCCTCTTGGTTCTTGTGGTGTCTTTTTGTTTGAGAGATGCTCCTTGATTTGTTTTATTTAAAAACATGCACTATAAATGCATAAATGTATTATGATAGATATCATTTAATTGGCATTTTCTCTTAGAGGCTTCAGTCAAATTTGGGAAAAAGAATTTCTAAAATGGCACCTCTCAAGACAAGTGATGGTGTTTTTTTTAAAAGTTAAGTGTTAGATTGTAATGAACTGGTTTTACTTCTATATAAGTGAAAGAACAGGTCTTCCAGGTTTTTAAAAGAGGATAGCACAGTAAATGTTTTCTTAAGCAATTGAAGTGCATTTAACAAGTAGAAATGCACTGATATTTACCACATTAGTGATTACAAGGCAATTATAAAATCACACCAGCCTATTAAAATTGATTAGAAATGTTATAGATATACGTGATTTGTTAAAAGTATCACTGTAGCTGATAATTCTATAAAGTATGCAGTGAGAAGATTAAGAAGTTACGCTTATAGTAAAAACAGGAACATTTAAATTCTTCAAAACATTTCTTGCTTACTTTTTTTGAGGAAGAAATCACAGTAAAAAACCCCTTACAATTAAACATTTGGGGTTTTCCCATTAAAGTTGTAGTGACAAGTCCACTTAGGATCAAAATCTTCCCTGAAAACAATTCTGTATATTTCCTTTTTCCTTTATCAGTTTTACAACAACAGTAGTGATACACTTTAATTTCTATTTCTGGTTTAAACTGAAATTCTAAGACATGCAACTATTTAGATAGATTTATTTAAGAAATTACTTAGGCTCTTCTAGGATGTTAAATAAACTACAATTACAGTAATTTCATGATTATAAGCCTCACCTTTTTCACTGAAGAATCCAGCCTACCCCAGTAGTGCGGCTAATAATCAGGTGCGGCTTATCTATGGACAAATCCCGGTGAAATGTCAACCCGGAAGTGAGAGCCGGCTGGGGAGGGCGCCTGGGGCTGTCTTTAAAGGCTTTGCTGGTCTATGAAAACTGTTGCAACTTGAGCACCTGACACCAATTCCACGCTGGCGTGATTCTGTTACTAACTTGTTACTTTGTCGCACACGGATACTCGCTTGAAAAAAAACAAAAACAAAACCAAAACGGCTTATATTCAGGTGTGGCTTATACATGGACAAATCCCGTGGCCTACC
>VRYO01002355.1:19529740-19564555 GCA_009812075.1 Sialia sialis
AAAAAAAAAAAAAAAAAAGTGTGGCTTATATTCAGGTGCGGCTTATATATGGACCAATCCCGTGGCCTACCTGGCTACTCTGAGGTGCGGCTTATAATCAGGTGCGGCTTATAATTGTGAAATTACTGTAGATAAATTACAATAATATCGACTACTGCAAAATTATTCTTGGGATATATTTCTGAACCTCCCCTGAAATTGTAGAAGCTGTACAACTTAATTTCGATCAGCTCGTGGCTCAACATCAGCCAGGCAATAAGTTTACTTCCAACATATTTCCATGCCTTTGATAAAGTTGTTTCTGTAGTATCCATAGGTCTGGAAAATTCCACAAACCATATGCTAGTACATCCATCTCTCAGTATTGTTTTGTTCCACTCCATGTATTGCCCTGTGCTATAATTGTATCTCCTAATTCACATATAATAATTCCAGTGGTTTATAGAAAGCCAAAGCATTTGTATAAAAGAGTGTGTTTGCTCATTTCTCTTAAAAATAGATCCAGATTTTATGTGTGGTTACAGCTGGACATCCTCAAGAACATCTCTCACAGGAGAAGGAATGGCAGGGAAGTGCCATTACAGAGAAAAATGTGCTACTAGCTCTGCTCCATTCCAGGGCCTGAGCTGTGGTGAAACAGAAAGGGGAAGTAAAATTCAGTCATACAGAGAGAATGATCTACAAAACTATTGATTCCTTTTAAAAAGAACACAGTATTTTTACAAAGAATTTTAAAGCTCTCTCTTCTACAATAGAAAACTAACATTCACTTCTTTCCAAAAGTGAATTTCCACCATGTTTCCATCTCCAATTCCTCCAAAACACAGATACAGGTGTAGTAGAGCAAAGATCTCTTTTCTAGAGAGGTTTCAGCTGTGTAGGAATGCTTGCAGGCAACAGAATGCACATCAGATTTTCAGATTACTTCAAGTGGTATTTGCTTTAGAAAGTTTTACTCCCTTTTAAAGCCAATTGAGGTTAAGTATATAAAATTGAAAATAAAATAGTGAAAAAACTCTTTTAAACTCAGTTTTTAAATTAGTACTGAACTTTTTGCCTCCTAGGATCTAGCCTTACTTTGTGACCTGGAAATACACAAAAAGGCTCTAAGTTTTTCTGAGGTGTAGGTTATTTCTCTAAAATAGCTCTACAATATACACAGAAAAGTAAAACGAAAAAAAAAATCATCTTTTTATAGCTGAATATTCCCAACAACTTGAAAAACCTGTAATAATGTGGTGTCCAGATTATATGCTGAAGTAAACACATTTTATGTAGTCTTAGAAAATACATTTAGATTGTGTTGCAGTGACAGTTTAGATTTTTTTTTTAACAAGAAAGATTTGCCTAAAGGTTAAAGGAGGTTCTGACAATCTAGGATGGGATGATTTCACATAAATGAAAATGATATTTTCCGATTTAGGGTATGAACAAACATAACTAAAAAAAGTCCATATAGAGCAAGGTATTTCTTTGGCTTACAAAAATGCTCTTTTGGATCAAAACCACTTCTAGCCAGAAGAGCTCGTGACTTCCTGACTTTCTATGTAATGTTGGAATTAGAATTAGAACATATTCCTTCAGGTACAATAGTTAACTTGGAACTAAGCCAGAGTTTTTTGTGTATATGTAAGATTCTGAATCCACTAAGATTCTCAGCTACAGTATTCTCCCACTACGCATTCCAGTAGTTAACCATCTGCACTTGAAAAGACGTGTTTTGCCTTTTTTCCCTGAATTTCTGTGTTCAACTGTAGTGAATTAAATTGAAGAGCTGTATAAGCACTTCTAACTGCTCAGTTAATCTCCCTCCTTTAAGACAATCTGACAGATCTTCTTGAGGTTTGTTGGGCTTTTTTCTATAACACATAATATGACTTTTACTGTTTTGACTATTTCTTGTAGTGCTTCTTTCATTCATGTTAAAATCAGGGCTTTGATCTCAGCTTAGTTCTATAACACCTTCTCCCTTGGGACACAGGAGCTTTGCAATCCTACATTTCCAGTCTCTCAGACCCATGGAAATGCCCCACTACACTTGTGTGTCACCTCTTTTCTTTGACAGTTACTATTGCATCCCCTTTTGTTATCACTGGGATTGGGTCCAGGTGTGTTTCTGTGAACTGTCCTTGTTTATCATGGAGATCTCTGGAGAAATATTCAGAAATACAGATTGATTGCAAAGGCAAAGAGACTGAGTTGTGTCTCTTAGATATATCTGAGTCCTGCCTAGAGAGTCACAGACAGGTTTGGGTTTGCAGGGACATTACAGATCCTCTAGTTTCAGCACCTGCCATGGTCAGAGACACATTTAAGTAAACAAGGTTGCTCAAAGCCCCATCCAGCCTGGCCTGGAACACTTCCAGGGATGGGGAATTCACAGCTTCTCCAGGTAACCTGTTCCAGTGCCTCACCATCCTTACAGTAAAGAATTTCTTCCTAACATCTCATCTAAACCTACCTCTTTCAGTTAAAAGACATATTCTATCACTACATCTCAAACTATTTCTGTCATACTCCCATCCTCTGCTTATAAATGCAGATACTACCATATTGAATTTTTCCTTCATTGATTGATCCTGTCTTCCTTAATCACTCATTGAATCAACAACCAAATTTATCAGCGCTGACTGAATTATTTTTGTACTCAGATCTATGAAAATACAAATAACTGTAAAAGAAAATGTGATGAAAGGAAAATAGGCATTGGTGATAGTCCCTATTTGCATAGCATATTGAGATTTGAGATGCATCTTACTCCTTTGTTAAACCCTCGTGCCTTGATAATTTTTATCAAATGCATTTATAATTTCATAAAAATATAATAATATAATTTGACAAGACCAATTTTCCAGGTAGCAATGTTGATTAGACGTAATTATATTATCCTCCCTTAGTTGCTTATTTCTTGAGTCCTATATCAGGCTTTATACAATTACAACAATGTTTTTAATATCAACAACATGAGACCTTTGACAGATGACACTTAGATTATTTTCCCCATGGTAATGCAAGGTGGCTTTTTTCCCCTCTAAATAATCCAAATATATGTCTAAATACTTATTTATCCTAAAATGATATATTAGTGTAAATATAATAGTGAACTGAATAATATCCTATCTCATGTTTTATTTGGTGAAAGATTTGACCAGAAGGTTCAGAAATACTTCAGTTTGAGTTGTCACTTCCCTAGAAACTTGGGGCTTTCCATAGTCAGAAATATTTTTGCAAGATTTCCATACATTAAACAGTTTTTTCCTAACAAAGGAATACATCCGAGGCCTTATTTTCATTCCTGAGAATTCTCTGTATATTTCTGTTGGAAGTTCTCTCTTCTGTTGGAAGTTTTCTGTTGGAAACTGAAAACTACATTTTGTGCATCTTATGCAGGCACATGTTACATAAGGAAGAAAAGAAGCCCATTAAAGTCCCACAAGGACTACAACTCAAACTGACCCTTCATGAATATTTTTAGATGCACCTCCCAGAAAAAGCAGCTGGCCTTAAAGCAGGGGTAGTATGCAGAGAATGAGGGATGGAAGCAATCTTGATTACCTATCCTCTCCTATCATTTTTCCTAAGAAGTTAAGGTTTATTAGAATTCCAATATTAGAGCCCATACATAATTTAATATCTTTATGCATTCACTAGCTAGACAGTACTTTGAAAATTTTATTTTAGTTGTCCGCAAAGTGTCACTTCCCTGATGGGTTTTGTCCACAAAATGTAGCCTAGTATATAGCTAGCTATATGTTTAAAACAAAGAATCATTTATGTTTCTCCTACAGGAGACAGGGTTATATTTTTATGTATCTTTTTGTAAGCAGATATCTATTTCTGGCATTCAGAATATCAAAGGCATGTCTGTGTAAGTAACATAATGAAGAACAAATTCATAAGTGAAAGATCAAAGTCAACTAGACATTTTTACCCTCTGTGTACTCTTAGAGATTTATTTGGTCCTACAATTGTATTGTTTTATTTCCAATTAGTAAAATAGTTTGCAATAGCCTATGCCCTCAGATATCTGAAGAATGGCTATTCAAGTTAATTAATTCTGTTTCTGATTTTGTTTTGCTATGATTTTATTTTCATAATACAATATGATAATTTGTTCTTTTTTATCCCATTATTTCAATAATTTTGGTTAATGAAGTCACAGTATTTGTAATTATAAGAAGCCTTTAAACAGAGTGGAAAATCAGCATCTATAGGATAAATAAGAACCTTTGCAAACAGAGTGGAAAATCAGAATCTATAGGATAAATCAAAGCCTTTGCAAAGTTCAGAGACTAATTAAAAGGCAGGATCTAATACGTCTCTTTCCCTCAGTGGTACTGGATTTTGTACATGTGTTGTAGTTTGAGCCCAGCTGGCAGCAAAGCCCCACGCGGTTCCTCGCTCACTCCCCCCGGTGAGATGGGGGAGAGAATCATGAGGGTAAAAGTGAGAAAACTGTGGGCTGGGTGAAATACAGTTTAATAAGGAAAGAAAAAGTTCTGCACACAGCAAAGCAAACAAAGGAACTCATTCACTGCTTCCCATTGGTAAGCTGATGTTCAGCTATCCCCGGGAAAGCAGCACTCTGTTGTGTGTGATGGTGACTGTGAAGAAAATGAACTCTGTCTCCGAACAGGAAGACCTTAAAGGCTTAAATAGATGTAAAACAATTAATACTGAGGCTGTAGGTTGATGGCTCCTACATTTTTTTTTAATATCTGAATTTATTTGAATATTTAGCTTTGCTGCTGTGCTGGAACACTTGTTTCTTTTTTTCTGAACCATAACTTTGCTTAAGCTGTTGTTTTTGTTTTTGTTTGGTTGGTTGATTTTGGGGGTTTTTTTTGGTTTTTTTGATTGGTTGGTTTTGCTTTTTTTTTTTTTTTTTTTTTTTTGTTATTGCTGTTGTTGTGTTTTTTGTTTGTTTGTTTTTTAAGATCAGTGAATATTTAATGTCCTTTCTTAAGTAGTTTTTATCCTTTGGAAGAATCTTTTGAAAACTGATAATTTTTTTCCGAGATAGGTTTTAAGTATGTGATTAAGGGATGTGAAAGGCCTCTATACTTCTGTCTTGTGATGATCATGGCCAAGCTAGTATTGTTTTAATTATAATTATTTTCTCAAATGAAGAAAACAGATAGGTTTGGGTTGGTCACTTTGGGGTTTTTTGGTACTCAGGGAATTATTTTTTTAAATTGTTGTCTAGAAGAAATAAATGTAATATTTTCTATCACCTATTCACTGAGTAAGAACTTTCTTTAGCATTGCATATGTCAGTGAAATTTGAGATAGATGTGAACAAGAGCTTGAGTAAAGGTGAAAAATATGTGAGTGCTCTAGGAAGATGATGCTTAATGATTTTGGACTGAGAATGACATATATTCATGTTTAAATAGTTATATGATTTTTAGTGGTTTAGTGTGATAGGAGATTAGACTTGTGGTTAAGTTTCTTGCATATAAAGGCAAGAATGTGTGATGGTGGATGCCAAAGACCTCCAGTTATTTGTAGGAAGTAAAATGTAGAGCCTATTACAAAGAAAAGGAGTTGTGGGTTAGATCCTTAGCTACTCTTGAAGCACAGTGATTGCTCTCAGCTATGTACATGATCCTAGATAAAAGGCCTTATCTGGTAACTGGGTGATTCTATATTCCCTCAAATATTGTTTTGAAAGTTTTTATTTTTCAATTAGTTGTTTTTAGAAGATGCTGGGGAGGGCTGTCAATCTTTCTAAATTCTGAATCCAGAATAGCACACCAATCTGGGAGGCTACCAAAGGAAAGAATAAAATCAATGCCTGCTAAAATGTTTTGTATAGAAAAAAAAGAGCTATTTAGTGATTAAGAGGTTTTTTTTTCTCTGCAAAACTTCTAAAGAGAAATTGACTGGTAGGAAGAAAGAAAATATTTCTTGACCTTTTGCAATGGCTGATAATATCCAATACTTCAGTTCAAGCTGAACTGTGTATCACTGAATAACCTTGAACCATCTTTAATGATCCTTCCTATGTACCTTGAGCATCCTTTTGAGTGGAGTGGCATAATGTGGTATGCAGGGAGGATCCATTCCCACACCAAGTGTTAGAACACTCTACACAGATGCAAGACTACTGCTGAGGAGCCATAGTGATTCATGAATATTATTAAATTCAACAGAAGTGAAAATTGAGTTGAAATGTCCACATGACTGCATTGTGCCATGCAAAAACATCTGTTTGTCAACAATTATCTTAAATTTTCTTACATGTAGAAGTATGCATTCTAGTGCATCACTTACTCTCCAGAAGTAACAGAAGGTTGAGTTGCTCGGTGAATATTTTCCAATGCCAATCTTAGTACCCAACAGGATACTAAGAGACTAACTATGATAGTATTGAGAGACCAGAAGTGTTCAAAGGGTATTTCCATTTGTACTAGAGATTAGGGGTAATCAGTTCTTCAGACATGAGCTTTAGTTTAAATAGCAGTGATGGGAAGTTAAGACCAAGAATGTAGGAAGACATATTCATGGATGGGTCTGACATTTAGAGAAATGTTTCTCACTGCAGTTTTCAGGAAAGATGCTGTGTTAACAGAAATAAAATTACAGGAATAAGGAATTTGCCTCAGAAGCACAACGTTTGTAATCTACAGAAATGTCATATGATGAACAGCTTAGAATGATCTGCCATATAAACATGTATGTTTGAATTGAACTTTCAGCCAGATTTTGAGACTGGCTTGAACAAGAAAATTTGAAGATATGCAGAATAGGGCTAAAGTTATTGTTACTGTCAGAAAGAGGCAGAATTAGACTTGCTCATGGAATTCTCCATAAAGCAGGTTCTTTTCTTCATGAACAAGGAAACTCATTACTCTAACTTCTTTGTTAATTTCTCTCAAGAGAAGACCTTTTTGAGTTCAGAATAAAAATTCAGTAGAATTGCTTACTCTAGATAAGACTTGAAATTTAAAATCTTTATTTTAAATGCTCAAAAATTTAAATGGAAATAAATATATAAATATACCTATTTAAATTTTTATTACTATCCCCCATTCTGAGAATTTTGCACCCTTTTTTTCCCCACAAATGTTAAACTAGTTCAGTGAATTATGTCACACCTTTTCTAGGGCAATCTTTTTATTCTGATGTCAGGCTTATAACCTTTTCTGTCTTGGCACCATGTGCTATTTTTAGAGTGTGTTCTTTTTCGTATATAATAGACATTAATGGAATTTGATCCTTGATTGTTTTCTCCTCTTGTTCCCTGTTACATTCCATGGCTTTTGTCATCTTAATTTGTATTTAGTTTCCTTCTTCTTTAAGGATTTTCTCCAAGTTGATTATTAGTCCTTAGGCTGCCCATTTTTTCCTGGTGACTGTCCTCTTTATCTGAGACTTCCTAAACATTAACTCACTGTCTAGCTTTACATTAACATTCTATAGTGGAAGCTCCTTGCTCCACTTTCTTTAATTCCAGTTATTTTTTACATGCTGTACTCAGCATTTTATAACCAGCATTCAAGCCAGAAGATGACAAAACAAAGTTTTTTCTGTCATTCTTTACTCTGTTCTTTTAAAGTATATACATATTATGCAGACATGGTGTGCAAAAACGTACTGTCATTTCTGTACTGGTTCTGTGAAGTACAATGAAGACAAAAGGTTCAGGAAGAAAAAAATTGTACAGTGCAGATATTGTAGACTCTTCTGAGTCTTCAGAATCACAGAATGGATACATTTGGAAATGCAAGTCATCTTGTACAGACCCACTACTCCATTGGGGTCATTCTTGAGCACAAGGCACAGGATTGTGTCCAGACAGTTTTAAATATCTTCAGTGAGGGATGCTCCACAACCTCTCTGGGCAGTGCTCAGGCACCTGAACAGAAAAGTTCTCTGCATACTCAGTACTCAGCTGGAACTTCAGTTTCTGCCTGTTGCCTTTTATCCTATTGCTTGACACCACTGAGCAGAGCCTGGGTCCATCCTCTTGGCCTCTTCAGACACAGACAGATGATGTCCTGCTGATGAGGTCCTATCTCAGTTGTCTCTTCTCCAGGCTGAATGAGACAATCTCTCACACCTTTTCCCCATAAGAGAGATGCTTCTGTCCCTTAATAACCTTCTCTGACCTCTGCTGGAACTGCTTCAGGAACTCCAAGCATCTCTCATAATAAGGAGCCCAAGAACTGGACACAGCACTCCAGATATGCCTAATCAGGGGTGAGTAGAGGGGTAGGACCACTTCCCTCAATCTGCTGGAAATGCTTTTTCTGATACTCAACACTGATATATTCCATGAGTAGTAAGCTACTACCCTGAGGGAAATGTTTAATTGAATGGCTGTGTAGTGGGGTGCAGAAAATAAATATAGCTGAGTTTGTTTTTTGAGTGTTTAAACCTTTAGGTTCATTAAGTTGGCTTTTATTTCAACTCAGAAATATCAGACATACAGCATAGGACCACTGATCCTTGGTCTGATTTGACAGGGACTGTAATTTGGTGCTCCAGGAAAGAATTGCTATGGTGCTCTGATGACATAGTTTCCTAAAGCAAGTTAGTGGTACAGCTTTGAAGCATGGCTTAACCATGTATCAGGCTACTTCATTTCACCTTAAAAAACTCTGGAGGATGTTCACTTTTATGTGGACATCTCTGACTTGTGGAGCTTCACTGCTGTCTGTGTCAGTCTGATTGTGGCAATTATAGTTCTTACTATATTTTGTGCTGTGAGTACATAAAAAGCATATATTAAAATGCTGTTTTACTTCTTCAGACCCTATATTTTTCTAGTTTGTAAGAAACATTACGGGATTGCAAATAAATTTGATACACCTGGCTATTCCAGGCACCTGGAGATTGCCCAGGTTCCCAGTTTACAGACTGAGATCACACTCCAGAACATTGTCACTCCTGTGAACATGATGCTTGGATGGAAAAAGAGCAATCAGAAATGAGCACTTGTTCTCCAACGTCAGGGTGTCTTCAGTGAGTTGCAAAAGGAAATTCCAGATTCTCTAAATCTCAGCCTTCTCAGATAATAGTGGGGTTTATTTTGTTATAGTTTTAAGGAAAGTCATGAAACTTCACTCTTGTTTTACAGTTTTAGAATTGCTGTAATTCTGACTATTGAGTGAGAAATAAAGAGGTTTTTCATAATTTGAGATTCATAAAAAACTGCTGGTTAGATTTGAAATGTAAAAATTGCAAAAAATAAAGTTGGCTGCAATCCCACCATAATTTTGAGTATAGTAACAGAAGGACTGCAACAGATTTTAAAGCTCCAGCAGTATTAATCAGGAGCACAAAAAATAAGTCAGAATTGTAATTCAGCATACTAAAAAAAATTAAAAGGGTAAAAATTACCAGAATAAGTCTTCTACTTTGGTTTACAATCTTGTTTAAAAGATTTTCCTTGAATCTTTATGTCTTAGAGGTTGCATGCTAATCAAATTTTTTGGAGAAAAAAATGCAATCTGCATGCATTAATGTTTTTGGCTTATTATTGTATTTTGGTTTCAAATTCTCAGGGGAGAAAAATTCATGTCCTTCCATATCTTACAGATTTTTATGGCAATTTAATGTATATCTATTTTTTTTTCCTCTTGTAATTCATTTTCTAATGAGAAACTCTGTTGTAGCTCATGGGTGGACTTAGAGGTCTGTGGAGACAAAACGTTTTAAGATTCCATGTTGCATTGGAGTAGTATCTTGGAAAAGAGGAAAAATAAACAAATACTTTCCATGCCATGACATGCCATACTTCTTCTTGTTCTTTTCTTTTTTGAAAAGAATTATTTTAAAACCATTATAATAAAATAAGCATATTTGAAGCATGTCATGAAAGCATATTCTCAAGGCATATTTGTCTGTTACATGTAATCTCAGTTGTACCAGATTGAAGCATCTAGAGGACAGAAATAAATTATCTGTCAAGGAATCAGCATTTTATTTGGTGTCACTAAGAGATTCTGTCCCATTTCATATCAATTACTTAAAATTTAAAAAATAATGAAAACACAAATACTTTTGGTTTGTACTCTAACAACAACCATCTTTGTGGCTACTGGGGATTGCATGTATGTGGTACTATAATTATCTTCTGTCCTCCATCCACCACAGATATTTCTAGATTATTTTTTTCTCACCCAGTTGATAGAAAGTCTTATCTTCTTCTAAAGAATCTCCCCTTATTGAACATATTCTACTGCTGAGCACAACACTGGACCATTACCAGAAGAAAGATTAGAATTTTTTCCTCTTCTAATATTTAAGCCTGTACCAAACCTTTTAAAACTGAAGCAGCATTAGTCAATCATGCAAGCAGTTACCAATATTAATTTATCTCAAAATTTACTAGCTCCTTATACTTAAATTAATCTTCCAGCATTTTTTTAATACTTAAATTTTTAAAACGAATATTGTATATAACCTAATTTTGGAATAGAATTCTAGCTCATTAATTTATATTTAGGTAGCAGAAGATCTGTTTAATGAATGAGTCCTCATATCACAGACAAACTAATTTTTCATCATCACGGCCTAACATAAATTTATGTGCTGAGTTTAGTCTGAAAATCTATAGCAGCAGAAGAAGAAACTAGAGGTGATTGTCTACAAAATTTGGTTTCAGATTTTAAGACTGCAGTTTAAAGACTATTAAAGGAAGAAGATTTTGAAATAATTTCTTATAGATGAAATTGGAAAGAAATTATCTCATCCTTTTATTACCAGGATGTTTTTAATGGAAATTTACCTCACCCAAGCCATATAGATACATCTGATGAGTTTTAGGGGCTTTTGAAGAATATTGTTTTTATTCCTGACCAGAATGATGAAAATACAAAGTTGTTAAACTGTTTCTGTAGTTCAGTAAGAGTTGACAGAAACAGATCAGTCCTCATGGAAAAAAAACCTGTAACCTAATCCAAACTCAATTAGTCAAAGGATGCATGTTCCTGTCCCTTTGGATGTAGCAGTAATAACATTTCTTTTCTTGCTCCTTATGTTTCTACACAAACCTTAGATCTTACACAGATTTTTTGTATCTTTTACCCCAGAGTTTTCCCTTAGTCCTGACATGGCTAAATAGAGATAAAAATCCATTCGGCGGGTAAATGTTGATGCTCCAAGAGGCTCATCAGGAATGCCATGAGGAAGGCATCCAAGAAAAAGGTGAAACTGGAATGATACCTATACTATCAGTTTCTATGCTATTTGTGGAACAATAGTTCAAACTAATTTTAGTGAGGAAAAGCAGCTAAAGTAGAAATTACTGAATGAAAGTGTAGACAGCTACACAGTGGGAAACAAAATCATGCACATCAGATATGTCGCAGTCTACTCAGAATAAAGTGAAAATTTATAGCAGCTATACATTTAAACTTTGAAAAAACCCACTAATGTAAATGCTAACATTGCATCCAAACACTTGTAATTGCAACACTTATGCCCTCTTGTCCAGTTAGCTAAAAATCTATCTTTTTTTTTTTTAAGGTTTTTTTTTCTTACAGAAGTAAACTTTAAATTTATATTGGAAATATAATCTGTACTATAGAGAACCATTGTGCTACTATTATTTGAATGAACTATTGATGTTTTATATTTATATTTTATCAACAGAAAAAAAAATATATAAAACAGATTTTAATTTTTGTTAAAAGGAGCAATGGGTTAAAATATTATCCCAGCTAAATCTATTCAGTATAAAATGGCTAGAAGAGCTTTGACAAGCTCATTAAAATTAATATGAATATTTCAGTGGGGCAGACTGGCTGTCATAAATTATTCAGGGAAAGTAATTATGCTGTTCAACAAAGCAGTTTTTTTTTTTTTAATTATTATTATTAAAACACAAGCAAAATTTTAACTAGTAGTTAATTTCCATTTCACCCTGAATTACTAGTTTTATCTTCTGGGGGTTCCATAACAAAATCAGCTAAACAAACCCTGAATTACAGCATTGTGGATCAGTGAACTTTATTGCCTTGAGTATCCATGGTTACCAGTCACTGAAGAACAAAAGAGACAAAGATTTGACAGCAGTTTATTGTCAGCCAGGAAACCACAAATCAGATTGATTTTATACCTGCTTTAGACATGAACTGAAGCTACTGCCTGTCAGGTTCAGGAGTGTATATGTGTGTCTGTCCGTGTACACACTTTGTAATGTGATAAGGAACCTGCTTGCAAGAGGAGGTGGATTGAGAAACCAGAATAAAGGATATGTTGATGATTCCTGTCCATCTTATATCCGTTTGTATAACCTAGGAACACAAAAATGCACAAAGAAATAACTCTCCTTGTGACTTTAGTTCTCTACTGTTGAAGACTGCTGCTCTAAAACCTTTCAAAAACTTTAAAAACTACATTTCAAAGAACTTGTAGTATTTTGTCCCTTTTCTCCTGCTGGAAGATTTTGATAGCTAGGATTTATCTAACTGAAAAGAACTTTTTTTTTTCCTTTTTTTATTTTTTTTTTCCTGGCTAGATAAAACTTTTTTTAGTTTTCTTGGAGGAAACTTTCTCCTTTTCCCTGCTCTTTTACTTAGCCCATTGCTACACAGGGGCTTAGCAAAGATTTGATACTTTAAATTCACTTTGTTTGAAAATATATGAGCACAGCCATGCACCATGCCGCAGAGGACATCTCAACCTCTTCTAGACTGGCAATGAGAATTTGCTTTGCTGTCCCTCTTGAAAATACTTTCCGAGTACTTACTGAGATTTTATTTTTATTTTAACAGCAATGATGAGAAAAACGTGAAGTTCTTTTTTAAAACTCACAGTACTTATATTGTATGTAAGAAATTAATTTAAAAGACACCCAACCAAGTCCTGAGTGGTTGGGAGGGGTAGAAATTGTTGACCAAACCCACACTAGATTTGCTGAATTTACATGTTGAGTAAATACAGTAAATTTACCTTGTCTTCTGCCTTTAGTTCTAAGCTATTCAGCTGTATGCACACCTCTTGGTAACATTTCCTTCTGGAATCTTTTGGAAATTGTTTAGGTAGTTTAAAAAAGTATCAAGATGCTTTCACTTTTTTACCTCCAGCCTGACAAAAAAATCTAGACTTTTAGGAGTTTCTCTGTGTGTAAACAGACATGAGCTCAAGTATTCTCCATTTGTATTTAGTTTTATAAATATCATCAAATCAGTTATTGTATCAGCTTAATTTATTTCTTTGCAAATGTTCCCAGTAAACTTCCAGATTTTTTGTAGCATCATGTTTTCTATGAGAAATCAAAACTTCATCAGAGAAATTTAGAGAATGTAAATTGGCTTTCTTTGTTAGTGATTATTCACTTAGCTCAAATCAGTTTGCTAGTTTCTTAAAATCTTTGGAATTATACAGAAGAATAAGTTCTTCTGATTTTGTTGCACATTTCCTCACTTCAAAATAATTTCTTTTTTCTTTTTAGAAGCAGACCACTCCAAAATATTTTTATACATTTGATTTTCTATCACTTCAAACTTTTTTTATCCCTTCAACCATTCTTTATTAATTTCTTAATTCTTCAGGCATAGACATTGAGTTTAACAAAGTATTAGTGTTAATAGAATGAAAACATTCCCATTTCTGATTGCATAATATCTGCATCCTAAATGATTTGCATCTCTTGACCTCAAAATGCTCTAAAATGGGGTAACTCATTAAGAGACAAGTGAATAATGCACAGTCTTTCAGGAGTTTGTCTTTCATTGTCTTAGTGAAATGACTTTTTGCATATTGATTTTAGGTCTGAAAATACAGAAAACAGTATTTTGTAGAAGCTCTTCTGCGATATCTGCTGGCTGAATTGGCACTTGCAGTGTGAAAGTGCCACATAGTAATACCAATCCTAGCTGGAATCCTTCCAGTTCTATTAAAGACTTTCAGTTTCTGGTAAATAATTAGTCAGCTCTGGCCATAATTTGATGAAAAGACATTTCTGGGATTCATACTATTAAATCTGGTCTTCTAAATAGAGTACAATTCTGGAAAAGGTTATGTATGGATTTTAAAGTATAATAACAAGCTGAAGAGGCACCTCTTTTTCCACTTGGGAAGCTATAGCACAAAAGGTCTTAATGGGAACAATGGTGTGGTAGGTGTTCAAAGGACAAAAAACGGCAAGTGAGACGTAGATATGTAAGACTTCATACAATGCTTTGAAAAATCTGTCGAGGGGTTATATTCACTGTGAAATAAAGAATTTATATACGTAGTGAAGAGTTCAAAAGCATAGGAATCTTTTTAAAGGACTAAGAATAGGGTTATAATAGCAATGATGAAGTCTTGTCTTTCATGTAACCTAGAGATAAGAACAAAGTCTTACACTTGCATTATTATAGCATCATTTTTTCTTATATTTATGACATTTACATTGAACTCTGTACTTCTATTCTTGAGAATTTTGCTATCATTTAATATAATATTACAGAAATGTACTAATCCATAATAAGTCATTTCGTCGTCTCTAACAGTGTATGGGAAAGTTGAAATATTTTTAACAAATTGCTAATATTGCATTTCTTTGGTTGACATTTTTATAATTGTATTGGAGATGCTCAAGGACTTGTGTTTTCAGGTAAAGTGCAGAGATATTATGGAAAGGAGAGAATGATTTCAACTGAGCAATTTTGTGCCACTTTCCTGAGTGTCCCTGCCTTTTCAGTGGCTTATCTCAGTGCAATTAAGACCTGCTCACCAAAATGAGCTGTCGAGAAAAGGCCTTTCCTTTGGCTCTCCCACCAAAGTGCTCTGCATGTGGGCTCCCTCCAAAATTCACTTGGGAGAGGCTTTTGAGACTCTTTTCACTACAGATAGGTCTGTGTAAACAGTACTTACTGAAGGCTATCTAAAGAAAAAAACCCTCATTTTTGAAAGGGGCTTGGATGGGATACTGATTAAATACCATCTTCACTTTTTAAATTAAACATCTGTTTGCATTAATCGGTTTACAGATCCTGCTCATTGAGCCCTGTTTCACTAAATAGAGAATTTGTGTTTTAAATGTTGAATATGCAAAGTCTACTTTATGCCTTTGCACTTCATCATCTCAGATGTAGTTGGCAATCCATCCTGTAACAATGTCACAAAAAGAATGTTTGTTTTTCTTCCTTTTTTATTTGACTAACTGTTCAGTACTTAAATAATGAACTACTATCTTCAGTTGCCAAATTATGGTCGTCTAGGTGATTTCTTTCTGAGCAACTGGCTTCCTATCTTAGCTCCTTTTCCTTTCAGTTGCCTTCACTGTTAGCAGAAATACAGTTTCACCTTTTCTTTAGAGTTAGAGAACATGCACATTCTAAGCCATAAAGCTCAGATATTGCTTTACATCCTACATATTTTTATAGTCAATAAAAATATATAGCGAAGAAGTAGATTTGTCCCATTTAGTTCTCGTGCTTTTTCACATATTACCTGGAGTTCAGTGAGTTTAAATCTCACTGAGAGAGCCCATTCATTTAGGAGACAATACCTGATTGCCTGAAAAGCAATGGACAGTGTTGATAGTAATTGAGAAATGGGACTTTCCCCATCAATAGTTGAGCCATATCATCCTGTGATTGACATTTGCTATACATAAAAGTTAGAAGTTAGATGTTCTTCCTTCCATTAAGCTGGAGAAGCATATTTGACAGAACATATTTGGAGTAGCTCATTTGATGTCCCACTAAGACTCTCCTCTGGAGGTTTCTTTGGATCTTTTCACAGCTTTATCCTAATTTAATATAGCCATAAAGAGCTATGTTTTTGGGTCTCACTGCTGCTGATGCTATTCAGTTGTACAGAAGGCCACACATTGGTCCGAAACCCATTTTGTCTGGAAGTTTTATTTACAGCCTATGAACTTGCGCCTATCTGGTAGAACAAAAGAAACAATAGGAGAAAGCATGAGAATATTTGGTCTGCATATGTTGTTTATGTATATATATATCTTAGAGTGTATGTACATATGTTAGAGGGTGCATTTTAAATATGTTTTTTCTGTCAAAATGTTTGTGTGAGCTGGGAAGGTGTGTGCTCAATGCTAGCCATGTTTTTTTCAGGAGATGAAATATCAAAAAAATGGAAATGGAAGCTGTGAGGGTTACATAGAGCAGTTAGGTAGGAAAGCCCCAGCACAAAGCAGAACTGGTGTGAGAGATGAGGAGGGAGAAGAATAGAGGAAAAGTATGTCCCCAGCCAGTCCAGCTTTTCTGGGCCACAGGAAGACTAGTTACTCATTTCAAACTGCAAATGAGAGTTATTACAAGTAGAGAAAAATACTCAGGAGACCTAAGGCATTCCTCAGAGGAAAAGAATATCAGGTAGTATATTTACAATAGTTAATATTTTATTCTACCTTATTAGTAATTTTTTCTATATTTGATAAAATATGTCTTTTTAATTTATTCACTTCATTAATGCTTGTTAATAATAAGAATTAGATTTTAACATGCGAAATTTCATTTAGTTTCACTGTTCAACTAATATAAACGATAATCTCAAATCCCCGGGAAGAGAAAGCTGAATGCAGATTTCCTTTTCTATAGATATTACTGAAGCACTCACAAATCTTACGCCTTGCCCTAGTGCTGTTGACCAAATAGTATAGAATGGTTTGTGTTCAAAGGGACCTTAAAACTAGAGCAGGTTCATGGCCCCATCCTAGTTCTGAACAGCTCCAGGAATGGTGCACTCACAACTTCTCTAGGCAACCTGTTTCAGTGTCTGATACTGTGTGGAATGTCCAAGCCTTTATAGAAGGCTCTCAATTTTTAGCAGTGTTTTTTGCATGTATTTTTCAGCATTTGAAATACAGGAATTGTATTTTCTGTTGAGCAAAGATGCCATCTTGTGGCAGAATGTTGGAAGTTGTATCACACAGTATTAATTTTGGTGGAGAAACAAAGTCAAACTTTTAACAATATTTCCAGTATTGTTTGTCCATTGAACCACGATCATAATACACATACATACAGAAGATATCTGATGAGCTAGAAAGTGAATGTTTAGTCCTTAAGAGAAGGCACTTAAGACAAATGCCTGATGGCAAAAAGTGTTCAGCATTGGGAAAAGCATGGTAATTCTTTTGTCTAATAATAAGTCAGTTTACAGTTAAAAGACCCTCTTTATTTAAAAAAAAAAAAAAAAAAAAAAAAAAGATAGGATCGTTGTTATGTTTCATTCTCAGAGAAGGGATGAAATTACTCATACATTTTTCTTACATTTAAAATTTGATAATAACATAGGATGAGACACTAGTGACTAGATGAATAAAACTAATTAAAACTATTCCTACTTATCTTTTCTTTTACCATGCATTTTTCTCATTTACAGTGGCAATTTGTAACTGTTGAAAATATATGACCTCTGTAAATAAAATACACAGGCTATGTATCTCCATTAAGACTTTCCAGCAAGACATACAGGGTTTCTAAATAGCCTAAAAGTGAATAAATTTTAGATCAATAACATTTTGATTGAGATTAATATTTACAGTCTATATTATATGATTAAAGGAGAGTGAGAAAGGAAAATAATCGGTGCATCAAATCGGTATCAGAAGAGTAACAGTAATTAATTGTGCACAGGTGGACTTGAAGAAAGAGGCATCTGTTGCACATTGCTGAAGCAGTAGGACAGTCACGCAGATGTGACAGTCTGTGTAATCACAATATGAATAAGTACCAAGAAGTCATCTTGCTCTCAGAATTGTTTTTCACTGACTCTTGCCAGCTATTTTTTGCCTTTCACAGAAATCAGTTTAGTGTTTAGATAAATTTTTGCTATCTTTTATGAGGTGGATTGCAATATAGAAGTAAATAACAGAAGATGGTAAATTAAATATTATTTCAATAGAAACACTGTTATTGAACACCAGTCTTGCTCTTGCTCTGACTTAAAAATAAGGTTACTCCTATTAAGTATTTTGGAAAGAAATGATATTTTGGAAATTGAGAACATGAATAAGGAATGGCAGAAATACTTCTGGTTTACTATCTGTGGCTTCAATACAAGAACTTATTATAACAAACAAAATGTCAAAGCCATATATTTTAAAATTTTTATTAAGAAATAGAATTTTATTAAGAAATAAGTTCTTTTTCCATTTTTGTTAGTAACCTAAAAGACTCCATTACAATGACAGTTTAAAGTGAGGCAACAAATTTCATAAATTCAGGCTAGAGATTACATATTCACATGAGCTAACACTGAAATCTTGTATGATATTCACAAGGATGAAAAATATTCATGGAGAATATAAAAGTAGAATTAATTACTAACAAATCTGAAATTAAGAAGTTACCTCTGTCTGTACATTAGTACATCTGAAGGAATTTGTAGTTATTAATACTGGACATAGAGTAATACATGTATTATAGAACTATTCATATGATTATTGAAAAATTTCTAGTGTTTAAAATATGTAGAAATACTGTGTTGACTGAGTATGGCATGTGCAGACAGTTAAAGTCCTCAGAAATCCGTGCAGATCTGTCTATAATTCTTCAAACCCGTATTTTCAATATCTCACTTTTCTGTGTAAGAAATGTTCACTTTTATCAAGCAAGGACATGGCTATTATATTTTGCTTTAGTAAAGAGGTTGCAAAGTAACAAAGAAATGGTCTTATCCTGACTGATATCCCTGTTGCTTGTTCATCCAGATGTATCATAGAAATATTCATATACTTCAACAAGAAAGAAGAGAAGTTGGGCTGTGAGTTGCCAGTGATTCTGTCAAGTGAACTCCTTATTTTGCCACTTTAAACGAAGTTCTTCTGAAAGATCACTTCTGCCACTCTTCCGCAAATAGCGAGACAGGAGCTGCTGTTTATCAGCCGACTTTGGAAGGGTCTTTTTCCAGCAGCAAAGCAGCTCATAGATCTGGTGTGTCAAATTATCAGGGCACTTCAGCCGAACAAGCTCAAGTACACTCCGCCGAACAGGTAAACATAAAGCAAACAATGATGTATTGTCTTCTGCAAGCTCTTCTGCAAGCCAAAACAGCAAGTTGTCCCATTGGGCCTCTGAAGGGCAAAAATTAGTGAAGTAAGAATAAATCTTCCTTTTTTATTGAAAAGCTTTTTAAAGCTGGAGGCTCAGTGGGTAAGCTCCCCAACTAAATAGGGTGTGTTTTATACTTCGGTGGAAACCATCATCCCATCTCATTTCTAATGCCATTTTTGGTAACTGCTCTGCAGTATGAAGTGAATTTAGTCAAGAGGAGGTTCAGCAATGATGTATAATTATTGGAACTGAATGGGGAAAGTTAGCAATAAAATAAAAGGCTTTCAGTATTTACCGCAACTGAGCCATAAATTATAATAGAGCTTTCCAGTACAAACTGAATTTCCTTATACACAAAATTATATGCTGATCAAGCATCCCACTACAATAGTATCTTACAAGAGCTTTTGCATTTCCTGGTAAACAGATCTTTTTACCTTTGACTATCTCTTAACACATTAACTATTTCCTTCCTGGGTATGGCATTTTCAAGTGTTAGTAACATCTGAAACAAACCCCAGAATTAAAAAAAAAAAAAAAAAAGGAAGTATAGCTTTTTTATAATATTTATATTAATTTAATGTTTTTTTTTTCTTACCTGATGAATTAGAAAAATATCTTTTTGTGCTTTGTGGACGGTGGATCAATTTTTCATGCTATTAGAGAAAATGTGTTGAGGAAAGAGAAATGATGATGAGTAAGAGGTGAGGCATATGATTTGGGAGTGAACTGCAGTAAAATCTTGGGGATTTAACTCTGAGCATTTAAATTTTTTTCTACTTACATAGAATGTCATTATTAAAAAAAAAAAAAACCATCAGCAAGTATAACACACTATATAGCTATTAAAATAAAGAAATTAGTAAAATTTTCATCTATCAAACGGATATTTATTATCTCTTAAAGTTCACCCTTCATGCAATTTTACAAATGTTTTATTAATAGCATTATGCCATAAATAATGTATAGAAACTGGGCATTTAGAAGATCTGCATAGAACCTTCATAGATGTTACAGATTCTAATTTTGGATACTGCATTAGCTTTGCCTTCCTTTCAAGGAAAATAAGAATTTTTAGATATGCAGTAGTTATTGTTAGGTCAGGTAACCACACTGTATTTGTAGCTACAGTTATTAATTTCACATTGTTCAGCTTTTAATAAAACATAATGAAAAATCATCAAAATTCCGAAGATAAGTTCCATCATAAAGTAGAAAGTTTTTCCTCTTTCTTCCTCCAAATTGTGGAGAGAAAGAAAAAAATACTCTTTCCTGTTTTACCTATGGCTGAGAAATATTTAAGTCTTCTGGGCTTTAGTTTGTTTCCTACTGCATATAGAACAATAAATTACTTACAGAAGCATTGAGCAAACAAAGACATTAGTTTGTACGAAGTGAAATTCAGACTTTTTTTTTGTTCAAAAATGAAATTATTGTCTTTCAGTGCCTATGTTACTTTTGTCACACATATTCAGTTGTATTACCTGACTTATTTAGCTCTCCCAAGGAGGTTTGCCTGAGGTTTATTCGCTGATCTTCTGTTTTTCAGTTGGAAATTAAGAGTATGAAACTCTGACTGGAAAAGTTACTCTTTTGTTACTGATATACTGAGCATTTTGGAGCTTATCTTAATCACTTGTATAATACAGACTTTAAATATTGTTCAATATTTTGAGTGTCTGAAATGTACTGAGCTGCACAGCCATAAGGTCAATATATCCATAACCATTACCTATTGTGAATTAAACAACTTTTCATCAGGCCTGTATGCAGTTATCCTGGGAGGTCATTTCAGTGTGCACAGAGTGCACACATTATACACTGCATGGCAGTGAAAAGCATCCTGTGCTGTACTGCGCTTGAGCTCTTGGTGGTTAGACTAGGTGACCTTTAAAGGACCCTTCCAACTCGAATTATTCCATGATTCTATGATCTGAATCTGCCCCATTTTGCATGTTTCTACAGCAAGTCTGTCATTGGATGTGCCCCAGTGTGAAGGTAGAATGACATGGCTAAGATGCTCTCAGAATAAAGGGAATATAAAGCTCTTCCAGAAGGGGGCATTGCTTTTCTTCCAAAACTCAGTTTTTTCTGGCTTTGTCTAATTATGCATTTGTATTTAAACTTATTTTCATTCATTATTGAGAATTTACTTCAAAAGTCTGTATTAGATTTTCAAAGTTTTTGTAGATGAGCTCAATTACCCATGCATTGACTTTAATCTGAACCACTTTATGCTACTTAATGTTAAAATAGTAGTAAAAATTATAAGAATTGAAAATTAGTATTGTCCAGAAATAGTGTAATAATATACAATGCATTAGATCTAAAACAGTAAATTGCCTTTAAAGATTAAGTGTCTGTGATGAAGTGCTAAATTCACCCACGGTTCAGCTGCACTGGCATGTGGTCCTGCTGTTCTGGTTGACAGCTTAAGTAAAATAGTTTTAGCAGATAAAAGTAGTTTTCTAGTCTGGAAGGCCCTTCAATTAGCCAAGCAACTGCCTTTCTGAAGCAGGGAATAAATAACATGCTATTCTGCTGTTAGACAGTCATTAGACATAAAACTTCAGCAGAATAGTAATTTCATAATGTCTATATGTATTACAGCAATTTATTTTTGCAAAGCATTCCCAGCCACTAACATTGATGTGCTCTATCAAATGGACCTCTCAGACATGACCAGACTCTAGTAGCATACTAAACAGGATGGACAGAAAAGGAGAAATTAGTCTTTTACCTCCTCAGCCCACTGTATCACATAAATACAAAATCATTGAAATCAGTAGATATGCACATACACACTTGACATCTGAACTTAATACACTGTGTCTGACTTGTTTTGACCAAAATAGGTTAGAGGAATTGTTGCTGAGGAAATGAATCCACCATAAATAGGAAAAAAGTGAAAATCAGATTACTTCTGTAAAAATATATGTTTAAAGTAAAAACTGATATGCATGCAAAGTAAAGAAACACTATTTTGACCACTGTCAACAATGTAAGTGGAAAATGAGGGTGTATATATTTACAAAAACTGGTTTATGATTGTATAGTTACTGCCTTCTCTACAAAAGAAATTTATGTGGGAATTTTACAGAAATTAGTGAAAACGTCAGTCTAGTTGCCTTAAAAAAGATTCCATCTGTCTTTGTCACAACCAAAATCAGACGTTACAGATTCTTTTAATTATCATCTAGGAAAAAAAGTAATTTTGTTGAGAAAAGTGTGAGGACAATTAAATTCAAAAAGAGAGACATGCTACTGTTTGTCACCAGAGATTTAGACCAAGTGTTTCTGTAGACGCTTTGATGCTAGAATGTTTTCAACTTTGATAGCAGTAGTTTAGTAGAAGCATTTGTGCAGTATAGTGTTCTGGTACATAGGCTGTTTGAGAAGTTTACAATGAGATTTCATTGCAGGGATATTAGAGATTAATTTTTTGTAGCATTAGCTTTCACCAGATGTTGCATTCCCTAACCCAACATGTTTGCCTTCCAGTCAGAGATCTGACCAACAGGAAGAAGGGGTCCTGTTACAGACCCTCGACCCCCCTGCCCCCTGGAAAGCTATATAAACCTGAACACCTCGTGTCTCTTCCTCTTTTTCCCTTTGTTCCCTCACGAATAAATCTTGGAACCAAGCCAACAGGGAGAGAGCCATCCTCTGTCCGCTTATTCATAGCACAGCATATTCCTATTTCTAATTAGCTAGCCGGGAATATTGGAAATAGAGAAAATAGCTGTGATAACCAGAGATGGAGACAATTTCCTACAAGATTGTATTGCAGAGGCTAATCAGGAATAATAGAATAATCAGGTGATAGGTGGAAGACAGGTAACACAAACTATTTAATGATCCCACAATTTGCAGTTCTGAGTTCCCAAGACAATGAAACAAGCATGATATAACTTCAGTAGTAATTTCACAGTGCCACAACATCTGGGGAGAGTAGATGGGTGAACATTTTTTGCAAGAAATGTTTACATGCTTATACTTGGATATCAGTCCCTCCCTACAGCTAAGAGAAATCCTGAGAATGTTTGTACACTGATGATGTACCAGAAGTCCATCAGTGTCCTGTGTGTATCTGTAAATCAAAAATCATACCAAGATCCCTTTGCTAATAAATATATGGTAAGGCAGAAAAGGAAATGTCTCTAGTATTATCAAGTGAGAAACATACCTTTGGCAATGTTAATGCTAACTTGCACAGTGGAGACTGGTGCTGATATTCATCATATGGTAATGTTTGTTCCCATTTCTTTGGTATCATCTCTCTGGTAATTTTATAAAACACTGCTGTTCCTTTGTAATGAGGTGAACTGTAGTTACCAAATTCATCCACTTCTTTAATTTGGAGCTCCATCCTTGGTTGTCTTTGTGAATGAAATATCAGTCGGTAGACTTTCCTGAAGTCTTCTCCATTCTCTGCAGTCCATATAATAACAATTAAAAAAAAATTATCCTGCATTCAAATGCATGGCATCTAAAGCAATTCATTAGCATGAGTCAAGTAAAGGTAATCACATAACATATGGTTGTTCCTTGGCTGTTCTTTATCATTATTATTACTTTATTGAGCATCTGAGATCCATCTGCTTCAGTAGGCAAATCTTTGTATTTAGCTTTCCTAGCCCTTTAATAGCTGGCTTAAAGAATAAGTGCTGAAGGCAGTGCTACAAGCTGAAAACCAAGGAACAGAAAAGGAGGTACGTACATAACATAGAGAAGAATACAAATGTGTTGTGAATGGATTAGAAGAATATGCATTCTGGTTATTCAGGATGGATGTCTATCTGTAACAACAAAATGAAAGGCAGCAGAAGGGTAGACGCAATTCAAGGTTTTCCAAATCCATTTATTTGGTGTAGTGTCTATATACACTATCCTTTGTGCATATGAGCAGACATTCCTTGGGGACTGGAGACCTTTATTTTTTTTTAAGCATATTCGTTTCTTTAAGGTACATGCATTTTTCAATGGGAGAGTTTATGTCCAAAATGTTCAGAGGGCCAAATACATATTTAACTGTTCAATCTAAAACAGACAGAAGAGGCTATACACAATTTTGGGTGAAAACCTTTCAGAGGCTTCTTACCTCTTTTCCCTTTAAGCAAGTCTCTGAATGGTGGCTGTCACTACATGGAATTTTCCAGGTTGCTAACAGAAATGGGATAACCCTCTCTCTCTCATAATCTCAATTTAGAGTGCAACTCACAACAGGCAATATTTTGCCTTGGTTTCTTGCTCAGACAAAACAGCAGACAGAAATCTATCCTTTGAAAATGTTCTTAAAATACCATATGTTTCTGAGGGACCAGGTTTCACAGAATTCACAGGGGTTTAAGAGATCTCTACAGATCATCATGTCCAACTCTCCCACTCCAAGCAGGGTCACCTACAGCACAGTGCTCAGGAGCTCTTTCAGGTAGTACATTTTCTTTACAGCTGCAGCAGTTTCCCATTAAGTCTCACATTCTTTTCTTTGACAAGAAACAAAACACTAAAACAACTAATTATACTGTGACTAACATCAATCTACCAGTGTTCCCATATAGCACTTTTTAATAGCTGAGGTAATTGATAATTATCATACACATGCATGAATTAATTGCCTTACCTGAAGCAGAAATATTTCCTCTAAATCTAAAATGAATCTGCTCTCCTTGTCTTAATGGGAACTGCTGTGTAGGTTCTGGGGGACCAAAATAACCCTCCTCATGGAGATTTTGAAGCTCATTGGTCAATTCTTTGGAGGCAGACAGCAAAACTACTATTTTATATGGGTTTTCTCTTTTCTGATGCAGGATCACATTAGCCATGGTGCTACGGAGAGCTTCTTCCAGAGCCTGAGCAAAGAGGAGAAGATAGGTGTTTTCCAAAAGGAATGAAAGGCGAATGACCACAAAGCTGTATGAAAGGAAAGAAAAAAAAGGAAAGGATATGAAAACTCTTTGTTTTAAATAACTTTATCAACTGCTAATAATTTATTCTTAAAAATATTATGGGGCTCAGTCTTCATGGGAACTTTTGTTACCCTCTTTTCATCCTTGTTTCCAACCGATGCAAAGGTGAAAATTTGCTTGTGTTTGTAGTGTAGAGTATGTTGACTATGTAGATATAATGTTGAATACATATGAATTTTACAGGAAAGCAAGATAACATTAAGTAATAAGAATTTTTATTTATTTTTTTTAGTTAGAGAGTGAAACCCCATTTGCCAATTCAGACTGATATCTGCATTTCCTGTTTCAAGTTTTATGTATTGTATTGTGTACATTCTATAAAAGAAAAATTAGATTTTTTGTTTGTAATCATGAGCAGCCAATCTAAGAGCAAGTTAATGGCTAAAAATGGATGATTTCTTAGCATTACTAATTTCCACTTAAATGTGAACACAGAGCTAAATATTTCAGTAAATAAAATTTTGTTAAATTATTCATACATTACCTTTCTAAATGCTCGTTTAGTTCAAAAGATACAAGCCCATTCTGTGCATTCTGGATTATAACATCATCAAACACCTTCCACCCCTCTTCTTTGTTTCCATGACCTAATAATTTCAATGTATCACTGAGATTGTCCCCAGTTTTTCTCACAGAAGTGCTCACAGCCCTGGAAAGCCAAGTAATTATAGAAAAAATAACATAAAAATAGTTCTGCAGAAAGAATAAGCTTGCGTTTGTAGCTGTTTACCCCTCTGTTTCCTTGATGACTTTTTCTGGTTTACCCACCTTGCTTAAAATCTATATCTGGAAATATACATGTGAATGATATAATTATTAAGAGATTTTTTTTTTTGCAATTCTCGAGGAACTGCTGAAATGTAGAGATTATCTTTTTTTTTTTCTTTCTTTCTTTTAGGAGTTCCCATGTTTTAATGCTTTTTAAAGACATGCCAAAAAGTCTAAGTTTTAGAAATATTGTCCTACATGCTTTGGAAAAATCTGGACCTTTATCTAGGGTGTAAAACTGGCCTGCTATAAAGCATTGTGCCATGCATTTTGATTCAGGCAATCATTGAAATATGTAGAACTAGAGATGAGAAAATTTAAAAGTCAAACAGCTTAGTGTGTTACTAACAGAGCAGCTTTAAGTCATGTCTATTCTTTGTGTTCAATATTGGACTTTGTTGAAAATGCCTGAATATTTCTTGCTGAAAAACCTCAGTCTTCATTCTGACTCCTGCTAGAAATGTAGCGGTTAGCATATTTAAAGAATATATATCTAGTAATGTATTACATTTTCTGTTGAAACAACAGCATGAAAATTTTGAGGGTTTGCAGTAGTGTTTCTAACAATGCTCATAGTTATTGCAGTCTATACTAAAGAAAAAACCCATTTTTAATACAAGAAATTATAAACCAATAACTGTTAACATTAATTGATTTTGATGTTTTAAAAAATGGTGAATTTGAAGTGAGGTTCTTACCGAGGATGGTATGCTGCAGCAACCACCTTTACTGTAGCACTAATGGCTCTTGCATGTTCTGTCTGTCCTTGCCTCTTTTTGCCTGGGTTTGGAGGACAGGGTAGAGTAACAGTGACTGAGTTGTTAAAAGGTTGGGCTGAAGGATGCTGGACATGAACCAGTGCACTAGTAGATATCACTGAGTGATACACATCATGTCTTGCTTTCAATGCTGAAACCAATGATGGCTCAATTGGCTGAATCTAAATATAGAAATAAATAGTACAGTCAATGTGCAAAAAAAATCTTCCATTACATGCCTGGATTTTTTTAGAAATTGGATTATTTTTGCAGGCTATCACAGAAGAGTCAGACTCCTTTCTTTAACCCAAGAACAACCTTACCCAAGTAACAGCACTTTATACAGAGCACAGAAAAATGCTTGAAAGTCATAAAAAACTGTAACTTTTGTTGCCTAAAATATTTATATTGTTCTGTTCCTGATTTGAGTTCAAGTTTTGAAACTCATGAGGTTCCTCAGATTTGGAAAAATTTTTGAGATTTTTCTAATCTGTATTTTTTCGTAATTTTAGTTTCTCCATATCTCCAAATTAACATCTCAATGGAGAAAGGGGGAAACATAATTGAAGCACAATTTGAGACTATTCTCAACCTAAGACTAATACATGATTGAAACCTTTTGTTGTACTTGCTGGCATGAATGATGAGAAAAATGGTTCCACTAACTTAACCATTGGGCCAAGAAATTGAAGTTTTGAGTTGACACATCTTTATTAAAAACAACTATATTTTCAGAACGATATCAAACAAAGGTAGATAGATTTTCTTTTTAGCTAAAGATATCCCTAACATGTGGTTTTAACAAAGCTGACAGGAAATCTGCATGTACAGGATGTGAAGCTGCAACCACTTTTTGTTGACTGCTGATATTGGGACAGATTGCACTGTAACATCATTGGCATACTCACATCAGAACTGATCAGATAACAGGCTTATGGAACAAGTATCACATATTTCAAGCTTACCTTTAACTGCATAGGTGCTGGAGAACTGAATGCTTCTGGATGGTAACAGAAGGAGATTCTAGAATCCACATTCAGCTTTTGTAAGAGTCCTACCTTTGGAACAGTAAATGTTTCCTTCTTTAAGCATGATAACACAGAAAAAACACCTAGATGATAAATTTTCACTTCAGCAAAGCTTTCCTGAATAAAGAGAATGTGGAGTTAGAGTATTAGAGGGAAAGGAAGCTGTTTCACAGTTTTAGAAGGTAACATTTTCTATAGAGCAAAGTATGAAATGAAAATAAATGGAATATTATTGCCACCTGCATGCCCAAGTACATGATGATCTTTAGTCATCATGTGATGTTGTTCATATTCCAGTATATGAATGGGGTGAAATGAAATAAACTTGTAAACTAGGTGATTAATCTGATCAAATACACTTCTTCATTTAAAGAAAGAGAACCATCCTGTGTTATTTTGATATAGAGTTTGTACTTGTACTCATGGAATTGGGTTACTCTGTTGTGATCTAAAAGCACAGTAATTCCCCCAAAGTTTTACTTTTATCAAATAATGCAACACAATACACTTCTTTACAATAATCACGAAACATTACTCAACCATTAGTATTGTGGGATAAAACATTTGTTTAACATTGTAAGTGAAAAAGAGAATGTTATTAAATACTGCTTTTCAAATAGAATTAGTGCTTGAGAAAGTAGAAAGAAAGTTCTGTTTAACCATACATTATGATGGGCAATAAGATTTAATAATGACAACTTTACCGGAAAAATTCCAGAGAGACAACTAGAACCTCAAACAATGATTTTACAATACTTTGATGAGAGTTACTCACCTTATGGTTCTCTTGGTGTCCTTGCAAAGATACAGGAGTTAAATAGTTTGACTGAAAGTTCCTATCAGTCACCTTCACCATAATCTCCCGATAATTTCCTCTGAAGCATGATGTAAATGGGATTGCGATGTTGATAGGGAAAAGCAGTTTTTCATAATCATGGCATTCGATACTGATGACATTGCTGACCAGCTCCTCAGAATCATCCACCACCAAGGAACTAGCATCATTGAGTATATTACACTTCAGATTCTCCAGAATACTTGCAGGGGCTTTAATAAAACAAGCTATTTCCTGTTCATTTTTACCACTCCTTTTGACTAGAAATCTATTAAAAAAATAATAATATTTTGAGTGGGGTAGTGTGTCATATTTTTAACTAAACACTTCAATGTAATGATGTGCTATTATGAAGCATAAGAAGATAATCCAGAAAAATTTCTTTATGAATAAATGAGAAAGTCATGAAAATTTTTATGTTTATCCTGTTTCAGAACAACTTACAAAACACTGTAAAATTGATGAATTGTAGCCCTTTCCTAATAATTTCCAACAATTTGAGGTATATTGACTTTACTTGCTGTGACTCAGTCCCTCTCTGGCATAATAAAAATTATGCAAATAGAACCTTAGAGTTTACTTTAGGCCAAAGGGAAAGATCTTCATTGCGCATATTCAAATTGTAAACTGCTGGTTTGTGCATGACCAGCAGGGGTTCAGTACATGTATATTGAATTTCTGCACCCGCACATATTTATAAGTTAATAAGCAATAATTATGCATATCTGTTCTTTAAAAAAAAAGAAGAATGTATGCTTACCCTTTGTTCATCCAATATCTACATTTTTGTACTTCTTCTGAACCACTCACAGAAGGATTCACATCAGTAAGATCATAGGTTTGTGCTGAAGATGAGAAGGTACTTAGGTAATTTCTAAAAATTTCTTTTTTTTTTTCCATTTCACTGTCTTCTATTTTCTCAGTCAGTCTGTGCTCTTCACTTTCTGGCCCTCTTAAATTGTCTCTGACTACTTCATTTTTCTCCTGCTCAAAACTATTTGTGATACTTCTGCCATAAATATCTTTCAATGTCCCAGACAGAATGACTTCCTCACTGCTTGTGACAGCATCCTGAAAAGCCAGTTCTGGAGGCTTTTCAGTAACACAGCTACCTCCAGGAAGTTTATCCTTTCCATAGCACTCCTTTTTCTCTGTAAAAGAGACAGTCAGTATTTGGTGTTCACCATCTTCTTTTTTCATTGTAGATTCTCTGCTGGTGGCCTGTTCTTGAGGAGATTTGTTTTCAGCTAAGGATGCAACTTTTCCCACAGTTTTAATTTCATTTGTGTGGGTTTGATTAGCATTTTGACTTTCTGTCTTGTTCAAGGAAGGTGTTCTTTGGAATTGTTGGCAGGAACTGGAAGATGCTTGCACAGAGTCTGTTGCTTCTCCTTCTGAACTACGCACATCTGTTTCTCTAGCAGCATTTTCACCAGTCTGGTTCTGAGAATCACTATCTTGTCTGCAACTTGTAGCATAAAATTTATTTTCTGCCTCTTGAAGCTGTGAGATTGTATTTATCAAATACTCCTTCACTTCCTGCAGATAATCAGTAATTTCATTGTATTCTGAGGCAAAAAATAAATAACCAATTACATTTTGCTATGAAAGCTAGACTAAAATGTGAACTCTATTATACGCATGCTTATTGAATTCCACATAGTCCCACAGTACCATTCAATGAAGCACACCCTATTTCCTGGCTTCCATTTAATGTTCTTGCATATATTGCTATTCAGGTGGAGTCAATTTCTAAGTACATTTTTGTACTAGTCTAAGAACAACTGTGTGTGTATTTGTCATAGTTTTACTCTGACAACTCTAATGAACACTTTTCTAAAGATCAGACACTAGCTAAATTCTTAATGACCATCAATCTGAGGCATGGTATTGATAAAATATGATCAAATCAGCTGGGGAGATCTTTAAAACTAAACATGGTAATTCCTGAAATTGAATCCTGCAAGGTGTAGGTCTCTAGCAAGGCTGTTATACATGGACCTAATTTTAAATTTAGACCCTAGCAGCTCTGAATTTTTGCTGTGAAGAACAGATGATAACACAAAACCACCAGTCTGCATATAATACTGAAGTTCAGTAGTTTGTAATATCCAGCATAGGAATGGTGAAGGTTGCCCCTGCATGTAATTAAAACCTCGTTGTGAAGAACAATGCACAAAAAGCACACAATCACTACGTGCCATTAATGTAAAATTTTAACTTATATATTTTATGATGCCTGTCTTAAACCTTTTCTCAGAAATTATTCCAGATATTGTCTCCAAACATTTAAAATTTATTACTTAGAGCTCTTCCCACATCTTATGCTGTAAGCCCCCTATAACTAGAGTGGTATCTTCATTAGCTAGATATATTGCAAACCTTGGAAAATTTTTTGCTTACTTCTGTTTGCTGCATGAGATCCTGGATAACTTTGTTTTTCAGATTAAATCTCCAGAAAGTCAACACAAATAAGGCAATAGTACCACACAGTATGTTGTGCTCTCCACTTGCAATGTACAGATACGTACGGGGAAAGGAAAACAGAAAGGGCTGGTACAAGGCTTACAGGAAGTCTTTGGCTTAACAGTCACGTTTTTTAACAATGTCATATAAGGTAAATAAATACCTCAAGGTTTTCAGCTTGGAAAATACTTTTATTAAGAATGCCATCACTTATCAATGAGTGATATTATGTGATCTAGATAGGCCTCTCATCTCTATATACATCAGATTAATTCAAAGCTACAAAAAGTACAGTTCAGAATAGTTTCTTTGTTGTTTAACTTGGTTGAAAACTTATTCCTTTCTAATAATCCCTCAGTTTCCAAGTGATTTATTAGACTTTGGCTATATTTGGAAAAAAATAAAGAGGGAAGGAAGCAAATACACTTTAAAAACATTGTTTACACTCGCACTTTTACAGTAGAGAAGAAATTCTAGACAGTTTAACAGGACTGAGAAATGAAACAAAAGATGGGAAATAACAGAGCTTTGTTTATAGAGGACGTTGTAAAAGACCACTTCCCAGTTTCATTGTAAGGCAAAGTTCAAGCTTAGGCAAAACTACCAAAATTTACATTTCCCCCATGATTTTTGCATTTTCTAAACAAAACAAAAAAATCCTCAAACAAATTGTACAGTCTCCTAAACTTCCCTAAAATCAAATTTGAAGATAACAGGGTAATTCAAAACAATGGCATATTCCTATGCTGTAAATGTGACTTTTCTAATATGGGTGAGAAAGAATACGGCCTTGTAACCATCCAGTTGTGTCACATGGAAAGACACTTTTTGCATTCAATTACAAGGTTAACCATGAAATAAGTCTTCTTTTGTGTTTTTCCCATCCCCCGTCTCTTTCCTAACGCTTTTCTTTCTGTGCTTTTTCTGATGTTTGATAACAGCTTTAGAATACAGAGGTAGTTTATATGCAACTGTCTCCAAACCTCTTTGTTGAGTGCTTTAAGAGAATTTTTCAGGTGAGGAATAGTAGCTTTTTGGAAGGAGAATGATTCTTGGAAACATGTCAAAAAATAATTTTACAAAATCACATTAACCATGAGGCCAACAGGAAGGACAGTTAGGTTGCCTGGACAATAGAAGGAAGATTTTAAAACCCAAATGTTTTGTTGTTATTACCGACTTTATAAATCTGTAGGTCAAGACTCAGAAACATAAGCACAGGTAAATATTTCTGTCTGTAATCTCTTTCTTTCTCTCTCTTTGCATCATAGAATCATCAGAATGACAGAATGGTTTGAATTGGAATGAGATGATCTTTAAGGTCTTTCCAACCTTCCTTCCTGTCATGGGCAGAGACACCTTCTAGTAGACCAGGTTGCTAAAAGCCTCATTTAGCCTTGAACACCTTCAGGAATGTGCTCTGCCTTCGTCTCCCTCATTACTGTGTCTCACTGCTCTCTAAGTAAAGAATTTCTTCCTAACATCTAATCTATATCTCTTCTCTTTTAGTTTTAAACTCTTCCCTCCTGTTCCAGAGCTATATGTGATAGTGTCCATGTAAAAAAAAAAATCACTCCGCTTTTTTAAACGCCTCTTTTTAGAATTAGAAGACTGCAACAAGGTATCCCCAGAGCCTTCTCCAGCCTGAACAGCCCTAACTCTCAAACTCTCTCAAAAGAATGGATGCTCTAAGCCCTCTGGTCATCTTCATGGCCCTCCTCTGGACCTGCTCCAACAAGTCCATATTCTTGTACTGGAAACTCCAGACCTTTATGCAATACTTCAGGTGAGGTCTCACAAGGGCAGAATAGAGAGGGAGAATCAGCTCCCTTGGCTGTTGGATACTCTTGAGGTTTAATGCTGATAGACCTTAGATAGAAATGCTATTTTTCTCTTCTTCTTTGATAAATGTTTGTTAATACGTTGATGTCCACCTACTGCAGGACTGAGCTGAGCATGGAGCAAAGCCGCTGTGAAAAGATATTTAAGAAAAGGACAGGAACACCAGAGAAAATTGAGGACTGAGGAAAAAAGTGTGAGAACTAGCCTTGCAAACAACAAAGTCAGAGAAGGAAGAGAAGGTACTGCAGACATGGCACAGAGATTCCCTTGCAGCCCATGGGAGACCAGACTGGAGCAGAAATCCTGCAGACTGAGGAGGACCTGACGCCAAGGAAAGTAGATATTCCCTGAAGCAACTGCAGCTTGTTTAGAATCCTGTTTTTCTTGACAGAAACTGTGGACCATGTGAAGGACCCACAGTGGAGCATGGTAAAGAATAAGCAAAAAGGAGCATAGAAGGACCTGCTGTGGACAGACTGCCCTCATTTGCCATTGCCCTGCTCTCCTCAGGAATAGGAGGAGGTAAAGGAATTGGGAATCAAGGAATAAAGTTGAGCTTGGAAAAAAGAAGGGGTGGAGGAAAGGTCTTATTTCAATGTTTTGCCTTCGCTTCTCACTATCCAAACCTGTTTTAGCTGACAATAAATTAAATTAATTTTTTTTTCCCTAAATTAAGTTTATTTTGCCCATGTTGGTAACTTTAAATTACTTTCTCTGTATCAGCTCAGGATTCTTTCCCCTGTTATTTTCTTTCCTTTTCCTGTCAAAGAGGAGATAGTAAGTTACTGGGTTGGCATCTGGTGTCTGGCCAAGATAACTCCACTAAAGTACAGTGCACATAAAACTTTGAACAAGTCTGTTTCATTAATTTTACTTTTATAATTTTTTTGGTCACATAATGAGAATTATGAGTCTCATACTGAATCACATGGAATGGACTTAAAAGCAGTGTAATACAGCTCTGGGAAAATTAATTAATTAATTTACCAAGTACCAATTAAATTACCAAGTACTGAAATACTGACAAATTAAAATTAAGGTTCCCCAGCATCGTCAGACAGCAGAACTCGGGATCTACTATACCTGGTGTGTTGCATTCACTGACTAACATATGGCTGCCCCCTTAATCTGAGGATCTGACCAACAGGAAGAAGATCCTATTACCTGACCCCTTTGACCCCCTCCCCTTCCCCTGTAAGGCTATATAATCTGTGTGCCATGTGCTCTGCTCTCTCTCTTCCTTTGTTCTCTCACAAATAAATCTTGGAACCAAGCCAACAAGGGAGAGAGCCCCTCCTGCTTATTCATGACACAGAGTTTTCTATCCCTAATTAGATAGCCAGGAATATTGGGGAATAGAAATTAACTGTGTTAGCAGTGTTATAGGTAAGTCCTTCCATACTTGCCTGGACTTCCAGTCAATTCCTTGTGTTTATCATGGAGAGCACTCAGCAATTGGCAGGTGTCTTGAATAATTTCTGTAACATTCTCCAGCTGGTGGCTGAGAGTTCTGCTCAGCTCTTTTGCTAAAGAGGTCAGTCCAAGCACATACTCCTCCAAACCTCCTTTATCCAGATCACTTTTCAGAAGCATGTCTCTCACCAGAAAGTTCAGGTAACAGATTTTTCCTAGAACTTGTCCTGATTTCCCTGTAGATGTAGTCTTACTTTCAGCCATATCCTTTTATATTCAGAATATGCTGAACTGCAATTTTTTTTCTGCTCAAACACTACCAACAAGTTGTTGTCCCTGATTCAGGCTACTACACTGTTTAGCATTTCTAGCCAAAACAGAAATTTAAAAAGTACTCTATTCCACAAACCAAGCTCTAGCTGAGAAACTCTGAGTTGATGTTGACTATTAAAAAGTTACTAGGTGACAGGAAGGAGTGGCTGTTCTGTAACTACAGGCAATGATTGCCAGGAGATGCCAATGTACACCACGCACCTTTAAGGGAGGTTATATAACTCAGTTATGTAGCAGTGACTTAAAATTTCAGGATATCTGAGCAATTTCTTACTTCAGTGGCTACAAATGATTAGTACTTATGAAATAAAGTTTAAATGGTTATTTACAATTATATACTCACCAACAATGTCAGACAGGACACACAGAATCACCAGGTTGGAAGAAACCTTCAAGATCATTAAATCCACCCCATGCCCTAACACCTCAACT
>VRYO01002355.1:19570931-19598912 GCA_009812075.1 Sialia sialis
GAAGTGCGGCTTATATTCAGGTGCGGCTTATAATCGTGAAATTACTGTATTTCAAATCGCTGTCTTTGCAGACTTGTGTTCAAAGTGAAGTCAAGTTCAATGTTTCTAATTCACCAATCACCACTATATAAGAGGTGTTAAATAGCACAAATTTTACTATTGGTTTACAAGTAGTTCTATGATAATTAAGAGTATATCAATTAATCTAATAACTTCTTGAGAGAATTTTGCATGTGCAGTTGAGTGCTATGTACAATATGTAAGCCAAAAAATCCATTCTGATTTAACTGTGGCAGAATTAGTGAAGGAAAGAAAAAGATCAATACATTGTAAAAGTAATTAGTACTCTGTGGTATCACTTTTCCACATTTATTTCAAAAGTCATATATCAGTCTCAAAATAGCTAAATGGACTACTTCATGAGTCCATCAGTAGTTTTAACAAAACATAGACTGCATTAAGTCAAACTTAGAGTCATTAAAAGAAGATGGCAAAACTGAATATAATCGTGTTATCATACTGATTTAAAATTACATTAATAGCTTATAAAAAGGATAGTTTAAAAATCCATCATATCGCACAGGGAGCTATCTTACAAAGCTTCCTGGAAACAAAACTTACTATTAATTACATTAAAATATGGGGTATGGGTCAAACTGGCTTACAGGTCTGTCTGAGTAAAAATGCACGTTGGTTTCCATGACATACAAAAGTAACTGAGTAAGTGGATGAGAGGAATTCCAAGGACACATAAACTGTTGACAGAAAATGCAAGAACTGAATTTAACTCTAGTGATTATTCTTGTCTGCAGTCCTATCATTTTTCTGAAGCTTTGTATCATTTTGTCTTACCCTGAGTGAAAAATATTCCCTCATGAAAGAACACTGCTTATGAAAGCTGTAATGCATTATTTAGTTTCCAAGGTCAGTTTTCCTGATATTTCATTAACAATAACATCAATGTTATACTATAACAGTAATAGTAAGGCTAAAATCATAAAAGGCCTAGATATTCACCTGCTAGTTGATTGAGGTGTAGCAAACATTTCATTTCTTATGATGCTTCATAAGCTACAAAATCTAAATATTCAACATTCACAACACCTTGAGGAGACTAGTGGATGAATTTTATTACCTCTGCTTTGAAGAGGAGCAAATGAGATGAAAAATATATACATCTAAAAATTACAATATTTGAATTTGGAATACGTCTGACTAGTTTGAATCAATTTCATTATATGCTTAATGAACAACAAGAAATTTGGCATGTGACAAACCACATATGGAAATCTGGGATATACTTATATCCTAAGGATTAGTTCATGTACAATTTGATTATATTATTCCATCTTTACTTAAACATAGACTTACAGGGTTATTCTTATGTTGTTAAAAACAAAACAAAACAAACAAAAAAAATCAGGTCACTATCAAACACTGGAAAATAGGCTTTTAAAAGGATTTTATAATGATAAATATGAGCTGGAAGGTATTCTTAGCATGTTTATTGTGAATGACTGTCCTGTATCGTTAAACATATTTTAGGATACAAAAGCCCTAATGTCTCTCAGAGAATATAGCAGAAGTTATTCAGCTCCTTTTATAATTAATTTCTAGACTGAAATTTTGTCTTGGTCTACTAAAAGCACCTGCCTGCCTATCACTAATTCATGACAGCAACATAGAAACTCAAAGGAAGTTAACAGGTTACAAAACCTCAGCAGTTTTCAGGTCTATCAGCAGATTCTTCAAAACTCAGTCTTAGCAACAAGTCTTAGAATAGTTCTCTTCCTTATGTCATATCTGAATTACGCCAAAATTAGCAAGATGCAATTTCCTGCTAGATTTTTGTAAGACTTCTTTTTTTACTGTAGTGTTAGCTGCCATTCCATGCTCATCAGAGAACTATATGCTGTAGATAAAATAGAGACTTGAGAACTTTCTTGAAAGATGATATATTATGCTACTTGATTTCTAATGAAGAGTGAAACACCATATATCAAATTATACTACTTTATTTCTAGCAAAGAATAGAACATCATATGGGTTTGTGTGGTACTGATAATGTAATTTAGACATACAAAAATATCAAGTAAAGCCCCATAACCCCTAATTGTACAATGTGACTTAAAATTATCTTGTATATATTGAAATTTTTCTGGACATAATGCAAACAGAAAGAAGTAAGTACAACTGGGTATGTGTTTAATGCTCATTTCTCCCCTTCCTTGCCCTCTCCCAAAGAAACACCCTGAAAAAAAATTATTTCAGTTCCTGTGATCCAGTATTGTGGTCAAGGAAACTAAGTAAGTAAAACTCTGGCTGAGACACAGTGTGTCAGGGTGCAGTGTCATGCTGTGCTCTGAGGGAAGATACCACAACAGGTATAACTGTGCTGAGGGCAGTCTCTTTCAGTGAGTTTCATGTCAGGGTCTGACACCTGTTTTTTAAAGACAAATGCTGAGTGGACTGTTAGCTATAGTCTCTGCCACTGGCCCAGTGACATGGGCAAATCATGTGAGTCCCTGGAAGAGGAAGAAAAGTGGACTTTATAGAAGGATTTGGGAACTGCTTGACAGAGAAAAGAGCTCAAGGGTATTAATCGAGGACCATACCCTTAGATTTGAGGAGAAAGAAATTCTAGCCCACCAAAAACTGCTAATTAACTGAATTTCTGCATGGTGAGGTAAGCCTTGCAAAGGAGGCAATCTTTTATTGTTTACAGGGTCTGAATCATTCAAATAGTTTAAGTTACTGTGGTAAAAATTCCTTTTCAAAGTCAGTATTCATTGGCATTTCTACTGTTCTGAAAGGAAGCTAGGCTTAGCTGGAAATGTTAGGCAAATCTGTGATCAGATGACTCTGTGACTCATTGGGTTACAATCTAGAAAGGCTATGACAAAAAAGGGTGTCAGTGTATTTACCTGAATCACATCTGTGCACTCACTTGGTTTGGAAACATATCAGCCCCTTAGCAAATAGTTGGGAATGACAATTCCTTGTCTGTGAGAGATGCTGCAAAAGCATTAATAAAAACACAAGTGAGAACATAATAAATTTCTTCAGATTGTAAAAAAAATCCAAAAGTTTGCTTGCATAATAAAAGTTTAAGAGGTAAAATTAACTGCATTTCTTTTGGCACATAGATAATTACGTATCTAATAATTAGAACTTGCGGCTGGATTTTCAGAAGTGCTTGGACACTGGTGGAATTGGTGCTGTAATACTGAACTGCAAACTTCTAATCTGGAAATTTAGACTGAAAGTTGGAGAGTGGAAGAGCTGTTGGCATTCAAAATTGTGATCCTGAAACCTCACTTTAGTACCATGTCACCAACAGTTTTTAACAGCCCTCTACTAGTAAGGCTATTTAGTAAGGCTATATTTGGCGTGTAGGAAGCAGCCTTAAAAAGAACCCAGGTTTGCTCACTCCTAATTTAGTGCTTTAATAATTGGCTTCTTTTTCTCACTACATCTTTGCTTCTGTTTCACATCGGTAGGTGAGCGGCAGACCTCAGACTTCAGCTGCCACACTGTAAACCCTCTGAAACCTCCTTGGATTAAATTAGACAAGATGAGAATTGACACTTCAAGCAAAAGATGTGCACGTCCACCAATGGGCTACATTAAAGTACTTTCTGTATCATTTTGTGTAACAAAATGCTGGTTTTATCTGACACAGTTCACAGATATGGGGCACTTTCAAGAACTGGGGAATTCCTGTTAATTCCTGTAAGCTCGGTTTGTTTAAGCAAGTGATATAGGCGTGTGTGTGCCGGCAGGCCGTCCTGCTGGGTCAGCCGGAGCGCCTGCCCTCAGCGCGCCGGGCCGCCCTTCGCTGGCCGGGCTGGAGGGGGAGCCTCGCCGCCTGCTCGGCCCGGGCTGGGCACCGCGGGGCTCTGTGAGGGGATGCACTGGGACACACAGGACACAAGCCTGCCTGCGGGCTCCCCAGTGCCTCTGAGGAAGCATGCAGCCCGGCCAGCCCGCCCCGAGCCGCGGCGCTGGGCGCGCCCAGGTGCGGCCGCCTCCTGCGGCAGGGAGGGAGCTCGGCGGGCGCGGCCTGCGGGGAGCGGCGCGGGGGAGGGTGGCGTGGGGTGTGCAGCCGGCCAGGCAGGAAGGAAGGAAGGGGAGAAAGCCAGCAAGAAAGTGAGCGAGCGAGCGGGGAGGGAGAACTGAAAGTTGAAGCCATCTAAAGCCTTGCGCTTCCTTCCTCCGCCTCCCTGTCCCCGAGAGCTTTTACCGGAGGTAAGGCGGGCTCGGCGGGGTGTGCGGGGCTGGGGCAGGGCCGGGGTGATGCTGCAGCAGCTCCCGCAGCCGCCGGCAGCCAGCCCCGCGCTGGAAAAGCTGCCGGAGAGTGCACCGTGGGTGGGACGGGACATGTCCCGCAGGAGCGACAGACACCGAGCGGGAGCGGGGAGAAACAGCAGGTAGGCAGTGAGGAAATAAGGCGTGTATTGCTCTCCCTTTTCTTCGTAGCTTCAGTTGTTTCAACGATTTGTATGTAGATATCGTGCTAAAGAGCTGTGCTTTGCTACTGTGCATTTATGTACTCTATGAGTTGTTTTTGTGAATTCAGACACGAACAGACCTCGTGTTAGCTGCCATTATATACCTGGAAGTTTTATCAGAAAATTTAAGAAAGTCAAAGAAGCTGTAGTATGTCTTGGATCGAGAATACGAAGTGAAGGGTCCAGCACTCGAGTCTGGCCACAGCAGCTTCCCAGAGTTCCAATTCCACCTTCATTTAGCTTATTCATGCCATCCAGCTCCTTACTCCAGCGACTCTGCAAGTTGTTCCACTGGAATTTCTTGCAGTATGAGGTTTGACTCCGAGGTAACGAAGGTTGCTGAACATTTTTCTAGAAGGCAAGTGCTCTGAAATTTAAAAAAGAAAAAAAAAAAAGACAAAGAAAAAAGACAAACAGTTTGACAGAGGGTATAATTAAAGTTATTTTGTAATTACCCACTAGACTGACCTATGGTTAGTAACTTCCTTGTATTGGTAAAGGCAGTAGTTCTATCGGAATGTTGGTTTTGTTTTTTATTTTAAAGCCATCAATATGCTGATTGTATAATGTAGGTTTTGGAAAAGATCTTTAATCTACAGTGTTTTCTATGTTAATCTTGTCAGTTTGTATGGAGTCAATTATATGTGAAGATGAAATTCACTACTTGCAGATTTCATTCTGCTCCACGGTAAGACCTGTTGCACTGTTTCATTGTTTTATTTTGCTGTGTTTTTTCTTTTTTTTTTTTCTTTTTTTTTTTTTTTTTTTTTTTTTACAGCATATTTATTAGGATCTTTATCTAGTATGTGGTTTAGCAGAAGTTGGGAGCAAGCCTGAACTTGCTTGTGTTTGTTGAACTGATTGCTCACACTGTGATTATCTTGCCATGTACTTTTAAAGGTTTGACAGTTTCTTCAGGCTTGTATCTATATTGATATTAAAAAAAGAAAAAAAAGCCTAATCTCACTTGAGCTCACCTATAACCTACTCTTCCCATTTGAGTTCACCTATAACCTACTCTTCACACATTTCATTATTAAAATTTGGGTTGCTTGCTTGCTTCAACATAGTTTTGTCTATCCCCCTGTCAATTTTGTCTTCAAGACTTTTCAATTTGAAAAATCATAGGAAGGAAGAATTTTAAAATTAGGAGATATAGCTTTCCAGAATGCTAGATGCAGGTGCTTACCCTCCATATGAGGAAGGGTTCTTAGAGTTAGAATTGTCATTTTTCTTTGATGCTGTTTAGCTGTTGCTTATCGTAAAAGAAAAGAATTGTTAGGCCACTCTTGAGTTTTTGTTGCCACTCCTTGTCTAAGTCCCTTCCATAAGATGGGAGAAGGAAGAAACTGACAATCAGCTTGTAAAGAAGCGTGAGAAATGTCTCCTATGAAAGAAAATTGGATGATCCCATAGAAGTCTATCGATGTGCAAAACACATTCCAATTCATCCCCTGCTGAAACTTTTTTCTTAGAAGAAAAGCCCAAATAATAATTTTCCTTATATTGCTTTTTTTTTTCCCACATAGCAATTTAGGTATCTATTTTGATAAAATAGAAGGTCAGGTGTCTTCCAATAAGTTTTATTTATTTATTTAAATAACCATTATAGCATTTTCCTATTTTTAGTAACCATGTTGAAAATGGTGATTTTTGTCTTGACTACACTACTTAGGAGAATATAACATTAAAACAAGAATCAATTTTATTTAAGCAAGTTCAAATTCCCCTTGTGGTTTTATTTTTGTTTCTTTGTTGGTTTTTTTTGTGGTTTTTTTTTTGCTATTTATGTCTAAGTAGGAAAAATCTATTTTGCCTTGCTTCTGAGACAAGATTTGTTTTATGGAATGTATGCAACCATGTGCACTAATGTTGTTTACAAATGCTGAATTTGTAGTGGTAGAAATATGGGTGTGAAAGAGAATGAATATATTTGTACAAATGTGAATAAGACACTCCATTCTAGTACGATACGTTCTTTAGGGTTTATTATGACTTACTTTGCAATTAAAGCTAAGGAGGAGATTAAATTATTTTTTAAATTGGTAACAGTCATATCAAAACAGAGTAATGTATTGAATAAGGTGGTCCTTGAGTTCTGCATTTCTGTATACTTCTTGAGTTCAAACCTTATAAAATATTTTGAGAAGGTGAACATATTTTATGTTCTAGCCTGCAAAACACTCACCATTTTGTTTAGCTGTCTGTTATGTTAATCTTTGTGTAAGTAATGAAACCAAACCAGTTGTGAGTATAACCTTTTGCTTAGACCCACAATATGTGATTTTAGTGGTATTTAACTAGTTGAAAGCTGGGCTAGATCTATAGCATATCTTTAGAAATCTTAATGGATACACTGATAGCTTCTGCCATAGACAACTACAGAAACAGAATGTGTCTTGGACTTTTTCTTTCGGCACTGTTGGGATTTTGTGGTCAAAATGTCTTCTCAGCAAGCAGTTACTTCCTTCCTCTGCTACATACTTTGTTCATAAAATGCACAGCAAAATGTAACCATTCTTACAGATTTGGAAGCGAAGTTTGTTCTCTGCTAGGTAAACCTTTGCATTAGTATGTGGTTTACACAAAGATGGGTTAGAATCCAAATAGCTGATAACACATGGCTGTTTGAGTTCCTGAAGTAGCAACACTGGAGATGTTCTAGAGGAAGGTGTAGGCAAAGCTATTGCATGTAGAAAAAAACAGTATTAAGATAGAGAAGAGAGAAGAGAATGTGTGAATATAAATAAATAAATACATATATGTATATATATCAAGCTACTTTCCCAGGTGCGTTTTTTATTATTATGAAAGGTGGATGGATTGAGAAGATGATGCTGTCTGAAAATGAACAGTAACACCTTAGGGAAAAAATAACCAAATGCTACCATGAAACCCAGAACTGTCAAGGAAGGTGGAAATGGCTGAGATAACCAGCTGCAACTGCAACTTTAAAAATGCAACTTTAAAAGCCTTAGACTGATATGCATATGCTGTAGGAGTTTTATATACTTGAATATGTATATGGTTGGTTTGTTGTTTTTTGGTTTGTTGGTGTTTTTAGTTTTTTGCTTGCTTTTTTTCTTTCCCCCCGCCTTTTGTTCGCAGTCTGTTTGACTGTGCTTTTTATTTAATGACTGGGTATCTGAAAGACTATTTTCTAGCCCAAACAGTACCTCTCTGACATTTTTTTCCCAGTAAGTAATTTCTGTATTAATTTTTTTTCATTCTGTACTCAGAATCTGAGAATATATTTTCAACTAGTTAAGAGAATATACGTTGACATTTTCCAGGGTTTAAAGAAGAGTGGGTAACATACTATTGAATTTTATCCTTTCTGACTGGAGGCTGCCATGAAAATTTTGAGGAAATGCTGTTTTTAAATTTTTAAAGAAATGATGACAGTTTATATAAGCATGCAGGTTAGGATGGGACAAAGGCAAATACAAAAGTGGATTGTTAATCAGTTCAGATCAATCCAAGGCTTTTTGAATTTAAATGACTTGGGAATCTTTAATTGAGGGTAAACTCTGTAATAAAGTTAATCTCTCTTGAGAGGTTGATATCTGATTGACCTATGGAGTTGTCTCTCTTAAAGGTTTTAATTGTATCAATTTAATATTCAACATAAGTCACTTCTCAGACTTGTGGGTAGTGATCAAAGCTGATAAAAATACATCCAGAAAAATGAAGCTAGAGACTAGAGGGAATCCAATTCTTTATTTTAAATGAAGCAACATTTATAGTATGTATGCTATGTCGATTTTTACATCTTTCAGAAAAATGTAGGTTTGGTCATCTCCTTTTTTTCTTATTTTTATGTCACATACATGCTTACATAGTGTAAGTATGAAGAATCTAGTTTTTTCTTTGATTTTGATTACCACTTTATGAAAGTATGGGAGTAATGAAGATATTTACAAAATTTTGCAAAAAACAAGTCCAGTGATTGAGGTAGTTACTTAATAATCAATTTCATGATCGTAATAAAGTACAATTGCCAATAGCAGTGATAACACCTGTGCTTCATGCAGTACATTATTTTAAATTTAGATTTATCTATATGTGGCTTTGTGTAATGAGGAGGCGCATAAATATTTATTTAATTATTACTACTTTTCTGAATAATGATTTAGATATTCAAAAGATGGAGGAATCTTATAGGAAAAGGGTTTATCCTTTATTTAGGAATTGATACAGTAAAAATGTAGGCAATGTTTTAAGCTTCAATTCTAGATCATAATTGCTGCATTTTTTGTCATGAAATGCTTAGAAGAATTAGATATCAATCCTACTACCACAGACAAATTCTGGGCATAAGATTTCTCCTCTTTCTAAATGCTACTTAATGCTCTTCCACTGAAGCTGTTCCTTCTTTTCCAGGCTGCTTAAGGCTAGTACCTGCATGCCAGGACAGCTGCTACAGTCAGCAAGTTTCCCTAAGGCCAAATTACTCTTTATGCAGAAAGAGAGAGGTGAAAAAACCTGTTGAGTGTTGCTGATCTTAAACCTTCTTTGAAGAAACATTATTTCAGGCTGTTTCAAACACCTTCAGAATAGTAGCATCTGGATTTTGTAAATTGCGAATTTAGATATGGCCCTGAAAGAAAGAATAACTGAAATAGATGAAATCTGGAGTGTAAGAGCTGGGTTGGAAGATACTAAGGAAAAACTCATGGACCAGCAAAACTTGCCTATGGCTTCATGCCTTTTCTCTTTGTGGCTAAGGGAAAACTGCTTCCTTGTCAGAGTTGAGATGCTGGTTACTGTTTCCTGTGTTCCTGCAGTTTGCTTGAAGGGTTGACTGTTGCAAACCATGTTATTGAGGATAGCATTTGTTCAGTTGGATTCTTAGTTGAGGGCTTGAGTGCACAGATCACATAGAATGCTCTAGAGAGTAATTTTTCCTTTGTTCAATTTCAAGAGTGTTTCTATGTTAAAAGGATTTTGAGATTGGAAGGTAAGGGAGTAGAAGCCTCGTTACATAATTGTTTTGTGCTAGTGTGGAAATAGAAAAGCTTTAGGTTCCAGCTGTGGTCTTGGATAGCTCTTTCTCTCCCAGATATCCAAGTAAGGTGTAAAAAGAGTGTGTGTAGATAAGTGGTTCATCTCTTAACTGTTCATCTTAATGTTTAGCTACTAGGAATATGTGTTTTAAATCTGTATTATTTGTGCTGAGACTTTGATTTTGCTATTTTTTTAGTATAGACTAAGATAAAATGATGTGTTTTCCATTGTTGAAATTATTGTATGCAAACAATTAAAATATATTACTGTTCAAGTGATGAGAAGTATTTCACAATTGTATTCAAGGTAATTGTGTGAGATTTTTTTTTTTAATGTCCTTTTTCTTTTCCGTATGCTTTCAGTCTATAAAAAAAAAATCAGTTTGAACTGAAAAAACCTGAAGAGCTGTCGTGAGGAAACGGATATTTTCTGCTGGCTGGTGGACACCGAATTTGAGAGAGTTTTCTTGCTAGTAAACATGCATGCAACCTGACTATTTCTACATGACTGTGTGGGGCAATATTTGGAATTAAGTCATGTCATCTACAAGCAATGGCACTGATATTGAAGAATTTCTGGTCAACATTAACCTTGCACAGTATCTTCCTAACTTTAAAAAGTATGGCTATAACACTGTGATGGATTGTGTGGGAATAAATAACAGTGTGCTTCAGCAGATGGGAGTGTTGCCTACAGGGCATCGCAGAAGGATTCTTAAGCAGTTAGACAGTGTTTTGGAAATTCCAGGAAATTCTCTTTTCTGTGAAAATCTAAAATTCAAAGACTTGAAAGGTTTAGAAGAGAAGCAATATTCATCCTCAGATCAGGAATCTCCTGTGAGCAATTCAAGCGTAGATGGGACTGGCTTGATAGCTGCAACATCATCAGAACAACTTCTTAAAAAATCTTACGTCAATAAGGAAAAGTTTGAGCTTGCAGAGCAAAACTCAGTGGAGGGAAATGATGATAGCTTTACAAATTTGAACTTTTCCAGTTTATACCAGAATTCAGACAGCATACTAGAAGCTGTCAATCAGAGTAGAAATTTCAAGACGAATACTCAGCCAGATGCATCACTGACAGAAGCTGCTGCATTCCAAGCTGATGAGCACTTGACTGGCCCTTTGGTGTTCCGTGATCCTCCTTCATTTGTTCATTCACGCGAGACAAAATGCAAAGAAAACAAACAGCAGAGGTTTGCAGATGAGAGTGGTTTATCTGATGGTAAACCAGATTCTCCATTCTATAAGTTTAAAGGAGAAATGATAGAAAATGACTTGTATGATTCCTGTACAGTAAACTGCATGAAAGTATTTCCAAGAGCAAGCCGATCTTTTATCTTAAGGCATCGACCTGTACCAGAAATTCCCGAATCAAGTAAAGTTCAAGCTTCATCAAGGTAATTGCTGTTCATTACTAATGAGAAATTACTGTCATGGTAGAATGAACAGTCTGGGGTTTCTTGATTTTTTTTTTCCTCTTTTTATGTCTTTTTATTTTTTTGGTGTGGATTTTTAAAATATGAACTGTAAATACACTGGATCTGATGTGAAAGTCACCAAATTTAATTGAAAAAGGATTAAGCTTCAATGTAATTTAAAAGCAAAAATGAAAGTGTAAAGGGAAATTTTAGAACAGTGTGTCCTTATAACCTCCCCAATTTTCTCTGCATCTATGTATTAACAAAGAAAGGACTCTTCATTGCTTTAGCTATAACTCTTAAAAACAACTGTATAAAGCATAAGCAAGAACATACTTAAAGATGGCTTTTGGGTTGATTTCTGAACTGGTAGTCATTTAATTGTCAGCATTAGAGAATGAAGGCAACCATTTATTCATAGTATGTGTTGGCCTCTGCTGGTGGTCTCATAACAACAAAAACCTTAGCTTTTAATGATATTAATGATAGTATAAAGATATTTTTGAGGCATTCCAACAGGGGAAAACAGCAGTGGGAAAAGGAGGAAAAAATGATGATCAAGGTGGAAGGTTTTCAGAGTTTATGGAATCTTTGAATTTGTTTCTAAGTATTCAAGTGATGTGGCTATGTTTTGCTTCCTTCAAAATAGTTGAATTCATAATTTGAATGCACAAATTGCTGAGTGGCACTTATTTTCATGAATAAGCATTAATTGTTGTAGGCTTGTACAGCTTTTACCAAGACTTGTATACTTGTCTTGGAAAAATATGAATGTTGAGAAAAATATCTGCTGTTGGGACTTTATTCAACACCTATCTTATTAATAGTATAATGGTTGGAATATTAAAAATTAGAGGCAGTGAATATGTAGTTAACCACAATACAATATTACAGTCTGTATGCAAAAAATATCTCCACATAGGTTAATTTGTAATAGTTTTGGGTCTATTAAGTGAGTTTTAGTTGTCATGCTGGCTAAGTGTCTTAAACAGAAGAAAAATTCAGCAAAGACATGTGCAAAGTTTTGTTGGTATAGCCATATCCAAATCATTAGGTCATTAGGTTGCAATTTCTTTTTCTTTCTTTTTTTTTTTTTTTTTTTTTTTACCACAAGCTGTGCCTGGAAGGGACATGTCTAAGAGTGTTGTGTATTTATCTTGAGTTTTTCATCTGCATATCTCAGCAGTTAGAAACATCATCGAGTTTATACATGCTCTAAATGCAGGAGTTTCCCAGCATTTATGTGTTTTTTTTGACTACTGAAAGATGTCAAAATTAATCTTGTAATACAGTTGTTTGAACAGGTGGAGAGGCAAAGATTCTTTGCAACAATTAGTGATTTTTTTTGTGCGCCTTAAAAACTGCTTCATTGGTGTCTTCTAAATTACAAAAACTTAAGTATAGATATCATTCAGTAAGCAGCAGATTTATGTTAACTTTTGTACAGTGATTATCTCTACTTCATTTAATAAAGATATTCATTCTGACACAAAATGGGATTCTTAACCTAGAAAATAATAACTACATACAAAAAGAGTACTCTCACTGTCTTTTGAGAAACAATCATCCAGTTGAGAGAATATGCTGTATTTGTAGTCTTCCCACCATTACAGTAAATCCTGCAAATCCCAGTCTGCTAGTGGTTGATATGTGACTGGGTCACTAACTTCATTACCCACCATTTTGATTTGTGAACTCCAGTACCTTTTCTTGGTCTTTATGCTCCAGTTATAGCAATATTGAAATCCTGAGGGACCAGTCTGGCTGCCAGATCAAGATTAAACAAGAACTTCACAGTAGAACTTAAAGTTCACAGAAATATTCTTGATAACCTTTCTGACAACCTTTTCATAGGGGCAGAGGACTAATACTGAACTTTAAAATAGCATTGTGCAGACATCTTTAACCTCAAGAAAGATTGTATCTTTCTCCCAGAATTGTATTGACAAACAGCCTCAACTGGCCTATTGACAGATGCTGTTTATATCTTTACTGCATTGTATATAGACTGTTCCATAGAGACAGAGAAATCATGCTGAAATCTGGGAAACTCAGCATTTCCTTCTAGTCATTCTGTGGATATTAGTCATTAAATTTTTATGCAAGTAATACTTTTCTCATCAGCTCCTGTGTGCCTTCAGCCCAGCAAGTTCATACAGTGGGTCTCCCTGTGCCCCATGGTAGGGCTGTGACCATGTCATTTTTCATTATTAATGCACTTACCTCCCTTGCAATTTTATCTGCTTCCTCATGGCTCACTTCTGCTCCTGGCTTTTGCCTGTAACAAAGCATGCTGGCATCTGGAAAGACACCATAGCATTTTAGAAGTTGAGAATATTTTGGGTTTATTTATTTTTTGAATTATGACACTACAGTGTGACACCGCTGTAGTGTTGGGGGGTGCAGTATTAAAAAAAAAAGTGACAATTACACTATTTTCTTAATAGTGGAGTTATTGCGGAGATTTTAGTACTGGTTTTTGTTGCTCAGTATTGATGTGTAGTTATAACTAGATTATTTTCAGCTAGACTTTTCCTTATCGTATCATCATGAGCTCTCTGTTGTTAAAGAATTAGTAAAGATCAGTCAAAAGGTGTTTCAAATCACAAAGTGAAAAATTGAAGGGTTTTGTAAGACAAAATAGTGAAAGTATTGCAATGGATGGAACTAACCACTAATGTGTCTCTAGGACAAGATTTTAAAACAGTTTTAGAGGCTTTAGATACTTTGGATCAACCAGCAGTCACTCTTGGGTGAAATAGTTACCATTGCATCATTCTGGGAAGCAATCTGTTCAAACAGAAAAACTGAACAGATTTATAACATGTGGGATCTGATTTTTATACAGAATAATATGTAGATAAAATTTCAGACTGATGAAGTCTATAATTTTTTAGATGTTTTCATGTCACCCATCTTTTGTTTCTTGTATTGTGCAGTAGTGGCACTGTTCTGATTGTTTATTAATAGAAATAAGAAAAGCTTGATCAAAAGTCTGGGCAACATCCTGCATATGGGGCATCATTTGATTTTGCAGTTGGCAGATCCTGTAGTTGGAATTTCTTGCTTGGTGCTGCTATCCTTTATACTCCATTTCTTAATGTACAAGTGGTTGAGATTGTGCCAAGATGGTGTTGCTTTGTATCTCTGACACGTTCTGTGACACAAAATGAATTTTTTAGAAGATAGGAGCTACTCCCTCTGTTTTCATATGGTAAAGTATCACTATTAACTTTACCTCTGCTAGGAGTCTACCAACCCCAAAGTTTTCACACAGCATGCTAGAGCAGTTTTGATGTGTTTGCATTATGGGAGGGTTGCGTCTTGAGATAGAAAAGAAAACATGTTCTTGAATGAGTTTGAAAACAAAAGCTTCTTTCATTTAAAACACTCAGCAGATGAATGCCAAGAGAGATTTTGAGGCACTGACTGCTTGCACTAACCTTCTTCACTCACTTTATTTCCAAGGTGACAGGAGTATATTGAATAAGCCAGCTTGGTACAAAGTTCTGTGTGAAGTTTTTGCATTCCAACCTCTCAGCATTTAGCAAGACCTGTCACTGCCTCATCACATCCTTTCATCCTGTTTATGCATAAAATGGGGTGCTAGAGAAGTGTATGCAGCCTGAGCTGCATCCGGTACTCTTAATATATGAAAACAGGGAGTCTTAATCATCACAGTTGTTAGAAAATCAACATTGAACAATAGTTGAAATTATTATTATGTCTTTGAAAAATTGACATACTTTATGATTGGCACACTGCTTTCACTAACCTTCCATTAAAGACCAAAATAAAGAATATCATCAATTTTCTTTGAGGTGTACTTAATTTTTGAATTGAAAAAATTCAAGAGAAGAGGTATTTACTTTCTGAAATGGCTAAGAAAAAGTCATAGATTAATATAGTTGTAAGATTTTTTTTTCAATATTTTTCCTCTAAAAGACATCTTCAATATTTTTCTATTTTAATCCAGGTATTTAATCTGTACAACAACTAGCTTACTATTCTATTAAGCATTCACAAATAATTATCATTTTTTAGCTTGCACTTTATATTTTTTGACTCATAATCTTTCAAGCAGATATTTAAATTGAGCTCATTTAATTTATTTTGTATCTTAAGGCAGTTTTTAATTTACATAAATTAGAAATTTGCTTTCCAAGAGGTGGTACTTTTAAATGCTGGAATAAAAGACTATAGTTTGCTTTTTAGCAGAATTTTGTGCCATGTAAACATAAGTGTAGGTACGCGATCAAAAAAGAATACACAAGTCCTGAAAAGTACATGGATTTAAAAGAGAAGTGTGGAGGGGTATTTCTTTGTGTGGGGTTTTTTTGTTTGTTTGGTTGATTTTTTTATGCTGGTTTTTTTGTGGGTTTTTTTTTCTTGCTTTTTTTTGTTTTGTTTTGTTTTCTTGGGATTTTTTTCATTTTTTAAACTGACTTGTTATTTTTCATGACCTGCTGAAATTATCTATTCACCTTGAAACTAAGCAAATGACACAGTGTTTTACATAAAGAAAGCTTTAAAAGCTCTTCAAGTCAAAACTGTTTATCTGTAAGTCTTAATTAAGCTTGATGCTGCTTATACCTTCAAAAGATACCAACCTAACAATAAAAAAATCTGATCTCTGTTGAAATAAACTAGGTTAGGCTTTGTTTGCTTTTAAGCATATTAAGTTATTTAAAATTTGGTTCATACAAACACATGAAATTACTAATGGAGCTTCAAAAGGTGTAACTGCATGAATTTTAGTAAAATGCATGATGAAACACAGACTTTTAAAGTGTTTGCTGTGTATTTATTGTAATTATGATTCAGGCAATTATATATGGGAACCAGGCCATGATCCACTTTCTCTGCCCAAACTCACCCTATGTTTTTTAAACCCAGGATTTTATAAAGTAATCATTGGGAAACTTAGTTTATATAACCTGGATAACATTTGAAATGTCAGGTAATTTTAAAAGGTGTGGCTTCTATCTTGAATTTAATCTAATAACATTTTTGAGGCAGATTTAGGTGTAAAAATTATGTGAAATAGTAATTCGTGAATGCCTGCCTTCTGTCACGAAGAAACAATTTTGTAGTTAGGAGCAACTCAGTTGGACTTCATGGGACAGTAAGTCTAAAGTTCGAAATGTAGCTTATCTTAAAATAATAAAGTTTCTAAATATGTTACATGGGGAAACAAAAGTTGGGAGATTGATATTTTAGTACAAGAAAATTGCCTTTGGCTTTAAAGGATGGAGGACCCACAAACTGTTAGGAAAACCAATAAGGTTCTTACATGGCATATAACAGCCTCAGAATATTCTATAAGGATGCATGAGAACCTCTAGTACTCTTATTTTAAGCAGAGAAAATTAAATTAGGAGGAAAAATTGCTAATTATGTTAATGGAGGAATTCAGGGCTTGACTGAAAAGACCTCTAATGCAGACCGCTGGACTAGTGTAGGTGGGTTAGAAATTTTCTAATTCACACGTTTTTCTTCTATGTTCTGATTAAAAAGATGTCTTGGCCTGAAATAGCAATAATATTGTAGTATACTTGAAATTACTGTAATACATGGGGCCAGCACACTGCTAATAAAGTAACTTTTCTGCTGTGCACAGAGATACGTTGTTACCCATGTGTAAAAGTTGTCAAAGGCAGTTGCAGTGCAATGCCATTTGCCTCTTGGTTTTAAAACTTTGTGGAGGGGAAATAATTCACCTTAGAAAACCAAAACTTTAATATTTTTTTCAGTGGTTGGGAGCATATTTTGGCTGGATTCTCAGGTACATTCACTTTTAAGTACAGTCACTGGAAATCATTGTAAAGGAGAAGGGAAGGAAATGTATTTGGAAAACTCTGGGATCTCCATTCTTTAAGAAATCTAAATGCTTTTAAGGCCAATTCAGAACAAATATGCTCTCCCCTCTCCCCACCGATTTTGGGATGTCTGCTAAGATCAGAGAAGTGTTCCGCTTTCGTGCAGCTTTTAATATAAATAATAAAATTTCCCAAGGTTTAAAATCTATTGTCTCTATATTTGTATATAATTTGTGTTTAACTGCATGAGATGGTTTTGCTTATTTTCTGGGAAATTTCAATTAATGTTTTCATTCTCTGCTTTTTGTTCAAGTTCCCTTCAGAGAAGAAGAAATATGGATCTTGTAAATATTTCTTGCACTGGGAAGCAAATTTCACAAAACAGTGAGTTAAGCATGCTGATGTTTACATCTTGAATATTAAGGAAAAAGAAACCTTGGACCGGTTGTCTAAAATAAGCATTTCTTATGTATTTTAAGAAATATTTGGCATCTCAAAGATTTAGATCAATATTTCTGTGATTGCTGAGTATTTAATCACTTCTGCATTTTTACTGATTTTTTGATTATGGCTGAAATAAAGTAAAAATTAGTAAATCTAATCTTTACATCCCATTTATTTTAATATAGTATTTTTAAGACTAGTGTTTTAAGTTTCTAATATTAGATCCAGAATTTTTTAAGCAGAGTTAACTTCTTGAAAAATATAAGGAGTGTATCCCTGATTAATGCTGCTTAATTTGTTTATAAGTGCTCATAGCTCCAGGAAAGAATGGGAAATTTATTGTATTAAATAGTGTACTGAAGCATTTAGAAGTCTTGTGCAGTCAGATGGGAACTTCTTTCATATTTGAAAAATATGTCTTGTTTGAAGTTATGTATATTTATTTTAAGCAAATGGTGACAAAATGAAGATTTCCACAAAAGAATTGTGTGGTGGTTTATTTTTATTATTTTTTAAAAGCAGGAATAAAGAACACTTTGGAGCTATTGCTTCTTAGACTAGACAACTGAAGGTTTTTTAATTTTAACTTGATGCATGGTAGGAAAGAAGAAAAGGCCTGTATGCAAGTTATATTCAAATTACATAATAATAGCGATCATGTCTGTGGTGAAAAGAAGGTATCTGGAGTTCACGTAGAAATAGGACATTGTTCCTTGTTCCTCAAAGTTTTTTCTGGGAAGGAAAGAGAAATTATAAGCTGAAAAATCTGTGTCCGTTGTTGATTTTATTATGACTTTAGGAGAGCATTTGTGACTCATAGTAGAGCACTGTGTGACTGTATTTATTTGTTTATTTATTTATATTTGCTTTAAGATAATTTCATGGAAGAAAAGCCACCTGTTATCTCTCCATATGGGGAAACCTTTATTTGTGACAACACTAAAGATGCTAAAGTAAGTTGAGAAGCTAGAATGCCTTCACTTTATTCTTCATGCTAGGTATTTCATAATTGTTTTTTTATTTCGTGCTCTCAGCTGCCTGTACTTTTTCTGTCTTTTTAAGTATATGCTAAGGGATTATGATGTAAATATATGAGGACTAATGACTTTTGGTAATCTTAAGAGACACTTTGTATGTTCAGTAGTCATAGGAAGCTGCAGTGTGTGTGTTGGTTGTTTCTTTTTTCCTTCTTTTAAACCCACACAGGACAGAAAACTGATTATTTGTTTTTTAACCCCACTGGTCAGAGCTGTTGAATTTATGCTCTCAGGTGCAATCCTTTATGCATAATTGAGGTTAAGCTGTTGAAATTTGAAACTGTTAGAATTTACTAAGAAGCGTAAAAGTGGCTTTTTTCTCATCTGAGAATTGCAGCTCGAGATTGGGCATCTCTGCACAGACTTTTGCATATCCTGTGAAAGCAGCTTGCACATTAGGTAAGGTGATATGATGGTCACATTTCACCATACCCTTTTTCAAGTCCTGTATATGAAAGTTCTCAGGACTTTTTAGTTCTTGCATGGTATTTTTCATGCATCTCCTAAATTTGCTGTATAACTCAGAAAGTCACTTTTCTTTTAGGATTCTCTGCAATGAACGTTTTTTTTGGGGTCAGTAGTTGATGGTGTGAATGCACAGATAGCATGTGGACAGACTTCTGAATCATGTGGAGGGAGATATGGGAGGCAAATTAGCTCAGTGAGGCATCTGCCAAATGCCATGAATTTCCAGCTCCTGCTTCTGTCTCAGCAGGAGGCAGACCAGAAATTGTTGATTCTGTGATTACTTATACTTTTTTCAGCCAGTCTCAAGCCACAGAATTAATGGTAACAGAAAGTTCTTCTGTCCTGGTCTTCAATCTAATGTGTCATTTTTAAATTATTGTAAACTATTGACTAAAATAAAAACTACTCAAAAGGATGTCTAAGGTTTTTCTTTCTCCCATACTAATTTCTTAAGAATTGATCAATAAAAGTAAATGGTTCAAATATTAGCTTCTAATGAGAGTAGTTTTATAGGAATAAAAGTAATCTCTTTTTAATGCGTACTTTCTTTTGGAAGTATACTATGCTTTTTTGTTGTTATTGATCTTTTAACACAGTACACATAAAATCATACCTTGTCTTTCACTTGTTCTTGTTATGTGCATGCAAAGCTGACTTTTGAGTGTTCATTTTCTTTCCTTGAATGCAATGTCTTGTCTGTACTAGTTGTTTTCTATGCCCATGTCTTTAAAAATTCAAAATTGAACTTCTTTGTCACCATTTCAATGGTTTAGGCAGATTTTCTAGAAGTTTCCTAGCCCTCTTATTACTTCTTGGCATTGTACTGTACATTTCATTGAAATGGTTGTTTATGAAAAGGCATACCCAGAAAGGTTGTCAGCATTCTTTCTTATCTTACAAAGGCACAAAGTACAAAACCACCATGCTGTTAAACTGGATTAACTGCTTGAAAATAATTGCTATTTTGCTGGTTGCAGAATCACGATTAATGCAGTATTTTAAAACATCCTTTACCCTATCTGAAGATTTGGATTTTTATATCACTTTCATACATATGAAGAATTTCTTGCATTGTGTTTATCACATAGCTGTTGGAAACTTCATAGCTGATTTTAGTTCCATTAACATTTAATTGCGGACAAAGGTCATAAAGAAGAGCTATAAAACAAACATGCATTGAAATACATTTCACTTTCAGATTTTTTTCAGCAGAAGCAAATATCCTAGGAACAAATAAGAATATTTACATAACATTGTAAAGTATCTAAGATTTTACACCTTGTTGCTGCTACTTTGTGTTAAGTCACAAGAACATAGTATGTCCATATAGAATAAAAGGTTATACTTGCTGACTGAAATTTGTTCTAAGGGCTTATAAGTTAGCCATCACCCTTCTTTCTGTTTCATTGATGTCAAGAAAAGGCTTCTGTAGGCTTTTATGAAGGGAGTGCCTGTAGAAATAGGTAATGAGTCACTACAGTCTGGAAGTAAGTAAGCATGAGAGAGCAGGGGAATGAAGGTTATAAAGAAAATATGCCTTTAATTTGGGTCAGGAGGAAAGATAAGTAGAAAGAGAAACCTCTGAAGGGCAACCTGAAGAAGGAACTGGGTTTTTTTAATATTGATTTTAAAATAACAAAAAAATCCAAGTCTTTTAGAAACATTTTATTGTTGTGCCTAACTAAAAGAGTCAAGTATATTAGAATTCTTTCAGCGGAAGACTGAATTTTAATGAGTTTAGGCCTCACGAGTGAAATATTGGCTGTAGTTCTTGCTGTAGATGAACTAAATTAAACATGAAATCTGAGCTTGGTAAATTGTGTGAGCTCCTGAGCACTGGGATACTGTACAAGGCTGGCCACATTACAAGTCTTACCAATTTAACGTGAGAAGCCTTAATATTTTAAATGGACCCATTACAAAGTTGTATTGCCAGACCATGATTCAAGAATCAACCTGAGAGCTGTGTGACAGTACCTTTTAATAGGAGACTTAGGTGGTATCTCCTGAGATGCCTCTTCTCAATGGCATTGTATTTTCATTTAATGTAGGCTCAGTCCTCATACCCTTTGTGCAGTTTGTGTTTTAGCTTTTAGGCTTCCTGTCTTGCTGTTGACATCAGAAAGACTACCTGTCAGAAAAAGCTAAAACCATAAGTGTCTGAAGTACTTCCTGATTAAAGGTAGAGGGTTTTTAATACAGGCCTGAGAATAGGCAGTTCCATCTGTCTGGCATCCAAAAGCCATATTTCTTCCTTAACAATAGGTGCTTCCTGTGCATGAGAACAGTACCTATATAGAAGAAATGCTTCTCTCTGTAAAGGTGTCAGCATGAGAAAATGCTGCTATCTTTGTATAATACCTCAGGAGATATTGCAGGAGGTGTGGATTTTGTGTTGTATTGAGCCTGAGCATCTTGCAGATCATTTCTGTTAGCAGGACAATGCAAATGTTTGGGTTTTAATTTGTTTGAAATAATTTTTGTGAGCAAATAGAACTTTCTTTACCCACAACCTGTCTTCATTTGTGGATTTTAAATTGTACATTTTAAATTCTACTGACAATAGAAATGCATTTCTTAGTTATTGCTTGGAAGTTATCTGGCTCTCTGAATTCACTTGCTCAACTACTGGAGATCATGGAGTGAGAACAAGTAGGACATCAAACTGTTATTTTAGTGAGTAGCGTCAGTGGGTATGGTTTGCAATTTTATCCTGATAAACAAATGAAGACATAGGATACTAATTATTTTTACTCTGAAGATGTTTCATGTACTGTGATATTAGCCTCTTGACTATTGTGCAGAGATGTGGCCATTTCCCCTTCTTTTGGGATAGTCCAGGCAATGTAAGTATTTGATAAGCAGTGGATTTGAGTTTTCTATGTAATTTGTTTACAAGGTATATTGATGCTTTTTTTTGTTTTTTGTTGGATTTTTTCGTGTGTTTTTTTGGGTTTTTTTTGTTTTGTTTTTTTTTTTAATTTTTTTTTTTCAGCCCTTGGTGCTACAGCACAGTACACACACATTGTGCTGGTATGTGTGGGTGGTTAGGTTTTGGTGGATTTTTATTTTTATAATGTGTCTGGTTGGCAGAGGAAGAAACACAATTCACCTAGATACATACTAGCATTAGACTGTGATTTCCATATTTTTGCTGCTCACTTCCTCTGTTTTGAACTAAGTCCTTTTTTTAGTCTTTCCTTTCTATGTTGCCAAGGTACAGTCCTCAAGCACAAGATGAGGTGCTGCTGCTTAGAAAACAAATGGCAATGTTGTGAAAGCTTATCCACATTGTTTCTGCCATTGTTCAGCTTCATTACGTGCACATAAAAGCTTAAATGAGTTAATTAACACACTTCTATCAGAAAGCATGAAGATGTTTTTTAGGTTTTTCTCAAAGGAAGAAAGACATATTAAAAAGCTTGGTAGTGCTATATGATTGTCAGATTAAGTTTAGGAAGTGTGAAATGTAATGTTCCCAAGCAGTGTTAACCTTGACATTCTGTATACTTCAGGCAGTTTGTGATAAAGATTTCTGAGCAAAAGTTAGGAGATGAGCCTTTTAGGAAGAAGATCTTGGCAAAAACACCCCAAAACCCAATGAGATCTATTCAGTGTTGCTTTAGGATTTTGAATTTGCCATTCTTTTATCTTTAGTGTTCTATGAAGTCTGTATATTTATTCCAAGAAGAAATACTATTATGAAAGATAGGCTATCAGTGGCAAATCATAAATTATATTTAAGCTGCATGCAATATGTGGCTCTTGAACTTGAAAGAATATTCAGTTATTGTGGTTTAACCCCAGCTAGAAAACAGCTGCTTGCTTGCTTGCTCCCACTGTAGTCAGAACTGGAAAACAAGTAACCTCTTAGATGGTGGAATAATATCAGTTCAATAATTACAGCAAAGCAAAATATAATAATAATACTAATGCTGATAGTAACTCTGATGGAAAGGAGAGAGCATGATGCTCTATGGAATGGAACATCCCTTTGGCCAGTTTAGGTCAGCTATCCTGGCCGTACACCCTCCTGACTTCCTGAGCACGTGCTTGCTGGCAGAGCATGGGAAACTAAAAAGTCCTTGACTTAGAGTAAACTGTAGCCAGCAACATCAGTGTTTTATCAACATTATTCTCATTCTCAAATGCAAAGCATAGCCCTGTACCAGCAACTGGGAAGAAAATTAACTCTCTCCATGCCAAAACCAGGATGTCAGTGGTGCCTTGAGAATAATCAAAGCAGTGATGTTTCTCACTGAATTTCTTTATCTGATTTGTTTGTATCAGGTGTTTTGGGCCATGCTTAAATGTTAAAAAATAACATTTCTTAGAATACAAAAATCAGCTTTCAAGTGCATCTTTAAAAGTGTGGAAAGAACAGCTTTGCTAGTTAGGCTGTGTGTGATTCATATCTACAGTGATTTAAATATCACTTACTCCTTCAGTACAAATGTTAGTTACAATATATTTCTTTTCTAGGAACTTCATGGAAATGAATTCCTGGCTTGTGAAAATAAATTGGATCTAGGAATGAATGAAGAATATTCTTCCAAGAATCTAAGGTATTAAATAAGAACAGAGTGTAAAGAAGAAAATGTTATTTACTGATGTCACAAGTGGATCTCTAGCTCTGAGGGCACAACCATGACTATATTTTTTTCCATCTATTTGTGGTTTTTACCCTATCCTATATGAGGCAAATCTGGGCTCTGTGGCTGCTCTGAGTATGTTTAAGCCAGGTTTCAGAATCTCGTCTGGATTTAGACAGTGCCCCTGTTTTCCCCAGTCAGAATAAGGAGGACCAAGTTCTGTTTTTGTATATCTCATAGCTAACTGTGTCTGAGCGTTCTCATTATTTGCTTCATCATTAGAGAATAAACCAACCCATCCAAACAAACACAAAACTAAAACACATTCACCACTCTTGTCGTGAGACAGTGGCCAGTGGCTTAATAAGTGGGAGCTAATGTGCTTCCTAGTTTTCCAGTCTGCAATAGGCTCCTGTTGAGGTGGGAGAGAGAAGAGGGAGGTGATACTGCAAGTCACTGAAAGCATTCTAAAGAGCAAAGCTAGTTTTCTGAGGAAGAAGAATAGAATGTTAAATTTCTGTTCAGGCTTCCAAACGAGTGTTACCTTGGTGCTATTCCTGTTGAGTGGAAAAAGTAGGATTCAGGATGGTCATAGTTACAAGATAGTTGTGTTTAGCATGTCTGTGGTTATCACTGTGATTATACAGGTTATAAACATACTTTTAATATACTTTACCAGTGTTTGTTCTGATTACTAATTTTATGTATTTATGCATTGTAATAATATATTTTAAGAGTAAAATTCACTTTTTCTTTCCAGTTACTTTAATAATCAGAAAGACAAGACAAAAGAATATGCAAAACGGGAATCCTTGTCTCAGGAAGATCCATCATTAACACCAGAAGAATCTGAAAGTGAATCTGTATATTCTGTTGTGGAACAACATTCTTTGTCTTTAAAGAAAAAGAAAACCAAAACACACTCAGCAACTTGCAGTGTGATACAAAGTGGAGATTCTGATCGCTTGGCCAGTGAACAAATGAATTCTTGTCAATTTGATGGAGATCAGACTTTGATTAGAAATGAATCAATAGCACCATATGCTTGCTTTTATGGACCATCAGTAAAGAAGGTTAAAGCAGGATGGCTGGATAAATTGTCCCCTCAAGGGTATGGTATTTGCAGTGCTTATTGTGTAATTGTGGCAATGTATGTTTGCATGAGAGATATTAAGTTTGTATTTAGTCACTGCTTAATATTTGTAGTGAAAGGAGAAAGGGAATTGTTTTCATTGAAAGAGCACCAAGATTTTGTGAATTTAAAAGTTTTTTGTGAATTTTAGTGCTGTTACCCATCCTAAAGTTTCTTTAGGAGATGCAATCAGGAAAAATATTTTTCTTAAAATTATTGATCCCCACTTGTGAGCTATAGCGGAAGAATACAGAATGAATTTGTTACCAGTATTTGTAGTTGCTACATTTTTGCTGATTTTTTGTGGGACACAAAGTAAGTGAAAATAAACTCTGATTCTGAAAACTACTTTACTATTTTGGCCACGGATTATAATTTAATAATTAGTGTGATTGTTGCTTTCTGTTTGTGTTACTTGAGCTTTGAGCTTAGAATTCACCTGGGATTAATTCCTCCTAGTTTAATTAATCTTTGTGCCTAAAATTTGGTGGGAGAAATCTGAGCTGAGATCTTCAGATTCCAAATAATGAAGAGAAGGGACCACAATGGAAAATGAATTCTCCCTGTCACATTTGGAAGTTAGATGGCAACAACTATAAAAACAACAAATATTCTATTTCATTTCTGTTACAAGTTTTTTATTTTAACTGATTTTTAAACTACAATGCTCTTTAAACTCTTTTTCACTAAAGAATACTTCATTAGCAAATATTCCATCATAAATACTTGCAAACACTGATGAAATTCTTCTAACTTCCTCATTTTAAATTGTAGTTTTCAGTTTCTCTTTGTTCTTATGACATATGTTCCTATGAATTCTCTGAATTCTTTTTTTTTTTTGTATTGAAAGTGGCACAGTTTTAAATTTAAGCCTGTTTCTGATCCTCTCTAGGACTTAGCATCTAGAAATTAAAGCTGTTGTTCTTGTTGGTGCTATAATACATCTAATGCACTTCAACCAAGCCTTAGGAGATCTGTGTTCTTTGTTCTTAGGACTGTATATCAAGCTGTGCTGATAGGTATTGAAGAATTTGGCCTTTGCTTTGATTACTTGTTGCCATAACAATCAACAGCAACATAATTCAGAATATTTTTTTTTTTTTAGGAAAAATATGTAATTAAATTATTTTAGAATACAATCTAATTTGAACTCACTGGAAGCAGCTCTGTTGTATAGCAATGTCCATTTATTTTCTTGTTTCTTTCTAGGGAATCTGATTTGACATGATAGCTTTTTTAATTTTGGTTTTGTGTTGATATAGTGATACATTGTTGAAGGTAATTAACAATTTCCTTTTCCTTTTCTTTTTTTTCCTTTTCCTTTCCTATCCTGGAATTTCCTTTCCTTTCCTGGAATTTCCTTTCCTTTCCTTTTTCAGAATTATTAGGTTACTGACTTCTTGAAGAGCTGCAGTTAGTCGTAACTTTTGTTTTATTTTACTTACAGGATTTTTTTTGTTGTTTTAAACAACAGTTCTGGCAATTAGCTAGCAGGGATGAAAAGCATAGTTCTTGATTCCAGCTGGCTTGTCTTGCTCTGTTTGAAGGAATAGAGTTGCAAACAAGCTCTGAAAACTTCAAGAAAGTGATGTGTGAGATACATTATTTGGAAAAGATAATGAGTTAACTACAAAATTAGTAGTGGTTAGTACTGAGTAGAACAGTTGCATGTCATTAGCCTTGATCTAGTGACACTCCACAGCTACATTTCAAGGACTTCTTCTCAGGGGTGGTTCAGGAAATGATACTTTTTTGTTTCTTTTTCTTACAGTACCATTTCTTAAACATCTGAAAAATGCAAAAAAAAAACCCAACCAAATTTAAAAACATATTTTTTCAAACTATTAAAGTGCAGTCATATTTTATTTCACCTGCCATCAAGAGAATATTTCATTCTGTTCTACACCTCCCATTCTTTTTATAAAGCTCCAATTTACACCCGTCTGTTTGTGACTCCTTGGGGAAAAGAATATATACTGTTTTCTTAAACTGCTACAAATCATGCAATAAAGTAGGGCCTCTCTTTTTTTTTAGTTAATTCACTATAAATTGTACAGCCATTCAGTTTGCTTACGTTGTGTGTGGTACTTGGGTTTATTTGTCCCTGTATAGTCTTGAAGTTTATTGATATTTTGATGCAAAATTGATGGTACATTGACCTTCCCAGGTTATGAAAAATGATGATTTATTGTAGTCATATAATACAAGTTAATTAAGCCAGAGCTGCTATTTGATTAAAGTTTTGATAAGCTATCAGAGTCTACTAATCCTAAAGCAGAGAGCGCTCATTTAAAAGGACAGGAAATAATACTGGGAGAAGATATTAATGAGGTCTTGTTCTTGCTTAATTAACTTGTTTAATAGATTTTAGAACTGAGACATTTATAGATGATAACTAACAAGCTGTCAACATTTTTAATGAGTGTAATGGACTACTTCAAGTTGATGTAGAAATATATTTTTAGAGGATCTTTATAGAGCTTGAGTTAATGGCCCACTGAAAGTTTCTCATTAATGATGTCCAGCTGATAACACACATTGAAAATTACATTTCATGTTGTACTTGTTGGGAGATGTGGTATGCTGCTGTCAGTTCATAGGCCAGAAAACAGAGTCTTGGGGAGATTTGTTTGATGACTGGAGGTACTATAGCTTGTAAACAGAAATGTCCTTATCATAAGCATGACAGTGAGAAGGTCATTTGAGGTTCTCAGCTTTCATTTTTGGAAAGTATCTTAATAGAGCTTGTAGCACTTAAATTTATGCTCTGTGTTCAGAATATTCATTTGAACAGAAAGCTAAACAAGATTTGACCTTTCTATAATTGGTGATTGAGACATTGTTAAAACCAGTGTTAGCTGTGTATTAATTGTGTTAATTTTTGATTCACAGCAAATGTATGTTTCAGAAGCGATGGGTTAAATTTGATGGAGACAGCATTTCTTATTACAACAATGAAAAGGTAAGGGTTTTCGTCATGTTTGGAACAATATGCATCTGTGTAATACACAAGGGTACTATAAAGAAATTATTGAATGATTACAAATGAATATTCATCTTAAGTTAATTTTCACTTCTAAAATACTAGGGTGAGATGTAACTAAATATTTTAAGATGTCCTTGTCTTCATGTATTATTCATCCTTTTGTTTCCTAGCAGGGCTTGTGTTGCTCACATTTCCAGGTAGATATCATCAGATTTTTTTTTTACTGTAGTAAGAGACTGACACTGCTGTTGTCTTCAGAACAGGATCATTCTAAACACTTTTGAGAGAGGGTAATTTGATGAGTTGGCAAAATGTCTTGTCATGGGAACCTAGCATGCCGGAGATTGTGAGAGAAATTAAAAGTAGCATGGAAAACTACAGTAATTTCATGATTCTAAGCTGCACCTTTTTCATTGAAGAATCCAGCCTACCCCAGTAGTGCGGCTAATCATCAGGTGCGGCTTATCTATGGACAAATCCCAGGGAACTGCCAACCTGGAAGTGAGAGCCCGCTGGGGAGGGCGCCTGGGGCTGTGTTTAAAGGCTTTGCTGGTCTATGAAAACT
>VRYO01002355.1:19599912-19644581 GCA_009812075.1 Sialia sialis
TGGTCTACCTGGCTACCCGGATGTGCAGCTTATAATTGTGAAATTACTGTATTTAACAAAAACCACCAACCCAAACCTATATGCTTGTTGACTGATTAAAAATGTCTTTTTCCTGTTTGTCTTGTATAAATAATTGCATGTCATGGAACAAGGTTAGGTTTGAATGGGAGCATTCAAAACCAGCAGAGTACTACAATGTATATGTTTTTGTTTCTACCTGAGGATTGAATCTTGCTGAAGCATTTGCAGACTCATGAGTGGCTTTGATTAAAGTAGTTTACTTCATATACGTGATACAAAAATGCATTTTTAAATCGTGGTTTTCAACAAAGAGTACATTAATTGTAATTCTTTTGTAATTCCATGTAATTACCCCTCAGAGCATTGCAAAATCCTTTTTCTATTGCTCTGTGGTTTACTAATTAATTTTTCCTCTTGGACTTTTCCTCTGCATAGACTTAAAAGTGATAAATGATGATACAGTATGCCTGTTAAGGGAAGTTGAAGTTCCCTTCCGCATGCATATGTGTTATTTTAAATGCTAGAAACCATTTCCTATTGAAGATGCATATTAGATTAGGAAGAAAATACAGTTTCAGGTAAAAGTTCTGAAACCGTATTCTGACTGGTGGTGAGACCTATAGCTGCCTTATGATGAGGTGGAGTGTAAGAACTGAAATAGGATGAGACTGTTTTCTGAGGGGCTGGGAGCTAAGAACATACTTAAAAATTATTTACATTTATATTTGTGCCTACTGATTGCAAACTTGAAATAATCTGTTATTACTTGCTTACTTTTTAATCACTTACAGTAGAAGACATGATATTTTAGGTGAAGGGAACAGCAGAATAAGTAATGTTTGGACTGCAGTGACAAAAAATGGTACCCCTTTGCGCTCTTGATCCCATGACTTCAGAGGAGCAGAAAAGCAGGGTTAATCATTAAAAAGACTTGAAAAAGTGCTGCAATGGGATTTGCTTAACACTTTCTGTAGCATAATTAGGGAAAGAATTTAAAGTCTTGTATCTGTGCTGGGAATCTTTTTTTCCCCTCTTTTTGAAAGTCACTGAAACTGTTACTTGAAGGTCAGTTGTGCTAGAATAGCACTTGCTATGTGTCTGTCATAAGAAAATCCAGAAGTCTTCCCTTCTGCTGAAATGAACATTTAGTGTGTCACATGATGTGTAGGAAGCTACCAATTCTGCATCCTCTATTTAAAAGGTCTGTGTGGTAGGTTAAGCTATCAGCAGCTTGGCAAACACTTGTGTTGAAGCCTCTTTGTCTCACTTTTCCTGGAATCTGAGTCCAAGCCTCTCTGGTATTGAAGGAAATGCTGCTTGTACAGTTCAACCAAATCTAGGCATCTGACTTGTTAACTTGGTGAGTGAGTCAAGTACATGAAGAAATGTTATATCTGAGAACTGCTTGAAGCAAATTCTGGGGACTGAGGATTTGAAATTCAAATTAGCTTGCAGATAGGCAGAAAACAGTATTTCTTAGTCCAATGGGACTGTTGAATGAGGAAAATGAGTTTATCTCCACACCTGTGGTGTTTGGGTGTCCATATTTCATGTGAGATGGATATCAGCATTTTCCTGCTGTTGCTTGTAAGCTGTTACCATGACTTTATAAATAACTATTTGCAGACCCATCAAGACCTGCGTACAACTTGAGCCTCTTGCAAGGCCTTGCATGTTCCCCTTCCTACCTACACAGCTCGCCATTTGTATATTTAAGTGGGGAAGTTGTTTTAATTTTCGAACTTAATGGCAAATTCTGTCTATTCTAATCTGTGTTTGTCTTAGGATGTTCCTACACAGACAAGTGTGTTATAAAGAAATTACACTTTTGGTTTCATGTATCAATTAAAATAAGTTCTCTGGAGGAAACCAACGCATACTTGATATTTTTTTTCTTCTTAGAAGAGAAGGTTAGACTCAGTGGGATGGAACTGTTTATTTTACCCAGAAATGCTACCAATATTAAATTGCTCTATTTGTCATTCAAATTAGGAACTAGAGAGAATGGGGTTCTCAAGAAGGGGAAGTGTACTACATGGCTAATGAAGAGTGAAATAACCAGAGACTATAGAGGAAAGACACAGAGAATATTATTCCTGAAAATGCTTCTTTGAATGATTTGAACACCAATTTTATAGCTATTGTTCTAACCTTGTTTTAGTTGTGTCTCAACTTCTACTTGATGGAGATCTCTTTTTTACTTTGTATCTGCATGAAAAAAGATTCAGCTTTTAACAAAGTGTCTGACCTAGGGATGGTTTTGTGTTGAATCTGTGTTGCTCTCATTTCTTCTGTGTACCTGGCCTTGAGAAAGTTGCTGTAATCAGAGCAGCATCCCATGTGGCTTTGTCTCAACAGAGAGGAACGTTAACTGAAGAGAGGAAGGTAGAATTGGAGAATTTTTTTTCAGCTACCCTGTATGCACAAGTGTTTTTTCAAATTTCATTCTACTTTTGGCAGAACTCTGTTTTACCGTGCACTTTATAGCAAGGCAAAAACTGCTGGTTGTGTTGGAAGTTTTTATCTAAAACAGTGTAGCATGCCTGACAAATATATTAGTGATTTAGGAAAAATATTTCACAATTCAAGTGGCAAACTTCAATATTTTGTTGTCACAGCACAAGTGAACATTACAAAGAGCAAAATTCACTCCAAAACAGATGAATCACTGTCATTCTTTAAATAGGTCATACTTAATCTGTTGTGGAAGTAAAACCAAAGTAGTTAAAAATGGTATATTCCAGGATCCTTTAGCTCATCTCTGAATCACACCTGTCAAGAAGTGATGCTCTATTTGAAAATAAAAGTTTATGTCAAACCAGATGATATAAAAACCCACTCAAATGTTTTGCTTTCCCTGCTAGAAATTTTTTTGTCAGAGAATTCTTAGCAGCTCTCAAACTAGTTTACACCACTCAATAACAGAATAAATAGCTGCAAAGTTGTTGGCTGGGTTTGTTTGGGTTTGTTTTCTATGTTCTTAAATAATTCATGTAATTTCTAATCTGGAGTATTTCAAAGAGAGATATTGTACCTTGATCCACAAGAGCTTTTTAACAGGCCTTATTTTTGTACATAAAAGAAAAGCTGCTGCACAAGAAAGATAGATTGATAAATTATTATGTTTTAAACTGTATTTGAAAATATGTATGCCTTGGAGAACAAAGCTTTGCAAAGGATGATGGATGATTGTTTGAATAGCAAAGCAAAACTATGCTCAGCTGAAAAGGAAACTGACTTTTTTTTTTTTTTTAGCAAATCAAAGTTGTAACTTCCAGCAGTCTGCTATTCTCTTGCAGCAGTACCAAATACAGCCAGTAGATGCCTGCAAACACCGTAACATATTTATAACTGAGCACCTACAGACATAGTATATGTAAAAATTTTGTTTTACCATGGAAGGATCAATAGTTAATATGCAACTTCATTAAAAATGTTAAAATCACTCTTTTAACAAATACAGCCATAATGAAAATAGCTCTGGAATTCTATCTATGGTCATTCTGACTATTCCTTGTGTGTAACTATAGTAACATGCTTGCATCTGTTGCATTTCAATATTTTTATTTATTTACCCACTAAACTACCTTCATGGACATATATTAGTACCTCAAAGTGAAACAACATTAGTATATTAAACTCAGTAAACAAAAAAGTGATCCAGTGTATCCTTCCTGCTTCACATTCGCAATATTCCTTGCGTGCTTGTATGAAGTCTGTTATTATAATTTGTACTTTGGGAGGGAAGTTATTCCAGCACAATTTCTTTATGCGGAGTTGACTCTTGGACTATTACTACATCTGAATCGCAAATTTTATCAGTATATCTGAGTTGTCTTGGTCAGAAGATGAATTGATGAAAGCATAGTGGAGACAAGAGCAGCGTTTACTCTGGAATCCAGAAATAATGCAGATATATTTCTGAAGTGCATGTCTGCTTCAGCTTTTCTTCCTGCCAACCCCCACCCCAAACCCTTTGCTTAATTGGATTAAAATCTTGCATTTGTGTTCCTTTCATTTGTCCTAATACCTAGTTGGAAATATAAAAATATTGGGAAAATTTTTGCTGAACCCAGCAGCACAATTATCATGGTTTGATCTCAGCCAGCAACTACTCCACACACCCACTCACTCTTTCCCCAGTCAGGATGGAGAGAGAATCAGAAGAATAAACATGAGAACTTGTTGAGAGATGGAGACTCTTTAGGAGGTAAAGCACAAGCTGTGCACAAGCAAACCAAGGAATTCATCTGCTACTTCTCATGGGCAGGCAGATGTTTAGCCATCCCCAGGCCAGCAGGACTCTATTCTGCTTAATGGTTACTTGAGAAGACAAACCCCATCTCTGAGAACATTCCCTAGCTTTATATGCTGAGCATGATGCCATGTGGTATGGATATCCCTCAGGTCTCCTGGGGTCAGCTGTCCAGGCTGTGTCACCTCCCATCTTCTTGTGCACTCTTAGCCTCCTTGGGGATGGCGTGGGGTTGAGGAGCAGAAAAGGCTTTAACTCTGTGTCAGCTCTGCTCAGCAATGGCTGAAGCATCCTTGTATTGTGAGCCCTATTTCTATGACCAAACATAGCCCCATACTATCTACTAGGAAAGGAGTTAACTGTATCCCAGCCAAGAAGAGCACACACATATAACAGAAAAGCACATACCAGATCTGAGCTACAGCATTCTTGTTAGCACTGACAGGACAGTATATTTTTCCAGTGTGATGCCCTTCTTTTGTTCAAACTTATTGATAAAATCAGTGAATTTACTTTTCTTATTAGGTACCTACTGAAGTGGCAATATGGAGGGGGAACAACAAAACTATTTGGAATTCTCTGCCTGGAGAAAGTATATTTTCCCCATGTCTGATTCTATCATACAAGTATAATAATTATATATTTTTAAATTATTTTTTCTGTGAGATAGTAAATGGAATTTACTTTGCCATAAAATTGTAAATTAAAGTGTGATTTTTGCAATATTAATGCCATGAGATAATTTATGAAGTTACATCTCAAATATGCAAAATCTATCTCATCATGGGATTTTATTGTATTTTATTCTATTTTAGAAGGGATTTTATTATATTTTATTGTATTTTAGATACAGGACAGTGAAGTTGGTGATAGGTAAGTAGTGAACAGGTTTGCTTTTTCAGTTATATTAAGTGTAGTGAACTTCCTGAACATCATGACAAGTAGTATTACACCAGAAGAATTTAAATTCTATAACAATTAAATATTTTGACTGCCTTTTTATTAACAGGAAGTGTTCTCAAAAGGAATAATACTGCTCTCTGCAATAGCAACAGTAAGAGTTCATGGGGAGAATAAGTTTGAAGTTGTCACATCCCATAGGACTTTTGTTTTCCGTGCGGATAAAGAAGGTAAGTAGAAGATGTGTGTTTCTGAAAATTGTCAAAAAGCTGTGTAATCACTGTTGATAAATTCTGTTTGTGTTGTGTTATGAGAAATATTTTTGGAATCCAGTTGGTTTAAGCTCCTACAGTGAAACTGGAGATAACTCAAAACTTTGTAAGAACAATGGAAATTGTTGGGCAGTGGATTTTTGAAATACCAAAATGAGAAGACTATTTTCCCAACTCTTCTGCCTCCTCCCCATCCTTCCCAAAGATTAATTTGTCTGAACATTTCTCAAATCTCACTAGCAACTCTTACAGCCTGTGTGCTCTCAGACATCTCTAAGTCACCACTTGATAAAAAATTGACAAAGATACAAAGAATGATGCCTGGGATGTGATTCTGTGATCAAAGGAAATCCAAGGTTTTCTGTCCTATATAGTATTTTCACCCAGGTGTTGGTAGAGATTCCAAATGAAAATTGTAGCAAGGAAGCTAGTATGCCTTCTAATTGAATGTTTTATCAACCTGTAATATGTGGAATCAATATCAGTGCATGTATGATTTATTTATGGAAACAATCAAATAAAAAAGAACGCCTAGAAAAAAAGAGTTGTGCAATATGTATTTACAGCAGTACATGCCAGAGCCATTATAACTAAGGGTCTCTCAGCATTTCCATTATCAAATCCCATTTTTATGGGTTATAGTTGGTTGTAAACATTTGCTGGAGGCTGTAACAGGAGTGCAGCATCAGTGAACAAATCCTTCTTATCAGGTTTGGCTCAGATAATTTCAGTCATTTTTATGCTCATAGCTGAGTTTAAAAATATGTATTTCTTTATTGTTTTTTGAATTTTTCTTCAAAATGTATTACTTTTTTTTTCAAATATTGGATTATGACCGTCTTGGTGCAATACGTTTTGGAAGGCTGCAATTTGTTTTGTGGACCTTTGCCTTGGATACTATAAAAATGTTAAAAACTTATACTAACTTGTAAAATATATTCAGAGCAACCACTTGTTATACATGGAATTCCATTTTCATATATTATATAACCCTCTTTGGACATAGTAGCCTGTCTTTAAAGCTGTTCACTTAAGGTTAGAAATACTTATTGTATAAGGAATTTGGCCATTACTTGATAGAACATATCCAGAAGTGGATGATGTATTCCTAGTAAAGTCTGTAAATAACCTTGCTTCATTTATGTTATGTGCAAAAACCAAAACTCTTACTTGATATTATTACTTCTGTGGATTTGTGGTTGAGAATTGTTCTGGGACTGTTCAAAGGGTGCTTAACTTCTTTCAAGGATTTTCAAATTGAGACTTTTATATGTATTTTGAGATATCAGAAACACATTACTTTTGGATGGATTTAAATACCTAGAGGGAAAAGCACTATATATAATGGTTTGGAAAGTTTAAGGCTTTTGGGGACAAAATAAATAACCAAACAAGGGATAGCAGTGAATTAGAGCATAACTTGCTCAGATGCAGTGAGATTTTGTTTCACCAGAGTGAAATACCATTGAAAAAAAACCACTTCTAGAGTAATTTGATGCCCTCAGCTATACTAAAGTACTTTAAAAAGATTACTGGGGTATTTCAAGACAGCATAGATGTATTTTAAAGCAAAAATTTTTACAGGAACACTTGGATCACATTCCCTGTGCTAATCTGTCAGGCTGCTATCTTCCTTTTCTGCAAAATATTTTATGATACCTAAATTTGTGTATTTGTTCCTTCATGTTGTACACATGCTATTTATGAAATAAGCAGGTTATTATTTCAGTGGTGCTCCCTTCAGTCTTCCATGCTAATTTTACCAGCTTTATACATTCTGTGTATAGAACTTCCTCCCCCACTCCTACCTCCTCCCCCCAATATATTTTGGAATCTGGGTCTTTCAGAGCAAACAGGTGAAATATTCATGATATTCCAATCGTATAAGGGAAACCTAATTAATTCGGACTACTCAGCATTAAAGTATATTGATCTTAGTCCAGTGAAATGTCTGAACATAGTGAATGAGACTGAGCAAAACCTTATTACTTCACCTCCTTGTGTTCATGTATTTGTAAGATGTTACATTAATAATGCATGCAAAGATGCTCAAACATGCATTTTCTTAATTACTCAGTACCCTTGACAATATCAAGCTTAACCAGCACACCTTAATGGAATAGATTGTAAATTACCGAGTTTTTTTTCTTAAAAGCATGGCAAAGCATGGAATAGCACTGGTGATGGTTTGCCTCTTCAGTGACACATGATATTTAGGCTCCCTGGTTTCTGCTTACATAAGTGCTGTAATTCTTTCCCATTGATCTGGCCTTCAGAAGGTGAACATGCCACCTCAGTCTTGTTTGGGAGCTGTTTGGAATAAAGTATCTCAGAACTAGTAGTCATGATTTTAAGAACATTAATCATCAATTTGCTTGGATTGGTGTGTTGATTGTTGGGACTTAATTGGATGGCTGTCCTGCCAAAACCTCCACTGATATAGATTCTCATTATTTTTATTTACACCTCCTCCTTAACGTGGATGTTCTCTTTTATTTAGCATAGCTATACCATGAACCAATGTAGCAACAATATTGGGAAAACCAATGTGTAGAGAAGAATGAAGCTGCTGCTTAACTAACTGTCTTTGAACCATTTTATTTTCTTGTTTAGAAGAAAGAAATGACTGGGTTAATACAATGCTCAATGCCTTGAAATTGCAGTCTGATAATAACTCTCAGTCTCGAACTTCTGCCACCCCTGAGAAAAGCGGATATCTTGAGCTGAAAGGATACAAAACCAAAATCTTTATTCTACTTCAGGGGAGTACTGTATGGATCTGCAAAAATGAGCAGGTAAAATTTTCATGTGCTTTTTTGTGAATGAAAGCTTATAAAAATAGTTTAACTAGTGAGTTGGAAATTGATGGCTCTGTGAATAGGTGCATTTCAATATAAATGCATATCTCTTTATATGTAGTACTTTATTGCTGCAATTCTCAGAAGGCTTCACAAAGCAGGCGAAGAATCATTATGTCTGTTGTACAATAGAAAAAAGTGAATATATAGTAAGGTGAAGTGAAAAGCTCTGAGTGTCAAAACATGTTAGTGTCAGGGCTGGGATTAATTCACTCTTAAAATGTGGGCCATAAGCACTCAACTTAATCAGAAGGCTTATTTTTTGCACTGGTTTCAGTGTTTTATAATGCAGTGCCCTGGAAAGTGTGCTATACAGAAACACACTGTGGTGTTTAACTGATACTTCAGGGAAATGTTCAGAGACTGGCCAAATTCTATTGTGCACTGTAATATTTTAAACAAATCCAGCATTAAAAAAATCTGAAATAGGCCTATATTTTCAACTTCCAAAATCTAGGGCATTTAGTTTTGTTTTGGGCATGACTATATGATAATATAAAGTGGAACTCTCTAGGGTGCTATAGGCAAGGAATAAATGGGGATAGTGGGTTTAGTGAATAATTGTGTGAACTAATGGAAGAAAAATCTAGTGCAGGACAATAAATGGCAGGTCCTATTTCTTTGTGAGGCCACTGATTATTTACAAGTAGCTGGAACCTGGGATGGCGTTGGGAAGGGTGTTTTTACATGCTTGCCTTGTTCTGTTTCTTTCAAAGTTGTGTACAAGCAAATCCCAGTGTCAAATATGAATGGTCTCTCTTGGAGTTGATCTCACTTCCTCTCCTATTATCCTCTGTGTGAAATTATTTTGGTGTGCTTGAGGGTCCACGTAATGTTTGATATTAAATCTTACCATTCTTTCCCAGGGTGTGGCAGGAAATTAGAGACTGAGAAAGATGTGCTTTTCTTTCTATTTACTGTACTTCAAGGAAGTTTTACTCATTAGGTAATTTTTTTTTATTTTTTTGAAGTCAGTCAACAGCCAACCAACCAAGAATGTTGTAATTGGGTTTGCATGGCAAACCTGAGGAGGGACGACCAGCAGAGGCAAAGTGAGAGCTGACTACAATCCCCCCTTCCCCATCCCCCTAAGGTGCTGAGTGGGGAGGAGGTAGAAAAAATCAGGAGCAAAGTTAAGACCAGGAGGAAGGGAGAGACGGAGAAAGGGTATTTTAAGATTTCAGTTTATTTCTCATTATCCTAGTTTGGTTGGATTGGTAATATAAAATAAAGATGAAACAGATTTGCCAAATTAAGTCTGCTTTGCCTGTGACAGTAATTGGTGAGTGATCTCACCCTGTCCTTACCTAATCCCTCAATACTTCTGTTATATTTTCTCTCCCCTGTCCAGTTGAGGGAGGGGGGCAAGTGATAGAGCAGCTTTGGTGGGCATCTAACATCCATCCAGGATTAACCCACCAGAAACATGATACAGTTTATGGATTTATGATGTTCTGTAACTATAACAAAACTCCATAAATTATTTAGGTATGTAACATGGTACCAAAAGTGTCATTTGAATTGAAGCCCTCAGCATATGTTTTGCTGGAGGAACATCAAGGAGAGAAATTGATCTTCATAGCTGAGCACAGTACTCTTTATATATGCTGAAATCTTCAGGCCTGGTTATTGTAATCAATAGGTGACCTGTCAGTTAGCATGTTTATTTAAGTTCACAGCTCATCTTAAAGGAAGAACAAAACCAAGATGCAAACACTATCTCTCCTTTCTGAGACCCTTTATTTCACTGAGGTGCTCTTGCATTCAGAAAGAATGAAGTTGACCGATTTTATAGTTGCTGCTTGTGAGACTCACACTATGAGTGTGCTCAGTGTTACTCTTCCACCATGGCATTTCCAGGCATTTTATCAGTGAGGCTCAATGGAAAGCATTCTCATCCATGAAAATCTTCTTTTTGTGGATGTTCATTGTTAACAAGCCTCTTTTCCTTTCAGAATTTATGCTTTTTAAATCTTCTGTCCCTGAATATTTTTTGAATGGTACTTGTGGATGTTCTGAGCTTTTTGATTGAGGAGCAAAGATATCCAGACTTGTGGGGGAATTTCTCCTCCAGAGTGATAGGTCATTTGAAATTAGTTATGTGCCTCTTGAGAGTTGCAGTGCCAGGCATCAAATTTTTGTTTTTTTCTTTAGTTCTTGCTCTATTTGAATATAACTTTGGGAGCATCTTTCTTGCCTCAAGTTTGAACTTCCTCTGTTGGTATGGGGTGCTCCCAACTCTGCCCACTGTCAGCTGAGTCAGTTTTTCTGACTGTATGTTGTTACAAAACAGAGCCATTTACTTTTGAAGGGTTCTTGATTGCTCTTTTCTGTGTTTTCAGAGTGCAGATTATGATTCAGATATTCTAAGACTGCTCCCCTCCCCCATCACTTTCTGTTTTTACAGATTTTTTTTAAATAATTTTTTGTATTGACACATGTGCGTTGGTTCTATTGCTTGTGCTGTTGTGTGGCAAGTTGTGTCTGCTCTGCCCTTCATCATGCATTTCAGAATTGCTTTAGCTGATCATGAAAGCATATCCTTGTACAGCCCTTTTACTAGGTATTTATTCCCTTCCCTTTTCAAAGCCAAATTCTAGCACAAACACTATGACACCTAGGCCCCCCCTGATGTTAGATACCAGTAAATCTTAAATATATTCTCATAAAGGATCCCCTTTCACATCTCATGGATGCTCTGCAAAGATAACTGACTGCAGTGCAGCAGAAGGCAAATCAAAATCAAGCCCTGAAACAGAATGTTTAGATGTGCTGTCAGCCTGTTAACTTCTCTTGTGTGTATGAATATTGCAAATAGTGATGCGAAACAATCTTATTCCCAAAGCTTACTTTTCTAAGCCCCAGAAAATTCAAATGCTTCTAAGACATTTCTTTTCAGATTCTGCATTTGAACAACATCCTTTCTTCACGCAATTTCTGGATGTTTGTGAATCAGAAGAAATAGCTTCTCTCTTTAGGCTTTTGAAGTCTGTAATTCTTTGGCTACCTCTTGTATTTTAATTTCTAGTGGAAAACAGAATGATTTTTTACTGCAGTACTGAAGAAAACCATCACAATACAGCACTAATCCATTAGAAGGTGCTGTTGATCTAAAAATCTTTCCCTATCTCAAGTTTGCAGTTGAGCCAGTAATTATCAGGCAAATCTGTCCAGGGATGTCCTCAAATCCTGTTCATATTGGAATTCACATCCATACTAGGCTCCCGGAGAGCCTTAGAGGGGTTTATTATAACTGCAGTGCTAAAAGACACCTATTTAGACTTCTTACAATGTTGAAATGAGATTGGATCGAGCTTATTCATTGATTTCTAATAAACTTGATAGAAGAGAGTCTGCTGTTGCTTTAAAAAAATTTTCTTCAGTGTTAAAAGTAGAGAAGATCCTAAGCCAAATGCCAAATCATAACATAACCATCATGAACTTCGTGAAGTTCAGATTGAGATCAGAACATCATGTCTCAGGCCTCTTTCTAGTTAAAAAGTGATTGGTTTAGCTTGAACTTGTGGCAGTGATATAGTGCTAGTACGAAACCATCAATTTCTTTGACTCATGCAGTGTAAATTTCTTAAACTTCCTCTCTTGAGCAAAAGTGAAAAGTAAGTCATATGGAATCAATTTTTTCAACCTGCAGCTTGCTGAAATTCCCATTTCTGTTTCAAAGTCATTCATGCTTAAATAAAAACATGTAATGTGGTCATTCATGGCAGTTCAAACATTGGCTTGAAATGTCAGTTTGAAGAGGCAGTGCCAGTGACAGTCTTTCCTTGATTACCATCAGAAGGGCTCTAACAAATGCTTGTCTTGTCTGCCTGCATATAAAGGGGATCCTTTGTTAGGATATATTAAAGATTTACTGGTGTCTAACGTCAGGGAGTGCCTCAGTGTCAGAGTGTTTGTTCTAGAATTTGGCTTTGAGAAGAGAAATCAGGATCTTCTTGTTACTTCTTTGGGTGGCTAGATGTATTTACCTGGGATATTTGAGAGATCTGCCAAATATAAAGACAGGGGACTGGTATGACTTTGTGCCTTAATAATTGGTGGCGTTTTCTCAGTGCCTGACTCCAAGTTAAAGCTAGAATGGTGGTGAGTATTCTATCTGTTATGCATGAGCAACAATATACATTACTTATTGAAAACCTCTTGTTTCATTTTGGCTCAATGTTCCTATTGGTTTCACAGGGTGTTTTGTTTTGTCAAAGATAGAAATTATTTGCTCTGTGGCAGATGGAAATGTTTATTCATGTTGAATGGACCAGTAAGGGTGCCTAGTAATTTTCATTTCCTCTGTAATGCTAATGGTGCATTTAAAGCAAAACTGGACAACGCCGAAGGATGTATTACAAGAAAGGATATTAAATAGGCAGAAAATGGCAAAGGCTGGGATAGGGTAGAGAACTGATACAAGGGTGGCTGAAAGGACAAGCCAAAGCTGATGCTTGAAAGAGAGGAAGTGGTGTGAATGTCAGTGGAAAGAAGCAGAAGGGGTGTGTGCATGAGTCTCTGCATCAGAGCAGAGATATGTCCTTCTCTCTGTTAAGAAACACAGGCTTAAATGGGAGCATTTTTGAGCAACCTGACTAGTGAAAGATGCCCCTGTTGGATATGTGTTTCGGAGGGTTTGGGTTGGATGATCTTCAAAGGTCCCTTCTAACCCAAACCATTCTATGATACTATGAAATACAGTACCACAGACAGTGTGGTTGGGGTTCAGGAGCAGACTTGGAAATCTTTTGGTATACAGTAATGGGAATTTATGATGCTCTCAAAGGGAATTGTTCATTAGGAAATGTTCTGGTTTTACCTGGAGAAAATGGAATCCTGATTAATAATCAAGAACATGATGAATGAGAAAGAAATCCTTTTAAAAAAAGTGTCTATTCAGAAAAGTCAAAAGTGTTTAAAAATTGAAGGTCAGCAAAGAGAAACAGTTAAATGAAGTTCTGAAGATGAGTAGTAATGATTGATTGTCATGCTAAAGCATCATGAGAAATTCTTTTTAATGTATGTAGATTCTTTGATGTAGCATCCTGATTATATTTATGAATATAATGAGTGCAAGGTGATAAAAACAGCAATACAAAAGAAAATTGGGGAGGAGTTGAATGCAAGTTGAGCAGAAAGGAAAATACAAGTTTTGAGATCTGATGAGGAACCCTGAGAAAAGCAGCTGTGTTCTGAAAAGAAAGCTAGGAAAAGGGATAGGGTAGTAAAGGCAAGAAAAGGAAGCAGGAGGAGGACCAAGAAGACGATTCAAATGACTGATAGAGGAGGAGAGAGAAGTGCCTGGTATGTACAGGGTGTGGCAGTGGAAGGAGCAATTTTTGAGAATGAGAAAACAAGAAGAAGCACAGTCCTTGTAATTGTGTTTCTCCTGTTACCCATTTTCATCCCACATCCTCATCTCCCTTACCCAAGAATATGTGCTTTTAGAGATTTTATGATGAAAAACTCTTGTTTGTAATAGCTGGGAAACTAAAGAAACTGTGCTCTACTTGATTGCTAGTGCAGACTGTGATCAAACATGGTTACAAATGTACAACTGAGCTTGTCCTGGAATACCTAAAATAGATGGAGGTAACAGAGAAACAAAATAACATTTGCTCTTTGTTGTTAGGTTCATTCTGGCTTTGCTTTTCCTTCGTAACAATCCAAATCTGTAGCAAATGTTAAATGTTAAAAATCAAAAAACAAAATAGCCCAAAAATATACCAAATACATTGGAGGGAGAAAGACTAATATGAAGTGTTTTAAGGCAAAATATACCGATACATTGGTGACTTGTTGTGGAATTGAATGATCCAGCTTCTTTTAAATATAGTTGTTTGTATCAACCAGTAGTTGGGATGATAGATAGCAGTTCCTTTCAAGAAATTCATTCCAATATTCCACACTCAAAAGCATAGCAACAATCAGTTGCTGTGCATAACACAAGAAACAGCTGAACAGGAAATAACTTGAATTGCATAATAAAGTTTTGAATACTTTGTTTTTGCTTGTTATAATGCAAAATTAATGATTGCAAGAGATCATGTTGAGTGGGGAAAAGGTTTGTTGTTTTTATGGCAATTACTTCTTCAGTTTTAAACTAATTGCACCCCTACTTCAAAAAAGATTAAAAAATAGGTTTAAAATAATATGCTGGTAAGGTGACTCAATCAGAAAAGAAAAATTTCTCAATGACCACCTTTACAGGTGTGCATTTTATATTCAGAAATAATTTTGTGTGATATTGTTCTAGTTTGTGGAAAATATTAAAGAGCACAGAGAAGGGCATAAACAGAACTTCTATCAAAAAACCCAAAACAGATGTAAGAGTTAGTGTTAAGTTCTTCTATGTGCAGCTAAACTTTGAGGATTTTTCCCTGTTCATTTGTTTTTATGCTAAGATCTTGTTGAAATGTAAGTACACCTAAAGCAGTCATGAAACATGGTAAAAAGCCTAATGTTTCCACAATGACAAAAATCTTCCTGATAAATTTGATTTGGAGTAAAGTTGTCAGTTTTTCTGTAATGCTCTGTCAAGCTTTATGGATGACTTATACATATATAGCCAGCTACCTTAATCACTTAAAAATTAACACTGTAGAGAAGTGGGATTTGTTTGAATATCATGAAGATTTTGCATAGTGGCAGAGCACACACATAAGCAGTTGAAGATTTCAGATCTACTTGCCATATGGCTTTAACACTATTAATGCAATGTTGGGGAAATCTGTTTACTTCTAGGAGTACTGGAATTTCCCAACACCATTGTCCATCACTATGTACATTGCTCATTTTTAAGAACTACTAGCTTGGCTTCAAATCCCATGGTAAAATAATGTATTGCATCAAAAGCCCTAACTATAGGAACCAGAGCATTGTTATGGGAACTTCCTTTTATAATTGTAGACTGGGTATGCATTTATCTTTTTATTTTAAATCACATGAAAAAGTTATTTCTGCATTCAATTAATCCGAAAGGTTGTATAATCAGCATGTATGTGTATGTACACACACGTAAATAAAAAAGTCTTCTTTTTTTATATATATGTACAAAAAGAAGGTTTGAGGCGACAATGAAACTGAAAAAGAAAGTATTTTTCAAGAACACTTGAATCTCTTGGCTTTCCATAGCTCAATATATTGTAGAGCAGCTAGAACACGATTTCTGTTTAATTGTAAACATATTAGTCAGCTCTCATAGGAAACATGCTGAAAAACATCAGTAGTTTTGGTTTGCTTTTTTTCTTTTAATTGTTTTAATTTTAAATTAAAAACAATGTAAAACACATTTTCTCCATTCCCCTGTTATTTCTATGCATTTGCCACATTTGGTTTCATTTACTCATTACCTTTTTTCCTCAGCCTTTTTTCCCCTGTACTTTATTTCAGCGATTAAACTAATTAGCATAGCTAAAATACTAATACTTATATAAAATACTTATGTAAAGGTAGATGGACATTACAACAGTGAAGACCAGAGCATTTCTGAGGCAGTGTAGACAACATGTCTTCATAGAAATATGAGGAAGCTTAGTTAGGTACAAACTTACGTTAGGATCATCATAGAATCATCATAGAATGGCTTGGTTGGAAGGGACCTCAAGGGTCATTGGTGGTTCTAACCTCCCTGCCATGGACGGGGAGGCCGCTCTGCAGACCAGGTTGCTCAAAGACACAACCAGCCAGCCTTAAACGCTTCCAGAGATGGGACATCCACAGCTTCTCTGGGCAACCTATTCCAGTACCTCACCACCTTCACAATGCATAATTTCTTTCCAATATCTATTGTAAACCTACTCTCTTTCAGTTTGGATCCATTCCCCCTTGTTCTATCACTACATGCTATTGTAAAAAGTCCCTCTCCATCCTTCTTATGAGCTCTGTTTAGGTCCTGAAAGGCTGCAGTCAGGGTTACCCTAGAGTCTTCTCTTCTTCAGGCTGAACAAACTCAAATTTCTCAGCTTTCCTCATAAGAGAGGTGCTCCATCCCTCTAATCTACTTATTGGCCTCCTTTGGACTCACTCCAGCAGGTCTGTGTCCTTGCTGTGCTGGGAGCCCAGAGCTGGATGCAGCCCTGCAGTGGGGTCTCACCAGAGCAGAGCAGAGGCACAGAATCCCCTCCCTGGCCGTGCTGCCCACGGTGCTCTGGATGCAGCCCAGCACACGTTTGGCTTTCTGGGCTGGGAGTGCCCATGGCTGGGTCATGTCCAGCCTTTCATCCATCAGCATCATCAAGTCATTCTTGGCAGGGCTTCTCTGGACTTGTTCATCCCCAGCCTTTCTTGATACTGGAGGTTGTTCTGACCCAGATGTAGCACCCTACACTTGGTCTCATTAAATATTATAAGATTCCCATGTGCCCCCTTCTCAAGTTTGTCCAGGTCCCTCTGGATGCCATACTGTCTCTTGGAAATTTCAACTGCCCCACTCAACTTGGTATCATCCTCAAATCTGCTGAGGGTGTATTTGATCCCTTTATCTATGTCCTTAATGAAGATGTTAAATAATACTGGTGCCAATACAGACCCCTGAGTGGCATGACTTGTCACTGATGTCCGGTCTGGGCCGTTGATTACTACCCTCTTGATGTGACTTTCCAACCAATTCCTTATCTACCGAACAGTCTATTCATCAAATCAGGGTTTCTGCAGTTTAGAGAAGCGATGTTGTGAGGGACTGTGTCAAAGGCTTTATAGGAACTCAGAAAAATAATGTATGACCTCTTCCCTTGTCCACCGATGAAGTCATTCCATCATAGAAGGTCACTAGGTTACTTATGTAAGACTTTCCCTTGATGAGGGCAAGCTGGCTGTTTCAAATCTCAGTCTTCTCCTCATTTGTTGTCACCAGCCTTCCATGATAGTGTAGGTGAATTCCATGTCCTAATTAGTTAAAAATACCATAATATACTCTGGCATTTTTTTGTTTTGTATATAAATTCTGTTATCAATTTGCCAGGTTTGAAATCCATTACAACTCCATTGTAGATGTGGCTTTGAAATTCAGTCTGTAATTCCTTTGGCAGAGCTCAGACAAGTAATGTAATGTCACAAAAGGATATTTTTCTCTTTTGGTACATTGCCTATATGATAGAGAGCTAAGTTGTATGGATATTCTTCTGTGCAAGGTAACAGGTAGGGCTATTCTTTTGTCCAGTCTGAAAAGGAAAAGCAATATTGCTGAAAACTAGGATTTGCCTAATCTATGACAAGTATCATCAGATGAGCACTGGCAGTCACTTTATGATGATTAAAATTTTCTCCTTGGTTGCAAAACTAAATAAAATGGATTAGTGTGTGCCAGCAGGAGACCAAAGAATATATCTGCAATTCATTAATGTGCCTTGTAGCAGACATTAATGTTTAGAACTCCAAGCACTTAAAAGCAAGTGATTGATCATAATGCATTTAGCTTGTAATAGCTGATCATGCAGGAAACGCACAGAGTTCATAAAGAAAACGGTTTTGTCATTCATGGATTTCTGTAGTTAGTGGTGATTTTCAAGATTGGGTGGTCTTCCTTCAGCCTCTGTTGGAGTTCATCAGAGTAAGGACCATTGCAACTTTTTGAAAACAGCCAGAATTTGTAGTACCCGCTCCCTTTTATCCTCTTAATACTTTTTCAGCTTCCACCCCTTTTTGTAAAAATGCTTTATTCAGCAATAGACACTTGCTCTAAAACTGTTCTTTCCTGCACAGCTGAAATGCAGGGCTGGAAGTGGGAGCAGTAACTTTGATGGCAGTGCAGTGGGAGCAGGTTGGAGGTGCCATTGGACTACTAAAATAATTAAGCCATTGGAGTTTTCATTAGTTATGCAAAATGAATGATTGAAATAAGAATTATAGAGATGAGCCTTGAAATATTAAGATCTTTAATATCATTGTAGCTCAAGTGGCATTTTAATATTTTATAATGATACATAATATAATTTATATAAAAGAATATATATAATAATATATAATAATTATTTTTTCTTCATTTGTGGAGGTCTTTTAATGCTGTTTGGAGAAGTAGGGTATTGTTCAGGTAATAAACATTATTTTCTCTACTCCACTATGTCAAATTTTATTCTAAATAAATTAACCATCCTTATAGCCAAAGGAAGAGAATTTATTATTTACAGTTTAATATGAATGTGAGAAATACCCCAGTGTGCTTTCCTAGCAATAATTTCTGTCCCTAGTTAATAAATTGCTAGACCAACAAATTTGACTTAATAAAATCAAACTGAATTCTTACTACATGAAACACTTCAACATCATGTTTATTAAATTAAATTCTCCCTCTTAAATTTTGCATACAAAGTAACATATTTTTAAGGATGACTTGTTTAAATGTCATTCTTTAAAAATCAAAATATTGAGGATATTTCCAGAAAACTTCACTCAAAAGTTACTTCCATCTCAGCATATGGGTCAGGACCCCTAAGAGATCCATCAGAATGATTGATTGATTGATTGATACCTCATACTTTTAAAGAAACACTTTTAAAATCTTACATACACTGTAGAACAGTGTATAAATAAATAAATAAATAAATAAATAAATAAAGTTTTGTTAACTTCACTTATGATGGAAGGTTGTCAAAACTCTTGGCTGTGAGCATCCAGAGAACCCTTTGCACAGGCTTGGAAAATGGTTGAAAGAAAAATATATTCGGGAAAATATATGGAAAGCTATGATTCAGGAGATAAATGTAGAAATAATCTTGCTTGTATTGTGAGTTATACCTGGTGATGTACATTAGCATGTTTTGAGCATTTAAAACAACTTTTATTTGGTTTGCCTTGTTTGTCTTTTTTCCTCTTGATAGACCTTTTTATTATACTTCCATGGCATTTTCAATAAAATTACTTTAAATAAAAAAGCTGAGCCAAATAATGCAATGGCTGAAGAGTGTGTTTTTCTCATGGAGATAAACAATTTCATTGTTGACTTTGCTTATCCTTTTGGCGATTCTGGTATGTAATATTTAATTATTCCATTAAATAGATTATATGTCCATTTCTTGTTTAAGATGAGTTAGGCTATTAAAAAAATAGTACAAAAAACTCCTGCTGTTTCTGCATATGACTCTGTTTCAGTTATCACAAAACAAGTTTGTCTTGTATCAGCCAATGTTTCTAAATTGTAGATGGAGGCAGGCAGAGTGGAGTCTATATCCACTGTACTGCATTTGCCCACATTTACCCTTGTCTGTGATTTAAGACCAGTATGCAGACCCATGTTAGAGATACATGAGTGAGGTTTAAAAAAGATTTGAAGCAGAGTGGCTACATTGGTATAATAAATACGGCTCTGTGTCTTGCTTCCTAGTTCACAATCAGCTTGTCTGGCATTATTTGAGAGGCTCTGCAGGATGTTGCATTGTGATGCTTTTTCCAGCCAAGGGCTGTTATTCCTTGCCATGGGGTAATAAAGAAGTTCAAAGGCAGATAAAATGACAGCAGTCAGCAACAGCAGCTCAGTTCCTGCAACACAGGAGTAATTGCAGCCCATTATTACAATTGGCTCTCGCTTCTTTCCCCTGAAGGAACTGAGCAGCTACCAGTTTACTGGGCTGAAAGAAAACTGATGAAACAGGAGATGGGGGTCATAACAAAAGTTGAGAAACTGATCAAGGCAAAAATTGCTGAGTAGCTATAAGAGAAGAGAAGGAGATAATGCTGTGACTGATGGTCACTGATGCCCATGTGGGAAATGGTTTCTGACTTGCAAGTTGGTTTGTTTCACCTTGCGCTTCCTTTTTCTTCACAAAGGGAAGGAAGGGTGGGGTTCTATGATCTTTCATCTTATTTTGTAAAAAGCCAACCACACAACAGAAGGCAGAAACCTCTTTATGGGACTTACCTAGAAAGGGTTTATTTCAGCCTGATTAAGTAAACCAGTTGGTTTTTTGTGTGTGCTGCAGCTAAAAAAGGGATGATCTACAACTTGTTTAGTTTTATTTAACAACAATGTGCAGCTGGATGATCCTTAGGTACTTTCTTATGATAAATACGTACAATTAGCAGTGTGAAACTTTGTCTTTATTGGTGTTCTCAGCAATAAATGCTAATGTAGAAATGACAGCATAAGATGTAGGAATGAAAGGGTTACATCTACACAAACTGTGTTTCAGACTGTTTCTTCATCGATCTCTCACTGATGTGGTATGGAACATCAGAAACATGTTTCTTAATATATGCAAGTGGAGACGTAGGGGGAATTTTACAGGGAGAAGAAAAAGTAAAGGTTAATAGAGTGCACTGTAGATACAAAACCAGAGGGTGTTATCACAGTTCTGTGTGATTCTGCGGTGCTGTTCAGGTCCTCTAATTGTGCTGGTCTTTTATTCTCACACCTATACTGCATGTAGATCTATTTAAAAATGAACTTGAAGAGGCATGTGTGGATTTCGTTGTAGCTGCTGTCTTTCTAAATAGAAAACTTAAAGATGCATTGCATTTTCAGTATTTATGGGGCTGTATAAGGAAAGCTGTTTCTTGTAGGATCTACTCACAGGTACCTGGGGTGAATTTCCATCTCTTTGGATGTGAGTTGGAGCTTTGCTATTCATGTCAATTGCCAGTTTTCCATTTTAGTGCAGTATTTTTGTTTCATTCCTGAATTCTTCTTCATCCTAGTTTCTTAAATGACACGTTCATGCTGAGAAAATATACCTTCTTGTAACTTCAGTGTGTTTCCAGATTGCAGCTGCCCATTTCTACTAATATAGAAGGGTTTTTTGGTAGATTTCCTGTTCTCAAAAATCATTGCAGCATGTTACAACCCTCCCCACCCACAAATGGTACAAAATGCTGCCACTGGGTTTCTTAATACCCTAAATTGGAGTGATTTTGTAATTCTAGTTCTATTTTTACTGTTTGTGAGATTCTCTTTTATGTGTTATATTGATGGAGTCATTGCAATTTTGATGTAACTTGTGTGTGGTGAGATGCATCTGCATAGTTTCCATTATGAACCAGAATAGCATTTTTATCACTGTGCTTCCCCATGACATGAAGTGGGTTCAGTTTGCTGCTGTTTAGATCAGGACGTGGCTGTATGATCAGCCTGTAAATCAGTGCTCCCATGTTTTCTCTATTCACTTTCCATGAACAAATTGCCACTACAGGTGCTGCTCTTCACTAATCACTGATTTGTAAAGCATCTTGACTAATGCAAGCATAGCAATATGTGTTTCAGGAATTATGATTCTTTTATTACTGTGTGATTTTGAAGGCTATTCTATACAACATTCAACAAAGAAATAAGTTGTAATCTAGGCCTGTTGCTCCAAGAATGTGCTCTGAGGCATGAGTTAACATTGCTATTGACAAGTTTTGTTTTTTCAGTTTCTCAGGTGAGATTCACTTTTTGCTTGCAAGGATTTGAGCATGAGTGAGAGACTGGAGAAGTTAAAAGAATGTGGTAGACAGGTGGAATCAGTATGCTACAAAGGAGCCATGTAGATTATTGTAGATTCTAAAATACCCTCCTGTATTGTTCAGTGGATGACAACAGGAAGCTTAATGAAACAAGCAGAAGATAAATGTGTAAATGGAGATAATTTGTTAAAGATTTAATTTTTAATGTTCTTTCTATTAACTAGCTGTCTAGACAGAAACACAGAGTATAAAGGTTATTTGAAAGATGTATGTGAAGGGTTTATTTTTAAGGATTTTGGTTGGCTTTTAACTTCTAATCTGTTGAAGCACATTTTTTAGAGAATGGTTGCTTCATATTTTTACAGATAATTTGTCCTTTTCTGTTAGATATTAGCTTTTTTTCCTCATTAACAGAAAATAATTTAATTGAAAACTTGAATTTACTTTATTTTTACATATGGTGCTTCTAGCTCATAATTTGTGATGAGAGGCAATATTCATTTAAAATTTAGATAACATTCATTATGACGAAGGCATTTTGTTTGTTTGGAAGCATATATATATATATATATACATACACAAAGTCCTGGAACATGAGTAAAATGCAGATATTTTAGAGCTGGATCCTTCTTTAGCTGTGATAGTTGACCATCTTAGCTTTGAAAATTGTAAAATCAAAATTTAAAAAAAAATTAATCACTAAAATCAAATAGCAACAGCTTTTACGTGACTCATAATAAAACTTATTTACAATTGATTTACTAGGAATTCAGTAATCTCTGGAAGTATTTAATACTGTAACCACTTTAGTATTTAAGTGGTGAGAAGTTGATTGCTTATTTGTAAACTGTATTGATTCTTGAAACTCTCTTTTATATATTTACTTTTATACTAAGTGGTTTTTTTATGTGAAATCACTACCTTCATGGCATAAAGCCTAGGCAAGTATGAAAGTGAATAGCTGCTAAGCAATAGCTGCATGTGTGTCCATAAGTGATTTTGCTTTACAAAAATTCAAAACAGTTTCTCTGCATTTATCTGCTATTTTCATCTCTGCCACATAGAGACAAATTAGTATGAATGAATCTAAAGCTGACACAAGAAAATATTTTCTTTTTAAACAGAAACAAAGAAAGCAATTCCTCAAAACCCACCCCACTTCATTTTTGACTGAATTAAATATAATGAGGATATCTTCCCAGGAGAGTTAATACTGAAATGACTGAATTAGGAAAGATTTGGCTTATGAAAAACCTGAGATGCAGCATTGCTGTTGTCATGGCATCAGCCCTCTCTTGGTCCAGGTACAGAAGAATATATGGCAAAACTGGTGGTGCTGCTGTCCCTTCACTGTTTTAGAATAAGTATTACAGAAGTGGGAAGAATTCACAAACTGTAATTTGGTCTCCTTATTTTTCTTTTTCTAGGCATTAGTGGGAAGTTTAGGCTTCTAGAAAACGCCTGAACCTCCTTGAAATCTGACACATTCTTCAAAGTTAATGAATATGCATGAACACTCTCAAAATTAAAATCTTCTACTGTATACAGTAATTTCACGATTATAAGCCGCACCTTTCTCACTGAAGAATCCAGCCTACCCCAGTAGTGCGGCTAATCATCAAAAATGGCTTATATATGGACAAATCCCAGCGAAATGCCAACCCGGAAGTGAGAGCTGGCCAGGAAGGGTCCCTGGGACTGCCTTTAAAGGCTTTGCTGGTCTATGAAAACTGTTTGCAACTTGAGCACCTGACACCAAATCCCGCGCTGGCACGATTCTGTTACTAACTTGTTACTTTGTTGCACGTGGATGCTCGCTTAAAAAAACCAACAAACAACAACAACAACAACAAAGCGTGGCTTATATTCGGGTGTGGCTTATATATGGACAAATCCCGTGGTCTACCCGGATATGTGGCTTATAATCAGGTGCGGCTTATAATTGTGAAATTACTGTACTTATTTCTTTATTTCACAAGAAAAAACATTATCTTTTTTGGTTCAAGTTCCAAAAATTTCAGAATTTCAAATTTTAAACAAATCTGAAATTTTATGGCTCTTGAGGTTTCCTTCCTTCAAAGGTGAACATTTCTTAACTAGATGAAAGTTTATACTTACTGACCAAAAACTTTTGTGAGGTTTGTACTCTCCTTAGCTTGTTTTTACCTTCTAAATTTAAGATTGTAATGTTGACTGTTAAAGTGGAACACTTTTCTTCATGGCTCTCTAAGCAGAAGGTGTCTAAAATCTTCCAAGCTGAAAAAAGTAGTTAGCACAGTCCAGAGCTCTCTATATTTCATGTAATTAATTCATTTATTCTTATGAGGTGTGTGGGGGTTTGTGTGTTTTGTTGCAATATACGCCATCTCAGTAGAGTAATTCAGTTTGATAGAATCAGAAATCTAAACAGTTCATTTTATCAACATCAGTTGGAAAATCCCATAGCAATTCAGTTATGAAAATGGTGCATGTTTGTACTATATTCAGATAGTCATAAATCCATTTTCTTTTAAAATATGAAAATATCTATAACAAGTAGTCCTATTTTTATGGTACTTTAAAAACTGTTAAAACCTTCTTTTAAAATTGCATTCCTTTTGTAAATATTTTGAGTCATGCAAATTACAGTAATTTCACGACTATAAGGCGCACTGGATTAGAAGACACGCTTCCAGGTGTCGGCAAATTTCCAATCTTTTTCTGTATATAAGGTGCACTGGATTATAAGGTGCACTTTTTTTTTTTTTTTTTGCAGCGAAGATATGCGTGCTGCTTTCACAAACTAACGAATTACTAACGGAATCGCGCAATCGCGGGGTTTACTGGCAGGTGCTCAATTTGCGAACATTTTTCACGGATCGGCGTAGCCTTTAAAAGCAGCCCCAGGTCCCCTCCCTGTGCTGCAGGCCCTGGCATTCCCACCCGCTGTTCTCCCACACCCTGCAGCCGCCTCTGGCGCCGGGCTGCTTGCTGCTCTTGCTTCACTCACTGCTCTTGCGGCTCATGCGGCTTTTGCTGCTCTCATGGCTCACATGGCTCATTGTGGTTCTCACGGCTTGCGGTTGTTTGATTGTGAGCTTCATGTTTGTTGCTGCGCAATGTGAAACAGAAATTGTTTTGAGATCCCTTCAATACTCAAACTTTTTCCATGTATAAGTCACACCCGATTATAAGGTGCACTTCCGGGTTTCAATCAAAATTTTAGGATTTAAGGTGTGCCTTATAGTCATGAAATTACTGTACTTGGAAATCAGGTTTGTGAATAAAAAATAGCTTTGGAAAATTTTCTCCATCAGGAAATGTTATTTTTCCTTGTGATTATTGAAATATTATGGATTTTGTTAGTTATTAATTATTTATACTTCTGAAATATGACATCATAGAATTAAATTTCAATTTATTAAAGAAGTAGGCAGTAAATAAAATAAGAAGTCTTCATATTTACTGTGAGGACCATTTGTCTTAACACCTTACTGTTTGTAGCCAGTAAGTAAAAGCACTATGCTTGGTCAGTGATACTTTATTGTCAATATCGTATTTGTTTACCTCCATGGGCAAATTTCGGAGGAAAATAGGCACTCCATTATGTGGAGGATTTCTTGGTTCATTAGGAAAATTTGGGCAGTGGGGATGTCATAACAGTTTTCTCTCTTATCTAGTGACAATTGTACTAAAAGGCCTGTGAAAAGTTTTTTCATTTTTGTGTGACAACTGTTGTAGATTTTATGGTATTGCAAAAATGTTCACAGTCTGGCCATCCTGTAAGAGCTCAAAGACTTCTTTACCAGTTTTTCTGGATTATGAACATATAAAAAGATCTTTGGTGTGTATGTAAAGCTTTGGCAGGAAGATGATAAAGATATGAATTCAGAAAATTATAGCTATCTGTGGTATCTTAAAATTTACTGATCCTTCTGGTCTCCAGAGAACAGTTGTGCTAAATCTAAGAAGGTTTCCATTTGTGAAGCACTTCCAAAGAAGAGTCCAGATGGCTACTTAAAATTGTAATAGAAATATCGGTCCTTGTATGAACAGGAATTGCTCTGATGCTTATTGCAGGGAAGTGTTTAAAATGGTGTGTGAATTTGAGATGGTGATGTAGGGATAACTGTTTCAGATAATTTTTTTTTTTTTAAAGGTGGAAGGGCTCAAACACTAAAAGTGAGGGAAATTGAGGCATTTCCATGTAAATTTAGAATTTGCATATTTTGAACTGGTATCCCTTTGGGACAGAAAAGATGCTAATTGAGTAGCAAGAAATGGGCTCTAAAATGGAATCAGTTTCTATGTGTCAGAAGTTGTGCATCTTAAGGAGCATGATTGCCTCTTTAAATATGAGACAATTTTATCAGTAGCTATTGGAATAAAAGTAAAGGTGAAAGCCTTGAATATAGGTGGTACTTGCTTCTGACAGACTTTGACTTTTATTTACATGTTTATTTAGCTGTACTGTCTTCATGTCATCTCGTGACTTTTTGTAAAGCAGCAAAAGTAAAGATGATTGCCCAGGCAGCTTCAGTGGCTTCAGCCTCTGTAGCTATAAAGATGTTGATTTCTGAATGAGCTCCATGCTGCAGAGAAGCCCTGCTGGAAGGGAGTTACTGTTACTGTTCAAATTGGAACTTTGCCTCCTCATCTTTTGTGTGTTTGGTGGGGGAGTGGGGGACAAAACACAGAAAGCAGGTTTGTCTCTCTCTTGCTTGGTACCTGTCAGGGTATTTGGGAAGATAGCAAGGAAGATTTTGTCTGCAGTATTACTGGCTTGTTTTTGATGCTTGATTCTGTCTTGTGTGCCTCAGATGTGAGACAGTTGCTTTCCTAGTATGTTGAGTGACAGGAAAAAGAAACTATGTGTCTGAAGAATGGAATATGGTCTGAATCACACTTTATGTGATTCAGAAAGCTGAGCTCTGAATTGTAGAATACTTGAAGAATTCAGGTCCTTTAGTATATTTCTAAAGCAGGAATGCAAATTACTATGGTACCTTTAAATCAAGAAATCTTTCCACTAATAACTCTAAACTGCTTTGTGTTAAAATGTACATCTCTATATATAATTCAGGTTCTCATATTTATGCAACAACTTGCACATGCTGTTTCTGAAGTACATAATTTCCATACATACAAATTATTTGTAATGGCAAGGCATGGTTGCAGCATGGAATGTTTCTTCCCTTCTTCCCCTTAGCATGTTTCAGCACAAGTGAGTGCTTAACTTATAAATATTTGGAATTATGATCTTTTCTCTACTCTGTTGTCTTCTTCTCACTTTGTTTTTGAGGACTGAGAGATAGAAGCTTTGAATTTATATGTTTATGTGTTTGTGGCTGTTGACTTTAAACATCTCCTTTCAGATTGCATCATCTTGTGTAATTCACTGTGACCATACACTGAAGTCTTTCTTATAGGACTGGGCAGTAAAGTGGGGAAACATAGACTCTCTGCTCTTTTTTCTAATCTACTTTCCTTAAATTTTGCTAAGACCTGAAGATTCATTGCTACTATTGTGTTGAAATTTATTGTAACCAAGAATCTATCTAGAGTAAGAGCTTACTTGGGGTTGCATGGGGAGACAGATGTTCCTGTGTTATGTAAACCTAATTTTTTTTAAGAACTCAGCTAAAAACCTTTGATACAATTACCTCAATTACAGATTTTTGCACCCCTCTAATCATGGGAAAACTGGTCTTATTTCTTAATTTCATCTGATTATAATACTGTGCAGTAGATACTTTAATATGATCTTTCCTCTCAAAGGATCACTACCTCTTTCAGTGCATTGTCTATTTAGTAATTGTTTGGAAATTTTTATTTCTTTTCAGGGCATAGCCCACGCTCCTTCCTTATTGCACACTGTTAAAAAGTACCTTACATTCAAATGATTCCGTCACTGAAAAAGGAATTTTCTTCGTGAAGCAATGAGGAATTTATTTTTCATCAGATCTTGTAAGGGAAAGGAACATGATTGTCTCCTCCATATGACCATACAATTCTGAGAAATAGAATGAAGGATTCAAATATCCATATATTTTGCATACTCTGTTTTTCCACTCTTTTATGGGTAGTTGGGAGGGAATAGTTCTCTATCAAACTATACCTGCTCAAAATACTACTTTCATAGGTCTTGGCTGAAGGTCCAATTGCTCAGCAATTCTGCAAATCAAACCCTAGAGCATAAAGTCAGATACCAGGAAGTGAAAAATGTGAAGTGAAATGACTGTATGCTAAGGCTTTGATTTACACTGAGTAGAAACTGGGAAAAGGAAAAGATAAGAGCTAACTCTCCTGTATAGTATTCAGTCAGTTTAATTATGTGATCCTCCTCATCTTTTTTTTTTGTATTTTGCAGCCCATAAAGGAAGGGAGCTTTCATCTTCATGTGTCCTATATCCATCCTATACCAAAAGCAAGGCATGGGCCTGATAGTGCATAATCAAGCAATATAAAATTGTATTGATATTGCAAAATACATACTCATAGCTGCTGAAGTGAGGATTCTGGATTACTTCTGTAGTAAGTGAATAGAGAGATCTGTAACTTAAATGAGAAGTTACATCTAAGGTTGTAACTACCTTAGAGTGTTCATCAGGAATACATTTTTAAAGTAACCTCTTAGTTATTCCCACTTCTTATGTATTTGCTTTCATCATAGATCCACATCAAAGTACAGGTATTACATTTTTTTATAAAGTAATGATGTGGAATGATACAGAGAGGGTGATACTGCAGCAGTATCTGTCCTCTAAAGACAAGCTCACTACATTGCATTGACTAAAGCTAATCTAAGTGCCCCCTTCTTGTCTTTTGCTGTCTTCCTTCTTTGTAACCTCCAAAATTTTGGATGCCAGGTTTTCATTACAATTTTTTTTTTCAAAAATAGCGTAAATCTTTTTCAAGTGCCTCTCTAATGGGGGAAACAATTTTGCTTAGTCAAGTGAAGAACTTAAAACAGATGATGTGACTACCTCACGTCATAACAGATGAGCACCCAGCTACAGACTTAACATGCACAGACAGCCAGAATTTTAGCATCTCTGTGCTCATCAGGGCTTGAATTATCAACCTTCATGTTATTGTAACATTATTTTTTGACTGTGTAATTATATACTGAATACTACACTGTGGTTTTTTATTTATCTCATTAGGAGACTGTAAGACAGAGTACATATGTGGTGGTTTGTATTACAACCCACAACATGTAACTATCACTGGAAATCTATATTAAAAGGTTTTGATCTGTGATGAGGGATGTAGAGAAGCCTAATGAAAAATAACTGGGGGTGCTAAGCTCAGTACATATAGAAGGAGAGGAAATCAATATAAACTTGTGTAAACTTAATATCATCAAAGCAATTGCTGCATTACTAGTCACTCTTTCTCAAACTCTTTAATACATAAAAAGCTCTTAATTTTTCATTAATATGAAAGCCAGTTTTTTTCCCAATATTTCTGTTGCAGAAATTAGCCTTCCTTAATAGCTGGAAAGGCTGAAGTATATTGCCTCCAAATAATGAGTAGAGGAAAGAAAACATGAATGCTTCATCTCAATGATTCTAGTTACTGCTTTTAATCTCTCTGGAATAATTTGATTGTTTGGAAGGAATCAAATGCCATGGGGTAAGAAAGAAGGAAAAGACTAAATCATGCTAAACTGTTAAGGGAATTTTCAGATCTTGCAGGAATAGTGTAATTGTCACAAACTTCGTTTTAACTTCCCCAAGGTAAATCTAAAGAGCTGCTGCAAATTGAATGGTAAACTCAAGGAGCCATGTAAGGTCCTGATCAGAGATATTGTGATTAAATGTCAAGAACTTTCTGTGTATGGGCAGGAGGACAAGAGCAGTTTGAGAAATATGAATAGTCTTTATAAATTAGTGTTAGCGTGGTATGAAAGATAGCTCTTAAAAAGAAAACAAAAAGCGTGCATTTATAAACACATGCACATTTGTGTGTGTAAATATATCTTTATATGTAATAAAATGTTCTTGATGTGTTATCTCTTACCACCGTTAGAGCTTTATTTTATATCTATTTATATATATATCTATATATCTGTGTGTGTTCATGCACATGCTTAAACATTGCATGTCCTCAAGATCTGACAGCTGAAGATGAAAAAAGCAAATGCACCATGATCTCATAATACACAGGAAAGAAACTTAGGTGCAGTGAGAACACTCAGTTGATGTACAGTTTCCATAAGTGCTGTGTTCCCAGCATATATCAGTGTTATTTCTGTATTTCTATATTTTTTTAATTTCAAAATAAGCTACGAACGTATATTTATGTATTAAGGTATATATTAACCTATGTATATGCATGTGTGAGTATGTAGAAACACAGTCTCTTGAGATCAGGTCAGCAATTTTCCTTTTTCTCTGCTGTTGCTGTTATCCTCTTAGTCCTCCACCAAAAGAGATAAAATATGGATTGACATTTCTAATATGAAAGTTGTAGTTACTTAACCTTTTATTTTCAAATATTTTTATGCAAAGAGTTTAGGTAAAGCTATAATTGTGCTGGATATTTTTCAATTCATTTCTCTGAGGTGTTTTCCTGATGCAAGGATTTTTTAAAATCAACTTTATACATTGGAGAGCTAATGTTAGATCCACGAAAGACAGTGCATCCAAAGACATGATAATAACTGTTGAACCTGTAAATATTGAGGAACAAATGCAGCATCTCTAGAACTCTTGTGTTAGAGTGAATTTTGGTTTGAATAAACCAATAAGAATGCCAGCCCTAGTGTTACTGGAACAAAACCAAGTGAAAGGGAAAAAATAATTTAAAAAAAAATAGGTAGGAGAAGAGTTTTCTTAGAAGCGCAGTTTTGTGACGAAAGTGTGTTCACTAACTGAGAGTCACAAGGTTCAGCCTCTGGTTACAAAGTTATTTATGACTTGCATGCAGAAAGGTGCCCAAGTTCGTCTTTTTAAGACAATATGCTGAAAGTTAGGTATCCAGCAGCTCTGAAAATTTGACTTGCTCAGATATAGTTGCATGATTTTATACACATATACTTTAGTGTACCTTAATCTTGATGTTTATTTCTGTGTCTGTAAAATGTGGGTGGTATATTGGAAAAGGGATGAGACTGGTTTTGAATCTCCTTGAATTTAATCCAAAATAGAATAACTGTTGGTAAAGCCCATCACAGGGCAGCTTTTGCCTATGAAAAGATAATAGAGAAAGCAGTTTTGTACGCTGAGAGGTGCTTTATAGATACACGTTAAAGGTACGTTTAAAAACACAAGTTAAATAATTTCATGGTTTATATACAGATGACAAGTTTTCACAGGTTTTATCTTTTTCAGAAGGGTGATAATGACAGCATTGCTCACACATTATAATTATTCATCTTTCAGAAAGGAACAACAACTAATCAGAAAGCCAGTACTCATCACAGTATTTTTAGCTCTCAGTTAACTGTGCTGTTTAGTGAATACTTTTGATCTATTATTACAGTAATTTCACAATTATAAGCCACACCTGATTATAAGCCACACATCCAGGTAGCTGGGTAGACCACAGGATTTGTCCATAGATAACCCGCACCCGAATATAAACCGCATTTTTAAATTTTTTTAAGCGAGGACTTGTGCAACAAAGTAACGAGTTAGTAACAGAATCGCATCAGCGCGGGGTTTGCTGTGAAGTTGCTCAATTTGCAAGCAGTTTTCACAGACCGCGAAGCCTCTAAAGGCAGCCCCAGGCACCCTGCCCATGCTGTGGGCCCCGGCACTCCTGCCCCCAGCGCTCGCAGCCGCAGCTCCCCGGCGGCAGTGGTGGCTCCCTGCACCGTGCGAAGCCGGCCGGCCGGCCGTGCCCCACTCCCTGTGGGCATGAAGCCGGCTCGCATCGGTACGCTGCTCCTTCTTCGCCATGGGCTTGAAGCCGGCTTGCATCGGGACCCTGCTCCTTCCTCCCCGGGGGCTTGAAGCCGGCTTGTGCTGGGAGCCTGCTCCCCCACCCCGCGGGCTGCAAAGGTGGCAGTGGCGGCAGCGCGCTTGCCGCTGTGAAGGCGGCTCGCTCGCCCGCGCAAACATGGCAAAGGCGGCTTGCACGCTCCACTGGCAGCGGCTCCACAGCACCTCCCTCCTCGGTCCGCCCCCACTTCCGGGTTGGCCTTTCGCTGGGATTTGTCCATAAATAAGCCACACCTGATGATTAGCCACACTACTGGGCTAGGCTGGATTCTTCAATGAAAAAGGTGCGGCTTATAATCGTGAAATTACTGTATATCTATAAAGATTTTTTTTGTTTGTTTTTTAAAGCTGTTATTGTCAACTCATTTTTCAACTTTTTTTAGAATCCATGAAGATACTATTAACTGTAGACATTTAAGTCATATCTATATTTAAATTTAGAAAAATCCCAAAAAACCCCAACTCTCATCTTTCTCTGTGCAGTTTTGAATCTTATACTTTTCTTCCTTTGTCAGAAAGCCTAGCACAGTTTGGTGTATCTGAAACAATGAGCTTTCAGTGGGTAGAAGCAAGACAATTCTTATTCTGAAAAGATAGTGCTTGCTTTTGCTGTCGATACTTTTTGTATAGTTCTTGAATAGCCCTATTGTCCTTCTGTGTACTCAAAGTGAATGAATTCATCTTTCAAAGTGGAGCACTTCTTTCTTCCTTATACCAATTCCCACTTCTGTTTCTGAAGTAGAGAAGAAGACTGCACTCCTGAAAGCATATAATTTTGAGCACTGAAAATTAGATTCTAGCGTACCTGTCACTCACAAAGCCAGATTTATGCCAAGTGTTGTGCAGTTACCTTAAGGAGTTTGTTTGGATCATTATGGAAATAATTTCACTCTAATGTACCAATGAAATTGCTTAATTTGCCACCATATTCTGTTCTGAAAAGTAGATTCGAATTTCTTAACGTTTCTGACATTCCACTGTAGTTCAGTGTTGTAAGTTCTCATGCCCTTGCTGAATGTAAAGCATAATGAGTTATTCTTTCTTTAATGGAATTGTTCAGACACTGGGCACATGTGCAAATATTGGAGGGCTGCTGCTGCACCTAGAGGTAAAAACTTTTAAATTAATGCACTTTGTTTCTAGACTGCTTTCTTGGCTCTATGTTGTTAAATGTAGTACAAAAAAGTGTGGTGCCTTTTTCACAGACTTTATTATGTGTGTATGATCTTTGTGTGGCAGGTTGCTTCCATGCAGCTTGATCCATTTTGCTCCAAGGAAAGGAGGTGCAACAAACTGTTTGAAGGCATCAGAAAGAGACTGAAAGGAATATAGAATAAATATTTTCAAGCAGGAACATTATGGAATAAGTAGGTGAATGAAGTTCAGTTAGCATTTCTTTACTCTTATGTTATGTATTGAAATTCTCAGTTGTCAGGCAAAAAAACTGAAAATTCTCAGTTATCAGGTGGCAATATACATATGCAAAAGGACCTCTTTTTTCCACAACCAGTATTTGGGAAATTCATGAAGTAAGATTCTGCAGAGTCCTCAAAGCATGTTGTTGTTGGGCTTTTTAATTCTTTGAGGATGTGTCTGTCAATGGGTAGTAAGTATAATTTTCTTTGCTGCAACTGTTTGTTTAGGGACTTTTAAGTGCTTAGATTGCTGGAAGCTTATTTGGGAAGATGAGCATGTACCTTTTCTTATTTGCATTATTTTTATGACCTTCACCAGTAGTAAGTACCTAAAGGGAAGCTACTCTTCAGGGGAACTTTTGATCTGGCTTAATAAGGTAGTTATTATTTTAGTAATGTTTGTTAATCGTTTACCTTCAGTGAACTTTAATCTGGACCTAGAAGTATATTGAAAACCTTCTAACCATGGTTTCTGGTGATTTTTTTCAGCTGTTATTCAATAAACAGAGAATGGGCTGCACAGGTTCAAGGATGGGCTTGTTACCTGTCCTTTGAAAATCAGGATTTCTTATGGCCAACAACGTTAAATAATTTGAAGTATTTGAATGAAAAAATGAAAATTTCATCCAATTTACATGTCAGAAGCATAAACCATTTAATTATAGAAAGTTAATGGGTTTGGGTTGTTTTGGTTAGGTTTCTTTTTTTCACTGCATTGATAAAAATAAAATTTTGTATTTTTCTATCCTCAGTCTTTCTTTTTTTTAACTATTTCATGCTTCTCTTTTTCTCACTGGTGATGTGAAGTTAAGAATGCTTCACTGCTACAGAAGATACTGCCAAGTTCACACTCAAAAAGAGGTTATTCTGCCCACTTTTTACCACAGAGGGTGAATTAGGGACTGTGTAGGCTTAACAGAACTCTCTGCTCTCTTTTGAGGCAGGTGTGCCAGGGGGATGAAGATGAGGGGAGATAAAAAAATGTCTAGGTTACAGGGTAAGAGGGTAGAAGAAAAGTAGAAATATTTGAAAATAATTCTATTTTTTTCTATTTTCTAAAATAAATTATATGAGGAGTTATAAGCCAGGTTAGTTGTTGAAAAGCTTCTACTTTTCATAAAGGTTTGTGTCGAAATCCACACCCAGTTCCCCACTGTTACTGTCAAAGGTAATGGCATGTAAAAAAAACCCCCAAAAATTCTTAATAAGAAGTCTGGCATGGAAACATTAGCTAACTTGGCTCCCAGCATATTTAAATAGTGGGAATTCTGTCATTCTAATAATCTCATCTTCTAATGGACGTTGTGCTTTTTGGGGTGTTATTCTATTCAGTGCCTCATGTGATACAACTGATACTTCTGCTTGTGCATAGACACAGACATAAATGTGTCTTTTGTCAGATGTAGCCTTAACAATTGTGGCTAAAACAATATTTTTATTTGCTCATACCTGAAACAGGGAAATAAAATTCAAAGAGTTTAGTGAAGTATTTTCTCCATGTAGGCTTTAGTGCTCAAAAATTTGTAAATCTTAAAAGAGAAACTTGTCAGTGATGGAGGTTTAAATATGTATTAACTAGAAAAACAATCCTCTCTTTGGAGGCAGGCAACTCTGAAGCTTTTACCCTTCACTGCTTTTATTTTTATCAGTCTGTACCCAACTACTTGTTATGTGAGAGGTAACAGTGAATATGCAGGTGATAAGATATGTGAATTTGGCTTTTTGCTTGGGTGACATAGTTTGCTTTTGTTTCTGATTTATTTACTGTTTTCAAGAACTATGCTAATATTTCCAGAAATCAAACTTGTGAAAGTGTCTGCCTTGAGATAGACATGTAAATAAATTTGAAGAAGGAAATGCTGAGGATATTCTAAATAGAAAAGAAATAAATTATGTATTCATCTGTTTTGCCAAAATCTATACATTTAAGACACCTTCACAGTAGCTCAGTGTGAGGTCAAATTTAATTTCCGAATTCTATGAACACAAAATTTACTTTTATTTTTAGTACAATTTTCCATGCAGCAGAAAACAATTTCAATTGGTTTAAGACAAAAATACTTCCTTATAATGGAGTCACAACTTACCCTTGGTCTATTTTAAATGCTGTATAGGGCCTTTTTTCAAGGACATGTTTAATTCATATACTACATCAGGATCATGAGGAACCAAAGCTTTAAGAAAGAATTTTGTACATGTTTAGTTTATTAAACGCTCAGTTTTAAAGCAAGGAAAACTGTTGCCAGTGAGAAGGATTTAGATGTATAAAGTTTATTTAGGCACTAAAGCATGATTTAAGCTAGATCCTTCCATAATTTTGCATTCATATTTTTAGTGCAATCTATTGTTTAATTTTTTTTTATTCTTTCACTTATTAATAGTTCGAGCATACATTTTTTTCTCCTACCAATAATTAAGTAAGGTCATTCTAGCAGTTGGAAGCTTAGTGGTTGGACAAAGTGGAGATTTGTTTATCCATTAATAAATTAGAAGTGGCTTATATGTTATGGCAAAGACATGTATTACTGCTCTTGGATTTTTTTGGACCATGATGAAATAGTTCTTCTTTGCATGTTTTATTCTTGAATGATAACCTAAACTTTTATTATCGTTTTCCTAGGACTTTAAGACAGGATTTGGTATCACTTTAATCCCTATGAATGTGGCAAATGTAAAACAAGTGGATCGGGCTGCAAAGCAATCTTTTGAAATAATTACTCCTTATAAAAGCTTTAGGTAAGAACTTTAATATTTACTTTACAAAATATACAATTAACTAAGGCACTAAAGAAATACTGGTTTTATACTGCACTGCCATAGCTAATTTGTATTAAAAACTATTGTTTTTATTTAGGATGTCCAACAACTTTTATCAAAATGGGAGGATTTTCTTTGATTTGTTTAGTGGTGTGCTTCATCTGTTAGCTCCTGACTAGGCATATTATTCCCACAGGTTTTACTTTTATGTAGCTTTCTTTCTTTCTTTGTTCTGTGCAAGGGCAAAAGGGAAAAAAAAGAGAAATTAATTCCTCCGCTTACACAAACTGACTTCACTCTAAAGAATAATAAACTGCAATGGTGAAATAATGCTGCATCCATTTAGTATTATGCATTTTATTTGAAAAGAAGCTTTAATGTGTTATCCTTTGTAGAAATCCTTGGTTAAAAGCAGTTGAAAGTTTCACTTTGGCTGATTGTTGAGACTTGTAATGATTTTTGAGAAAATGAAAGCACCTGCTAATAAAAGCCTATTGTTAAATGTTGTAGTGTTTTTTAAATGAAATATCGTAATGAAAAAGAAATTTCTTTGTTCTCCTGAACTGGTTAAATGTTAGCAAATACTTTCATTCTCAGTCAACTAGCAGGTAAATTAGTCTTGATCAGCAGTTTGAATCTGTTGCTGGTTGTTAGAGAGCTTGTTCTTTGATTTTTTCTTAAGGCATGACCATGCTGATGTTTGTTTAGTATGTCATTTTTAAAAAGATAATTTTAAATGTAAAGTAAGTATTTTTGTTAAGATTCTCAGTATTTTGAAAATTCTCAGTCTTTTTTTAATTCGCATTTAATTCTCCATATTTCCTTGTGTTATTTTATGCTTTTGTTACACTTCAGTCTTTAAGTTTGGTGATTGGTAAAGTAAAAGGATTGAAATTAACTCAGGGATGTTAGATGAATGTTACCAAAGCTATGTTGCTTATACTAGTAGTGGTTTTGTTGAAAACAATACTAAAACAGAGGGAGTTTCATTGATTAAAAATAAAAAATAATATATTCCATCTTATGACTTATATCTGTGTGGAGGAAGATTTTCGACTGTGATTTTGGGTGTATATGTAATAAATAAGGAGACTACAAACCATGTTTAATTGGGCTTTAAAATAAAGATCAATAACACAGAAAAGTCAATTGTTTCAGCTTTACAGCAGAATCAGAAAGAGAGAAACAAGACTGGATTGAAGCACTCCAGCAATCAATAGCAGAAACTCTATCTGATTATGAAGTAGCTGAGAAGATTTGGTTCAATGAGTCCAACAGGAGCTGCGCTGACTGTAAAGCTCCCAGTCCTGACTGGGCATCCATCAATCTCTGTGTTGTCATTTGTAAGAAGTGTGCAGGTAGAGTAATTAATGGCAAGCTATGTGGGTTCTACAAAATGTCATATTTGCATATTTATGTATGTCCTTGAATTGGCACTTTAAAAAAAAGTTTTTTTGAAGTGTTATCCTTGTGGAAGTTTTGAAAAACAAAATGTGAGCACGACTTTTTTTTTAATACCGAGGGTATCCTTATTCTAAAGCACTTCCACACATAAATTATATGTCTGTGGTGATTGAGTTCTCTCAGATGATACTTCATGGTAAAAGAATGGCTTTTGCAAGGCTAGATGCCAAAGAATAACAACTTTTAGTATATAAATTTTGGGTATTAATTTTGTTACATCTGCACATATTTTACTGCCAATAGGGATAACGTTTTCAGATTCTAGTCAAAATACAGTTCTGTCATGTTTTATATTGAATTATGTGCCTAAGTGATAGATTCAAGGAAATAATTTATAATTGTAGGCTGTCTTTCAAACCAAACTTTTCCAGAAGTAGTCTACATGAGACAAATGTCAACCCCAACCTTTTTAAAAAATAGCAGGTAGAATAAATCTGTTCTCATCACATTTTTTTGTTACTCAGTAGAAGAGAAATCCTGTTTAAATGCTTAGCTAAATTCCTTAAATGCTCTTGGATTTTCAGGACAACACAGATCTTTAGGACCAAGAGATTCAAAGGTCCGGAGTCTAAAAATGGATGCCAGCATTTGGAGCAATGAACTTATTGAGGTATGTTGTGATATTCCAACTCTTTTTTCCATCATGAAATCTACTGCATGAAAAGGAGTTATTTACTGCTTTACTCACAAGAAAACATAAAAGTGCTAAACAATATGATGCTGTTACAGTAAGCTTGATATTTCTGTGTAATTCCAGATATTAATTTGTTTTTCTAACAAAATGGACAATTTCTCTTAGTATTTCTCCAAGTAACTAATATTTTGTGGGGAAAGGAAATAAAATGCCTTTGGAGAGCACTCATGATGAAGAAAGGGAAAAAGAGAGGAAACTTGTCACTATCAGCTTAGCTGCTTGGCCTGTTAAAAAGTTGTGGTGGTGGTAAAAGGTGGTTCTGATAGAGAGGGTTATAGCCATCAGTGATTTCTTTAAAACGCATGCTACTCTTCTCTAAATTTTAACTAATGAATATGTAATGAAGTGTTATAACTGATCCTGTACAGCTTAGCTGCTATTGATGATAAATGATGACCGCAGGCTTTATTATTCATTTAGAGATGACTATGGGCATTGACTGCGAGAGGCTTCTGTCTCCAGCAGGAAATTTTCTTTTCCTTAATAGCTTTCTTTTTCAACTTTTGGCAGCTGAAAACTGTTTAGAGGCAAGATTCATGTCCTTCATACTATTTTGCTAATTTATTCCCTGCATCTCATTCAGCTCTTCATCGTCATTGGAAATAAGAGGGCAAACAGTTTTTGGGCTGGAAATCTTCCTCCAGATGAAGAATTGCATAGTGATGACCCTGACGAAAAAAGGATAGCATTCATTACACAAAAATACAAAGAGGGAAAATTCAGGAAAATACCTTTTCACTACAAAACCAAGGAACAACTGAATAAGGTAATACAGTGTGGTTAAGCCCACACTATCTTTTGGATTGAATTGTATCTGTGTGCAATTTGATCATCTTGTTAAACTGGAGAGGAATTAATTCAGCATCCTGAGTGACATTCTGACACAGTTGAATAAGGATTATTTAGGAGCCTTTGCAGAAGTCAGTGCATGACTACTTAGTTTGTTTTTCCTGTTTGTTTGAAGAAGGTTATTGTAGTTCTTCCTTTGTTTTCCTTAGCTCTCAAAATATGGATCTTTATTTTAATTCAACTGTAGTCTTGGGATGCAAAATTCCACTTCACTTCTTTAGATTACTTCTTTACATGTTTTTTTTTACTATCCCATGTCTGACATCTAGCATTTAAATACAGTAGATGATTCATTGTTGTCAATTGTGCAAATAGTTCATACCCACACAGCAGCTTGTAGCTTATTGGAAATGAAAAAGCTAAAATTAATGATGGAAAATGTGTGTTCTTTCCTTTTACAAAAATAGCAAATTCTTTAGAGTTGTAAAATGGAGAAATTTAGTCATCCATAGCTCTGTAAATTTTGATGTCCATTTGACTGAATTCTAAGATCTGATGGTTTGAGTCATGATTTTTCGGGGATAATGAATACAGAAAAGTTTTAAAGCATTGCACAACTTTAATGCATTCATATTTTCAAATTGTCTTAAAGGATTTGCAGAGATTGTGGGGTTCGTTTTTTGTGGGGAAGGATATGTGTCAAATAATCATTTAAATACTGGGAAAAGTTATCACATTCTCTATAGAGACATGAAGTTACCATATAATAAGGCATTCATTGTCAAGTAATTCTAGAACTTTTACTGAACTGTTTTCTCTGCTATCTTTTGCCTCCTGCATGCTTATATGTTTATTAGAACAGCTAAATTTTATAGGAGAAATCTTCCTATTTTGAGTGACTTCTGCGTTAATAATTTAAGAAAAACTCAATCATTAACTAAATTAAATAGACATTAAATCATAGAAATTTTAATGGAGTAGTTTGCTGTAATTGTGTAGCTATTTTTGGTTTGAAGGTTTTGGACCAATCTTGTAAAAGAAAAAAAGAAGTTTATCATGTTTAGGTATACAAAAATAAAAGGAGACTCATGTTTTAGGATGTAGTGAGATGTTTAAATTTCAAGGAACATGAACAAGTATCAAGATACATCTTAATAAAAAGAGTTAAAAAATCTTAATGTGTATTAATAATCTTAATACATCATAATGAAAAGAGTAGTTTGCATCATTGACTGACTGTGGTTTTTAAAAAAAAACTACCTAGGAATTTAAATGTTTGTCCTAGGAACAGTGTTTAAGAATCTAATCTCATCGCTTTGGTTGAACTTCTGAGGTCTGAAATATTTAGAGGGTTTTTTTTCGTAGTTAGATGTAAATTGACAGCAAGCTTCCCCTTCAACTGTATTTACTCATGTTATCTTTCCCAAGTGAAATTTGTGAAAGCAACATTTTGCTGGGTTGGGGTTGATATTTTGGGATATTTTTGTTGTTGTTGCTGAATTTTTCTAGATTCAGACTATACTTTATGATTTCTAATACTTATCAATGTTTATGGTCTAGCTATATCAGAGGTGAATGGATTTACATCTACATTGCATGTATTTGTTGCCAGTAACTTTCTAATTTAGACAGACTTCCTATTTCCCCTCTCTCTGATAAGGCCCTGTGTGCTGCTGTAGTCAAGCAAGATGTGTTGGAAACTCTGATATTGCTCTTCAGTGGGGCCGATGCTATGTGTGCCACTGGGGACCCTGTTTACAGCACCCCATACTTATTAGCCAAGAAAGCTGGACAAAGACTGCAAATGGAATTCCTGTACCATAACAAGTTCTCAGGTATGATGCATTTATTTCTTTTGATCTAATTTTATATTGTGAAAAAGGGAAGGAAGTAATTCAGAAGCAAATTGGCTTTGCTTTGAAAAATAGTGGTATAGCAGAGGGCAGTTGTGATGGAATTAACTGTATTTTATTAGTGCACAGTTTCAATTGTGTGCAGATTTGCTATTTTGGTCAGACATCATGTTTAGGACTTCTAAAACCCCCAGACAACACAGGGATAAGTCGTGGATCTTGTACTCTTAGTTATAGCACAGAAAAACCCCATCATCTTCTCTACCAGTATTATCATTCTTTTACTAGAAAAAAATTGGGTACATTAATTTATGTCTAAAGAATTCATCTAGTGCTTTTTTTTTTTTTTTTCCTTAAAGATTATTTAACTTTATTTCTACTCCTGTTGCACACAGATGTAGCTGTTTTTTCACAAACTCTCCTCCCAGAATAAAACTCACCTCTTGAACCTGCAATATGAACTATCCCAGAAACCTCTTTTTCCCATCAGTGGTTCAATTGCAGCTTGGTGCAAATGATAAACTTTGGCTGGGAAGTCAACAGTTCCATTTGCAGTGTGTGGCTGCTATGAGGCTCTTGAAAACAGAAAGCTGCTCTTAACAGTAAATATATTGGGGTGCATGGGTGCTACTGAGCTTTTCTTTAAAAGCTCTGGACAGTATCTGAAACCATCAGGGGCTGAAAGTTCACATGCAGATCTACACTAAAAAAAAAAAAAAAAGCTATGTGGATGTACTCCTGGACCAACTGGTTTGTGTCACTCTGCAAAGTAACACTGTATAGGCTGGGCAAAAAAAGTTTAGTGGGAAACACAGGAATGAATTGAGTCTTCCAAGGGCAAACACAGTGCCTGAACTCCCGCCTGAGTGTTGCTCAGGCCAGTGCCATGCACTGGATCATCGGATGTTGAGCTCCATAAAGTGCAGACATGTAGCTAGAATGTTTTTTTTTGCTAGCTGTGGTTTCAGGTGGTCCTAAGGTTGTCTTGCCCCTGTCTTTTCTACTTTTGGCCTTCCAGCCAAGGCAGCACCATATCTTTAGGGAAAGGGAGATCAGTGCATGTTGATGATGATGCCCAGAATTGCTGTCGGTCTGCTGCCAGAGTTGCTAGTAAACTCTACACATGCTCTCAAGAGAGGCAATCTCCTGTTGAAATGTGTTACACAAGGGATGAAAATTGAAGTTTGGTACATCAGAAAACAGTATTTTATATTACACTGGCAAGCAGTGGAAGACAATGACAGCATTGCAATAAATGTGAACCAATTTTTTAAATGCATATGTTTTCTAACTATAAAAATAAAACCAGTAAGTTTTATCAGTGTTGTAGTAAAGATACTGCAAAGCAATTACATATTTACAGACATGCATTTAGAAAGACAAGTGGAAAAATGGCTTTAACTGAAAATATAACTGAAGATCTGTATGTTATTTACTCCTTTGTCTTTGAATAGACTTCCCAAACTATGATGCTTGCTTTGAAAGTGGCTTCTCTGAAGACTCGTCACATTCCACCTTTCTTTGTGAATACTTGTACAAAGTTTCTTCTAATGCAGCTAAGCTTCCTACAGAGAAGAAATTAAAAGAAGGTATTTAACTTTTAATTTACATATTTGAATAATACATGAATATGTATGATTGGATGAATTTTATTATTTTTAATTTCTTGCATTACTTTTTTGAGATAAAATGTCTTTGATATTACATGTCCTCTTTTGATTCAGTAGACCTATTTCAGGTAAAGAAAATACTGCTTGTCTTGATTTCTTCATTCAGTAGTTGACAGAGGAAGAAGACTGAACTTCTGAAAAATTTGTCAGTTAACACAGTAATCGATAAATAAAAAACAAATAGAAACACTACTTGCTCTAATTATATTTAGATAAATGCCAAAAATTAATTTTCATCTAAAAAGATTCTATTACAGAAATAATTTACAAGTAATACCGACTTTTTAGTAATTTCTCAAGCTCAAACTACAAAATCTTCCAAGTAGAAATGAGCATGTACAACAACCCTATGACAACTTTGTGGCATGACAATGCATGTATATCACAGTAGATATACATGGTTCCTTGTGCATATCAATCTTCTAGTTTTCTTTTTTTTTTCTGAGAGAGAGAAGTGTTATCAGATAATTTTTCCCCCCTTTTCTCCCCATTTGTCTTCCTATATTTTTCTTCCATCTATACAAATAACACGGACTTTTAAAATCTGTGGTGATTTATTGTTGAATTTATTGCTTTTAAAATCTTTACATGGCATCCAGCACTGGTGTATGAATATTTTTGTGTGATTATGTCCATATTCTCATGACGTATGTCATTAAGATCCTTAGTGGACATTAAAAGTATGCTAAAGCATAGAACTTCTGTTGAAATACGCCTGTGAAGAATCTGTATGTTAGTGTAGCTCCAAGTTCTTGAACGCACTGGGTGATAACTGAGCTAATGCCTGATCACAGGCATTTCCCAGCAACTTTGCAGTGCTTAACAGAGATGCCTGTTTTAACAGGATAGGACATTATCTGGGATTGCTCTGAAATTGCACTGAGTTTATTAGGGAAACAATGCAATAACTGCAAACCTCATTAGTACTTGCTCCAAGTTCAGGCCTGATCTTCTGTGCTGTGGGTATCTATATATATATTCATAAAGAACTTTTTAAAAGCCCCAGAAGTCAGTGCTTAGCCAAGTGGAAAGCAGATATAAGGCAATCTCTTCTGACACAGTGGCATTTTAGAAATGCTGTATATTTGTAAATACCTGTATGGGTTGAAGATTTGGCTGAAAGTGCTCACAGAAAGACTTATGTAGTCCTTTTTGGGGAGATGCACTGTGACTGAGCATTATGAGCAGAATGTCTTAAAATTTATGAGGAAAGCCCCCAGGCAAGAAATTTGTCTGTCTTCCATTTAAAGTCTTTAGTGAACAGAAGTGAAGCTGCTTTGAAAGTTTGTAGTCTGTTGCTTAGCACTGCACTTGCTACTTGAGGGCACATACAGTAAATGGAAAGGAACCAGATTTCTCTCAGCTCAGGTTTTTTTCTCTGAAGTTGTGATTGTGTCTTGAAGATGGTTGACATTCTATTGTTTGCTTTTTTGGGGGGTGGGAGTTTGCTTTATTTTTGTATTGATGTTGAATTACCCATGGATTTGTCAGAACTGGTATTTCTGGGATGGGCTCTTTACAGATACATAGGAAGATAGGTTTCCTACACCATTTGGAGTTCAAGGAGACCAATGGAACAAGGGAGGGAGATTTAATGACATCCTTTCAAAAAACAAAAAAAACCCTGCAACTTTGAATGAGAAAATTGCCTTAGGGCTCTAATCTCTCTCTGCTATGCTTAAGAAGCAGTATGACAGAAGAACTTCTTGCTATTCAAAACATAAAATATATAATCTTTCTTTTTCTTTCACTACATCCAGAGGTGTTTCTAAATCTCACTAAGATGAAGCAATACTCATATTACAAATTATTGTAAATAAGTGGAAATGTTATTTTTTTTCCTTATTCTCTTTAGAAGTAATTTGAGGGTTAGAGCACAGTAATTTCCCAATTATAAGCCGCACCTGATTATAAGCCACACATCAGGGTAGCCAGGTAGACCATGGGATTTTTCCATATATAACCTGCACCCAAATATAAGCCGCATCTTTTTTTTTTTTTTTTTTTTAAAGCGAGGATCCATGTGCAACAAAGTAACGAGTTAGTAACAGAATCGTGTGATCGTGGAGTTTGCAGTCAAGCTTCTCAATTTGCAAACAGTTTTCACAGACTGGTGAAGCCTTTAAACGCAGCCTCAGGCGACCTCCCCATGCCGTGGGCCCCGGCACTCCCACTCCCAGCACTGGCTGCCGCAGCTCCCCGCTGCTCGGCAGTGGCGGTGGCTCCCCTTGCCGTGCAAACCCGGTGGCTCACCCCCTCGCTGCGCTCTTGAAGCCAGCCTCCCGCTGCCTCCTTGCCACATGAAACCAGCTCTGGCTCCCGGCCTGCTTAGCTTCGGCAGCAGCTCCCTGCACCACAGCAGGGCAGCCCGTGGGGTGGTGGCACGGTGGAGCGGCCCCTCGCAGTGGGGCGGTG
>VRYO01002355.1:19659580-19683822 GCA_009812075.1 Sialia sialis
GCTTATAACCAGGTGCAGCTTATGAGTGTGAAATTACCGTAACACTACCTTCCTTAATGTTGAGACTCATTGATCTGCTGCAGTCACTTGTGCCAGTTCAATTCTCTCAATTCACTAAGGCAGAAATCTATGTTGGCAGGCTGCCTTGTTTGTTTGAGAACGTAAATTATTAATTTCTTGGCTATGGACTGTATGTGTTTCACACAATATAGCAAAAATTCTGCCATTTTTCACCATGTTGTCACTATTGTTATTTGTTATGAAATGTGAGACCTTTATCAATTTTTAGAACTGAAAAAGTAGCACATACATAAACATACTGTAGAAAGCAGCGCATTTTTATTGAAGGAATGCATTTTGCTTGAGTCTGTGGAAAATATTTGGTAATCTGCATGGTAGATCTTCATAAAGATTAAGTACAAATTCTTTCAAACGTTACTTTTACAAGCTCTTTTATTTCCTCAGTTTGTGCTACATGGGACATCACTATGTTTCAGCCTGTGTTTATGCTTAGTCTTAAACTTTGCATTTAATATAATTTTATATTTTGGTAGTTACAATTAGGTCAGTGAGACATGCATTGGTTATTAATTCTGTCTGAAAACTTTGGTTAAATCTGCAAAGTTATCTCCATTGCTTCATTAAGATCTGTAGAAGACTTATAATTTACTTGAGGAAAGTTCTGCTCTTCTGCTGGAAATTATTTCCCCTCTTCATTACTTCCAGGTTCATGATTAAAAAAAAAATTCCAATTAGGGAAAAGAAAAAAGTTATTAAGTTTGTCCAAAAGAACGAAACTGAGAAAGACTGCTTTAAACGTATTTTTTAAATTGTTTCATGTTTTTTCTGATTGAAATTTACTCCAGGTGTATTCTCTCTCAGCCACACATTACTGAGATTTGAGATGAGCTTTTTAAGCCACTTCCATGGGAAATTGATTGAGTTCTGAAATGTGTCTGGCACTCGTTTAATTTCCTTTTCTCCCTTCTTCACTTTTGTGGTATTATAGTGAAAATGCATCTCTGATTTATCTTACTTTTTGATACTGCCACTCTGGAAATTTTTGACTGGGCCAGTATAATTTTTTCATAAATAATTAGTTGCCTTCTATGAACAATCCAAGTTCATGACAGCAGCCAGATTTTTGCATTTATATTTGTTACCAGCAATTTTTCTTTCATGACTATGTTGCTCCTTTGGGACTACAACTTAAACAAATACCACATTTTCTTTGCTAATTATTAAGTAGCCTCTTCCTCTGTAACTGAATTAAGCTCAACAGCATCTCAAATTTTAGACAACAATGATAACATCATCAGTTTGTGCTTCTGATGCCTTTTTCCTAATGTGATGCATTGATGAGAAGATGGAAAGATACATAAAATACAAGGTGATCTTTTCCACATAGTTTAGTTATTTCATATATCACAACAATTGATTGACAGACACATGATTTAGACTTTCATATCTCTGTGGAAATGCTGATAAGTTTATATGACCTTTGAAGTATGGTATTTTTTCTCTCCTCCTCTGGTATCAATTCATTGATATGCAGCAGAGTTGCCCTTTTCTTGTTTAGAAGTAATAATATTTTCACTTTGCAGTATGCTGCTTCCTCTATATATTGTAATTCTTTGGATAAAAAATAATCTGTTGAGATTTCCATTTATCCTTTTACATAATACCATAATGTGTATCCTGCTGTTCTGAAGGGGAGATAAACACACAGTAATATGCATATATATATGTACATTTCTTGTGTTGGAAAGCACCATAAATCTTTTATACATCATTGTCCTAACGTCTTCTGATCTGTGAATAATAGTAGGAAACGAGTAGAGTATCATGCACTATCAAACTTTTTTCTACTCACTTCAAACTTTTTACTTTCCTTATATATGTATGGCAGTAATAATACCAGAAAATGTGGTGATGTATCCTTTGGAAGGCATTGATTGAGAACTAACTGTTTTGACAAGTCTTAAGGAAACTTTTGACAGCATTGAATTAGGCTCACTCACCTTGCAGCAAAAATAAAAAACTTAATGCAAATTATTAATTGTTTTTCTTAGTGGAAGAGAAAGGCTGTGTTTCCACTATACAGGCATGAGTGATAGTTAACATGAGTTTTGAAGTCATGTAGTAAAGACTTCCTAAAAATGTGGTTCAGTGGGATGAAATATTTGAGTGTCATCTGCTCTGAATGGCTCAGTCTGTATGATGGATCTTGAGAAGATTTCAGTTCTGGCTGTATACATTGACTGCATCCCCACTTCCCACATTCCTAAAGATAGGAATGCTAGAATGGAAACATTTATAAAAGCAAAATTGAAAGATACAAACAAAAATTAAAAAAATTGAAGTATTCCCTCATCATATTAAATGCTTCTTCCCCTCTCCAAAAATGAAATCATTAAAATAAATTTATTTTCTATTTTGATGAAACTTTTAAAATAGAAGTTCAGTAGAGCATTTTGACTTTTCCTGCTTAGCAAATAAGTGGTCATTAGAGAAAACTGATCCCTTAAGTGTCTTTAGTGGGAGATAAGAGCACATATGTAGAAAAGTTTGCTTACTATTTTAACACTTTGAACAATTATTTATTGTCCACATGCATATGATTGGACATACCCTCTTAAACTTTTCAATTTTGGTATTCTGTCTTAGAAGCTTTCTTGTCAGGGTGGCACACAGCAGATTACTATAGCATGCTTAAATAAAAGAGTCAGAACAAAGCTGTGCTTTGAGATACAGGCAAAGTGTTGCATTAACTTATTCTGCCTCAACTCGTAGCTTTTTCATGTATGTTCCTTAGCTTGGTGACAGTGGGTGATCATTTTGGTACTTGTGTAGGAGGGAAGTTCAGTATGTCTCAGCTACTCTATAGAAGAGGTTGGTGGCTGTGTGGGGTGTTTAGGAGTGTGAATACAAAAGAAGAGCTTTTTACAGTGTTGAAAGTTGTTTCCTGTTTAGCTCTGGCTTGGACATATGAATGCATAATGTAGGAGCAAGACTGAAGAAGAGTAATTAAAATGTTGGCAGATTCTTTCAAAGACTGGTGACAGTGTTTGTGGATCTTCTTTCATGTTTTTATGGCACTGGTAATAGAAATGAATTTGCAAAAAGGAAAGATGCTGTAACAATAGACCACCATCACAGCTTTAAGTGGTGAAAGGTGCCTTGATGTCTTTCTCCAAGTATTGGTTTTTTGGGCTTTTTTTTTTTTTTTCCTTTTCTGAACATCTGCTTTGTTGCCATGGTACAATAACATCAGGTTTTTTATTTCTTTCCTGAACTCAAAATATTTTTATACTTTTTAGAACGCTATACATCCGTGGCCATACAAAGCTGGATTTCATGGTCTGGTATACTGCAATTGAAAAAGCAGCAGGTACAGATGGTAATGCATTACAAGATCAGCAGCTCAGCAAAAATGATGTTCCTATTATAGTGAACAGCTGCATAGCGTTTGTTACACAGTATGGTAAGTAGAGTGGATTTTATTCAAGCTAAGATCATTTGTATAATACCTAAGCTGCCCCAGATCCTATTGAATGAGTTTATATATCACTTAAAGTCAAACCCTGCCCCTCATTAGCCTTGCCGTTTTTTAATGAGAAGGTGCACTACAATACCACACATCTGAGAATGGCCAGTTTGGAGCAATACAATTTGGTAAATGCCCTTTATAGATACTTTTCTATCTTAAATATTGTGTTGTTTGCCCTATGAAATTGAACCTTGGGGTCCACTGCCCCAGTGCACAACTCAGCCCAGAAAATAAACTTGCAAAACTGGAAAAGCAGTGGTCTGAACAGATTTTGAAAGCTAACATTAGCTGTGGAGTTGAGTTCAGTCTTCGGCTGCTCTATTTTCAGTGAAATAACGTAAGGTTGTATAGTTGGTTGTCATCTATTTAAGTAAATTTTGCTCAGCATAACTTTCCACAGCATTAGGTTATATGCCGATGATGTTTGTATCCTTTTACGACTGCAAATTCATGAGTTTTCTTGTGAGGTTGCTACATGCATATGAACCTTGTACAAATCTGTCTTTGGTACAAATGTGTCTGTAATCTCTTTCAGTATAAGAGCACCTAATTTCTATTTGAGTTATTTAAGTTTAACTAAATAATCTTTGGATATGGCAACACTGCATTATTGTAAATAATTGTAAGGAGTTACACCTAGTACCTAGAGGCAAGACAAAAAAAAGCTTTTGCTAAGTTTTTTTAATCATTAACAATAGAAATTATTCCAAGTGTTTCATCCACTGAATTTTTAAAGCAGGTTAATTAGGTCTGCCATGTACAAAAAATTGTGTGGTGTCAATTAAAATTCAGTTTCCTAATGTCATTTAAATCTATTAAATCTGTATCAAAAATATGCTTTGCTTTTCAGGATCAACATTAGTAGCTGTTAAAATGCTCAGTTGAAAGCTGAAGGAATTATTTGTATGCATTATTTGCATGCATACATCTTTCGTAACAACTTTGTAAGATTCTGTCTTTAGCTGCAGCCTACAGAAGACAGATGCTATTGTGGTCCATGGCTATTCCTGATTGTAACACTACAAAGGCTGTACCAAATGGAAATGCTCGTGGGCATTACAGGAAAAGTGAACTGTGAAAACATTAGACATGATTTCACAGGTTTTGAGAGAGTATTTAATTTGACCGGTGTATAAGAAAAGCAGGGTTTTACATAAAGTACCATCCTCTTTCTAGACATGTGAATGCAGAAATCACCCTTAAAAAGACAAATAGCACTCTGCATCTATGCCAAATTTCCTCAAGTTTCAAAAAACAGAAGTTTTGACTACAATAATATATGCAGTGGTTGAAGGTAATCATGACTGTTTTAAACTATACATTTTCTTTTTAAGTTGACTTTAGTGGGTTTTGTTTTTACATATAAGAATAGTAGCAGGAAATAGAACAGAAGAACAGGAGAAAAATGGGAAAAAATGGTATTTTCTACTAGTCTTGAGGCTTTTAAGAATAAAATATTTCAGGTTGGATGAATGCAGTAATACTTTGAGTCTTAAGTTGAGTTCATCCATACAGTAATAAAATAAAATGTGTTTTACGTGTAATATAATACTTACCATAAAAACTACTTCTCTTTACTGTGCCTTTTGAAAGTACTGTTTTAGGAAGTCCTGAAGAGATTTGGGGATTTGAAATGCCTGTAAAATACTCTTGAAATTGTGATCCCTGACTTGCTTACTATGATGATGAGTATTTTTGCAAAGAGGTCTAGTTAGGTGTAAGAAGACTTGGCAGTGTTTTTACTAACAAAGTAAGTACACACAAAAGATCAGAAAGATTTTGTTAGGAAATACAATGTGTTTGGCAGGTACATATAATTTTCATATAATGATGTCTGGAATTTTTAAAAGAATACTTCATTTTACATTCATTTATTTTTCTCTCCTGTATTTTTGCACCCTAGGATTAGGTAGCAAGCAAATCTATCTTACAAATGGTGATTCTTCCAATGTGGCTGAACTGCTGGAAAGCTTCAAAAAAGATGCAAGAAGTGTTAAACTAAGAGCAGGAAAACATCAGCTTGAAGATGTGACTGATGTACTGAAAAATTTTCTTTCTCAAGTAGATGATGCACTTCTCACTAAAGAACTTTATCCATTCTGGATCTCTGCATTAGGTAATATATTCAATAATATTCAATACAATAAAGGTTATATATACATTTTCAGTATCAAATTTGAGAGCTTTGTTAAATTGCTTATCCTGTGTAAACCTATGTTATTTCATAACTGGCAAAACAATGTAGTGAGGAAAAAAATATTTGGGACATGGCTGCAATAGACACATGTTAATCAGAGATGATTTTTATAATGTTTGAAAATATTTGTTTCTGTATTGCAGTATTTGAAAACTGCAAGAAACAAGTGGTTTCCTTGCCAAATTGTGCTATAAAGTTGCAGACACGGCAGTAAAAGATGCATGGTAAATGCTGACAGAACATTGATTTCTGTCTTAATTCATAGGAGTCACATAGACTTATTTACTGTGTGGCATATTTTGTCTTAAAAACTATTAAAAGCATATTCCTCTCTGGGTGTTGCTTTAATATGAGCCACTAGACTTTCAGGAATTTAAAGTATTATCAATATTACACATTTTTGACCTTTAAACTCAATTTCTAAAACTAGAGGAAAAAATATTTAGAGTTTATTCACTTACCACATGATTAATCTCATCAGAAACCAGAAAAAGTTCAGAGGCAGTTTAGATTTAAGTCAGCTCTTTTTAATGGTGTTACAGTGATTCCCCTTTCCTGATATGTACACATGGCTAAAATTTTACTTCAACTCAACAGAGAATCCTGTCCTGTTAAGTGATACAGAAGGTACTTCTAGGAAGACTAAAACATTTAAGAAAATAGAGTAGAAGACCTTTAAACTGTTGTTTTTGTTATTTATTTTTTTCTTCCAATTACCAAAGGAACCAAAACATAGTCATTAGTTAATGGAGAGCACCATCAGTCAGCCAGAAGAGTTCTGTGCTTTCTTTTCAGAAACCTGAGAGAAGCAAGGGACTGAGAGGGAAAAGCTGCATTGACTTTGTTTATGGCCTGAGCATAAAGGGGGCATTAGCAGCACAGGAAGGCAGACATAAGGTAGAGAGCTGTGGCTGTGTTTTAGATACTGTCATTCCCAAAACTGGAATTCCTTCCATTGGCCTTGCCATTGTTCAGCTCTTTGTAACTTGGTACAACTTATTTACCAGCCCTTTCCCCTTGCTCTCCTCTAGTCAGGCTTAAATATACTTAGATCCTTAAACTGCTTTGTGCCTGCAGACACTTTTCCAGTAAATATTTTAAATGGGAAAAGGTCTTTTCCTTTCTCTTTGCTGGGAACTCTTGCAAGTACATCTGCACTTGTGCTTATGCAGTTGCACTCACACATATACATGCACAGACTGAGATGAAATGTGCTCTGAGAGAAAATGCAATTGCTTTTCTGGCCTTTTGTCTTAAATGGTGCTTGAATACAGAACTGTCCCTCTTTATTGGTGTTTCCCTGAACTGGTGTACAATAACAGACTTTTTAAATAGCATGTTGTCAGCATTGCCTTAATGAAAAAGAGGTTGATTTGGTAAATAGTACTTTTAAAAGACTAGATGATGCTGATATAGTTAATGAAAACTGCTGTTGGCTTTTAGTGTGCATTGTTATTAATGCTCAATGGTTATTATTTTCTGGCAGATACGCAGAATGAAAAGGAACGTGTGAGGAAGTACAGAGCTTTTATTCGGAGTCTTCCACCAGTCAACAGAGCAACTTTGGCTGCTTTAATTGAACATCTTTACAGGTCATTGCAAATAATGCATTGTAGCAGAGAAATTCTTATAATGTGTTCTCAGTCTAACTCTACAATATATGAAAAGTGGCTTGTTTCATTAACTAGTAATCACAAAAGCTTATCTAGTTGCAGCAATTAATTACAGTTGAATTCCTTTAATTGATAATGTGTTTTTTCTTTGGTTGTATTTTTAGCAGTAGGTATCTATAAAAATCAATGGATTGGAACAGCCTTACAGGAAAAGAAGGCTGCCAGTGTATGTCTCTAAGTAGGGTAATTTTTGATGTAGCTTCTTTATGCAATTTCATTTTACTCCAGTCTGCTAGTCTTCCAGAGGATTGTTGCAAATGGTTCTTGAAATTAAATTTTTTTTTTCAGTGAAAATGTCCTTCTCCACAATCTGTTTTGCACATAATAACTTTGAGAATTACCCACTCTTTCTGTTTTTTGTCAGTGCTTCATTTTGCAACTGAAGTAGTGGTAGAGAAAATCCAAAATACAAACTTGTTTAGGTCAAATAAGGGGCAGAAAAAAAATGTGAGAGGAAAAAATGTGAGAGAAAAAAATATGTGAGAGGATGATTCTGAGGTTTCATGGTTAAATAGTACTGGTCTATATTATATCATCTATTGAACAAGTAAAATTATATTTTCAGTGAATTGCAATGAGTATAGAATGTGTAGAAACTTTACAGGAGGTTAAGTTCAAAAGTATGTTACATTGCCAGGTACATAGCAAATGTAATTTAAAAATATTTGTGTGATTATGAAATTGATTGGTGCCATTATTTGGATAAAGATTATACTACATATTGTGTTTAAGAAGTTTCTAAGCATATCCAGTTAGAGATATTAGTATGATGTTGCATCTGTTCTGAAAGTAGTATGAATTCATGCTTTTAACGGCCAAAATTCTGTGGCTGTTTAAAGTGTTTGTTTCTAAAAGAGGACATGTTATGTCAACAAGAGAAGTGATATGAAAACTTCACCATAGGGATAGGAACTAAGAAGGACTTAATTTCTTTCCTCATTTTATTTGATCTTTGATCGTAAGTTTGTAGGCTATACTTGCATTACATAATATAGTGAAACTGTATTTAGCATTGGTTTGGCCTCAGGTGAAACATTGTGTGCAGTGTTGGGGTCTCAATTAAAGGATGTTAAGGTGTTTGAATGCACCCAGAGGAAGGCAACAATGCTGGTAAAAGGGCTGGAAAAAGTCACCTGTGGGGAGTGACTGAGGTTTCTGGGCTTTTCTGCTTTAGAGAAAAGGAGACTGAGAGGTGACCTCATTGCTCTGTACAGCTTCCTAAGGAGGGGAAGGGGACAGGGAGGTGCTGATCTCTTCTCCCTGGTGTCCAGTGGTAGGGTGCATGGATATGCTTCAAAACTGCATCCAGAGAAGTACCAACTTGTCACTAGAAAGCATTTCTTTACAAAAAGGGTGGTCAAACATTGCAGCAGGCTTTGTAGAGGGATGGTGGATGACCCAGGCCTGTCACTGCTGTTGGACAGGGTCCTTAGCAGCATGCTTCAGCTTTTGGTCAGCCCTTAAGTGATCCAGCAGTTGGACTCGATGTATGTCCCTTCTAACTCAAGTATTCTATTTTGATTTTATTTATTCTAAATAGTTTTGATATCACTTGAAATGCAGTTAGAAACTTTTCATTTCTGTAATGAGAAATAAAGTATTAAAAAAATATTAAATAAGTAATAGTACATGTTTCCATTGTATTTAATGTAGTTACCTTTTTTGAAATGTTCTCCATATTCTGTGAAAGAGCCTCAGACAATCAAAGGAACAATGAATATTTTTATTTTTACTTCAACAGGGTGCAGAAGTGTTCTGAAATTAACCAAATGAACCCGCACAATTTAGCCATGGTGTTTTCCTCATGCTTATTTCAAACTCAAGGCCAAACTAGTGAAGAAGTCAATGTAATTGAGGATCTAATTAAAAACTATGTGCAACTTTTTCATGTAGGTATCTTTATATGTATCCTAACTGCTCAAATGATTCAAAAATATAAAATCTGCTTTAAAATGGTGTTCCTTCTACTTCAATGTTCTTAGGATTTCCAGGATTTTTGAACTCAAATTCAGTGAATGTTTTTCTTGGCCTGCTTTAAATTTTATTTCCCAGTGAGCTTAACCTATGTAGGAAAGGCTGTTTATGGGATGCTGTGAGCTATTGTTTTCCAAAATGATGCTCATTTTCCTTGCCATCAAAAGCTTACTAATTTTTTTTAAATTATGATTATTATTATTAAAAATAATGCTTCTAATCAAATTTTATGGGCCTGCTCAGAACTGAAGCATGGAAGGATTTTGTGTTCTTAGTCTCTGAGCTGTGATTACAATTTGTTTTGTTCCTTAGACCCAGAAATAATGTTAAATCCAATTGGATAGAAAAGCTACTACTAGCAGCAATTCATATTAGCCATTTTGACTTGGAGTTGTCTGTTCCACTATAACACTGTTTCGCCATGTTTCATTGATCTCTCTCCATTTCAATATGTATTTTATGAAATTTATAATGATGAGTCCCATCAATGAAGTGCTGTTTCTGATATAATATTTTGCATACCTGCTTCTATGAGAACATGATTGATGGTATTGACAATCGTTACAATAATTATTATTAATCACTCCAAAATTATTTATTTATACAGATAAATGAAGACCAGGTCAAACAAATGGACATAGAGAACAGTTTTATTACAAGGTGGAAAGACACTCAGGTAAGTGTCCAGTTAGGCATGGATAACAGGAGGTGAGGCCTTAACTCTCTGTACGTAGGTGTGAGTGCTCTTCTGTTCATCACTGAGACAGCATCTCTCCAGGCATTGCACAGTTGCTAAGTCATGCTTGAGCCAGGCATCAGATAAAGTGGCTCAGCTCATGTTCTTGCTTTACCACCCTCATCCATCCTCCACAGCTGTTTTTCCCCCAGGCTTCCAGTTAGGGTTAAACCTAATGATGTGGTACGACTGAGGGATCAAACAGTAGTGCTCTTACCATGTAAGTATCATGGGTAATTGGCAACTTAGGTCTCCAGCAGCTACAGTTAAGAATTGGGAGAATTCTTTTCATTTAACAGCTGATAGTCTGACATCATTGCATCAATATGTGTGCATGTTATGTGGGAAAATCAGTGATGTAGATACTTAATACTTTGGAATATAAAAGTTGTCACAGTACTATTATCTCTGGTGATGCAGAATGTTCAGAGAACAACTGAACTGAATTTCTGCTGAATTACTCAAAGTTTACATGTCTGAAATGTCACTGAAGTTTTGTTCCAGGTGGCACTTCATTAATCGCTTTTCATTTTCTGTCCACCATATACTTATGCCAGCTGTTGCAGTAATTTACATCACATTTTCTCTCCATACGGTTGTTTATGTGAGCCCAGTGGAAATCATGTGTCAGCCTCCTTCTTATTTCCAACCTTTTTCTGTAATATCATCTGAAAAGCAAATTTTATAACTAAACGAGCTTTTTTGAGTCTGTGCCACTATAATTAAGCAGCTTTCTTCAAAGTAGCTTTGTAATGTTTTTCCTGACAAATGTTTTCATTAGTTTTTTATTCTCAAAGGCTAAACTAACTGAAAAGTTGCTATTTTTCAGAATGTTAATGTTCTTTAAAATTCAGCTCTGCCAGTTATTTTTCTATAGAAATGTAATCTCAGCTTCTGTACATTGGTCAAAATGTATCCTAAAGCTCAACTACTTAATATTTGTGTATGTGTGTGTGTATATATATATATGTTTCTATATGCTTTTCTTAACCTTTTCCTCTCTTTGTAGTAATATATAAATTATTAGTATCACTATCAATACCATTCTCAGAAATGAGGACCCAAATTGTTGTCTTAGTGTTAATCTGATTAGTAATTTTTTATATTTGCCTATTGATAGAATGGTACACCTTCTGATAGGTCCCTGTTTCTGTCTTAATTTTTCTTCCTATGCTTTCATCATCACTTATTTTTTTTAGGAAATATTTTTTGGTTCTGTACTGAGATGAATTGCAATCTTTTGAAGATGCTCATACTAAAAGGGAAATAGAGCAGGCAAAATGTTAGACATTTTTAACTTCAGAAAAATAAAGTAATTTCTCATCCATGAAGATAATTTTATTGTCATAGATGAGCAAACTTAGTTACAATGGAAAATATTACATTCTTTCTCATAAATCATACTTTTCCTCGTGATCATATAATGTTGGATTTACTGCCTTTCTAATTTCTTTCTGAGTTTTATGTTGTTAGACATTCTTAAATAATATTTGTTAGTGTTGAGTATTTATTATATATGTCATAAATTTGCTTTATCTGATTATTCCACATTAGCATTGTGTGTAAATTCTAGCCTTCACTCCAACAAATTCGAAGAGCTATATTTAACAGAGGTCGATATCAGGAGCATTTGTTTTCATTGTGATTAAGAATCATAAATACAGTATTTTTAGTAATGAATTTTTATTTTCTTGATGTGTGCATATGGCTGTGTGGCTGAAATAGTCTGTTATTTATAAGTTTTCATCTCACTTTCAACTAAGTCATTTTGGGGTTACATTCCTATTTCATTATTTTAAATTCTATTCATCTGTTTTGTTTCTGAAGTGAGCCTGACTAACCTCCAAATTAGAGCTAGGGTTCTGGCAGTTTAAGATACTGAGATGCATTCATGTCTTAGACTTCGTAGTCTTAAATGTAAATTTAAAATTTCCACTTATGCCATGCCACCCTTAGTTTTCTTGTTCTTGAATGTAAATTTGTAAATTAATGTTAATTTTCTTTGATATGATTCTGTTGGATTTATTCAGGGTTTGTATTTTCTACAGAATCTGTGAATCAGTATATTATTTCCTTACAATGGTTAAATAATTGTTACTTCCCTTATTTAAAATCTTAATTTTTAACATAATTAATTTTTTTTAATTCATTCTTTTTAGGTTTCCCAGGCTGGAGATTTGCTTATTGAAGTTTATGTGGAAAGAAAGGAGCCAGACTGTAGTATTATAATCAGGGTTAGTGTATAAAAATGATACAGTATTTTATGAAGCACATTTTCTTGACGTATATCAGATTGTTTTTGTATATTAATTGTTTTTGTATAAGTACACAATGGAAGTATGTATCTATGTTTATTGAAATTATTTTAAATATTATTTTAGAATTTGCTATGTTGCCTAAATTATGTAAGGACTGATTATTATGCATTTTTAAGAAAATATTTAAGAAAAATTATACAATTTTAAAACATAGATGTCCTGCTTTAGTTTTTCTGTAGTATACAGCAATATAAATTCTCCCAACTGTATATGTGTAGCACGAGAGCATTAACAAGTACACAAGAATGTTGGTTTTATTTGATAGTTCCGGGCATTGAAATGTCATTCCTCCTTTCTTATTGTCTGTGGCTTTCTTCTTTTTTGAGTGTTAAGAAACCAAAGCTTGTAATTAACTATAATAGAGATTTTTTTGACCATTCTATTTAATAGTGTATTTAAACACCTGCATCTCCATGTAGTAGTATTCTGTTATTTTTTATTACGTCTGGTTTTGTTTCCTTTTTGTTCTGTTCAGTGAATGACTGTCAAACACTTCTGTTTGTACATGTATGGGATATGTGGTATACATACATAGACATATGCACATGGGACATGCTTTTTAAAATAGGAATAAAAATGGGAATATGCATCACTAAGATTAAAAAAAAAATGGTTTTTCTCTAGTATTTATCTACCCACACCCAGGAAAATATATCAAAGTTTTGGGGTTTTTTTCCCAAAATTTTTCTGGGGTACAGAAAAGGAATTTAAAGCTACCAAGTTAGCAGTCATCTTAAAAATATAACTTCAATCTCATGGAACAAAATAAGGAAAGTCTGCTGGAATATGATAGATACTTTGTGGATTTCCAGCTCATATATTTACTGCTGCTTTTTTTCTTTTTTTTTCCCCCCTTAGGGCAGTTGCAGGGAGGAAGGTTTTGAAAAAATATACCTGAAATCAGTAATTGAAATGTATTATAAACTGGCTCAATTTGTATTACAGGTATCACCTTTGATGGAAGCAGAGGAATTAACTAATGATGTTTTAGGAATCAAAAACATTATTCCCAGCAAAGATGATTTCTGGACTGCTTTTGAAGTACTTGAAAATGGAGAATTAGGTTAGTGACACTTCAATTTATGCATGTCAATGAGCTTTTATTATTTTAATTTTTCAATACTTAATATTATCAAAAATTTAATTGAAGACTTTATGGAAACAAAATAATAGCCTTCATACCAATGTTTTACATTTGGTTGTTGTGGCATCTGCATTTCTTTCTTTCTTCACTTTTCCAGAAATGATGTGATGAATTGTTGTAAACTGCTTATAAATTAGGAGCTGAGAAGATGTTCTTTATATTACAGTGCTTTGCAGTTCATTAATCATCACTATAGAAAAGTAGGTCTTACCAATAAGTCTTAGAGGAAAACCCTATTTTCATAAGAATGTCAGCACTTGATTTTATAAGCAATAATGCTTTTCAAAAAATTAAATGAGAAAATACATGTCACTTAGGAGAAAGGAACTTTTCTGTTTTGTTTATTCAAATATTTAATGTACATAGCTGAAAAAAGGTCGTATAAAATCTGTAATTTACGCACTTTAAAATGTGTTTTGGGCAAGTAGCATTATGGTATCAAGCAGAATCAAGAAAAATTTGTTTGAAATATGTTTCTGCTGCCAACTAAAGCAAATGTCACATGGCCACAATATTCATGGATGGTGAAGAGGTTTTAACATTGGGAATACTTTATACATGCTGGAGCATTTTTAAAATGTTGGAGAATTTTATTGTTAGAGGTACCTGAAATAATGTAAAGTCATAGGGATTTTTAAATTTAATCATATTTTGATGAATATTCTCTAAGGTAATCTTAGGGAATTTTTGAAGAACATATGGGGACAGAGAAATGCAGCGTCCATTTGCATTTCCTAGTAAGTTGCTGCTCTTAACTATTCTCATGTTACAGAGGAGCACTATGGACTTGTTTATTTCTATAGTGAAGATACATATTTTCAAGTCGAGGAAAAAAAAAGAACGTGAACAGAATAAGATTACTAAATATTGTTGTAATATTTTTTTTATTAGTTTCATTGTAGCTGATAATCATATATGCTTACAATAATTCCTTCAGGTTTACTAATATTACTTATCTACTCATTCTTGAGCCTGGCAGTATAAAAAACTAGAATGAAAGTATATTCTCCCTTTCAACTTAAAATCAATTATCCTGAGCCCTCTTCACATCTTACAGTCTGTTGGTGATGCTGTATAGAGTTGTAAAACAGAGTTCATTTTCAGATTCATAGATGTGGGTGACAACAAGAAAATTAGAATTATATTTTCTAAAAAGTCAATTTCTACTAATAGTTAATGTTGTTTAAGGTGAAAATGACTGGTTTAGGATAGTTTCTAGCATATGATGACCTAAGTGAAAGAAGTGAAAATATTTCACCTAAGTGAAAATATTAGAATTGCAATATTAAAAAAATCAGGTAAATTATTTGCATATAGAAGAGTTGTGATAAATGATGATTTTTTCAAACCTAATGCAGAATAGTTAATACCACTACTTTTACAAAGTAGGGTGTATATATTTCTTTTAATAATATGTGATTGATAGATAGTTTGTAAATGAGGTGTGTTACCAGTAAAATAGCTAATGACTTTCAGCGTGATGATTTATGTACCATGTAATCCATGATGACAGATGGTCTTAAATGTAACTATAAATAAATCAGTAGGTGTTTACTGTGGGAGTGCTGGTGTTCTAGGAAGATGTGGTGATTTGCCAGTCTCCTGCCTTTGATTTGTAGAGTTCTTCTCCTTAAAGTGGATTTTCTCTCTTGCACAAAGGCATCAAGTGTTTCTGCTTTATCACATCAGAGTTAACAATTTCCCAAACATTTAGAAATTTCTCTATTTAAAACAAAAGGGCCTGAAGAAGTGGTGTTAATAAAGTAGGGTTTGAGCTGTTATCTACAGATTGATATTCTTGTTAGGCTGATTTAGTGTCATGTCTGAATTATGAAATCTTTATATAGGTGGTATCACAGCTCTACAGGTAGCATAGGTATTTTTGCATCCCAAAACAGGGTGTTTTTTTCTGTCACTTAAGCATGTTATTTGTGGCTGCTGCTTTCTGAGGCTGTAGTGTTCAGGTGTTCTAGAAAATGCATTCTGCTAGACTCTAGTGCTGGAGAGTCCCAAAGCAGCTGTTGACATTTCATATTCATCTACCATAGCAGGAATGAAAATTGAGATTATGGCTGCATACTTTGCCCTTCAGTACTCAAGGGGCATGGCTAGACTGTGTGACCCAACATGACAGTGTCACAGAGGTGTGACTTTTCAGGAGCCATACCCAGCTCTTCTCAAGGTCTGACCCACATAAATTGGCATGCAAATGGGAGCACAGATATTTTGGAAAAATCTCTCTTTGGAGATAAAATGACATTTGAACCTACAAAACCATTGTTAAAGCTTTTGTGGGTTCATGAATTACAGCAGGTGCTTGCTGCTGAGCAGGAGAAAGTCTTCAGGGATGTGAGTGTGTCTCCCCCCACTCACATCAGTGTTGTGTCAGGCTGTGCTGTTCACAGGACATTCAGATTTCTGCTGGATCTGGTAATGCAGATTTAGGGACTATTTGCAAGATCTTTTCTACCTTCATTTGGTAGGTGGACTGTGATTTGTATGGAGTACTAGCTGAGGTTTCTTGTCACTGCAGTTTCCAATTCTGTGCTAGGTCTCACAGTTTCTCTGCTAGGATAGATGATGCCTATAAAAAATGTGTATTTGAGCATCTGAGTTTGTGGAGGGCACACATATAGTCTATTCATGATTTCAGTGGTATTTTAATCTTGTTGCACTTTTATAAAAAATTGAAATGCACAGGTGCAAGTTTGGATATTCCCTAACCACTGCAACAGGGAGAAGACCTAGTAAGACCACCTGCTTTTCCCCTCTAGTAAAAAGAATCTAATGAAACCAGGAGTGTGGTTCAGTCTGCTTTGATCAATAACAGACAATATAATCCATACCAGTTGGAGGCATTTTTTTTTCACCGTGATCACTCCAAATTCTTTGGTTCTTTGATTGCAGAGAATTGGTTGCTGTGATGTTTCATTTTTGTATTGAGCATAGGCCAGTAAGGCACAATATAGCTGAAGGCCTCATTTCTGTTTGATCATATTTAGGCATGCCCTGTAATAGGTCCTAACTTTTGTATTTAGTTTAAAAGCAGTACTTGAGTGTCTTAACATTAAAAATGTAACAATAAAAAAGAGTCACTGAACATTTGGCTACTGCTTGTTTAATTTTATATTCACTATCTGTGCAAACACTACTAGCAAAAGTACTGTCAATGAAGTACCTAATTGTCTTATTTTGAAAGCAGTATTTTTCTATAGCTCAAAGTCAAAGAGACCTTGTTGTGTACAGGCAAATGTAACTTGAGGGCCGCCAGTATTGTTGCTTTTTCTCTTTCATTTTAATTCTAGTTTTTTGTGGTTTGTTTCTTTGGCATTTTTCAGAACGTCCTCTGCATTATACAGAGAATGTACTAGAACAAGTTCTTCACTGGAGTTCACTACCAGAGCCTGGAACTGCATATCTAATAATAAAGAGATTTCTAACAGCAGACATGGTGAATCTCTACAGTGGTATGTAAATTTTTTTTTTTTTACTTACTTATTTTACATGGAAATATGAGGATGGCAGTTGGTTTCAGTGGAGCAAAGTGTCCCAGAACAACTAAATTACTGCTACTTCATAAATATTACATATTTACAGAGGGTTATGGTGACTCCCTATGAAAACACATAGATTATGGATGTTTGTTTCTACAAACTGTAAGCTCTCCTATTGAAATATAAAAATGTACAGAAATTCTGCAGTCAATTCACACTTTGTGAACTTCTTCTGTGAATCTTGAAACTGCTCTTATCCAAGACATATTGTTTGAATTTATTTATATAACTATGGTATGCTAATAGAAATTTCTATTATCAAATTTGATGCCTCCAAACTACAAAACTAATTTGACAGAATCATGGAATATTCTGAGTTGGAAGGGACTCAGAAGGATCATCAAAGTCCAACTCCTCACCTTACACAGGACAGCTCCAGGAATAACACCATGTGCCTGAGAGTGTTGTCCAAACCCTTCTTGAACTCTCAGGCTGGTGCTGTGACCACTTCCCTGGGGAGCCTGTTCCAGTGCCCAATTACCCTCTGGGGGAAGCTTTTCTGGTATCCAAACTAAACTTCCCTTTTACTTCAGACCATTCTGTTATGCTGACACTGGTTACCACAATGAACAGATCAGTGTCTGCCCCTCCTCTTTTCCTCACAAGGAAGTTGTAACTGTGATGAGGTGTCACCTCAGTCTCCTCTTCTTCAGGCTGAACACACCAAGTGCCCTCAGTCACTCCTCACACTTGAAGGCTTCCCCTCAAGGCCCTTCACCATCTTTGTTACCCTCCTTTGGACACTCTCTAATAACTATATTCTTCTGACACTGTGGTGCTCAAAACCACACACAATATTCAAGATGAGACTGCCCCAGTTTAGAGCAGAGCAGGACAATCCCTCCCTTGCCTGACTGATGATGCTGTGCATGATCCCCACCAGGACAGGGTTGTCCCTCCTGGCTGCCAGGTCACTGCTGGCTCATGTTCAATTTGTAATGGACCAGAACGCCCAGGTCCCTTTCCATGGCAATGCTTTCCAGCATCCCGTTCCCCAGTCTGTGTATCAGGGTTGCCCTATCCCAAGTGACATACTCATTTGATTGACATACTCATTTGAATGGCATACTCAAGCAACTGAATAGTTTGGGGAGTATGTGGCCTTTAAAAGGGAGCTGACATTTAAAATATAGATCAAGATATAATGAAAATACATGGTTTACACATTGCCCCAGTCTATTTTTTTTCCCACATAATACCTGACTTTAAGTCATATGTAATTTGTGGGAAGTGGAAGTTTAGGAGCTCAGAAATTATATCCTGTTTCAAGCAGTTAAAATCCTGTGTTCTATAACTGTATAATGTGTGATGGTAACACATGGTGCCTGGCTTAATGTTCATCATAGTTTATCTGATGACTCATTCAAATATATCTATCTTTTCCTCTCTTTCTCATATGTGGAAATATTAATCTTTCCATTCTGTATATCTTGTCTTGATTTCAAGAAGTAGAATTTATGGTATTGTGCTTATTCTTCTGAAAGTAATGGCCTTCTTCCACCATGCTTTATTCCTGTAAAAGCATATTTCACGAATGTGAACAAACCTGAGCAAGTGTGCTGCTTGTGACTTTTATGGTTGGGTTTCACTGTCAATAAATATGTGATAGCGGATCATGAATGGAAAGAAATGGCCTACTTCATATGAACTCCTGTCATCTCACTAGGTGTTTGTTGAGATACAATCAGAAAAAGGAATGGGTCATAAGGATTGTGTGAATCACTGCTCTAAGGAACACATAAGGAACACTGTGTCAATTTACAAAGCAGTAAAGCAGAGATCTGCTGCTATTTGCACTGCTTCCTGTCTCCCAGATTTTACATCCATTTGTTCTCCCAACCTATTACAGTAGAAATTTGCATCAGTTCCATTCATCTTGATCGTAGTGTAGACACACTGTCTTTTAACTGATTGCATTTATTGATGTTTTTTATCTTTGTTTTAAAATAATTAAAACCTTATCCAATAAATTATATTGGCTTTCTCAGTGGTTTGAAAAGGAAAATTTCTGCCATGTTGCAGACTTATTGTGTTGATGTCTGCAAACTTCACATGGAAGAATAATCTTGTGAATCCATCACTACATAGTGTCAGAATGAAAAAATATACAGAATGTAGTCATTAGGGAAGGGATGTTCCCAGTGTTTAGAGTACAAGGCACTCATGGGTATGGTGGGGCTCTCCTTCTCAAAGTGCACAAGGAATAACTGCTGGCTTGAAGGAAGAAAGGGAGACCTCAATCTTTTGTCTCTTACGCTCTGTATGTAGATACCTCCTTGTCACTGAATAATAGGGCTGAGGTCAGATGTCCAACCACTATGATTTGTTTTAAGAGTGGTTTCAGCACTGAGTGAATGGATGTCCTCCTACTTTCCAGTGCAATTAATAGGACTGTGATCATATAATGTTTATAATTAATTCCATGAATATTCCTTGCTTCCCTGATTTATGTAATACTCTTAAAGACTAATTATTATATTCCTGACCTTTTTTTTTCTGTTAATATTAAATGAGAGATTTTCGTTCTCAGCACTTTTCTCCTTTTTCTTCCTGAGTCTGTAATGTTGTTTGGAATAATGTTGGGTCAATGGTCAACTTAAGGAACAGCTCTTTTAGCCTCATTTCATTTTGGCAACTTATCATAGTCTTTTCTGTCAGTGCAACTGTTCCTGTGCTCCTTGTACATAGTACATTCTTAATTTTGATATTTATTCTCATCTTGTGCATTTAAAATTATTTCCTCATGCTCTGAAACTGAGATGAGCTTGGTTGTTCTGAGCAGGGTGCTGATAACACAAAGGTTGTGGGTTCGAGCTCCATGTGGGGCATCTACCCAGAGTTGGACTCTGTGATCCTGGTGAGTCACTTCCAACGCAGACTATTCTGTGATTCTATGATTCAAGCCTTGTACTGAGGTCTAGATGTATGTTTTCTCTTGTATCGAAACCATCAAGGAAAAAAAAAGTTAGTTTATTTGTACTGATACGTTTCAACAAATTTGTGGTGAATTTTCTACTTTATTCCAGCTCTTCATTTACTCATTCCTGACAATTTATTCCACAGCTTTTCATGCTTGTTGTAGGCACATTTTTTTCAAATGCTGTCACTAGGGCAAGGTGTGCACTGTATTTTGGTATAAGAGATACACAGGACAGTTTAATTAGATTTCCAGAGCCTTTTTCTTCTCCTTAACTAAAAGTTTCTCATATTAAAGTTTTGGTTTTTAGAAAACCAAATATTATTTGTTTGTTAAATTCACTATAAAGTCTGTGTATATAGATCATTGCAATTTTTCCAGTACAGTGTTGTATAATTTGAGTGGTAAATATTGATTTCTGCAAACAGAAGCCATTATTCAGAGATATTCTTTGAAATGCAAGCTTCTAAGCCATAGCTGGATCAATCCTGCATAGATTAAGTGTAGCTACTTTCTAGTTGCAAAGTTCTAGCAAGTTTAGCATGTTTTTTAAAGCTTGTGTCTGGAAAAATATATTCTGATTAGGACACATCCCTATATTTTTAGGTTTACTTAATGAAATGCTAGCTTCTAAAGTATATGGAATATCATCAGTTTAGAGAATTATTTTTTTCCTCCTTCAGACTATTCTAATATCTTTGTAAGTTCCAAGTGTTTGACAGGTTTGCTCCCATAGGAGTGCGGTGAAGTGTAGAATGATTTTTTGTCATGTTGTGAACTGCGTGCAGAAATTTAAAATCTTCCAGCTTGGTACAGATGTGGAAGTATCCAGCTACTCTCATTAAGTATCCTGCTACTCCCATTTTGTATAGTTAAAAAAAAAAATAAAAATGCTTGTATGGATAAGGATCCATATTCTATTCTGAACATGAAAAAAAAATTTTATTGGCAAAGAGAGAATACATCAGTGTTTGTTTTTTACTGTGCATGTATATTTGTACTTAGAATGAGGGCTTTAAGTAATTTCTGATTTTAATTGTTGAAAGGTATTGAATCTGTATTTAGATTCTTATTCTTTGACATTTTTTTCATGTGCTGCTTCTTAATAATGCAGTATTGATATCAGATGATCTATGTCTATGTCTAAAGCCTAAAAAAGCTAATTGAGTACTTGGCTTTTGACTTCTAAACAATTTGGTTCAGTATTTCCTAAATAAATGAATGACTTTACAGGAAGTACCTACACTTAGCTGAAAATGATAGATGGTGAAAGCCAACATATGGCATAATAGTAGGCTTGTAGAGTTTGGGGATAAAGGAATTATTAGCCCTGTTAATCTGGCTCCCTCTTCAAGGTGAAATGGTATTGAGGGGAATGGAGGAAAAGGCTGCGTCTGCCTACCTCCTCTCTTCTCATGTCTGTAGTCTGATTCCAGCACTATTTACCTCAGGGAGAAAGGAATACTGCAGAATTCTGTGTTCTGATATAAAGACAGAAGGAATTATTGTCTTTTCCTTTGTTCCTCTTCACTTTAACTATTAAAGTGCCATTTTAATTTCAGTTTCAATTTATAGGCATGAGTCATAGCAGCATGGCAATAACTGTAATAAATGTTCAGAAGGTTTTGCTGGGGAAGGGTACTTACTGGGAAAATTGGATAAAGTGGTGAAAAAATATACATATATTGAGCAGAATAGGAAACCTAAAAAAAACCTAGAAATGGTGGTGCAGTAGTTTATATGTACTAGTAATACTTTGCTTTATTTTATTTAGAATTTTAAATTGCTGAGAATGCACAGAGAAATCTGGTCTTTAACACTAAAAGCCTTTGATAGCTCTGGTATTTTTCTTTTTTAAATAAAAAACTTTCACAGTAGAAAGGTAAATGCTTTATAAAGCTGACTACAGGAGGTGGTATTTTGAGTTTTTTATTAATTTTACCAAATATATGTGAGTTTGTGTGTATTTTAACACAAACAAAAAAAAATCTGGACAGACTCATGACAAAATCAGATCTTTATTGTAATGTTTTGCTTCTCTTAAGCACAGAGATTAAAAGTCTCTATGTCATACTCTACACATTATATGCTGAAAACTACACATTATATGCTGAAAACATTCTTTAAATTAAAGTTTGTTGGTAAATTCTTCACATTTTATCATAGAAGTGAAACAGAAGACTTTTTTCCCAAAGTATTTGAAATAATAATGGTATAATTGAGAATGCCTTCCTTATGAATATAGAATATATTAATATGCAATACGTATTGAAATTTAATATACAGTATATATCTGTGTGTGTATTTGTATAATGTAATTAATATCATTATTTTATATATATAGCATAATACCAAATCTATTTTACTAATGTAATTTTAGCCTTTTGATATGCAATAATATTTAAAAACTAGGAGCTTCCACTGTTGCAAAGTCTTCTAACAAAATGCTTTTTTGTTTTCTTGGTAGAGAAAAATGAGAAAGGTAGCGTGAAAGCAGGCAATCTGAAGTACAAGGAAGAACCATCAAAGCTACTGTCTGGAAACAAATTTCAAGACCGTTATTTTGTGTTACGGGAAGGAAACTTGCTTCTATATAAGGATATGAAGGTACAGAAGACAACTCTCCAACAAACATTGCATTAGGATTTCTTTTTTTTATGAAAAAGAGAAGGAAGGCAAACAGATCAACATATCTCATGCTAAATAGCAACTTCTAGAATCTGGGGTTGATGTGTAAGATTTTTGTCTTGCTGTTTCACAGGTATGTTAGTAGAAGGAGCTTGTGTGTGTTTGTCATTTAGCTATTGCAGTTATGTGTTACTATAATCTTTAAAAATTAAAAATAGAACAATCATTGAGTGCCTTGTGCTGACACTAAATTACAGTAATTTCACGATTATGAGTAGCACCTTTTTCACTAAAGAATCCAGCCTACCCCAGTAATGTGGCTAATCATCAGGTGCGGCTTATTTATGGACAATTTCAGGAGAATTGCGAACCCGAAGTTACCTGACACACTGCATGTGTTGCAGTCGCTTCGGCTATGTTGTTTATAGTACGGGTTTGTGTGGCAGGCGCAATTTCAATTAATCGCGCATTTCTGACCACTGTAAACCAGTCAGATAAAAGCTTCTTGGCTAGCTGTGGCTTCAGGTGCGCTGGGGATGGGGGCGCTGCAGCAGGGACTCCTATTCTTTTTTTCGGACATGATTTCATGCATGGAACATGAGATTTGAGGCACTCCAACATTTGAAGCCCGGCACACTGAGATTTGAAGCCCGCCAGTCCAAGAGTTCAGACACACCTTGTCGTCATGTCTCTGCCGCAGAAGAGGCTTGCCTACAATGCAGATTTTAAATTAAAAGCAATCAACCATTCAAAAGAGCGTGGAAATATGTCTGCAGCTAGGGAATACAACGTTGATGAGTCGATGGTGCAAAGGTGGAGACAACAGGAAGATCAATTATGTCTTGCTACAAAGACTATGAAAAGTTTTCACGGTCGTAAAGCCAGATGGCTGGAACTCGAAGAAAGGCTCCGCACGTGGATCTCCAAACAAAGAGCCACTGGGAGAGGCTTTTCAGCTGTCACTGTTCGGATGAAAGCCAAAGCGATAGCAGAGGAAATGCATATAGAAGAGTTTCCCTTCTTGGTGCTTTCATTTCATGAAATGGCGACATCTCTCCATACATGCAAGGACAACCATGTCTCAGTGCCTGCTGACGGATTACGAGGAGAAGGTGGCGAACTTCCGCCGGTACTGCAAAGCGAAGACGGCTGAAAAAAAATATCCAGCCACTGCAGATTTTAAACATGGACGAAGTGCCCCTAATATTCGATATGCCACTGACTCGAACTGTGGAAGAAACCAGGAAATCCTCAGTTCCCATCCGTACGACAGGTAACAAAAAGACATCATTTATGGTCGTTCTTGCGGTTGCTTCAAGTGGGCAGAAATTATGACAATTGGTAATTTTTAAAAGAAAAATGATGCCTAAGGATAAAATTCCAAAAGGCATCTGTGTTGCAGTGAATCCCAAAGGCTGGATGGAGGAGGAGATCATGAAGTTATGGCTAACCCAAATTTACTCTAGGAACCAGACGGATATTTCCATCCATTGCCCACACTTCTGGTTCTCGATTCCATGCGTGCCCACACAACAGAAAGAGTAAAAGCTA
>VRYO01002355.1:19684822-19774855 GCA_009812075.1 Sialia sialis
GAAGCTGATTGAAAGTTTAATAATCTCTTAATTTTTTCTTTCTGGATTTTATAGTGTTTTCCTGTCTTCACCTGGATTCACAGGTGAGCCGATTCCACTACCACATTTGCGTAAGGCAGCCCAGCTCTGGCTGCAGCTCCGGCTGCAGTGCCGGGCTCGCGGTTCCGCTACCACGTTTGCGTAAGGCAGCCCAGCTCTGGCCGAGGCTATGACTGCTGTGTCAGGCTTGTGGTTTCTCTGACACATTTGCGTGAAGCAGCCCAGCTACGGCTGAGGCAATGGCTCCTGCCAGGCTCGCGGTTCCGCTAGCACATTTGCGTAAAGCTCGGGCCGGGTGCAGAGCGCTGGGGCCCATGGCGTTACTTTGTTGCACGTGTACCCTGCCAAAGTAAGGTGCTGTTTATATGCTGGTGTGGGTTACATATGGACAAATTCCATGGTCTTCACGGCTACTCGGATGTGTGGCTTATAATCAGGTGCGGCTTATAATTGTGAAATTACTGTATTTTAAAACCTGCTGTAGGGAGCTGCAGCAGAAGTAATATAGAACTTAAATGAATGCATGCCATATTTTCTTGGTATTTCACAGAAACCCCTTAAAAATTCAAGGAAAAGATCTTTTATACATGCATCTCTCATGATAGAAGAGATTGCAGGAAACAATATCTCTCAATACACTAGGAAAAAAATTTCCCTGCTTCCCAACAACAACTTTCAGATGTATTCTCAGTCCTCTCAAAACTATTATTGATAATTAGGTTAGGTATACCTCAGAATTCCATAGAAGTGAATTTAGTCATGATTAATAGCACGAAGGGTTCTGTTTTAAATATTCCTTGGGAATTTTCTTAAAACAGTGGGTTTCAGTGTATGCAGTTTATATTTAAGGTACGTTAATGCATTGTGTCTTCCTGTGAAGCTGTGGATACAGTCTTAATTGGAATGACCCCAAAATGTGTCTTATAATTTAGTGCTAAAACTCAAATTGGCACATATTTGAGAATAAATTAATATGCCTATAAAACCTTAATTAGTATCTTAGAAAGAATTTATGACAGGATTGTTGTACCACTGTGTAATCTCCTTCTTTCAGCCATTCTAATTTATAAAAAATTGAATTCCCTAACTCAGGAGGTGCTTTGAACACATACTTTTATAAATGGCTTTACTTTTGTTTTTTAATACAAATGGCAATACCTTTCGGATCAAATAGTATATGAGTTTGTTTTCCTTTATTTTGAGAGATATTAATCTATCATTAATAATCTTGGTTTTATTTTAGTCATATTTAAAAACGAATAGTAGGAAAGTTTGACATTGCAGATGGAAAATTGTAGTTAATAAGACCACATGTACTAATTAATTTATAAATTCTCCTTAATAGCAAATTAACTTTGTATAAGCAGGTGGAGATACATTCTGTTCAGTGTTTCTCTTGTTCAAGAGCAATTATCAAAAACATTGAATGTTCCATGAATAGTGTATGCTAAATTACTATATTGTGCTAATTGACTGAAATAATTTACCCCTTTAATGTTCTGTTGCTAAGAGATAAGCTCACAGACAAAGGAATGGTTCCCTTAAGGTGCATTACTGTGAGAAGTATGCAGTTGTTTAACTTAATAGTATATTCTGCAGGGGTATTTTTTCATCCTGGCAGTACCCTTCTTTTGAGCAGGAAGTTACAGAAGAATACCAACCATAAAACTATTCTGTGTTTTGTTGTTTTCTTAAGTTCTCTTAAGTGTCTTTTTTCCCACACTGGAGTGTTACAAATTGAAAGCTGCAGAATGGGAAATTGAGAATCCAGGGACAGTAAACACTGGGGAGTAGCTTTGTGTACTGGGATGATAAGATTTGTTAAGTTGTCTGGTGTATTTTTTTCTAAAACACTTGACCTAAAAGTACTAAAGGAATGCATTTTGTTGTGTTGAATATTAGTTTTTCTCTGTAATAGTGCACATTTATTGTTTTCTTTAAGCACTTCATCTTCCAGTCACATTCAGCTCTTATACGTAGGTTTTGTCTGCTGCAGATTGAGTAAAGGTAGTTTGTTCAAGAAGGAGCAAGCAGGAAACCTCAGGAGATCCTTGTCTAACTTCCTGTGTGTAGCAGGGATAGCAGCTGAGGTCAGGACATGTTGTGCCCAGCTTTAATCAGTTAAAGTCTTCAAAAATCCCAAGGACAGATAGCACAACCTTCCTGGGCAGCCTGTTGCAGTACCTGACTGTCATCATGGGGGGAAGTTTGTCTGTCCTTAGATGTAGTCTTCTCACAATATAAAAAGCTTCATTTCGTCTGTTTCATTACTTCCCTGTAAGTGCACAGGGGTGCTGTTAGGTCAGCTTCTCCTCCAGGGCAAGTGCTCCAGCCCCCAGATGTTTTGGTGGACCCTACTGAACCCTCTCCAGATTGCTGATTCTCTTTTTTCTCTCAAGGACCCAAAAGATGCAGTCACACAAGTAATAAGGAAAGCAGGAGAATCACTCACCTCCACCTACTCACTGTGCTTCTGCTAACTCAGGAAAATGAGTCCAGCTTTGCTGTTAGGATACTCTACTCTGCTGGTTTATGCCCTGCTTGACACCTACCAGTGTGCTCAGGTCCCTGTCAGCAGAACTGCCTCCCACTCTGTCATTGAAGGGTTTTTTTTCCTTCACCTATGCAGGACTTTGTATATATCAGTTAAATTTAATGAGATTTTTCCCATTTGTTTGTCCTATATAGTTTCTCCTAAAGTCCCAATACCGGTGTTCTCCAGAAACCAGGTGGATTCCTTCTGTCTAACTGGACTTCCCTCCCCAAACAAAGCCTGGCCCTCCCCATCCCCTATCCCATCAGAGTCAGGATATTTTCTGTGGAATGTTCAAAGACATTGTTGGCTTTTATTTCATCCTGATTTAGCAGCCCCAGTGGCCTAATGGATGAAACACTGGCTAAACCAGGGATTGTGGGTTTGAGTCAGTCAGCACAACTTCATCAAGGGCAAGTCCTGCCTCATCAACCTAGTGGCCTTCTATGATGAATTGACTATGTCAGTGGGCAAGGGAAGAGTTGCAGGTTCCATTTATCTGAAATTCTGTAAAGCCTTTGACATGGTCCCTCACAATATTCTTTACTCTGAATTGGAGAGGGATGGAATTGATGAGTGGACTGTTAGATTGATAAGAAAGTGGCTGGATGGTCAGAGGGTAGTGGTCAATGGCTCAGAGTCCTGATGGACATGTGATGTCCCTCAGAGGTTCTTACTGGCACTAGTGCTACTTAATATATTCATCAATGACACAGAAAGAGGGATTGAGTGCATCTTCAGCAAATTTGCAGATGATACCAAGGTGGGGGTGTGGTTGATAACACCTGGGGGACAGGATGCCATCCAGAAGGGGCTGGACAAGCATGAAAAGTAAGCCCATGAGAATCTCAGAAGGTTTAACAAGATCAAGTGCAAGGTGTTGGACCTTGTGTGGGTTGGCTCATGATATCCACAAAGGCTGGGGAATAAACAAATCAAGAGCAGCCTTTCTGAGAAGGACTCAGCAGTGCTGCTGGGTGAGAGGCTGGACATGACCCAGCCATGGGCACTCCCAGCCCAGAAAGCCAAACGTGTGCTGGGCTGCATCCAGAGCACTGTGGGCAGCAGGGCAGGGAGGGGATTCTGTGCCTCTGGTGAGACCCCACTGCAGGGCTGCATCCAGCTCTGGGCTCCCAGCACAGCAAGGACATGGAGATGTTGGAGGGAGTCCAAGGGAGTTTAGCAGGTCAATTAGAGGGATGGAACACCTTATCTATTAAGGAAGACTGAGAGAACTGGATTTGTTCAGCCTGGAAAACAGGCCTACTTGTGGCCTTCTAGTACCTGAAAGGAGCCTAAAGAAAGATGGAAAGGGATGTTTTAGAAGAGTGTGATGCAACAGGACAACAGGGAATGCCTTCAAACTGAGAGTAGGTTAAGACTGGATATTAGGAAAAATTCTACTGTGAGAGTGGTGACGCACTGGAACAGGTTGCCCAGAAAAGCTGTGGATGCCCTATCACTGGAAATGTTCAAGGCCATGCTGGATGGGGATCTGAGCCTGGTTTAGTGAAAGATGTTCCTGTTCATGGCAGAGAGGTTGGAACCAGATAATTTTTAAAATCCTTTCCAACCCAAACCATTCTCTGATCTGAAGAAAATTCTCACAATTCCTTAGAAGAGTCTGTTTAACAGAGGGCAATCCAATTTCCCATCTTCCTGTCCTTCTTGAAGAGTTTTTGTTCATATATAGCAGCACATCTTCATTATTCAATTTTGTGATTTCATGTAAACCTTAAGTTCTTAATCAGTCTGCTTCCTATAATAGTAATTAGTACACTTTGTTAATGGCAAAGAAAGAGGCAAAGTATTTTAATGATCTGCTAGAAAAGAGGGGTGCATTCCATGAAAGAAACTGAACTGTGAAATCAGTCATGTGGCATTTTCTCTTTGGCACATTCCTGATACAGTAATTAGAATTTTACTTTATTTGCAGGCTAGCAAACCTGAAAAAGTGTTGCCTGTCAATTCTCTGAAGCTTTATCTTGGAGTGAAAAAAAAAATGAAGCCACCAACAAAGTAAGAATAGAAAAGAAAATAATCACTGTGTAAAAAGTATTGTGGTATCATCAATAAAGGGTAGCATACAACATTTTGGAACAAGCAAAAGTCAAGAAGCCTATAGCAGTATGCTGAATGAATTATCCCCTGTAATATTATTTGTTCTGTTCCTATATCTGTTTTCATGTACCATGTTAACTAATCTGTGCTAGGAAATTACTTTATTGATTGGCTTTTTGTAATCTAAAGTGCATTTATTATCTCTTGCAGATATGGTCATTCCTAGCTCACTTAGTTTTGTGGTATATGTCCTGCATGTCATTGGTGGACACACTTTCCTTTCACCAAGTAAAATGAGAGAAGAAAAAACCAGCTAGTCATGGCCCTTACTGGCAGTTCCTGTTGTTCAGCAAAGGATTTTTCCTTTTTCAGGATCTTTGTTATTTTGATGTTTCTGCTAGCTGAAGACTACAGTGCCCTTTACAAACATCAGTGACTATCTCTCAGGAAAAGAGCAGTGAAAAATGACACCTGTTTTTCTCAGATGTTTCCAGTTCTTGTTCGGTCAAAGCTTTGAGATACTGAGACAATGCACATAGGATCTTATCCCAGAGGGAGTCTAGGTTGGCTGTAGCCTTTAAACAGATCTGCTTGAACTTTTCCTTTACAGTTGGCAAATCAAAACACCCCGAAAAGGTCTGTGAATTTCAAAGCTTGGCCATTTTAAAGAAAACATTGGTGGCTTTTTTGCGTTTTTTATTTATTTATTTATTTATTTTTAATTCAAGTGCAGAATGAGTAGGAGATTAGTTCAAAACAGGAGTAAAAAGATTATGTAAATGCGTCTTTGCAGGTTTTGGTTTTTTTTACCTTGAGGTGTATTTTTAGTCTACTTTCAAAAGCAGAGCTTATCAAGTCTCTTCTGGATCTCCAGAAGTGTCTGTTTCACCTCAGAGGCTTCATTGTGCACCCACTCCCTCTTTGTTTCCCTAGCAATTATTAAATCCCTAGAAAATCATGTGATTCCTTTTGTTTATAATACTAGCAGAGTCTTTTCTCTCTGTGACTTGTGCACTGTAGTGGACTCTTTACCAGGCAGTTTTATTTCCAGCACCTTTTAGAAAGCACAGCCAAGGCAAAAATGAGGCAAGTAGTCAGCTGTCATCTTCAGTGCTTTGCTATAACCCTTTGTCTAGAACAGAAAGTTCATTAACTGTGAATCAATTGCGAGAAAATGAACAAAATCCATCCTGAAACCCACAGCTTTATTCTGGATTTGCAGTACATGTTTAGACTTTGCAACTTAATTTTATTTTTTCAAATTAGAAGGACTACATACAGGTAATTAATCTCTGCACTTTGAGGAATATGTCCTTGTTTATAGAACTAATTTGTGAAAACCTTCTTTCTTTCAGCTGGGGACTTGCAGTATTTTCTGAAAAACACCAGTGGTAGGTAAACATGAGACACACACTTGGTTTAACTTCACTGTCTAATATTTTTTGAAATATTCAATTGCAAAATAAGAGTGCTTGAAAACTAATGGGCATTATTTTGCTTTCATGTTGAATTATTTTTTTGTTTTTTTTAAGTAAAGAAACTTAATTGATATGTTTGATTCATATTTCAGGTTTAGGTGTCTGGTTTCATTTTGTGAACAAAGAGCAAACTATAGTCATAAAGGTAGAATGATAGATTTTAATCCTGTACATGTGTTTAAAATGAAGCACAGTCATTGTCTTCAAAGTAGGTAAAGTGATAATTTGAAGTATTTATATATCCCTATGTTTTTGGGAGTGTTAATGGTAAATATAGACAGCATGAATTAATATAAGCATTATTTGAAGTAATTTAGAAGCCTATTCTTTAGTATGTTTATCTGTAACAGGAGTCTCCATTGTTTTCCATACTAATTATGTATTGTGTTCTAGGTATATATGTTGTGATGGACAAGATGTGCAGATGGAGTGGATGATCAGCATTTTTATGGCACAGGTACTAATTTGATCCAAAAATGTAACTTACTCTGTGGTTATGAAAATCCCACTAAATATGTATGTGTTATATATAAGGTTCAGTGCCAAAGTTTCTGGAGTACTTCAGGAAATAAAAATGCCAAAAGATGTTCTTTAGCCCATGAGTGCTTTGAGAGTGAGTAAGACCATTAGATTCTGGCATCACCTCCTCACCTCACCCCTCTGTGTTGTAGAGAAGCTTGGTATAGAAGGACAATGATTTCCTTTGCAGAAAGCTCTTGTGGGTGAAATTCTGGCCCAAAGGATGTGTCTTTGTATCACAATACCCAAATGCTATTTCTCTGCTCAGTAGATTGGATGCTGCTAAAGTAATCGTGAAAGAAGGATGTCATGTTTAAAAGCATAGTGATGTGAGCTGGACCTGTTGAAGAGCTTTGCCAATATGGCTCTATTTCTCTGGTATCCAGGTTAGCTTAGTTAACACTGAAAATCCATTGTGTTGGGTAGGCTTTTTCTAAATTAAGTACTCTTCTGCTTCCTGCATTGTAAGGAGGGTCTATGTTTGCGTGGCATATAGCACATTCTTGGAAATGGAGTTTAATATTTACACTGGAGAAGTGGAAGTAAGTGAGATGGGAAGAATTCAGCTTGACAGGAGACTGGAACATAGTTTAAGGTTTTAACATGTTTTTGTATCTGTGTCATATTTTTCTTTTTCCCATAATGTTCAAGGAGCTTTGCAAGATATTGCTGTGAATCAACATTGCTAGATTTATGATTACCTGGGAACTTTGTTTTGCATAAAGTAGGCTGAGCACAAGACTGTTGAAATACAGACTTCTTAGCATCTTTCTAAAACAGAATCTGACTTTCATAGATAGTAGTGCTAGAAGTATAATGCGTGCCTTGAAAGTAAGACTTCCAAATTCTTGTCTTATTCAGCTCTCTTAACTGAAGTGACTATTGTTTCTATGGAAACAGCTGGCATACATCTCATGGGCATAACATGAGCAGTGTCACAGCAAATAGGCTCAGAGGTTATTGATATAGGAAACTTGGAAGTAGCTCATGCAAGCTTGGTAACTGTTGAAGTCCTTTTGACATAAAATCACAATGAAGGACAGTCTGTTAGGATTCTGCTCAGGCAGATGTAGAATGTTCCTTTAACAATATAGATAAAATCTGGGAGCCATTGCTCCATGTCCAGGATAATTTTTCTTAACAGAAAAAACATAAATCACTTCATGTACATTAAAAAAAAATTGCTACAAATTCATACTAATATTTTTGAAACTTTTTTTCCAATGAATGAACAGTGCAATGAATTAGCAGTGCAACATTGAAAGTATTTTTTGGTTTGGCTTGATTTTTTTGTGGAAATTGTAGATTTTTGGTTTTTTTGCCAGTGTTCTGAACATCAGTCAAGTTGTCAGTCTATAAACTACATGAGAAATTGTGTGCTAATGATATTCAGATTTAGTGTATTGTCCTTACTGCAATCTACTACCTCATTACAGAGAAAATCTCCTTATAAATGCAATGCCTCATATTGGTAAAGCTTGCTACAAGAGCTCTGAAAAGTCTTGTATCATACAGCAGCAGACAATTATTGCCACATCGTCCCATTTCTAAACCAGAAAACTGCGAATGTCAACTGATGTTATCTCTAGTTAGAATTTTCAAGTTGAGACCATCTTTAAGGAAGTTTGATTTTTTACTGTATATGTTTTCACTATATTTGAATACACGTTAGAGAGACTGCAGGCAGCACATCTTCTTTGGCAGTGGAATAACTTAGATTGGAAATTGAAAAATATTATAAAATTGGTTTTGAAGTATTAAGACATTGACGTTTAATGATCTTGTGCAATTTAAAGGGACATAAACCAATCTTACTGTGCTCCTCAGTGCTTGAGCAGAGTAAAGCTTTATTAGTAATTAATATCAGTAAGATAGTAGTACTATTGCTATTTTTTTCCTATTGTCTGGTAGTATTTATTCCTGTAGTATAAATAGTGCAGAATAATAATAATAAATAACATACTGTAGATACTGCTGAAATCTAGTGAAAAGAGTACTTTGATACAGGGATTAGGTTAACTCAGAGGTTGTTAATATCCCATTTCAAGCTGCCTCATACTAAGTATTTGAAGTAGGACCAATGTTTCTTTTAGTTCTATGCAAAACCATCCTGAAAAGCATGATTCTATAATATTTCTGTATGAAATCTCTTAAGAGCATGCATAGGTGGAAGTAATTAATTGCTGTGAAGATGGACACAACAGTATTTGTCCAGTTTCCTTTGCCTTTGATCAGCTGGAGGCACATTATACTACCATGAGGTGCAGTTGAACAGAGGGGTCAAAACTATGAATAAATACATTTTTTATGTGGCCTAATATGTTGCTGGTATTTCTGATATACCTTCTCAAAGTTCTATTTTAAGAAATGTTACAGGCTCAAGAGGGAAATCAGACTGCTTAACTGACAGGGATGGTTTCCTTAGGCTTGCTGGGAATTAAGGCAGACAGTTTTCTTCAAAAGCTGATGAAAGTTTCTCCATCACTTTCTGGATTGTGTTTTTTGGATCTTGATCCACAATAAACTGATTTTGGTAGGCAAGAGCTGCTCTTTCACATAATACTTTCTCATTTCATTGGAAGAAAATGTTCTTAATGGTCACTAGAGAGAAATCTTATCACAGACTTTTTCGTAACCCTGGTCACACCATGTGTGAGAATTTTTTACTCCATCAAGATACAAGTCTATAAAATACTTTTTCTAAATTTGGAGCCAAGACTTCCAATTTCTAGTCAGCCATCATGAGAAAATGATCACTGATTCTGATGGCTTTTTAGTGGTAATGCTGTTTTTACTTGCAGATCATCTGCAAGTATGATCTTAGCTCCACAACTGTTTACAGTCTTGAAGAGACTTGCTTTATGAATTTGCAGTCCGGGCTTGCCACTTTCCTTTGAAAGTTATGCTGATTTAGCTGTGGGCCTTGGACCTTTTCTTCAATTCACAGAATCTCATGTTGATGATTTTTCAATAAAATAGTTTGGAAATTTTCACAGAATCACAGAATCAATTACTTAGGAAAGAACCTTTGAAATCATTGAGTCAAAGCTATGACCTAACACAACTTTGTCAACCAGGCATGGCATTGAGTGACATGCAGTCTTCAGGGATGGTAATTAGTGACATTCCAAACTGAAATCAACCAGCTCAGTTTCCCTTCTGTGGACGTGCTCCAGCACCTCAATACCTCTGTGGTAGTGAGGGGTCCAGAACTGGACACAGGATTTAAGCACCAGTACTGAGCACTGGGGGGACAATCATAGGGGGACCAATGCCCTGGTCCCACTGGCCACACTGTTGCTGACACAGGCCAGGATGCCATTGGTCTTCTTGGCCACCTGGGCACACACTGGCTCATGTTCAGCAGTTCCCAAACAGCACTCTCAGTCCTTTTCCACTGAGCCACATTCCAGCTGCTGTGCCCCAGCCTGTAGCACTGCCCAGGGTTCTTGTACCCTACACTCTGGTCTTGAACCTCAACAAGAAACACATTTTGAAACACTTGTACATTGAGGTAATTTTATCTTATTTCAGAAACTTTTGTTGGGACTCCTGAAAGCATGCTTCTATGGAATTTTGAAATTGTGAAACAAGTCAATATGTATGCCACATTTCATGCCTTTTTTTTTTTTTTTTTTTTTTTGAGGATAATGACAATAATATTAAGGAAGGAAGATGTTTGATACATGACAATTATGTAGAGACATTTTGGTTCTTTTTACTCAACATTGTGCAGCACTCGAGAAAGATTAACATAATTTTAAGCATCATAGTGTGTTTTTTGCTTTCTCCCACAAGAGGAGGGCATGGTAATGTGCAGTATATAGCTTTATCCAAGGGAGTTTTGCATACCAAAGAATTTTGTGTATTTATGAAATTCCACATGGAAAATAAGGAATCATTTTGTTCTTCAGCATGCAGATATATGGCCACCTGCTGGAAAAGCAAGAAAACAGTCCATAACTAAAAGTCCAAAGATCAGAGGCTTACCACTAATTCCCATTCAACAGGAGAAGAACACTTGTAAAATCAGAGGGAATATGGAAGTAAGTGGGGTTCAAACTTGCTGTAGAACTAACCACAGTGCTGTTATAAGTAGCCCAGTAAAAATGAACTCCTCAGAGCTGGATAAATATGAAATGCAGATGCTCCAATTATCAATGCCTCTTCCAATATTTTGTCATTGAAGGAGCATTTAGGATAATTTAATGTAAAAAGCTATTGTAGTCTCAACTTGCATAACCTCTCTGGCTCTTCAGTAAATAATAATTGACTTTCATTTGTGTTTTTTTTTTTATTTTAGCTGGAAATATTATGCACATTATTACAGTATGGGTTTTATTTTTAATAAGTTCCTTGAAAACTGTCCTGCATGCATATCTTCCAATATCTTTTCTTCCATCTAAAATAACAGCACTGTTTTAGTTATATACTCTGTGAATATAATGGAAAAGCTCAGGTGGAGCTAACTTTGATACATTTAAGTCATACTATTATTAGCCTCAAAGAAGAATAAGGCTTTAGTAACAACTCTTTGAATAGACTGAGCTTTGTTGCAACATTACATGCACAGATATATCTGAACTTTATCATTTTAGCTTAAGATTATCTTTTGGTATCCACATAGAAATATTGGTGCCTAGGGGAGAACTTACCTTGCTTCCAGCTGAGATGAAGCAGTGGAGGCACTTTTCTGCTTGGGGATAGTATTGGTAACTAGCCTGACTGCAGCAGTAACTGTTGAAACAACAGCTTGGTGCTTTGACTGCAGCAGTATAATTTTTTGCACATTTTTGAACATTTTGAAAGAAGGAGTTAATATGGGATCACTAACAGAGATGGTGGTTCAGGTGCATAGTGGTAAAGTTGACTCTTTCCATAGTAAGCCAAAAGCAAAAGGCAGGCGTAGTGCTTTATGTAAAAGACAATTCCATCTTGTGTTACACTTTCTTCCAGAAAGAATTTCTGCTCTGCCTAACAACAAGAGTATAAAACTATGTGCATATAAGTATTTTGTACGTGTTTACAAAATTCTGTATTGTGTTTAATTTGTGCTTTTTAACTTTCTCTCAAAAAGTATTTTTATAAGTTTTAACAAGTTCTTTCTGATGCTTGTATTTTCAAACTACTTTGATGAAAGAAAATAATAGGTCTTGTCAGTCAAAAAACTTCATAATCCTTAGGTGGGTCTCTTACCTGGTCTTTAAGCAAGTACACTTGAAACCTTTAGTATATTCTTGGAGATGGCCACAAATTTAGACATTCTAGGATAAAAGTTTTTATTGGATTTTGAGCTTCATGATTAAAAATCCTTAGTGGCTTTTAGTACTGTATGTATTTTTTTTTGCGGATAATTTGCATTATTAGGGAGGACTCTAATGTTTTGTACCCTGCAATTTTGAGGAGGTCTGCGTTTAAACTTAAAATCAGAAACCTACAGTCTTCATTATTTATGCCATGACTAGATCTAGAGAATTTTAATGCAAAAAGTATTTGCATACTTTAGGAAGGTTAACACAACAACACATAATGAAATTGAAAGCTAAACCTGGAATGAACAGTAAAATAATGGTAGAAAATATGTATATGATATAGTTTATTAAGAAGAAGTATTGTACAGTAGCGGAGTCAGTTAAAAAAAAGATGTACCATTGGGAGGCTATGCCTTCAGTCTTTCCATGAATTTGAGTACTCTTCCAACATGCAAGAATATCTCAGTTTTAAAGCATTAGAAAATAATACCAGGAACAAGCATTTTCTGAAAGATGCTGGTTTATGGAAAATGGAGGTCTATTTACAGATCAATGTGTAAGCTTGTAATAGAAATGTCAGCAATTTATACAGGCAGGAAAAGAGACTGAAAATTTCCCAAACAGTGAAAAAAGTGATGTCTTCGTGAGAGAAAGATGACTGGGGGGAAAAAGCCCCAAATCACTATAAGCTCAAGGATACCCATAAACTGAGTTTAATATCAATATCTTTTGCTAAAATGTCTGTAGTGAATGTCTGATTTTTCCCCATTTTTGGAAGCAGTTTTATTGTATGTTAGCAAGATAAATGTGTAATACCAAAGGTTTGAAAGACTCAATAACTAAGAATCCTAATATCAAATAGAACCAAAACATTTTGGTTATTTCTGAACCACTTGTTGCTCATGAAGATAGTGCATTTAGAATATGCATATTTCTCATATAGAATTATTTAATATAGAAATATTATTAGAAATATCTTGCTGTGTGTCTGCAGTAAGTATTTGATTTTATTTCAAAGACAAGAAGACTGAGGAATGAGGAAAAACCGTCTATTTCAAGCATGATGAAAAAGTACAATGACTTACAATAGATCATACAAGAAAGGCTTTCAAGAAGGCCCAAACCATTCTGTGTATCTAAACTAGCTCCTTCCTAGTTTTTGAGTAGTTTTTAATGTTTATTTTAACATATAGGAGGTATTAGGATTCCAAGGAACAAGTTCCCCATATGCTGTGGATAAATAACTCCATAAAAAATGCAGTCAAACTGAACAAGTACCACATAGGAAATACAATAAGACCCAAAGTCTCCCTCAGCTTTCTCCACCTTATGGTTGTCAAAAAACAGGCCACACATTAAAAAAGTATTCCAGGACCTAATTTCCCTTTAGAACTCTCGGACTTTTGCACAAAAGGAATGTTCTGCCTACGGCCACACCAGCTGAGTAGCCAGAATACAATAATGCAAACTTCAATTAGCATAATACAATAATGCAAATTTCAATGTAGCATGTGGTTTACCCTTATTTTTCTATAGCTTAAGAACTTGAACACAGCCCACCAATATGCCAATTGAAAAAGAAGCCAGTCTTTATAACATAACATTTAGTATTTAACAGCTAAAAATGTTTGTGATTGTTTAAAATTAACTCTCATATATTTATGTTGCTCAGTCATATTATCAAAACTGCAGTATACACAGTTGTAGTCATTCCATCAAACATTTCTAAGTCTTTAAGAGTATATGGATCTGCTGTAAAACACTATCATTTAGTCTACTGTGGTAGAATGAAAAAAATGTGATTATATGAAAATAAATTTTTTCATTGGCATGGTGCATGATTTATGTAAATTTTAGAAGTATCACTAATTGAGAATTCAGCCACTAAAAATGCTTACTAAATAATAATAGGAAAATAGTGGTAATTTAACACTGTCTTTCCTGTCTCAGCTCTTGAGTAATTTTTTTTTTAAATTTTATTTAAATGTATGTGAAACTAATGAGCAAATATTGCAATTTAAATATGCTTTAATATGGTGTGAATGAATTTATTTCTTTTTGTTTGTTCGGTAAGAATATATTAATACAAACTGGAAAATCAAGATTTGGTGAACATCATTATAATGAACTTCTGGAAGAAAGAAAAAACTTGAAAGAAAAAGCATCTATTGTGGCACAATGTTTGGAAAGGAAGGATGAGAAAGTGCGAAATCATGCAAAAACTCATCGAAACTTGATTTCTGGGGATGATGCAGGCTCAGGGATGACCGAATTACACCAAAAATCACATAAGACACTGAAGAAAAATAAAAACAAAACAAGCAAAATTACTTTGGAACTAGATAGTAAATTGCCATCAAATGTGATTCAGGAACTAAATACAGTGCTGCAGAAGAACAGAGCACTTCATGAAACCTCCAGCTGATTTTCTGAGCCTAAAGTGTAATGCTTATATATATATATTCTCGTGTTATATATATATATATGTATGTATGTATGTATTTTCTATTCAAAAGTAGTGTGTTTTGATATGTGTAGTTTGTACAGTGCAGAGGAAATAAGGAACTATAGTTTGTTTATATGCAGCTATTGCTTTTGTATATGTGTATGCCCTATGTTATAATTTAAGACTGAACTGGGAGAACTGGTTATGTGAAACTCCTGAAGATTGTAAGTTTTTATGTGCAGTGCAAGGACACCAGGATTTTGTCTATTTTGTTGTTGTTTGTTTCAGATTTTGTTTGAAACAAGGATTCTAGGAACTGTCAAAAACTTTTGCTTTGATTATACTCTGTACCACCTTGTAAACATTGGAGACACATTTTTAAAAGACAAGATATTCTCTGAAATTCATACTATTGACCTGCAATATTTTTAACTGTCTAACACTATAAAAATTAGTAACATCTGGTTTGAAATTGATTTTTTGTAGTTTTGGTTTGTATGCTTTTATTTAAGGAGATAATTAGTATTTTCTTCCATAGAATTGTCCTCTGACATGGCATCATGTGAAAGAATGAAAAGGGAAAGAAATGTAGTAGATGAGACAATGTATTAATTCTTGTTTTAAAACCATGTCTCTAGGGTGTACATCTGATTATGTCATCTAAGTAATGAGACTATTGAGGAGGACAAAAAAATGTCTTCAAAGCAACATCTAATGGGTATGTGAATTGGAAGAATAGCACCCTCTCAGTGGGTTGAAGTACTTTTCTAAACAGGCTTTGTTCAGCTCAGAGTGACAAAGGCAGGCTTTTCTACTGGTCTTTGGAGAGAGCTTGCTTGGTGCTAACACAGTTGCTGACCTCCCATGAATATTTAGCATTTAAATGAGAAATTAATTCCTGGTCCCCACGCAAACAAATCAGAAGGGTACCAGCACACTCTATTAAGAAGTGCCAAATCCTATACGGGGCAAGAAATTTATCTCTCTCTTTACCATGAGAACAAAGGTAAATGATATTCTGTTAGCAGGAACTAAGAAATGCTTGTCCTATAACTTTCCATCTGCTCTTCTGAGTGTCAGGGCTGGTCCCAGGGTTGAGAGAATAGCCTCACTTGCTGCCTTGAGTATGTAGGTGGCAGTTCCTGAAGATAGTGATGTGGCACAGTACAGCTACTTCGATTTTTAAGCCCAGAGTTCCTTCAATTTAAAACTCTGCATTGCTTTTCAAAACAAAACCTGTTCAAGAAATGAAATTATTTTCAGTTGTTTTATGGATTTTATCTTCACTTATCCCTTGGGATTGCTGCTTTTACTTTGTCCCATAACAGCTGAATGGCAAAAGGCACTGCTGTGCTGAGGCTGTTTCCAGGTATTGTAGATGCTGTCTGGGTAAGAAGCAGGACCAACAGACCAGAGCCACTAATGAGCTCACAAGGCACCTCTGCTTCAAGGGAGGCATTAATAAGAGCATCTGCAGGTTTTTGCTGCTGTCCCTTTTGTTTTGTGGTCTGGCTAGTCACAGATTTTCACCACTTCTTAAGAACTTACTGATGCCCTTAGTGTTTGATTGGAATTGGCCATATCTCTTAGAGTAGAAGAGAGGAAGCACAGAAGCAGTATGCTCACTTATTCCCTCTTCTATTTTTGGTAGTCACAGGTGCTGTAACATTTCTCACATCATTTACTTCTATTCTTGATTACATAGAGCAGCTTAATTGGAAAAATAATTTGTTTGATTGAAGAAATTAGGCAAGTGACTCAAATAATGTATCTGGCAACTCTGCTAAGAAGCACAGAGAAAATGAGATCAAACTCAAATATTTTATAGTAGTATTCTGGAATGTAGTACTGACAAAGCAAGTCTAGTCTTTCAGACTTTGCACATACCTTATTTGACCCGTTGTTAAAACTGAAATAAGTTTGTAGATTTTAATTTTCCAAGTGCATTATTGACTACCTTCACTTGAGCATCTTCTAATCATTGAGGCACTGTCTCAAGAAAGCATATCAGCCTGAACTAAAATTATATTGATTAAAGCTGGTGCTTAATGTTACTAAACACATTCTTAAATGCTGATTTTAATTGGGCCCTAATGCCAGCAGGAGAAATTGCTTTATTTTCTGTCAGGCTGGACTTGAACGTGCTATTTAGAGTTGTACTTTTATTTGCAGATATTTCTCAGTATTGAGTTATAGTTCTTATATTGTTTAACTTTTTATTGGGACCTTAAGAATGACATTCACTTCACTGCTGAAAGCCTCATGCATCATTTAAGCCACCACACTAATGGAATAAATGGAGCAGTGGAAGGGTTTTATGCATTGAAGTGAATATATCCATGAAAAAAATAATTTGTGTATTTTTATTGGTTCTAAGGAATACAGAAACACTTGTTCTATTTCAAAACCACATCACAGGTAAAATATCTGTATAACTGCTGCTAACATGTAATAAAAATCAAGAAAATGTTTAATAAAATATGTTTAAATCTGGTGTTATATGTATATATACCCAAACACATATGTGTGCACAAATTTATGTACACGTTCACAGAAGCACACTGAATGGTGACATTGTTAACACAAGTAAAAATTATTTGGGGAAGTAGAAATTAAATTTGCAAATAATTATTTTAAATAGGTATCAAAGTCTTGAACTAAACATCCAACACATTATTGTTGCACTACATGTTTCAGACTGATCTAAGACCTGCAGAATAAATGTGGTTTATTGCAATATATTAATGGCTGCTGATCTTTTGTTGTTCCTGTTCCATGTTGAGGACTAGTAGAGTGTAAATTTTAGAGAATTGTAATTGAATAAATGCTATTTGTCAGAACTAGGTGATGGATTTTTTCAGAAAAAAATCAGTAAGAATGTTTAAAATAAATGAATTTGTGTGTGCGCATATGAAATCTTTTGAATAACCTGGTAAGAGATTACTTTCTCATCTACAAAATGAAGTTAAATGAGAGAGCAGTATTTTATGTGTGGGCCTGTAACAGTGAGAAGACTGAGAAGAATATATTCATAAATCTTAGTAAATCTCACCATTATCTTATCAAACTTCTGCAATCGTGATAGGCAGGTGTAAAGTTGATGCCTAACCATTGTTTTTGTTATTTAACATAATGCCTGTGTTCTGCTTTTGTGCGTTTTTTTTCACATTCATTAGGATGTGTGAGGGAAGCAACTGAAAACCCAAGAAGAAATATGAGCTAGATTTTTTTGTTTCCTTTTTCTTGAGCTGGATATTGTCTGCTATTTTAGAATTTTTCTTCAAAACATATATCTTTCTGAGGTACTATTTTGGGATGCCAGTTCCAAAGAGCATTTTGACTAGGTTTTGTGCCTCAGCAGTGGCTGCTTTAGTGTAGGGTTGATTCACCAGCTGAGATCTGCAGAGTGTGTTCATGCAGACTTTACTGTGTGACTCAGGTTGAGATCCAACTTTTGAATTAAAAGATTTTGCAAATGTTATCCAAGAATCTGTCCTGTGGGAAAAGGATATCCCCAAAGATTTCTTCAGTTAATGGGGAAGGCTTGGCCATATCACTGATTTTTGTTTCTGCCTTGGGAAGAGCTCTGGGCTGTTCTGCCTAAGGCGAGTTGTTAGGATGCCTCCAGCTCTGTCTGCCAGAGGCACCCCTGGGGTGCCTTTTGCTGTCATGTCTTGGGGTAGTTGTAGACTGCTCTGGAGATATACATTTATCTGAGAGTAAAAGTTACAGGAATTTCATCTCACTGCTATGCTTTTTCTCTCCCCTGGTACAGTGCTGGCACAGTTTGTGTTCCTGTGAGTGCTGCCAGATTACCACCATGTCCACAGCTCAAATTCCAGTTTAAGAAGCTTAAGAAAAAATTTACATGCTCTTCTGGGGTCAGGGTTGGTGCCTGCAGGAGTAAGGAAGTAAGGGGTGCATCTCTCACTGGCTATGGCACTTTGCTATAGGCCTACCCTCTTTTATCGCCTCTCTGACTTTTCCAGCACAGTGTGTTTCAGTGGTGGGGTCAGCTATCAGACTTTGCTTGAATTTGAACTAGAATAGCTTCAGTTCTGCTTGAGTCCAAATGGAAACTGGGGAAAAAAAATAGAAAAAAAAGTACTGACTCAAGTTCATGTTTGGAGCATAGAATGCTCTGAAAAATCATTTTGATTTGGGCTACTTAAGAGAAATGTGTGGAATCAGTAAGTTACATTGGGAAAGCTGAACTATATATGGGTAGGGTAGAAACAGACTACCTTGATAGATAGATTGAGTGTGTTCCAAATTGAATTGTTTGCAAAAATATGTACTAATTGCAAAACTGAGCCTATTGTGGCAAGATTGCCTGGGAAAATTCAGGATTCTTCAGTGCAGTATTCCTGCTTCTGAACTACTGAAGAGATTCTCTATGCTGTCAAAAACATCAAGTATTTGTCAAACTGACTGTTCCATGTCAAAAGGCAGAAAAGCTCACAAAGTTTTTCCAAGGGTTCACAGTCAGTTTGGAGATTGCACTTTACTTGTGGCTCCACTGAAAATGGGATCCGTCTGCAGCTCAGTTAAGGGGAAAAACAGTCCTGCTATTTTAGCTCTTACCACTGCTGTCTTTGCCGAAATTTCTTTGAGAATATTCCTGTTACGCTTTGACACTCACCTTTCACTAGAAATTCATGATGATCTGTGGTGCTGATGAGGAAGAAGGATGTGGATGTTAATGCCAAATACACAACTGTATCTTCCTGCATACCTGTACTTTCACTGCAGTTCAGAATTTGTTTAGTCTACCTGACCTTATTGAGCCCTGCCTCTTTTTGATCTAGATCCTGCCCTATGTCTTAGACTTTGGAATATCCTAATCTTTAAGATATCTTCTATACACACTGCCACTCTGGTCTAATTTATGTTTCAAACTTTAGCCAGATCCAAACCCAGATTTCTGATTAGATCCCATGACATCTCTGAATATATTTTTGCCTCTGTTGCAGATGTGTGTGCATGATGGTCATGACCCTTGTGTCAAGGTTGCCTTAACCTTTTTCTTAAGTCCTGATAGAGATCTTAGTGCTAAAGAAGGGGATTTCACTGAAGTAAACTGAGAGAGAGAGAAAGAGATTTAGACATTGGCCAATAGATATTCCGAATTTCTGTAACCCATTCCTATAAATGCCTCTGAAGATCTACATACTTATATTTGTAGTCCCCAGCAAATCAGAAGGTAAACTAAAAGCAAATGTGCTCTCTGTCTTTTAAAATTGTTTTAGCTCAGTTCCTTAATGATCCTACAGTAATTGCTTGTGCCTGGTAATAACAGAGTTTCTTGCAAATTATACCTTTGGCTACATTTTGGCTATATTTTCTTTCAAAATTTAATTAACATTGGTTTGTCCAGTACTGCAGACAGTTCAAGAGCTAATAGGTTAAAGTTTGCTTTATGTATGAGTTTTATTACATTGTTTTCTCCACATCACATTAATAATACATTTCATTTAAAGGTAGATAATTTCTTTGTATATATATTTAAATTACATCATGATTGAAATATCATTTCTTCAAATAGATTTTAGCCATTAGCCTTTAGTTTATTGTGTCATAGTAGATTACACTGTGATAGGTGTCCAGCACCTACATTTGCTTTTTCCCACTGTTTGTCATTCATCCTACATATTAGGACTGTTATAGCTCATTAGATGATACATATTTTAAGCTGCGTATAACAATTCTGAGGTCTCCCAGGCTGTTACAGGTAGAACATTTTTCACATGAAAATCCTTACAGGCTTTCCTTCCAGGGGAATTCAGGTTGGTTTAGTGAGAGATTACAGAACATTCATGTAGGAGAATGTGCCTGTGAGCCTTGGTTAAACCACCGGGTAGAACAACAATACACTTAGTCAATAACTGGAGATAGTAGGCTTGGTTCCTTTCTGTCACCTCTTGATCTTATATAGCACAGCTTGGCCAGGTAAATGAGGTTAGAAAATGTTTGCATAGGATCTGTTCTAAGAACTAGAACACAGAAAACCAAATATTAAACATCTCTAAAATAGCAATTAATCTGACCATTAGTTTAAGAAAGTTCCTGGGTTTACTCATTCAATAGCAAATGCGTATTCACTGTTTTTTCCCTACAGATTTCAGAGAAAAGTTCTCACTACCTTGAGCTTTCTATGAATTTTTAGTATTAGTAACAAGTTTAATTTAGAAACTTATTTTTCAAAACATAAATCTTGATACAAAAAAGGTAATAGAGGTAATTTTTTTAAGGGCGTGCTATAAAGGTTTGCTTTCCTTTCTACAGCTACATTATAGCAGCATTAACTTGTTTAGTCCTCTCTGAATAGTATTTCTGGGATAAATGCATATCTTGTCATGATTACTGATCTTTTTTAATGTCAGCTAGGAAAAGAATTCAAAAGTTTTCCACTGATGACTGAATTAATAAAAATGCAAGTTTACATATTTCACCATTCACTCTTGGGGTTTGTAAAAATAACCTGACAATATGACATAAAATATTTCTATTGAGATTCAACAGCCCTGAATATATTGTTGCTTGCCTAATGCAACCTTCATTTTTTATTGACAGTGATGAGAAATTAGTTACAGAAAATCTGGTGTTTCTGCAGTTAGCATTTATCTCCAGCTGAGTCTCTTGCAGCCATCTCCTCTTTCTCCAGATTACTTGGGCTTCAATAAAAGATACTAGCTCAGAATTCAAAATGTACAGTGAGAAATTCATCTTGAACATTCTATACCAAAAAAACCAAAAAACCCACCCAAACAACCTACAGCAAATAACCTTCCTTTGTAACATGTTTGAAAAAGCTCCCTTCGTTGAATTATTTTTGAGAGCCATTTAACAAAACAGAGGGAGGGCACCCATGATGAAATTCAAATCAATTTTGCAGTAGATGGATGTTATTTGCCTTAGAATAATTCTTTTTCCATCATGTTGGGTTTTGGTGATCAAGCAAATGTTTCAGAGCTCTTGACTTGAGGTCATAATTCAATGGCAAGAGGATGCACCTGTGTCTTGATGAAGACGTCAAAGGTGAATGTTGTCTACATGGTTTTATCAAGTTTTTATTTCAGTTACTGTAGATATTCTGAGGCAGTTCAAGGTAGTAGAATTCACGACTCTCTACAATTCTCTTTCAGCTTGTGGTCACTGTAGTTCTGTAAAGAACACACTGATTTTCCATTTTTGATCATGGGTTATGACCTGTGCACCTGAGACTTGCACTCCTGAGCCATATCCAAAGCATATCTTATCAGTAAGTAGGGTTTTTTTACAGTTTTTGGGTTTATTGTCACTTTGGACTCTTTTGGACTCTTTGAGAGAGACTAATGAAATCTATAGCCAAATAATAGGTTTTTTTTGGAACTAACCTACTTTGTTTTCTTGATATATTCTGAAATGAGCAGCCACGTTTTAAATGGACAAAGTTTTCTGTCCAGATTTTCATTAACTATGACAGTGTTGAATTTGCTTTTGGATGTTTACCTTACATAGAACGCCCATCCTCACAGATGCTGGAGGTTTGGGTTTTTGGCTAAGCAGGCATGTCATACAGCCAAATATTGAATCTCTGGTAGATATACCCTTTTATGCTTGAAGGTGTGTAATAAACAAGAAAATGTTAAATCATCTCATGTACTACCTGTTGGTAACCTTTTTTGATGATGCTCTTACATTACTTTGGTTTTCATACTAAAACTTCCATTACAATAAAAAAGTGATTCAAAGATTTTACAAACCAACTAACATTATGCATTCAAGTGTTACTTTCCAGTTTTTGCTTGGGCTTTTCAAACAGACATTTCAATAGACAGACACAGCACTCTTTTCTTTTTTTTTTTCCTGATTGCACTAAGCAAAAGCAATTCATAGATAAGAAATATTGTTGTATATACTTTATTTCACCCTAACACCTCCATTTTCAACATCTTTAAATATTTTTTAAAAATTTATTAAACAAAGAGTGGTCAAATTGTTTTCTGGTGTGCTCATGCTCCTTTTTATTATGAACAGAATCTTTATCTCGCCTCTTGTCAGCTGTTCGGAGATGAAAAATAAATAGAAAAAATTAAAGACAGGTCTGTTGCTTCCAAAAGTACAGTATGGTGCATAATGCCCCTTTTTATAAATGTTTTCAGCTTCTTAGCTCTTGATATTCACCTTTCTATTCCCTAATGTATCATTAGTGAGATGAACACATAAAAGTGGATCCTTCCCTCATGGCCTTACTGGACCCTATCATAAAATTGCAAATTCACCGTTCAAGTTATCTCTTTGCAATTAATGAACTGTGAAAAGAAATTGCACAGTGAAAGAATGTAGCAGTATTTATGATTAGGTCTTAAACAGAAGACCAGTTTATATGCTACTTGGATTGAAAAAATTACTTACTTTCTCCCACTATATTTTTATGATCAAGATAAAATGTCTAGTATGCCAACAGGAGTAAAAATTCTGAATGCAAGCAAAATTATATAGGCTTTTTTCTGAGTAAAAAATGTCTCATGAACATTGCTATTTATATATTTTATTTTCAGACTATAACTGTAGTCTATGATGAAGCTAGAGTTCACATCAACATCTGCTTTCAATAACAATTTTTGAACTAATATTTACACTAGAAACTGTTTTCTTTCTCTGAATCAGAAATTTTTGCCATGAGTTTCTAGAAACAAACTGGATTTATATTTTAAAAGTATTTTAAATTTTTTTTTAACAATCAGTTAAACTTAATTGACAATTAATTGAACCATGATAAAGCTTTCTCATGAAGGCTGACACCTACCCCATTCATCATGCCATGCATTTTACACAGCTGAAGAAAGAGACAAGTTGCCACTTTTTATCCTCCTTTTAAAGACCAAATTCTTGTTCTTGTGTTCTCGGATATTTGTTTGCACTTTATTTTAAGTTGTGGAGCTCCGGTTTCCAGTGGAAGAGAAAAAATTCTCATCAGTTTATTTGGTTTTGCCCTAAACATGTACCAGTGAAGGAGGTGTGTTGTTTTAAAGACACTTCAGAATAATGTGATTAACTGGTTTGACAGCAATAAAAGTTTCCCAGGAAGCTGCATTTGCATCTTCAAGAACCAAGTTCGATCATCTCACTCTGATCTACAATTTGATTCAGGGCCCCCAAAGGCTAATGTCCAGCGCATTAGGCATTTTATAATTGAATTGTTGAGAAACAAAATATTAATGAACTGCCTTCCCTTTGGAAGTAATCTAGGTTTCTCATTACTAGCACTGCCAGCATTCCTGTTCTTAGTGTCTAATCGACGCTTAATGGCTCTCTCTTGGTGTCTCTAATTTTCCATAATTAATGTGCATGTAAAATGAATCTTGTAAATAATGTGTGGTTATATACCACATGCTGAATAATGTAAGCAAGCTATTATAGGTTGCTTATTTTTGCCCCTTGTGGTCTCTGCATCTCGCAAGTTTGCATTAACTTGGAGCTGTGAGGGAAAAATCTACCAGGCATCTCACCTCATTGAAGCATAAACAGAAAAAAAAGAAAAAATTCTACAGAGCAAAGTGATCAAGTAGGTTTTTATGTTATTTTTTTTTTCCCATACCAAACCAGTCTAGTGAACAATATATTGCAAAATTTTCATCTGATATGTATTAGACTGTTTTACAAATATATACCTCTAAACTTATTATGTTCTTAATACCTAAATGTCTTGCAGATGGTCTTTGACTACTTACCAAGACAAAGGTAATATCTAGTGTAATTATAAAGTACAAATACTAAGTTTTATAGCTTTGCAAAATTATATTGAGGGACTCAATCAAGTAGATTTTTTTTCCAATTTTAAATATGGGCTAATTTTCCAGAAAATTATGTATCAGGTTCTTTAGCCAAAAATTTGTTTTAGATTAAAGAATCAAAAATTTCTTTTTATTTTTTATAATCTTTTGTACCATTCTCTAGTGCAGAATGCTGGCTTAGTGTTGTTTTATTTGATAATTGTGAATAAAGAAATAAAGATTTTCTCACTTTATTATTTTGCTGCTGTTATTTTGTATTTAATCCTGCTTCCCTTGTAAGCTTTACTGAGTTTAAAGAACTTTCAGTGAGACAGGTCAGGGAGTCTCACAGAAAATAGACACCATAAGAGTGTCATCTTTTAACGGGTACGTTTTTAATAAGCTCTTTTCCAGCTGCTGCTCATAATATACAGTCTGTTTCATAGGAATCAAATAGAGTCTACATTTTTTCTGATTGAAGTTAGAAGGGGCTTGTTCATCAGAATTCTGAACCAGTTCTCTTTTTTCATCTCTTCATTTATCACTTGCCCCTGGAAATTACATGAAGGTTGAATCTGGGTCCATGCAGCAATCTGGCAGCTAGGATGCCTTATCTTGATACATTTTTCCATACAGATTCAAATAAAAATGAGTTTTAAAGTAGAGAAAAACTTAAATAAATATGGATTCATCTTAACTGGAGGAAAAATTACGGGGTCCTGACTACAACAAAGCTTTCTATAAGTGTAAATAAATGGCAGTCTACTATTGCATGTCTATTATAAACTTGAAGAAAATTATTATCTAGCAGACTGGTGACTTACACACTTTTTTTCTTGTATGTATACATTTTGAATGAAAATATTTAGTCCTGGCATTTCTCTTTGCAGTTCATCTATTATTTCTGCAGTGCTAATGCCCCTTCTGCTGCTGTGCTGTGCTGTGCTGCTATGTATGTGTATATTAAATATATTTTGAAGCTGCTGTCGTTGGCTTATGGTTAAGCTGATAGCAGCTGTGCTATTGGAGCCAAATGGATTGCATACCAACCTGATATTTTCTACTGGCTCCATTGTTCCCTTTCTTCATGCTCACCCTTCTCATGCTTCCTAGAATTACAGGGAGAGAGGTTCCTTCAGTCCCACTGATGCATTTCTAGTCTCAGATTAAATTAAGACCTCTCTGTTCTACACAGACTGGGAAATGGTCACACACCTCAGTTACCACAACACTGGTGGGAACATTATGAGTGTCAAACACTAGTAGTGATATTTTTAAAACAGCAATGCAGAGATGAGAGACAAGTGCCTTCACTTTCTTTTTATAATTTCTTGATGTTCTTCACCACAAAATGAGTTAAGAATGCAACCCATGTTTTTCATGCTGTAGAGATTTTTTTTGACTTGTGGATGACAGAGAGGAAAAAAATGTTAACCATCATTAATGCAGTAATGGAGAAGAACTAAATATATTGACTCAAACACCACCACCCTACACAAACTCCCCTGCCTACAGTGGTTGTTTCTGAAACATCAAAACAAAACTTTGTCTCACTTCTCCATGAGTGTTAAGTCCTGTCTTAAAGTTTTATAGAGGAACCATTACCCAGTCAGTAGTTGAACACAATTATTTCAGTAGTCTTTGAATTATAAATAAATATTTAAAGTTTAATGAAAAAATATAAGTAATTTGCTAAAAATTTGCATTTTCAAGCTGTTTTCTTCAAAGAGTTAAATTGGCACACATCAAACCTTAAATCTAAATGAAAGTACAATATCAGCCCCATCAACCAAAATGAAATCACATTTTTATACACATATAAGTGTTAAATTCAAGTTCAACAAAAAAAAACCCATTTGTATCTTGACTTACAGAAAATTACTAGCATCCTATTAAAATCAGGTCAAGAGAAAATGGAATGGAATTCTGAGATAAACCTTTTTTTTCTTAATCCCTGCAATGTAATTTGGAGACCTGGTGAGAAGTATTTAAAGATGGAATGTTGATACAATTTTTTACTTTATTATATTTGCCTTACGGCACATTCCTCTCTTGTGGTGCCTTGCAGTGACCTAATATGAGTGAGGTCTGAATGTGGAACAATCTAGATAGAAAACACCACTTCAGCAGGGAAAAAAAAATGACTTAGCTTTTGGAAGGCATTACAGTGAAGGTCTGAAGCTGATGCATGTTGCTCTCTGCTGCTTATCTGATGTATATTTTCTACTTTCTCTGCAAATTCATAACCTTAAAGAAAGGCTTATGTAAAGTTATGAAAGCCAGTTTCCACTGTATGTAGTTGCTGCCAAAAATCAATTTATTTTATGGTAAAGGGCTATTTTAAAACATATTTTCTCAACTCTCAGCAGATAGTTCAGGATAATTGTGTCACTTGGAAATTTAGGCTTTCAAATAGTTCCTTTCTTTTATGCTGAATGCCCTGATCTTACCTTCAGCTAAGATTATATAGGCTTGGAATACTGGCAATCTGCTCCTGTAGAGCAGAATATAATTTTATTTCCTAGATTTCTCTGCTTTTATTTAAGCAGTAACAGATGCAGGTAAGTGGGGGTCATCCACTGCTAATATGAGCAATGTAGAATTTATCCATTTTCCATAGCTAGTCTGAACACAAAACAGAGTTAGTACTTTCTTTTTCTTTTTGTTTTTCTTTTTTTGGTTTGTTTGTTTTTGATTTGTTTGTTCCTGTTTGTTTGTTTTTTCCTTTTATACTGCACCGCTATTACAAGGAAATACCTTTCCTAGCTACTGAACTTCTCCACTGCAAAATGGTTAATGGGCAAGATGATTCTGCCAGGTTTTGAACTGGATTCAGCTACTACAAAACTAAGTATTGTTATCCTATTCCATTCCCCCTTGACAAAATTATTAAGTACAGTAAGTATAAAAACAGTGTAATAGTCTATAATATTAAAATTGATAGCACAGGTGTTTAAAATATTTTTTAAAAAATATGCCTAGACATTATTTATATTAACACCCTATTGCTTTTCATGTAGTCTAATCATTCCATATGCATTAGGCAAATAATCCTGAAGTGCAGAGAAGGTCTGTCAACCACCAGAGAAAGTGGTGTATAAAATATTTTAAGGCAATAATAGTGCAAATTGCAAGTTGCAGATTGTAGTGTGCATTCAGGCTATGGCCATATTTAATACATCACAGGCATAAAATTTGTGTTTTGCTAAGTCTTACACGCAAAGAGGTTTTCATCTAGTTTTACTTTATAAATAATGAATGAAGGTGAGATAATGATGTTCTACCATGATTAGGTGTGCTGGCAAGAGTGACTCATCAATCCTAACTCACCCCTGTGGAAAATAGCTTCTTGGATAACTTCACAGTCAAAGAGAAATATTACACTATGTACAGTATTTGAGCACACTTCCAATTTAATGTTACTTTCAATTCAAATTAGAAAAGGAGAACTTTTTGGCAAATGAACAGTTTCCCCTTATTAATGTTGAGTGGAAAAGAGAGGAAAAACAGCTATTGACAAGTGAAGATGCATATCCCACCATATGGATTCTAACACTTTAATTATATTGTTCTCTTTCTTTTTATGGCAACTTTTAGTGATAATAATTTTTCAACTAATTAAAGACCAGCTGCTACTTAGCAAGCTAGGCACCCAATTAGGAATCCAAAACCTGGTAAACAACCTTTGCTGCCAGACAGCTAGTTGAATCACCTCCTGTCATGGGAAGTCTTTTTGTAGTTTTTATAAGTGCACATTTTGGTTGTATTGATTGACTGCTGAACGCTCTTCCTTGAGACTAGCAAAATAATCCAACATCATGTTCACTTATTTGTTTTTCAAGGGAGCCTGCAATACCATGTGGTTTTCTCTTTTTTTCTAATTTTTTTTAAAGTTTGCTAAAAAATAAAAACATTTTTTTTAGAAAAAGGTTTACCGAGGTAAAAAACAGATATATTTCCTGAATGCAGACAGCAGTTTGCCTGCAGCAGTTTGCAGCTACTTAATGATATTTAGAGAAATTATCTTATTTCAGATTGAAGTCTCATTTTTCCATGTGTACTGTCCATATGAATGCAGCCCATGTTTTTCCTGACTATGGCTGTGGAATTAAGAAAATAATCCATATATACACAGCCTCAAATTTGTTTACCAAATATTATCACTCTAAAACTCTTAAGGAACAGCAGTCATGGAAATAAAAACTTTGAAAATTATCCTGACTGTTTCTCTTCACCGATGACTCTGATGTATGTGTTCATTTCTGAATTTAGTGGCAGAGACAATGGGAAAAGGGAAGGAATTCTGCAGACGACAGAACATGAATGTAAGTTCAGATGCGTAGATTTGGAAAAATATGAGATGACTCATATGGAAATTGAATGACTCCTATGTATTCCAGCAAACCATCTTTAGTGCTGTAGTAAGAATAATAAGCTTATATTTTGTATACACCCTTGCTCAAAAAGACAAAAAATATTAGCATATATCAACATAAAATTTAAAATGTAGTAGCTACAAAATGTAGTTGTGGCCATATTCATAAATCTTGTGCTTACTTAGCTAGTAGTGAGAAAAAAAATAAGCATTATTAACAGACCTAACAGGAATTTTAAAAGCATGGGAGAAAAAACTGACAAGTCTTGGGTTATTAGTTTAAAAAGGAAGTGAAAGATTTTGTAAAGGAACAATAAAACTTTTTGTAAATTTGATATGTGAAGACTTATATTTTATATTTTTAGTGATGAGAAATCAGTCATGTTTTCACAGCTGACTGACAGCTTCAGGTGAGAGAGAGTTTCCTATATAAGTTTCTGTGGCAGCCGTTGCTTTATTGCCTTTTCTCTGGCTTTGGAAGTCTGTCAGCACAGAAAGTAAACTTCACAGAATGGAAAGTAGATCTCTCAATAGATATACAGCACAGTAAACTTTGAAATTATAAAAGGAAAAAAAAGTTCTCAAAACAGCACCTAACTGTCAAAAAGAATGGACTCAGATGAAGATACTAGAAGAAATAGATGCTTTTATGAACTATGCAAGAATATTTTTTTTCAAAAGAGAATTGAGTCACTTTGGAGAAAAATATAGATCCTCTTTTGTGTTTTTACTGGAAAATGTAGTTTCTAGCATCAAGATCAGGAAAAGTCAGAGATTTTCAGTCACAAGCATGAGATCAGGTAAGTTTCCCAGGCTCAGATTTTCAGCTAAATGCCTTTCTTGCCATCATCTTATGCTTACACTCTGCATTCTGACTTTGCTCAAGAAGAATCAAGATCATCTGCTGTTGTATTTTCTCCCTCTTCCTGCAACATGTAAATGGTTAATTTTGTATGGCTCTGCCCACCTCTTCTACCAGTCTTGATCAAAGTGACAGAATTGCAAGCAGAATAACTCCATTTGTCCTTCCCAGAATCAACCTGGAACCAAGGGCTCTCCTTTGCTGCATACAAGAGTTAGGATATCAGCACCCTGCAGCAACCGGTTACCTACTCCCTGCTCTGGCTGAGCTGGTAATTATTTCAGCCTGTAGCTCTGCTGAAAGCACACAAGGGTTTGTTGTGCTGCTGAGCCTTTTGTTAAACCTCATCCCATAACAGCAGACTGAAGGAAAACAAAAAAGACAAAACACACATACACAAAAGTGGTAGAATGATGTTGGGATTGTAGTTTTCCCTTTGGGAATGAAGTTGTTTGCATGGATCTTGGACAGCAGACATATTAACAGATATACCTCAAGCAATACACTAACTTCATGAAGTTGCACTGAAAATTAGCTGGTAAACAAATTTATTTAGGATTAAACTAAAACTGAAATCAAGGCATATCCATCAGGGTTGAAGCTTCTCAAAGATGTTTTGAACGGCTTTCTTTTCTGAACTGCTTTTGCAAATTACTTTCTTTAAACCCAAATAGAAGTATTCTGATCTTTTGTGAGACATTCATAGTATTAATGTTACTGAGTATTGTGATTGCTAAGCAGCTGTTCTGAAAAGTTAAATAACTTGGCTATTTCCCAGTATTCTTTTTGTAAAGATTTGATCAGCTTAGTGTACTTTATGGATTGTCTACTTGTTATATTTAATTTTGCCCCCTTTCCTTCTCTTAAGCCAAATGAAAATAAATTTAAAACTCTATCCAATAGTATCCTTTTACTTTGTATAGGTTGTAAAAAAAGCATCATGGTATTCGATGTTTCAATGTGGTGTTTGAAATAAATGGACCAGGAGACTTGCTCCTGTGTAAGGCCTTTATTTCAAAATCAACTTGGGTAGAGAACCCATACAATTGCACACACCACCGCTACTCTTGATAGACGATCCAGGTGAGAAGGATTCCAGCTTTGTCTTTGCAGGCAGAGCTGGGCTTCCATACTCCACAGGAATCCCAAAGAAGCCAACTGTGATGCCTAGTCCAGAAGCATCATCTTGGTGGGATGCTATTTATGTCGTGGTGATGGGACCAAAGCAGTTTAGGATGATAAATTCATGCTCAGCACTCTTTCCCAACCTGGGGACACCATTCTCAGTCCTAGATGTCATTTTGGGTCGTTGTCTTAAGGGGTTTTAATTCCGAAAAGTGTCCCAGTGTCTTTTTCACCCTTCCATTTGCATCTGGAGCAATGATGTCCCCCTCCTCACAGGGGAGCTGCAGAGGCATAACTGGACAGCAGGGAAGGGTCATACAGGCAAGACAACTGGGGATTGAAACAGAATGAAGCTAATAATTTAACATTAACATTAACAATTAACATTAATTAAGAACCAGAACAGGGTTAGGCTTGGAATTTAACAGTAACAATCAACATGAAAACTTAAAACTTAGGAACTTGTTCATAACAGTGTTGACTTATTTGATAATTAGAATTTAGTTATCTTCTCCCATCTACTCAAATTGACCATATGTTATAATCTGATTAGTGAGAGCTGTCTGTTTGAATTAATGTACAAATGAAACCATATGCCAAAGTCAATAAAACTGATTTTATTTCAAGTTCTTTTGAGTCATCACCTTTATACAATCCAGGTTCCAAGTATCCACGGGGTGGTTGCAGATGTTCCTTTAATTTGGGTTAGCATGTGTACAAGCAGTTATTTCCTTTTCCACAGTTTGCCACAGTTGGGGATTTTTGTCCAGACGCATTAACCAGGATGTTTTAACCAGACCTTACGTCTGCTAGGCCTGGAATTAGCACCCGCCTCTTGTGCTTATTTCAACTACTCATTGCAGTGGCTTAATTATGGCAAATTCCTTCTATGGCTTTGACACTGTTTTGAGACAGACAACTATGCTAAGTCCTTTCACCTTATAAAATTGGGACTATACAGTTTTTGCTTTTTACATTTTGCTTTTATATTTAGAAGTAGACTTTTTTTTTTAGAATTCGTTTTGTGGCTTTACTCAGAAATTTAAGTCTTAGTGTTCTAGAATATGTAGAAATGCATGGCATGGTGGTAGGGGTGATGGTGGTGGCAGAAAAATAAGTAATGATGTATATTGAAAGGTAAATTCAGCATTAAAGTAATGCTAAAGTTGCTTTCTGGTAGGAGGAGAGCTTTTCAAGTAAAATGCAATAATTTTACTGTTCCTAAAACAGTTAAATCAGGGATTTTAAAATACTTCAGCACGAGGCTGTAGAGCTGGAAGGGGCCTTCTGCAGCATGGTGCCCAGCCTCATAAAATTACTCATAAAAAAACCCCCCTACAAAACAAACAAAACCACAAATCCAAAATCAAGTATCTTTGTCTTCCCTGACACTCGCAGGAAAGGTCTCACACTGGTCACACTAACTGGTAAAGCAAAGACTAGTGCTGTTTAACCTAAAGTACCACTATAATGGGATGAGGGAAGGGAAAGAAAATTAAATGCCTTACCAGTGGATCACATGCTGAGCTGACTGTGGGAGGTATAGTGTGTCATATTTGGCCAAGACAGATTTCGAAATCCTTTCTATTCTGAGAGAGAGGCAAAAAAATATCCAGACTAAATTCCCCAGCATTGTGACTTGCATTTGGATATAGGCAACCTCCAATGTTTCGTAAGAAGTTTTTTCTTGAAGGAGAGCAAGAAGACGAGGGGAATCCTCCGCAACACAATCAGCTAGCTTCTGGCATTACATAGAAAAGAGATTAATCCTCATGCTGCAAAAAACAAATTAGACAGCACAACTTTCCTCGGGTGATTTCGGCCTTCCTCCATTATCTCAAATATGCTTGTATAGGGATTTACATCTGTGCGCAGATTAGTGTGGAAACAGAGGTTTGCAGTCACACTGCAAGTGCATCTTGCACAGCTTTGGTTTTGTTTTCATGGGTGTGACAGAAATAATTTTACAAATTATAGGAACTATATTTCATTTGTGGAGTAGAAGAAAATAATACATAACAGTATTTGTCCAGAGATTTGCATTAATTTCCTGTTCAATGTCTTTTCATTTTTTTTATTTAGGTGGCAAGTAGGATTAGCATATTTTTCTTTTTACCTGTTTTTCTAATTTATTATTATTTTGACTTTTTTTTTAAATGGCTATGAGAAGATAGAAAGTCTGCTTACCCAGGTTGGGAATGAAGAGGCTGCAGTTTCATTTGGGGCCTCAGATGCTAATTATTCACCAGAATTGTTAAAATTTGCTTTGTTCTTGTAGACAGATCTTGATGTATGCATGAGCACCTTTATTTCTTACTTTTCCAGAAGAGAGCAGGGATTATCAGCCTGCAGCAGGTAAGGAAGACAGCCTGTGCAAGATTCTGGAAAATTGGAAATGTGTTACCAGTTCTTGATTTTTTTTCTGGAAGGTAGCAGGATATGAGATTGACTTTTGAACCTTGAGGGAATGTTTCAAAATATTGTTTCTTTTAATGCCTACTTTTTTGACTTACTGAATGCTTCACTATGAAATGGCTTGTTAGAGACTCCTTATTGAAGGATGTCTTATCCTGAGCTGCAGTTTGTTTATAACATCTCTGCCTGATAATCTCTCTTCCTTTCTATCAAAATTCTGAAGAGTGCTTGCAAAATATACAATATTGTTTCTTTTCTCAAGCACAAAAGCTATTATTATTTTCAGGATTTAAACATCTTCACATATTTTTTGGCATCTTAGTTTGGATGATGTAATTTTCATTCTTACTATATTTCAATAGGAACAAAGCCAAATCAGGATTCAGCATTGTATGATGCATCTCCCAGAATTAGAATAGCCTGCAGGTGATTTAGGGTAAAAGAATAGAATAAAAGAAAACTTTATTCATGAGAATTCAGGGATAGTTCTTGAATATCTTTTTAGTTTTTATATTGTCACGTTATTTTTGTCAGTTATGTTATTTTTTCCACAGGATGAAGATATATTTAATTTCTTTATGATAACAGTGATAATCTATAAATCCATTTTTTTCTAATAATCAAATAGAAAATCTTTTTATTTTTGAAGAAAGTTTTGCATTTCACTTTTCTTAAAAATGAAACGAAACCTCTAAAGACTCTTAAATCATTAGAAAAATGAAAGAAGCATAGTCTATTCAATTAGTCTAGTCTAGTCTATTCATAGTCTAGTCAATTTCTCTTGGTGCAAAGTATGTCTATTCCAGAAAAATTAAAGGCAATGAAATTCTAACTTAAAGTTTTGTGGAACCTCAGCATTTGCACATTATTAGGAACATTTTACCAAGTATTTTTCCATTCTGAGGTCATAAACTCTCTGTATTTTGATAGCAGCATAGAATAAAGGTGTAACAGGAACTATGGGTTCCTGGACTCCAAAAAGATGTAGGAATACATTAGTCATTCTTCTTCCATAAGTGAATAGCGATAGAAGTTCATAACTGGTGTAAAGCAATCAAACCACAAAAAGAAATTACTGAACAAAGAAAGAATTCTCCTGCTTTGACATGTATTAGGAGAAATTATCTCTTTATAATTGGTCCTCTTTCAACATACACAAGTGACAAGTTTTTAGTACATCTGTTCAACCGGAAAAAGATCTTTACATTTTAGTACTTCTGACTTGTCTCTACAAGACAGATGAATTGGAAATAATAATTCCTTCTGAAGCCACCATTGTAGAATAAGGTAAAAAAATTCCTCTCATTGAAGTGTGTATCATATATCTGGCAGGTAAACCCAAAGAAACATTCTTCTGTTATTAAATAAATCCACAGGAGACAGCAGGTTTTCTAAGATGTATGACCTCGGTACATTGCTGGAGCACAGGAACTCTACCATGCTTTGAACGCAATACCTTCACTTTTTTCTTTCTTTTCTTTTCCTGATATGCTATGGCACATTTAGCACTGGATATTGTGATCAGTGTAAGATTCTTCCACATTTCATGTCTCTAGAATTATACAGGAGGCTTTAATTTGGGTTTTTACAAAGTACAGTAAACAGTATCATCATGATTCACTTGTTTTCTTAATCATTGCTTTTCATGTATCACACATTGACTACTTTTTAGTCTGGATTAAATATAGTATCATACTTATGCAAAATTAACTGGTATACAAGCTCAGTAGTAACCTGATGGATCATTTCCAAAGTACTCAAATATCACTAAAAAATTAACATGGCCAAAACGTGAATTATAGAACACATGACCTGAAGAAAAAGAAGGAAGAATGTATTTCAGAAGCATAAAGTCATCTCTGAAACAAAATTACAGCAAAGGTCTGAAATAAACATGGCAGTTTTCAACTGTACTGAAAACTGTGAAATATCTCCTTGAGTACTCCAGAGATGCTCAGATGAGACAGAACAACAAATGAAAACCAGGAATTTTTATCTGCTGGCCTTACTCACTGTCAAATTCTATCTGCAGGAATCCACACGCTTATCAGACATGAAGACAGTCTAAACGCTATCTAAGCAAAAAAAAAAAAAAAATCAGAGATTCAAGAAATGATACTTTTCATTGTTTAAAAACTGAACCAAGCAAAAACCTCAAGCCCACTAAGGTCAGCTAACCTCAGCAATAGAAATAATGAATTCCTATTTTCAGTTCTCTGACATGTGCATACTTTTATCAAAGAGCAGCATTTCTATCAAATAGCAGTATTTTTGTCAAATAGCAGCATTTTTCTCTCTTACTGCAATGCATTTGGTCTTTCAACAGTATGCAATAATTGCACATCTGTCTGTCAAAATTGTCATGCTTGGTAGAATATGCAAACATCATAACCTTGGTTATGGTCTGCTTGCACAAGCAATGCATGCAGGAAATGCCCCCAGAGGGTTCCTGAGCTATTTAGAGAATTATGACCCTATTACTTCTCCTTAAAAGGTAACTTTTCATTAGCAATATATTTATTCTTAGCTTTTTCTTTCCCTTCCTTTATTTTTTTATTCTTGATTGCCACGATTTTTATCTCTCATTAAATGTTTTCCTGACTATTCATATGCTTTTCATTAAAATTTCATCCTCTTTTGTTGCTTCTTTTTTGACTCCTTTTGAATATACATCTAAAGTTCAGTCTCTACTGTCATTTGCTTAAAAGCAAAATCTGAGACCTTCTTGCTCCTGTGTGAAGATCAGTGGAGATGTCTTGTTCCATGACAGAGTTTTAAACTGTGAATTCAAGGTTTCCCTTGAGCCCTAAATCATCAGTTTCAAGAAAGGCAGTATTTCACACATACCCCTATCCTTTGTACCTCTTGTTCTTTGCCTGCAATTTTAGCTTCTTTACAATGTTTGGTGAGTTAAATTATGATCCTTACTGGAACTACTTTCTTAGGTTTCAAAAATCATAGCTTTCAAACCCTGTCTTGCTCTTTGCCAGCGCTGAGTCTCCCTATTGTCAGTGGGCAGTGTGAACTGGTCCTTCAAATTACAGCTTCAAATAAATTGATACCTCTGCCGGCATGTAAGTGCATTGGTGTTTGTGGGAAGGAGGAAAGGTTGAGAATCAGTGCTTTGATGCAAATATATTTGCCTATTTGTGGTAAACAATGTTGGATCAACCATACAGGCAGAACACCACAATGAGAAAATACAGGTGGTGTCTGCATTCCTCTCAAGAAACAGTTAAGTAAAAATAATTATTTACTTTTTTGGTACCTGCTAGTTTTCAGAGATGAACGACAACTGAAGTCTGAATGTGGTGCTTTGGAATGAAACCCTGGTTTCCCCAAAGGTGACTGAAAGGTTCACATTGGCCCAACCATGGACCTGATTTTGACTTCTACTTTGTACGTGTCCAGGAGGAGTATGGTGAGAGTGAAAAAAATTTCAGTTTACTCTGTGCCACCAAGAAGTGTGCTGTATTTTCTACAGTTAGAATAAACCATGAGTAAAAAGAAAGTGTGAAAGGACTAATCAGTAGTACGAGACTGAATGCAGGATGTGCCATGGCACAATCTGAAGACATAATTTGCATGAATGTGCGGTATGAGCAAAGGCCACAAGGAGCCTTTTTCCAGTTGCTCCTTCAGCTGTATCAGAAGGATATACCTAAGAACAAAGGAAGTGTCTTTGTGGAGCTTTGCTGAAGCGACTTCAATAACCGCCTCAAGAGTGTGGCAAAAGAGTTGGCCCGCAGTATTGAACGCTGATAATGAGAAAATTGAGTTGAACTCAAAGTTTATTAGCACAATTATACATTTTCAATTATTTACTCTATGTACTACATGTGCGTATGCATACGTATATCCACATTTATATATGCATACATACATATACACACACTGCTAAAAGAAAACCAATCAACCAACAACCCTAAAAACAAATGAGAGCCAAGAAGAAAGCAGAAGCCCTTATGGTGCCAAAGCCACCTCTCTAAAGCAATGCACACAGTTTTGCTGGCATGGAAAAAACCTCTCATGTAAGGATTTTTAATTAAATTACTGATTTTGTCATTCTTAAATTCGTGCTAAAGCAGGATAGTTTTAATCTGAGGGAAATACAGAGTTTTTTAATCTTCATGTTTTGAAAGCAAGACAATTGTATTAAGAGATGAAAATGCATACTGTATTGACCAAGAAAGCAAAGGGAAAGAAATTTACTAATTTTCTTTCAGGTGAGTGATGTGAAGAGTAGAAGGAAGGACTGAACATCTCAGTATGGTGTTTCCGCCTTTTACAGGCCACTACATGAATACAATGTGACACTGAATTATATTAAGCTTATGATCCAATGTAATTCTCCCATCCTTTTCTATGGCACGTTTTTTTGGTTTTTGGCTAGTCATTTCCCCATTTTGGTGAGAGAGATTTTTTTTCAGGAGACCAGATGATTAACTGTCTCAAAATGCCAACATAGATTCTGAAAAAGTAATAAAACACTTCCGTTGTTTTCATTTATGATTGAGCAAGAAAAATTGGGCTGAATTGAAGTACCTATTGCTCAGTTCTCTATATATATGTATTATATATATATATTTATATTGTATATTTAAAGTATTGTATTTTTTTTTCTGGATTTAAAATTATTCCTTTAATAAAATTTACACATAATTAATGAGACGGTATTTGTGAGCATTTTTTTAGTTTTCAGAGTTCCAGAGCTTCTGACTTGCTTTCCTGGCATATGTAAGTCATATATTTTCTTTTATCTAGAATTGGAATTATATTGCTTAACTTTAAGAATCAACATGATTTTCATGCCATCCATGGTATGATTAAGGAAATTTTCAATACAATGTTCATGGCAAAGTTTTTGCCAATGATTTTTTATTTATGTGTAAAATTACCTGTCCTTAAATAATACTGCTGTGAACTGGATTATATGGGCCAAGACTATTAATATAAGGTAATTTTGTATTTAATTCAATAAAAATGCATGTAAAAATGTTTTCATATATATTTAGGTGCTTAAAAAAGTACATAGTTTCTTTTTTCACTAAAACTTGCTGCACTTGAAACAATTAAAATTGGCTTCCAGTTAAAAGCAAGTAACTTTATTGCCTTTTTGCTAATTTTTGGTCATGGTCTTCTCATATATTAAAGCTGCTAGAGAACATGATAATTTGATATAAAGGTAATTCAGGATTTCAAATGGGCTAACCTGCTTTTAGAAATTTTATTACAGTAATTTCACTATTATAAGCTGCACCTGAATATAAGCCGCACCTCCGGGTAGCCAGGAAGACCACAGGATTTGTCCATATACAAGCCGCACCCGAATATAAGCCGCACCTTTTTTTTTTTTTTTTTTAAGCGAGGATCCGTATACAACAAAGTAACGAGTTAGTACCAGAATCGCGGGATTGCGAGGTTTCCTGTCAGTTGCTCAAATTGCAAACATTTTTCACAGACCAGAGGATCCTTTAAATGTAGCCCCACTCGCCTGCCCTGCTTGGCCGTGGCCCGGCCGTTTGCCCGCCCCACTCGCCCATGGCCCCGCTCGCTGCTGCTCACCCACGGCTCTGCTTACCGTGGCTTGCCATGGTCCCACAGCTGCTGCTTGCTGTGCCCCCATGGCAGCGTGGGGGCCCTGACTGGCGGCACAGAGGGACGGCACAGCCCCACACCAAGTGAAAGTGCGGCAGCCCTGACCAGCGGCACCGCACAGCGGCGCTCCCTGGCCAGCACTGCTCCCCCATCAGCCTGCCCCTCCTGGCAGCAGCGGCAACCCTGCCGCCAGCCCTCCCGGCTCGTCCCGCCTGGCAGCAGCGGTGACCCCACTGCTGGCCAGCTCGTCCCACTCCCTGGCAACCCCACCGCCAGCCCGCCTGGCTCCTTGGCAGCTCTGCTGCTGGCACGCCCGCCCCGCTTGGCAAAGCCTGCTCCCCACCTGCCCAGCCACTGCTCAGTGGCAGCTCTCCGCTTGGCCAGCTCTCACTTCTAGGTTGGCACTTCGCTGGGATTTGTCCATAGATAAGCCGCACCTGAATATAAGCCGCACCACTGGGGTAGGCTGGATTCTTCAATGAAAAAAGTGCGGCTTATATTTGTGAAATTACTGTAGTATTATGAGCAAGGAGAGGTTTATTTTCATGTATCATATATTCCTGCAGAGTGTCAAAACAGAAAAGAAAATGTCATGGTAAGATTAGGTTTATACTGAGAAACTAAAATAAACTTTCCCAGCTATTCGTTCTGCCTCATGCTGTTCCCTTGCTCCGGCCTGGGATCCATCGCACAGGCTGCAGTCTTCCACCAACTTTGCCAATGTCCTTCCCATGGGCTGCAGCTCTTCACAGAGTGCTCCAGCATGGTCACTTCCAAGAGATGCAGTCCATGAGCTCCAGTGGTGGATCCTGCTGGGCTGCAGGAGGAGAGCTGCTCCACTGTGGCTCTCCATGGGCTGAGAGCAATCCCTGCTCCAGTGCCTGGAGAACCTCTTGCCCCTCCCTCTTCATGGGCTGCACCTAGGTGTCTACAGGGCAGTTCGTGATTTCTCTCACTCCTCTCTCTGTCACAGGTGCCATGCAGCATTTTTTCCCTTTCTCAAATATGTTCTCCCAGAGGTGCCGTCATGTTGGCTGAGGGACTCCACCCTGCCCTGTGGTGGGTCCATTGGAACTGGCTGGAGTTTCCAGACATCTCACACCTCCTCCTGCCCGAGCCTGGATGCCAGCTCCAGGCAAGTATGGCTGAATTCCCCCAGGCTGATGGACACCTGTGGTCCAGGCTGAGGTGCCACCACCAGCAAGAATGTCCTTCCTTGGAAGGAATGAGAGTGTATCCCACTGATCTTACATGCTAAGATGACAAATCCCTGTTTTTTGATGCCCCTGTGTTGAACAGCTAGGCATACAGATAAGCTTATTAATGGCTTTATTCTTGTGCAATCTCTTGTTTTCTTTGGGGCTGCTTGAATATTTAATGTTAAAATATATTTATTATGCCAGAGTGGGGACTTAATTTTTTCCTTCTGTTCCTCAATACCATATAATGCCAGGAGCAGTGCGAGAGCTGCCATGGCCCTCACCAGCACGGTTCCTCCTGCTCTTACAGCTTGTTCCCTGCTCAAACCTGAGCTAGATGCCAAAACACCAATTACAAAGTGCAGCTGGCCTCTGAGGAAAGGGAGGTTGTGGAGACCTTTTCCAACACCTGAGGTTATTCTGTTCCCACTGATTTGAGATTTTACTCAGTATTCTCTTATTTCATGATAATTTCATACTGAATGGTTTAACAGGCTCAGCACAGCAGTACCAGGACATGCTGAAAACCTGGGCTTCCAATTCATAATTAGAAAAAAAGGCACTTACAGTCAGAGATTTAAATAAATTATTTGGAAAGTGCTGCATTGCAAGGTCTGTGAAATTGCTTCCAGGCTTTTAAAAAGCAGCTTTTTCACTTGAGTTTCTGTTTGGATTTCATGCAAAGCATGTTCATTTATCTACAAATGAATCCTAATAAGGAGCCTTTCAGGTTTCATGATGTGCAAAAGATTTCTGCAGAAACTGAAGCCACTCGCATACAAATTCTTTCTTACCTTGTTTCAGTGCTGGATCCTCTGATACCAGAAATGAATTTTTAACATCTGACTCCTCAATGCAGTTGGTAGCTTAGTAATAACATTTCAACACCTGCAAATGCCATATTAGAAACACTTTCATGATTCCCCCGCACCTCTGCACCAGGACTCGCTGCAAAAATCTTCAGGATTTTCTCTGCAGTCAATTTTACACTTTGTAACCCAATCTATCAAGAATATTCCCATTTGTATGGCAATATAGCCCTGGACTTTCTGCAAATTTTAAAGTATCTGTAGGGATTAAAGTAAAATTATATTTTTGCTGTGACAGAAAATAATATTCCCAAATGTATTTAATCAACAGAACAATTTTTTTTCAATGACAATGAGCATATTTATTTTGATTGCTGCTGTATTTGCACCTGCTGTTGGGTTTTTGAAAAGGTTATGTGTGTTTTATTTAATAGTTCAATGGCAATATAAAAATTAAGATGAATAGGAAAATAGATGATGTATCTAGAGATTTAATTGATACTTTAAATAAATTTAATAACTTATTATTGTTTATATCATACTTATTTCCATCATAGTCCAAGCATTTGCATGATTCTTCATATATTTTTCATATGTTTATTCCACCTTGAGAAATTAGACTTGTTTCCTTAAATGCAAGACAATGTCTCCTTGTTTCTACCAAATAAAACAACAAAGAGAAATTAATAAAAGATATACAGCCCAAATAAAAAAACATATTCATATCATTCCCTTTCCCTATAGACACAATCCAACAATCTAAGTGCTAAAATACTATAATATAAATCCTAGTGTAGATATTTAACTCCTGCTAAAGAAGTTTCATGTTGTAAACAGCAGTGTCAAAACAGAATTTTATGACGGTTAAATTAACTTGAAAAAAAAAAGACAAAAAGTTTTGTGTGAGATACAGCCAAAAATATTTTATTCTGTGCTGTATAGGTACATTTTTTCTGTATCTGCTTGATCAAATACTTTACTGAAAAAATTAAAATTTTAAATAGAATTCTGTTATTTACAAAACAGAAATCAAGGAGTATTAAAATATCTGTCATCTTAATGAAAATTTTTAGGGATTTTTTTATTGCAAGAGAGTAACTATGTCAGTACTTGTGTAATTCAGAACACAAAAAGTCCACTTTCCTTTTGATATCTTTACTCAAATGCTTTTCTGCATTGAGTTATAATTACCTCTGCAGTTTTGTCATTGCTGTCAATGTTGTTTACCTTTAGGTAGAAGGTTTGACTCCCTCTAGGGTGAAGAGTAATTTGGATTATCCTCTTTTCAGGCAAAAATGAATGGTAAATAAAATTACTTGTATCGCCACTCTTCCAGAACTCAACTGAGATATCTTTGCACTGCTTTCCTGTGGTGCTGGAGCTACACGCAGCATTAGGGTTTCTGATGAACAGCTTTTTCTAACATTTTAAGTTTGGCCAGTAAGAAGTACTTTTTATCAGCGTATAGGTCACTTCAGATTCCAATTGTGGCATCCAAGGGTTTGCAGAATATTGCTATAGAAAGAATCACTGCCTATCTCCTAAGCCCAGCTGCAGCCAGTCTCATAGCTCCATTATATTTCTTTGTCAAGAGACCTCAGCATGTTCGTGCAGCCCACTTCTCCACTTCTACTATGCATCTCAGGGTTTTGATCCTAGAATTCTCCTAGAGATGGACTGCTGGTAGTACCCTGCCCTGACTAGTTTTCTGGCATTTATGTTATTTCAGGCATCTAATTCTCTGCCATTTGAGTGTATCCAAGACTACGACAGTTAGAAATGTTAACTGAAATTTTGAGAATAACTAGAATCTGTACAAATATCCATTTTGTGTGTGCTAGTTGTGCATTTATGGCAGGTATTCCATCTCCCCTCACGATATAACTGTCTTTCTCTAGTTCCACAATATATTTAACTTCCTTACTGATTCCCTCTGCTGTTATCTCCAGATCCTGCTCCTGTTCTTTGGCCCATCCCACTGACTCACCAGTCATTTGATGCTCTTTGCAGTACAGGAGCACTGCTGGAGAAGAGGATGGTGTGCAGCTGGATCCCATGTGCCCAGTGAGAGCCCAGCTGGGCTGTGCTCAGGTATGTGGGTCCTCAAGTTTGGAAAAAGCTTTTGAAACTTTGTGACTCCCCTGTCAACGGAGTCAGACTTGGAAAACAAGATAAAAAATTTTGCAGATGTGAGGGAAAGAAACAATGATATCACAGGAATTAATTCCCAGAAGATACAAGATTAATACATAGATGGCACATCAGCTTTGATTATATTTGCTTGCTATTAATAAGATTTATTTTCAAAAAAAAGAATAAAAAAGAAAAGTAGGGCTGAAAAATTTCTGTGTGAGAGTATTTTCAAAGACTATTCCTTAAACATTTATGAAGAGAAGCCAGGAGACTCCACAGAAAATTCAAACTGTGAAATTCTACATCAACAGACTATTTTTGGAAGAAGAGAAGAGTCTCAGTTACTCTCATTTCAGAATATGATCTCCTTTCTATAATCATTGTCAGGGTGTCCCATAATACTTATTTCAGGCTTTTCTGAAGAATATCACAAGGCAGTCAACAAAGAGTAGCATTTATACATAAGGTATTACTTGATGAGGTATCCCTTTGGGCAGTGATCCAAAGGGAATTGTGACATGCTAAGTAGACATCTTAGTAATCTGAGTACACTAAGAGAAAAACTAGGTTTACTATTTTCAGGTACTTTAAACCCACCCTTTTTTTAAATTTTTTTTGAGTGGGAAATAAAGAAGACTGATGTTCATTCTCATATTTACAAAACTAGATAATGTCCTCTGTATCTCTACAATAGTAGTTGATTTGCAATTAAAATTTCCTTTGTCTTTATGGTAGAAAGTAATTTACCAATATCAACTTGAGGTTTCAGTAACAGATATTAAAAACACAGACATAGCACAATAGCATTTTATATTGCATGAAACTGTTCCTAGCTGATTAATAATGTATTTCTTCTTAATTATTCAATATTATTTAGTAAAAATTTTATACCTACTAGAATATTAATATGATATAATAACTGTAAATACACCCATTTAAATTAAAATACTTTAGCAAAAGTTTTGATCCATTGATAGTCTGACAAAGCAAAATAATCCATTGCAAGTGCAAAACAAAGAATTATAAAATTCCTAAAGAATTTCAGGAAAATTATCTTTATAAATTGTATACATTTTTTTTCTGCTCTCAAACACTATTGTGTAGATAAATCATATATCTTAAATATTCATAAATATTCTGGGCTTCTATTTATTTTTCATGCCCTTTGTATAACTTTGCTGTTTCTCAGAGCTTTTAGGAACAATAGATGCTCCTATTTAGTGCTATAGGATGTCAAGGTTAGATCTCCAGGATTTTTAATTTCCTTTTAACTGAAAAAGCTCATTCCAAATGGAGAATATACCAGATTATATATTCCTGTGAGATCCATGAAAGTGCCACCAAGCTTCTGGTGGTACATTTATGTAAGGGTGATAACATCACTGAGCAGACAGCCTCCACAGCAGAGATTTGCTTCAGATCCCTTTAGGCTGTGACTGCAGCCTGATCTTGATAGCAGAAATCTTCTGACAGGATATCATTTCACAGTGGTGCAGGGAAAAGGTCTCATTGCATGTCCCCGCTGCTGAAGGTGTCTGACCACAGTAGTCTGTGATACGTGGGCAATCATGGAGCAAGGAAAGGTGGGAAACAAATGGCAAAGAAATTCTGCAGAAGGAGCAATGAAAATGTTCACAGAACTTCTTAAAATTCTGCTTCATGCTGCTACAATTTTGTACTTATATGGCATATTAAAAAACCCCAAACAAACAGGAATATAGCAAGCTCTCTCTCCCCAAAAGCTAACTAAATAATGTTGCAGAATAGGAGATAAAGGAAGTTTATTAGATACAGAGATCAGAGATTTATGAATACTTTAAACATGTTAACTTGTGTAGTCTTTAGAGTAATAATCTCAGACAAAGTGGAAATATGTCTGTTCAAGTGATCCTTTCATTAAGGTATTCCCTAAAACATATGGAATCTGCAGCTCCCAATACTGGGGCTGCCTCTATGAGGATTACCTCAGGTAGTGCCACATCACATCCAGTCATCCCTCACTGATGCTTCTGCTCTGTGGGGCTGTTCCCAGGGTTAATGCAAATGCTTGAGTTGCTTCGCTCAATGGGACCTACAGAACTGTGAAATTATGAAAAGAGTAAGAAGGAATTAATTAGAAAGGAGATAACATTCACAGAAACAAAAGAGGGCCAAAATTGGCTTGTACTACACTTCCTCTTTCACCATCAAATATATTGCTGTTCCTTTGGTAGAAATGGCTATTTTCACTGCAGCAGCACATTATTGTCACAGCTTCATGTTTCAAACTGTCAAAATGTAATAAGCCTTACTAAACTGCTGCTGGTGGATAAAGCATGATACTTAAAACAAAGCCAACAGAACAAAAAATAAGGCCGACAGAGGATGGATATTCCTCTGTCACAGATGTAATATTAGGAATAAAGCAAAAGCCTATACAATTGAAAAAACAGAGGTTATGAATAATGTTGTAAACTGATCAGAGATATTCTAATTAAAGTAGGCTGAGCTATTTCTGCTGTGGGATGCCCTCTGGAAGGCCACAAAACTTGCATATGCCCATGCTTAGATAGGGGTCTGTTGCTGATTCAGATCTGGACTTTAATTTGTTGCAACGCTTCATACAATTTCTTTCTAATTTTTACCTCACGTGTTTCCTGTCTTTTAGCAAATGCATACACTCAAAGTACTGGAAAAAGACAATAAGCTGTACAGGACACCAGCCTACTAAAGCAATGACTCCTCTAGCCTGCATCTTTCAGCTCTTTGGACAACCAGGACAGTACCCAAAGTCATCCCCATGGGACATCACTTGTCCTTCTTCTTTATCCTAGACAGGAGCTATTAAGTCTTAACCCTTTGTTTTCTATCCTTACATCAGCTGTCATCTCGTAAAATGTTTCCCACCTTCCAAAACTCTTGTTTGTGGCAGCTTTTCTCCTGTCTAAGCTTTTAGCGTTGAATCTTCTCAAGCATTTCTAAAGACACAAATACTTTATGTCCACTGAATTCTTCTTACCCAGGCATTTAATTACATGCTCACAAAGTGCTAGGAGATTAGTGAGACAGTCTTGTTCTTCACAAAATCCTAGCCCTACTTGATAATAAGTCTTCTCTTTTAGCAGAGATGGTAGTCAGTCACCAGTTTCCACAAACCTTGTTCAGATCTTGTGAGAGGTTAAATTGCTGCAAATAATTCTTTCTCATTTATTAATTTATTTTCAGGAAAGATTTAACAAATATTTAAGGGTTTGCATCAGTGCTTCTGTGTGTTGTATGGAGGTATCTCCAAGAACCCCAGTACCTGAGCTGAATAGAGAAAAATGGAGAGAGGGAAGAGAAAAAAAAAATCACGCTTTTACCCTCTGAATGTTCCTCCATTTTAATACAGTGTTTGCAGAAAAACTAAAAATGACATCTCAAGTACAAAAGCAGGGTAGCAACTGCATTTGTTGTCATTAAAGTTTAAATTCATAAATACTGTAATTACAGTTAGCAGCGAGCGATATGAGCAGTAAGCATATCCACTTGTTCAAATCCTGCAGTGTTTGCCTCTGTGGGAAACCCTGAGAATTCTAATTGAAGACTTTGAGTCACCTCAAACTAAAATAGGGAAGTAGAGTTGTTTGTTATAAAGGGAGGCACAATGCTGTAATTAGTTTTTATGCCACGGTCAGCATCTTTAATAAGTATCTGTGCTCTCCTCAGCCTGTGTACTAAACCTTGATGCAGTGGGTACAGAAAAGACTTGGCACTTCTTTGTCCTACTTTGTCCTTTCTATTAAAGTTGTGCAGCTAAAACTGAGATAAAGATACTGTTTTCTAACTAATGAATAGAAAAGATGCTTATTTTCTTTATTTGTGACATTACTGCACATTTAACACAGGACATATCAGGAACAGATTTTGGGGTTTGCAGAGTGCTCTCCATGCACAGTAAGGGAAATATAATCTTTGGCATTGTTTTATTTTCTGTTTTTCTCAAACTTGGCAAAATCTTGTCTGTTTTACTGACATCCTTTTTCCTTTCAAACATAAAATATATGTTAATAAAAATGAATAATAAATTAAATTCAGAATGACTATTCCTAACTTCAGGAAGTATTGTATCTGTAGAAAGTATCTATAGAATAATTTACGTTATCCTAATCTTGTCTCCTTATTTCTGTGTCCCCTTTTCACTTAACGTTTTCAGAAAAATCTCCTCTCCTTTTAAGTCTTTATTTCTTTTGAGTTTTAAGCTGTGACAATTCCAGTAGCTTTACAATTTCCATATCTGTGGTAGTTAGCAGATGGCAAAGCCAGTATCTGTTTGAAGAACTTTCTGAATAAGTGACCAGATACATTCCATGTGATGATTTCGTTTCAGAGTATAGGCCATAGCACATCCTCAACTTTTCACCTGCAATGAAAGAAAATACTGTCTTGATTTTTAAGTTGCCAAGAGGAACCTGTGCAACATGTTCTAATTACTTTCCCTCAAAGTTAAAATATGTACCTGATTAAAAGGCTGTGTTTGTCTAACTTCAGCTGCCAGCTGAAGTTCTGTTGCAGGCTGCTAGGCTGAAAACTCATCAGTACCATTATTAATTTAATTCATATTTTGTTGCTACTTTAAGATTAAACTCTTAGCTGGTATTTCTAACTGTGCTGTAAAGTCATGTGGAACATAACTCACTGCAGCCAGTTATTTGGGACATGGCCTACCCCCACCATCTGCTTGAAAAACTGGATGTACAAAAAGAGCAACTGGAATGAGAATGGGTGAGCCAGGTCTGCCAGTGAGTAATTCCTCCATTGCTCCTGCTTTGCACAAATGTAAATGACTCAGCAAAGTACATCCTGTGGATAATCAGATGAACTGAATTTTTTTGTCTGGATGCTGGAAAGCATAAATTTAAATTCTGAACAGCCGTCATGTTTCACCACATTCCTTCCCCTTTTGCACTTAGTGTTTACAAATATTCATGTGAATGCCTTATTGTTCCAATTGATTTTTGGAGAGTAGCTACTCCACTTATAGAGACACGTATTTGCATGCAAATAAGTATTTCTACATTTAAAAGATTAATATATTTTTCCATTTAAAAACACTTAACCAACCAATGAAGGAAGAGAAACAGACTCTAAGTATTTGATGACCAGAATAGAGAGAATAGAATAGAGAGTAGCAAACAACGGAATCCACAAAATGTTTCAAGACTTTTTTGTCTTCCTGTCTAGTAGGTCAAAGTAATAAGCATTTTCACATAAATAAATCTTTGTTTACTGAACTGAACTCAGCACAGATTTTGTTTACTGTGAATAATTTCCTGTTGTTCTGAAAGCAAAAATTATTTTTATCTACTTCTCATACAAAAAAGAATGCTATCAACCATCAAAAGCTGGTCTTTAGAATAGTTCTTGGCTTTCATAATTCCAAATTGTGCCTGCTTGCTTTTTTTTTTTGATGCTCCAGCAGTGTGAAATGTTGTCTCATTAGGTCAACGCTTTCATTCACTGAAGTGCTGGAAGTGGAACAAGTTAGAGTGCCTGGATGGATAAAACACATTCTCAATATCTCTGTTAAAATATTAGAACTGCTGGTCAGGAGTGCTCAGGGTTGTTTAGGAATTTTAGGTTTGCTGTGTTCACAGATGAAAGTATCAACTGTTTGATCTCAATGCATCTGGTGGCATCTTGGATGGGTACAATGAAATCTTTCTGCTGTGCTTGTGAGTAGCTGCATGAATGTATTTACAGCTCAGTTACTGAATTTGCAAATCTGTTTCTCCTTTCACTTACAGCATGAAAAGTGGTATAATATTTGTTTCTGTTTTAAGAAGCCAATGGTCTAATAAACATCTATTTTCTTTCAAGTGGGAATGGAGAAAGCAGAGTATGTTCCCTAAATATCTATTTCAGAGAAACTAAATTACATATGATTAGCTTTTTATCAAATTAATAGGAGGCCATCATTTGTGAAGTAGACAAGTTTATAGGCATATAAAATGTGACGAGATATTTCTCTAATTTGCCCTTTAGCTATTATTTTGTGGAAATCTATTTTTCATTGCCTGGAGATTTTAAATATTTCCCAGATCTATTTTAGAAGCTGGAGAAACGTCATTGTCTTTCTCTTGAATTTTCTACTCTGAAACTAGCTCTGGTGATGAACAAATGTACTTTGTATGCTCTTGGCACTGACACTAACAGCTTCAAACTAGAAATTAATTTTTAAACACCAGGCTTCTGTGACCACTGCACTGCTATTAAGCTCTCTGGCATGATCTTTAGTTTCACTCAGTCACAGTTGATAACAGCTTGTTCTTCCTTTTTTTTCCCCCTGTTTTTTTTTTTTTGTTTGTTTTCTTAAAGCTCTATTTTATGGTGCACATTACCTTTTCCTGAAAATTAATTTTTAACTCAAAGTATATTGGGAAACAAAAAAAACCTAAGCATATTACAGGTACATCCTGGTTGTCTCACAATTTTCACTTTATCTGCAAATAACGGAATTTCAGTTTGGCTCAGCTGTTTGCACCTTAGTGGAAAAAACAGTATTGGCAGTTTTCTCTTCCTTTCAATGGCTGTCCTGCTGTAGAAAAAAATAAAAATCTGCAGCATCAGCGAGCCCAGTGATCGAAAACTTTTAAAGAAAATACTTGAAAAGGAAAAGTCAGCTGTCTCTTGCAAAGTTTTCTCCTTGCTTTGTGAAGGAAAGAGAAATAAGCTGGAACACCCATTGCCAGCCTGGCTGTTTTAATTGTCCTCTAAAATGGTCCTTGGAGTCATGACTCTCTTGATTAACATCAAAATACAGATGAAGCCCTCTGATATGTAGTAAAAGAAGGAAGAAGCTGAAAAAGCTCAGATGAGAATTGGGAAGCATACACTTCAAACATACATCTCTCCACTCCTTTGGGACTAGTGCTGAATAGATTTCAGAACACTTGAGAATGAAAATTAAAATCCATTTTGCATCTTAAATTCATTGTGTCAGAAGAAGAATCTAACACTTCCCTTAAGATTCCAGAGGACAGAAGTCTAATGCTGACAGCAAACAAAATAGTTACACAAGTATTTTTTTCTTTTTTTCTCTTTTTCAAAAAGCGTGGTATTATTTAAAGTTCTGCGAATTATACCACTGGAATGAACGAACATGATGTAACAGAAGATTTAAATAAGAACTTGGACTGATTAAAGTGCATGTTTGTGTGGAAAGCTGTGGAATGCTATCAGTAACGCGTTGAGCCTCCTTAGCTCAATGTTTTCCAAACTGTGGTAACAGCCCAACAAGACCTGTGCTGTTACTGAAAATAATATCTCTCTCAGGCTTCTCAATTTCGTCTTCTGAAGTTCGGATGTTCTCTGTAAGTTGTAGCTTGCTTCAAAAGTCCAGTGATCATTGATATTTTGTGTAAATATGCAGACAAAAACTCCTTGCAACTTGAAATACCAAGGGATGGATAAAATTCTGTCTTTGCTGAGATCAACAGCTATTCTGTTTCTGAAACTAGTCTTAGGCCAGATTTCATCCTTGTCAATGGAAACAGAAGATTCTTTCTTTGCCTTCACTAAACTCCAGAAAGGAAGAGGGCTATGTCCAAAATTCCTTTCTGCTTTGTTTTTGGAGTTGCAGGGCATTTACCTTGTTTAACATTAGTTTGGATGGGATTGTGTATTTCAAAAAATAAATGAAATTTGAATGACTAAGTGAAAATCCAGAGCATATAAAATAACTTTTCTGAAGGGCTTGTTATGGGAACTCAAAAGTTTCTGGTTTTTTGTCTTCCTTCTGAACACAGGCCTTTAGTTGAAGCAAGAACTTTACAACTGGTAAAGATAGGTACTTCCTATATGTTGTTGTTTGTACTGAAATGTAAGTAAGCAACAGCATGATTGTATAGCAGCTGTGATATCCTCTAGGTATTTAATATATATTCTAATTTTTCTAAAAGCACCCTATTTATATCAGTGTGCCAGTCAAAATATTAATTTGGTGGGATGTTAAAATAAAGATTTTACCTTAGTGTTCTCAATACAGACTGTTACAGTAATTTTTTGTTTCGGTAAGGAATTTATATGAAATATATAGGTATATTTATATATTGTAAGAATAGACAAGCATCTTTTCTGTGTAGACACTATCTTTAATACTAAAGCAGGTTCCAGAGTTTCTGAGGACAGATTTTACGGTCTTGAATATTTTATCCCAACACTAACAGTGAGAAAGGTTTAGTTCACACACGTCAGTGGTTTTAATGCAGCAACCTATTCAACTGGATCTAAGACATAAAAATTCTTTAGCTTGCTTGGGAGGCTTATTCAACACTGTGAACTTGAGCTCAGCTGAATCACAATGTGGCAATGTAAAGAAGCCTACAGAAAACTAAATTAAAAATATAAATTAAGAATTCAGAGCAGAAGCTATTGTGGAAAGTTTGCTCTAAGTAGAAACAAAATGTTGGAACACTTGAATAAGTTATTGTTCCATGTAGAATATCAAATTTCTCTCTTCCAATTTATTCTGAAATGTAATGAAAGCTGAAAAAATATTGAGCCTACTGGTTTCCTGGGATAAGAGTAAAAGAATGCAATTGTGAGCTATCATTGGTTTGCCAGATAGTCAGTGAGTCTCCTGAGTTTGTTGTTTTTGTTGTGTCATCAGGGCATGAGGACTACTGTATTTGAGCAGCAATGCATTAATCTGCGTGTGCTGCTTTTTCTGTCTCTCCTATAATTTAATGATGATTACAACACCTTCCAGGCATTGAGTACTTCCTTAAAAACAATCATGTCATAACAATATTTAAGTTTTGATTTCCAGCCATAAAGTGACTTTTTTTTTTTTTCTTTTAATAGAACAACATACAGGACATGGATTAACTTGCCTGGAGGGCTGCAGAATAATTATGACTGACCAAGAGGCCAGGAGGGGATTTGCTTGATCTAAAGTATACATACTTATTACTGAAGTTCGGAAGTGTTCCCTGTAGCCACCTTTCTGATGCTTGCTTCCCTTGTTGCAGAAGGAGGGCTTGGTGTACAACACTGTTTTTCAGTGATGCAAGTGCCAGATGGTGGGGTCTGGTACATGACTGGCAGGCAAAGGGAGAAATGGTCACAGTGAAAGGGGCTTGCCACAGGATAACAGTAATGTGTCTGCTCCCAGGGATACCACCTGAAAAGAAGAGACATCAAATAAAGTTTTATGAAGGACTAAGTCATCTGGCAAAAAATCAACAGGATCTGAGACTTCTTGGTGAGGACTATAAATTACCATGTGCAAAGGTAGTGGACAGAGAACCTTTGTATTTAAGTTGAAAACTAAAAGAGGATATGAGGTTAAGATCCATGTGACTTTTCAATTAAAAATTGTGTGTTCTTTACTTAATGCATGCCATTCTGAGGTTGATTATGGTATATAATTTGCTCACCTGTATCAAACTGGAATGGTTAAAATATACTTACTAGTAATGGTAAAATGTCTGAATTGTGAGTAACAAGATTAGTCAAGACGGGGAGGGGAAATCCAAGATGTCTCAGTATATAATAATGCCTCCCTAAAAATTGAATGAACTGATAGATATTGTAAAATGAGACCGTGAAAGGCAATTCCTTGGTCTGGAGTGATTTTCTCCCATGTGTGGAACACTGTTAATTGCAATAATTATGTCAGTTCATTAAAAACTTGCTTGTAATAGACATAGCACAATTAAAAGTGTATATGAAAATGCCCATGCCCTTCTTATAAAGAAACATCTTTTCCAAAGAGAGTTATTTCTCCTGATCCTCAAACCTTCTCTGATGGCCTTCATTTGCTGAAATACAGAGAGCATAATATAAGGTCCAGTCATCCTGAACTATCCCATTCTGGTTGTTTTTTACTTTTACATCTTTCCTTCTTCTAAAAGCTAATAATGAGTCTCATTCATTGTTTGCCTTTTATATTTGTATAAAATGTAATTTTTCTAATGTGAGTGGTTATGAGCTGAAATGTAAACCTCTCCTTTTTAGTCTGCAGAGGAAATTTGCCATGGGCAAGTGCTTTGTTTATATCAAATACCACCTAGCTGCTAGATTTTTATTTGCTGTTGATAACTGGGACAACAGTGTTTCTGGGGTGACTGAATATAGCTGTCAAATATTCTTTTGGAAGAAGTGATCACATTTCTCAGCCATGGAAAACTCTAATATAAGGTCAAGGAGGTTTCTGAAAGGTCATGGATGCTGTTTCACTAAGCTACAAAGGAGCTGATAAAGCAGAATGTTGGTCTAGCAGAAATGATTCCCAGAGGGAAGTGTTAATCAGACCATCTTTGGCAGGTATAAGGGTAGTGCAGAGAATGCTCAGAGGAGAATGTCTCCTTGGAATGGTAACACCATAAAACCTTTTGTTTCTTGAAGCTTTAAGTATGAAAACAACAAGCCTTTTTGTAGAAAGCATTTTTTTATATATAGATAAATATGTACACATGCAGACTTTTAGGAGTTTTTATTAATAAATCATGTAGAATTTAGTCTTATATCCACACCATACGATTCTTTCCTTATCATCCGTCAAGCAGTAATGGATTTTGAACTCTTGCAGGTAATTTTTGGTAGGAAGAATTTGGAGATTTTATAGGCTGCCTAGCAGTATTTGTGTTCCTATTTCTAAAAAGAAGGAATACAAAATATGCAACTCTACTTTTTAGGATTCTCTGCCAGAATACTGTAATCTGCTTCATAGAAAGCAGTGGTACCTCCAAAACTGTTTTGGAGACAAGAGGCAGACTGCAAGAGGCAGACAGCACTTTTCATTTTTCTGGTATGTCAAAAAAAATTTGTTTTAACTACTTAAAACTTAATTTAGGACAGGGTACTATACTGTTTTCTAAAAAAAACCCAAAAAACCAAAGAAACAAACAACAAAAAAACCCCAAAAACAAAAAAGCCCTGTGTGGCTGAAGTTGAAAATACAACTGGAAGAGAATCTTTGTAGGAAAATGTTATAAAACCTATTGAAAAGCTTTCCTTAGCATTAGCTTATTAACAAAGATGTTGTTAGAGGAAAAAAAAAATTGGGATTGTTTATTGGTTGATTTTTTTGGGTTTTCAGTTTTCAAATGCACCTACATTTTTTAGGAAACCTAATTTATCTGAGGATTAGGCCACCTGCTCTGCAGTTTGTATCTTTCAGGAGCAGTATTACGTGTTTTTTCACCTTAAGTTCTATGTTTGTGTCCTGGTTTTCAGCACTGCAGATTTTCAGTTACCCTCAGTGTAACAGCACCTAATTGCATATGAGGGCAGTAATTCAACACATGCTATTTAGCAGTCTGAGCAAGATAGTGTTTATCTTATTTGGATAATAAATGACCCAGGGAGAGTAAGACATCTATTTCTGAAGTTATATAGTGATTTTTGTTTGTGTGTATATACACATACACATACACACATATATATATATGTATGTATATATATATATATATATATATCTCACTAGTTCTGTGGTGAAGAAGTCATTAACCATCTACAATGAAATAAATAGGCTGTGTTGTCACATAGCAAATAATACTCCGATCTACAACATCATGCAGGGAAAAATCCTTGTAATGATTACCCTGAAGGACAAGTAATTTAGATATTATTTGTTCCCTCACAAACAATAAGGGAACACCATTTTGTTAACTGTAACTTAGCACTTTGAAAGAAAAGCATAAAATTAATTTTTTTTTCTTTTCCTTCTTTTTAAGTTAATCTTGCCTACGAATCTTACAACACTGGTTGTGTCTGGAAGAATTTGCAGTCTTTTGTGTTGCTTCACTGGCACGATCAGAGCTTAAGAAGAAGCAATGTGAGTGCAACCATAAAGCTAATTTCTTACAGAAATAATGTGTGTGCTTACTTTTATATAATGGAATCTTGCTGCATTATTAATATTATGATAATAATATATTATTAATTAACATTACTATAACATTGTATTGCATGTAAGCTCTGCTTAAACTTACATGCTTTCACAGTATTATGCCAAGATGCCATTTTGTTTTTTATAAATTGCCTAATTTTTCTTTCCTGTTGACTTCATCATTGCTCTTTCACATTGGCTGCATGTTATTTTTAGCACTAACTAGCAAAAGCCTGCCTAAAACCCATGTAAAACTGATATTTGAAAGCATCATGCACTGCATGCTGTTCAGAATATTAAAATACTTTATTAAAATATAAAAAGCCTACCAAACAATATTTGGCTTAATTCTATTAAACTAGGCTGGCTTAACAGTTATTCTTTCCATGTAGAAGGCACATTAGAGAGAAGGTCAGGGAAGAAAAGCTTTTGGAATTGCACTGATGTGGCAAAGCATCAGCCACTGGGTGCCACTCTTGATCCACGCGGCTTTATGCAAAATACTTCCTTTGGCAGAACAAATGTTTCTCCCCCCATGAACAGCAGGTGCTCTCTTAACTGTTTGAACATCCCTACAGAGAAGAAGAGGGCCTGATTAAGGAAAAAGACTTTCTTCTTTCTCTCTCTTTTTTTTTCCTCCTATTTTTCTGACAAAGATTTTTCTTTATCCACCACCTCTGTTATTAGTTAGCCTCAATAAAGACATGTACAAGAATGTAAAACTGGAACTAAATTTAAAACTGGGGTTATGTGGTGCTTTGTGTAAGGGTTGCATGGATTGTGATCTGCTGATTAGTAGAGTCAAAGCTAAAAAGTAAAGAGATTTCTATGATAAGAGTGTTTGCTATTGCAAACACATGCCCACATTTTACCTGGCTTTTATTTTTTGCTGCTGCTTTTTGAATTATGATATACAGAAACATTGCAGGAAAATGAGAAGAAAGAACTTGCCCACATATGAAATAATATCGTTTTCGTAAAGTTTGTGTAAAAATAGAGAAACTTGTTCTTCCTTTTTGCCCGGATTTTTTAACAGAATGAGTAATTACTTAGTTATTCCCCAGTAAGATTGAAAACAGAAGAAATAGCAAAATGAATGCTGTGAAGTTACTTCAGTGGAAGATGTCAAAATGCTTCCTATTTTGACTTTAGTCAATGAGTTTGACTTTTGTTATGTAATCAGACTTCTGGGAAATTTTTATTGTTTGTATTATAGTTTTCTTCTAGTCAAGGTATTCTGTTTGTGTCCTCAGGATAACTCAAAACACTGATGATTTTTATATTCCTGTGAACTAGAAGGTTGTTTTTCAGTGCTCTGTTATAGAATTCAAGTGTCATAAATTCATAAAAGGACACACAGAAAACAACTGAATATCCAGTGGCATTCACACTTTTTGGGCTTTCCATTTCTAATCCTCATCAAAGAAAAATGCAGTCTTCTCCAGATAAGCCCAGAATTACAGCAAGTAGAAGAATGCCAAATGTTTAGAAAGTCAATAATCCCATGCTATAACTATACAACAAATTTGACATTTAGGAACAATTCAAGCAAATTATATCCTTACCTTCTTGCACCAAGTTATCTGTTTGCTCAAACAGATTTAAAAAAAAAAAAAAAAAGACACAAGCATATGGAAAGAGGAACTATTTTTTATGAAATAACTGTTAAATGGCAAAGGAAGTATCTCAGAAACCTATATTACATCGACTCTTAAGAAGCAATTGTTTTATACATTTTCTGTTCCTTTCAGCACTATAAAGTGCACTAAACTGGACAAGGCACTTATGAACCCTTATATTTATTTTACATCATTTGTAATGCTAAGAAGAAATAATAATACAACTCACATTTTCCCAGTCTAACAGAACTCTTTTTCTTTTCCCTTTTCCCATTCTCAATCTGCATGCCAGATTATTACTTTGCATTGTGTCATTTTTAAAAGAAATGGAAGCCTATACAGTCCAGTTCAGAATGTGATTTTAAACCCCAAAGCATTTCTTTCTTTTGGTCTCTTTCTTTCTTTCTTTCTTTCTTTCTTTCTTTCTTTCTTTCTTTCTTTCTTTCTTTCTTTCTTTCTTTCTTTCTTTCTTTCTTTCTTTCTTTCTTTCTTTCTTTCTTTCTCATCCTTTATATTTATTTTTTTTCTTCAGTAATATTTGGAGCACTGTATAATCAAATACAAATTCACTTCAAATGAATGATGATAGATAGACCTTTGCAAGAGACTGAGAGCTCTTATATAGCTGAGGCAGAACACTTCTATGTGGTCCTCCCTTTTGTGAGCTAATTTTCAGAGAAATGGTGCAACAATACCCATGCAAACACCAGCTTTCCTCAGTGCTTTCACTGAGGGTTTGTCTGTTCAGTAATTTTAGTGTCTAGAGTATTGTCAAGAGGGATTTCTAAGCTATAATGAGGGTGTAGCCAAAATGTTCTTTGAATTCAAAACTTTACTTCCTTTTCCTTCCCTTTCATTGATCTTATTTTGTATCTTTTGAATATCTCATAAAATGAGAGGTATTCATGAAGTGTCAATAAGACATACTTATTTTTATGTACTCAGCATAGCTTCTGTTTGGATGAACAATATATCCTCTCTTTGAAAACACACTGTATCATATCAGGGTCAACAGTAAACAGCAAAAGTTGTAAATAAAAAAAAAAACAAACAAATTCAAGCAGCATATTTGTTTAACAGTGTTTCAAGAGGAGACTAATTTACTGGTGAGAAAATTCAAAGAGGTACAAATATTAAAAAGAAAAAAAATCCTAAAATTAGACTGGGAAGGTGTGAATGAATTTTTGCCACAGAAAAAGCCTGAAATAATACAGTGATTAGCAATCAGTACCAATGTGCTAAAAGAAAGGTAAGTATGAACTGATAATTTTTAATGAAGCTGTCCTTTATATATGTTGCCTGTGACTAAGCAGATTTTTGGGAAATATTAAAAAAATATTGAAACTACCTAATTTTGTTACTGATAAGTCAAAGAGACATCATATTTATGACCATGTAGTGCTCAAAAAAGGGAGCTAGTTTCCAGGAAATGAGTTATGATTTCAGAGTTAGCTGTGATTTAATAGAAGTCTGGTGCTACCGGTGAGACCTGAGTCAATATGAGATAGATATTTTTGAAATTACAGATCTTAGAAAAATATATGGTATCTCAATTTTTCTCATTACTACCTCAGCTTCTAAATATGTTATGTAGTTTAGTTTTGAAAGAGAGGAGACCAAACTGACTTATGAAAGAATACCTAGAAAGGGAAAAGTTTATTATAGAGTAATTTTATTATTTTGGGAATTCCAGGTCTTATACCACAACATTGTAAGAAAACTGGAGCAGTTTTCATCTTTGTTATATGTCAATATCTTTGGCTGCAAAATTAAAAAGGAGCCTTGGTGATGAGGGCAGTATACACACAGGTGTGTCTTTTCAGATAAGAAGAAACTTTGTGAAGTAATGAATAACACAAAGAAATTAAAATATCATTTTATCTTTTAGCTATATGTTATCAATATATAATATAAAAAAGTAGAATATATTGCACATTAAATTATTTTCCTGCAGGATAATTCATAATTTGTACTGAGTCATACTGTATTGTTTGACTGAAGACAATGAGTATATTTAAACCAATACAGATTGAGAAAAATTACCAGAGAGAGGTGAACTTACACTTTTAAAGTCAGTGAAAAAATGAACCTGAAATCAAATAAATTATTTTATTGAACAAATTACTGACTATTAATGTCTTGCTCTTAGCTTGCAGTAATTCATATTACATTTATAAGTGTGTGGATAACAGAGACGTTGTCACTGGCTATTAAATGCATAGAAGATACGTAAGATTTAATACAAGTTGGTGTGAAATTATATTCTTCTGTCTTGAAATATGTGATCAGAGTAAAACCTCTTTGAATGATACAATTGTATATTAGATTGTGTCATAGTTTTATATTCTTTTCTAAATAACTGGTCTTGACATCTCCCAGAACAAGTTAATAAGGACCTCAATGGCAATTCTTCTACAGACACAGGACAGGAGAGAAAGGAGTGGCTTGATTTATCCAGGTTGTGAACTCCAGATGACAACCTGTCGGTGTTTTTATGACAGATGAAGTTGCTAAGCTACTATCCATCATATTTAAAAAGTCCTGACAGGCTGGTGAACTTCCCAGTGACTGGAAAAGAAAACATGACCCCCAGTTTTAAAAAGAGATAAAAAGGAGCACCCAGGGACATACAGTCTAGTCAGTCCCACCTCTGTTCCTTGCAAGATCAAGGAGAAGATCCTCCTGGAAAATATGCTAAGGCACATGGAAAAGCGAGAGGTGATTGTTGACAGCCAACATGACTTCACTAAGGGCAGATGATGCCTGGCAATCTTGGTGGACTTTTGCAGTAGGGTTACAGCATTGATGGATAATAGACTTGTGCACAGCAATTGACACTGTCCTGTTCGACATCCTTGTCTTGAAACTGGAGAGATGTGGATTTGATGGATGAACCACTTGGTGGATAAGGAATTGGCTGAATGGTCGCACTCAGTGTTGTGGTCAGTGGCTCAGCGTCCAGGCAGAGAGCAGTGATAAGCATTTCCCTCACAGGCTGGGACCAGTGTTATTTAACATCTTTGTCAGGACTAGAGACAGTGGGATTGAGTGCACTTCCAGCTGTTTTGTAGAGATGAGATGAGATCCACAGGGACATGGGCAGGTGAGAGAGGTACCCCATACAAACCTCATGAAGTTCAACTCAGACAAGCTCGTGCACCTGGGCCAGAACAAGATCAAACATAGATAGAGGCTGGTCAGTGAGTGGATTGAAAGCAATTCTACAGAAAGGACATGGGGATGTTGGTAAAAACCTAAATATGAGCTGGGAAGTGCACAAAATGCAGCCAGAAAGCCAGTCGTATTCTGGACAGCATCAGAAGTGTGGTGAGCAGTTTGAGAGATGTGATTCTTCCCCTCTCTTGAGTGATCCCAATGGAATACTTCATCCGGTTCTGAGGATTCCACCTGAGAAGGACATGGATCTGTTCAAGCAAGTCCAGAGGAGGGTCGTGAGGAACATCAGAGGGATAGAGCACCTCTCCTTTGTGGACTGGCTGAGACAGCTGGGCCTGAAGAAGAGAAGGCTCTGGAGACACTTTCTAGCAGTCTTCCAGCACCTAAAGGGCACCCACTGGAATGATCCAGAGGGACTTGTTTTCAGGTATTGTTAAGGGTAATGCTTTTAAACTAAAAGAGGATATGTTTAGGTTAGATGTGAGGAAGAAATTCTTTACTTTGATTTTAGTCCAGCACTCAGACAGTTGCCCAAAGTAGTGGATGCCCCATCCCTTGATGTGTTCATGTTCAGGCTGGATGGAGATTTGAGCAACCTTTTATGGTGGAAGCTGTCCCTGCCCATGGCATGTGGATTGAAATGAAATGATCTTTAAAGTTCCCTTCCAAACCAAACTGTTCTATGATACTCTATTTTCCTTATCATACATCTAAGAAATTAAACATCCTGTAAAATGGGGAAAAACTTGTTTTATTCTCATTTGAAAATTAATATATCAGAGATACAACAACAGATAACTAGAAATATGATTCCTATTTCATGTGAGCCTAATTTACCAGGGTTTGGACAGTGAATTGGAATTTGGCAATCAGATTGTGAGATTCTAATTAGTTCACGGTTTCTTAGTTTATGCTTCATGCACATGCACAAGATCATGGGGGAGATATTAAATTGATTAAGGCTTTGGAAATAGGAAAAATAAGATCTTAATACTAAAAATTTACCAAAATTATAAGCAGCTACCCTGTTCAAATCTATTACTGGCTTACTCTCTTTTTGAATTGTAAACAATACTCTTTGTCTAACAGACAAATAAAACTCTTCTGATTGTTTCTCTGTACTTGCATTGCAGGGTAAGATGTAGAATATAGAAAAATATATGAAGGAAACAAAAATTGTAAAAAAGAAACTTTAGAACACTTGAAATTGATAACTGGAAATATTCTCTGTCGGAATACCTACAGATTACCTGGAAGGTGAAAGAAATAAGATTTAAAATTGTGTGAGATTTTAGCATTTTACCACTGCAACTAGATTTATACTGGGGGGAAGGAAATGCTCTGGGATAAGTAAATGCTGCAGGTTCAATCTAAGCACTCCCAGAAGCTATCTGTTTATGAAAAATAAGGCCTATGCCTCACCAGATGTGAAGGAAATGAGTTTTTATAGAATGTGAAAAAAATAATATACAGAAACACACACTGGAAACATTTTTCGTGTCATTAATAGAAGAAAAATTACTGTGTTTCTGTAAGTTAAAACTGTAACAATTGTCAAGTTACTAGCTAGGTTAGAAAATTTCCAGCAGTCTTTCTTTTTAGAAAAAAACTTTGAAAAGGCTGCTATTCTCTATATTTTTACTCTTTATTATGCACAGATATGGATTTTTCTGATTGGAAAAAGAGATGCACATGGAACAAGTAAGTGGACAATTGAATAATAATCTGTGCACTGTTGGTCCCTTGATACTCACTTTCAAATCCACTCCAGATAAAAGTGAACATTCTGGTCTGATCTGCTCTGCTATTAGTAATCAGCCAACTCCATTATTTTTATGCAAGTTTTCTTAAAACAGTATTAGCAATAGAATTGATACATAGCAAATGAATTTTTGTAGGAAGCTTTTATTTGCCCTTGTAAATTATATAAAATTGCTATTTTACTTGTCACCTTAAAATTCTGCAAATGTCACATTTTTAAAATATAATTAATACCTTACAAATATATTGATCCAACTTTATAAACTGATATGGTTAAAAACCTATGCCACTAAAAAGCCATGGTACAGAGATTAATGGTTGTTGAAGGTAAGAGCCTATAGGCTTGCAATGGAAAGTGCCAATGATTTTTTTTTTCTCTCTAACAATTCTAAAATCTTTGCTAAATTATTGACATGTCAAGAAAAGTTTTAAAAGTATTCAACACTTGAGGATGATGGATGAGTAAAAAAAGAAGTTTCCAGAGAGTGTTCTCTCTTTCTCTCTCTTATTTATGCAAAAATAAGTTTATAATTTCCTAAACCAAGGAAAATCATGTGAGAGTTTGCAGGAGATCCATCCATCCACTTTAGACATTTTAGGCTTGTTTTATGGTTTTGGTTGTGTAATTGATTGACTGCTTTTTTTTGTGCTGTTGGTATAAAGTCTGCTTTCTCCTTATGTTTTTGTCCTAAATAAATAATTTAAGCAATATTCATTGTTCCATGTTATGACTCTAAGTCAAGAATGCTTCAGTGAAACCTGCGTGTTGCATTTCAGCGTAGAAGAACTGCACAATGTCATTTCAAACTAGATTTTCTAGTTACTGTTGTTAATGCCTGAAGGTTGTCAGAGGGATGGGAGGTCATTCTGAATACTGTCACAGGTAGAAATTTCAAGTACTCTGCTAAATTAAAACTGCTCTATAATTTTCCCTTTTTCAGCCAGAGAAAAATGACATTTTTATGTGAGTTTCACATTTAAAGGAACATTCATCATTCCGTAGGATTTCAGTTTATTAGGGAGTGAACATTGGTGCAAGTTCCAGATTCCTTGTCATTCTTATAAAAAATTTTTTTTAAACTATAGGTAAAACAAATGAAGGCCCAAAACATCAGGGTTCTTAGTTGGAAAGAATTTGAATTATTATTCCACACTATAGGTTGTGCTGAAATATTCCCTCCTTCAAAATTTTTGAATTAATAGTTTCCTTTTGTCTAAAATATAATTCTACTTTCAAGAAAAGTGTCAAAAACCTTCATTTACCTCAAGTATTAAAACTTACAGCATGGCTATTCTGAATATTAGAGTAAAACAGCAATGAATTGAACTGTCTAAAACTCAACAATTTCCATCTTTCTTAATAAACTCAAGAAATGGCATAAAGTATCAAATCACCTCTGCTCAATATTAAAGTTTATTTGGAGAAATAAAAATGAACCATCTTTTTTCTGATTTCTGAAACAAGGCAATGTTCCCATTCTTAGAAAATGGGTCTCAGTCTCCTTGCCCTGTAGTACTCACCAGGGATTTCTGCAGCTGCTGAGGGAACTCTTGTTATTCACATAGGAACACACAGGAACACTCACCTGCCCTGGTCAAATAATTTCCTCTCTGAACAATATCAACAGTGCTTGGACATGCTTCTGTCAAATAAGCGTCTCTAATTTAATCACTGGGATTTTATTTTGGTTGATCTCTCAAGACTTTTCTGTAATTTAAGTGTTTAATTCTGCCATGGCTTCTCTTCAGCCTATCAGCCTGAATTGTCAGTGGGACCATCCCCCTTTGCTCTGCCTGCAGTATCTAGCAACTTCAGTCAAAAAAGTGTTAGGTCAATTCCTAGTGGCTTTGAAAACCTCTTTTGAAGGGAATTTCATTCCACCTGATACATCCAGCTTTATGACAAAGGACTTTGAACACTGTATTTAGCCTTTCTCAGCTGTACATGTGACCACTGAAACAACAAGAAGCATGAAACATTTATTATACTTTGATCTAGAGGAAGCGTTTGACTCAACTGAATGGTCCTAAAATTTTTTTCTTACTTTAAAAGGTTCTGCTTTGGAGTGAATAAGATTAAATGGATAAAGCTGCTGTGTATTTGAAAGCATGGTTTGGATCAGCCATACTTTTTATAACAAAACTACTTATCCTGCTTTAGCAGCTGCTATAGAATCTGTCAGAACACAAGATCCAAACAGCCTCAGTTTGCTGCAATCCAGAACCTCTGACTTCACAAATGCACCTAATTGGCCAGGAAAAAGACGTCTTAACTGATGTAACATGCAAAATCTCCAAAATCCACTCAATGCCTTCTTTTCTCCTAAATTAAACAGGTTTTGTAGGAGATATTAAAAGCAATATTGTATACTATACTACCTGGGGTTTCTTTGCAAAAAACTGTCACTAGAGAGCAAGTTCTTCCACTACCATTTTTTGTAATGTTCCTCTGAGTCTTTGTTTACCAAAAAAGAGAGGCAGAGAAGAGGATATTGTCTGATGTGGATGGAGTAGTATAGAATATGGAGGATGAGAACAAATTGGAAACATGAGGAGAAAAGGTGAAGAACAGAAAGATCAGCCAAAAGAAAAAAATAATCATAAAGTTTTATATTACCTGAATATCACTGTCATATAAGATTTAAATCATACAGAAAAAATGTGGTTTATGCTAATAGAGCTACTGCAGCAATTAGGAAAATGCAAGTGTTTTGGAGGAAAAAAAAAAACCAACACCCTTCTGATCTCTTGGTAAAATCATGAAGACTGAAATGTCTTTGAGTGCTGTTGAGTGCTTTTTATTTTTCAAATATGGGGGCTAAAATTTTGGTCACTGCTATTGTAATTTACTGTTGTAACACCATGTAATGGCCAGGGTAGAGGGCCATTAATCTTGTTCACTGGAAAAAAAAAATATCCTGGTGGCTATACAAGTCATTATTTTTTTTTTTTATAGCATTAATGGCAGTAGTTCTTTTCTGTGGGAGTTGGCAGCAACTTTTCCCTTATTAGGATAAAACAAAGTTATATTAAAAAAAACCCTTTTGAAAGAAACAATCTCCTCATGAGTTGAATCTGCAATTTATTTAAAATTTAATGAAATGTTTTTTTAATGTATTTGTTGTATTTTGTCACAGCAGCAAGGGTATACATAATTTATATCTTGTTTATAAGCCTAACAAATGTGTTTTCCAGAGATAAGGGGTCTGTTTCTAATACCAGTTATTCTTTGCATAGTAGAACTTTCCTAAAAGGTTTATGAACATTCCTTATGATGATTTCTTGATTCTGCTGCTTTTTAAAGTTGTAACCCCTACTTTGCGTGCCAGAAATCTTGATGCTTATTCACTTCACTTGATGATCAGCAAAGATCAGTGTCCCTTCAGATCAGCAGGGAACTGAACATCCTGACCCTGGCCTGTAAATGTGCAACTCTGTTAAGTAAGAAACTCTAATGCTTTATTACCATTTACAGAAATTAGATATTAAAACCCTGGGTACAAGATAGCTGTCACTGAATTTACCCTGACATTTTTAGCTCCTGATCCCTGTAGTTTGCAACCTAATCCAACATATTGCAAATCCAAATGCCAGAAGGCTTTTATCAATTTGAACTTTGTAGTTCATTTTAGCTGTATTTTCTAAAGGGCTGATTTCTCCTTAAGCATCATATATTTTAGGAAAGACCAGCACTGAGAACTAAGCCTCATAAATGCACATACTAGTGCTCGCTGTCACAATTAAAGAATCATGGATGAAATCTCAGCTCCACTGAATTCAGCAGCAAGAACACTCATGGTTGCAAGAAAAGTCAGGATTTCATTCAGTAGGATGAAAGCATTATTAAAAACTCTCTGCTTGAAGTTCACTCTCATCCTCTTATGGGAAAAAAAAAAGTTGCTGATTATTATAGTGTTATCATGCTTTTTTCTTTGATTCTCCAGTCAGTAGAGAAATAACACTCACTGGTGGCAAAATAGGGTTTAGAATTATCACTCAGGGAGAAGAATGCAGGACTTGTGTACTTCACTCCTAGATCTACTTCTGCTGCCAGCTGAACTGTCATCTCTCACAAGCACGGCGCTCTGCATTTCCCCTTGCAGTGTTTTCTTCATCTTGATAGATTATTAAGCATAGATTTTTCTTCCAAATGAGAGGTTGTATTGTGGTACACAGACAGGGTCTGATTTACCACACTGCTGGGAGCTAAGTTGAAGTGACCCCAGCTTGCAAGACGTGCTCTTGGCAGTCTGCAAAATGAGGTCTCTAAAGAGCCAACTGGCCTTGAGAACAGATATGATGTCGGTGCTCTCTCTTATCTTTCAGGTTTCTGTGTACAGAGCTGGCTTAGTGATCTGCCTCCTAGTCCCTGATGATTATAAACAAGCCTCTATGTATGCCTCCAGGTGATTTTTTCTTGAACAGATCTGATACCATTTTAACAAGTTATGCTTTGTGGCTGAAAGTGGAGGATTGCATTTAGACACATAAGGGGAGAGAAAATTTGTTTTTTCTCTTCAGTGACTGAGTCCTTGATGAAATTGGGCAAATTAATTCACCTCAATAATTTCTCCAACATGTAGAAGGGGAATAATATTTCTTTATATAAATAACTGCAAGTTCGTGGGTTACCTCAGGTAGACCTGTGACAGAACATGTTCTGCCTATAACACTGAGGTGTATGGGAGAAGTGACAGATCTTGTAGAGAGCAGCAACAAGAGATGTAGAGGTAGCAGTTATTGTCCTTGTCACCAACTCTGCAAACAACCTTGAGAAAGTAGCACATTCTCTTTGTGTGGTAGTTTCCAGGAACATTCCTGTCTCAAACAATGGTTTTCTGAGGTCAAATTAGTTAACTTTTGTTGGGCATTCATCTACTTGAAATTTAAAGTAGCTTTGTAGTAGTAGTTTTACCTGTGAAATAAGGTGCAGTACAAGTGAGAATCAGGGCAAGGGTTGTCATCAGCACTCTTTTACAGATCTATCCAAAGTATTCTAAAGTTCACTCAGAAGTTATAGGTTGAAATGAACTTCCCCAGAAAGTATGAAGCTAACCTCTCTTTCTGAGTAACAGGGCTTTGTTTTTAAAGAAATTATGAGTTGCATAAACATCTGATTTGCATCAGAGATCTGTATTTAAAAATGGAAATTATGAAAAATATTTATGGAAAATAAAGGCACATTTCCAATGGAAAGCAAATTAGAAACTTGGAGACGGTCCTTTTACAAGGACAAGTAGTGACAGGGCAAGAGGCAATGGCTTCAAACTGTGAGGATAGATTTAGATTGGATGCTGGGAAAAAATTGTTTACTGTGAATATGATGAAGCACAGACATAGGTTTCCCAGATAAGCTATGGAAGTGCCTCCTTGGCAGTGTTCAAGGCCAGGCTGGATGGGGGTGTGAGCAACGCGGTCTAGTGAAAGGAGTCCATGCCAAGGCAGCGGGGTTGAAACTAGAGGATATTTCAGGTCCCCTCCAACCCAATCAAATTATCAATAAATAGAGATACAATGAAAATTCAAGGAAATAATGGAAACATAGAAATGGGTCTCATAGATTCACTACAGAGTTAACATTAACAAGATGTGTTTATATGTTTGAATCATTACCAAAATTTGTAGTGTGTTAGTTATTTAATATAAGTGAATGAAATCATGTTGCAAACCTGTACATGTACATGTACATGTACAATGAAAAAGCACATATTTTTCATTTTTTGTAGACAGCAAGAATCAAAAAACAGCAGCAGAAATTTATTTTATTTAAAATTTCAAATGTCTTTAATCTATTCAGGCCACTGTTTCACAAGCTTCATTTATCTGTCTCTGACATTCACTGACTATAAATTGTTTTGTTTTGTGTTTTTCACAATATTGCAAAATTGAATTTTACTTAATTGCCCACCTAGAGTCTCATTATTACTGTATATTATTCTAGTGCTAGGAAACCCACCATCCAAGTCTGCACAGGATCTGGTTGTCTGCCCTGTGGTGTGCCAGTGGATGATGCAATATGAAAGGATCTGGATCCCATGAGCTGTGTTTTTTATGTGTAATTCTTGTAGGCTGCTCTAATCCAAAGCACAGGGCAGTTCCCAGATTAATCTTGCCTCCAGGTCAGGGGGTGGATAGTATATTGGCTTGTGGATTTATTTAATATATTCAGCCTCCATGAGCCAGTGATCCTACTCCAAGCATGCTCAGTCCATGAGTGACACACATCTGAATATGTGGTGGTGTATTAGCATTGTTTATGATGGGTAAACCTGGACTTGAAAATGGATCTGGACAGCTGTTTAAATGGAGATTTAAACTAACCTTGTCCTATCACAAATCCCATTGCTTGATGCTTGTGCTGCAGCAAAGAAGCTGTTTGTGCAGGGAGGCTGTTTGCCAGCAGCAGGGGACTTGTTCCAGGTGGCCTGGCTGTCTGGGAGCTGGTCAGAGCTGTGCTGGCTGCAGCCAGCCCTCCTTGCCCTGGCAGCCTGGGGACACGAGGCAGGGCTGTGTGCCCTGTGCCAGCTGTCGCCATCCAGCCCTGGTGACCCCAGCACATGCTCATGTTCTTCACTCCAAGAAGAAGCAAGTAGGCATCTACCTACTCCCTTATTTAACTGAGGAGGATCCTCATATTCAAAAACTTCTATAAATACCATAGCAACACTGAGCAGAAATACTTCAAGGCTGCAATAGAGCGATATAAAAAATTGTATACCCATTTTTGTTCCCTGAAAATTTAGGTCAAAAGCTGTGTGGCTTCAACAGTTCCCTAAATGACTCTTGATTTGGGAAGAGTAAATTTCTGATGTTTAGCCCAGAGGGTTAAAAAACAATGGAGGGTTTCAGATATTTTGTTGTTTTTTCTTAGTATTATAGTCACCAACATAAATCTTCTGTTCAGATTGCCTGTACTTTCCCCTGGCTGCAGAAGGTTGCTTAGCAACCTTTTTGGTTTAGTCATGTGATAAAAATACCAAGATGCCAAAAAACTCCACATTAAAATTATTTTTGAAAGGGTGATACACTTTTACAAATTATTAACTAGGTAAAAAGTAAAAGATTTGTATAATCTGAAAATTCGTTTTTTTCCTGTTACTTGAGGTATAAACATTCACTGAATCCTAAATTCCACACAATTATTTTTGAATTTTTACAGGACCATCTACTCCAGATTTCCAGTGCACAGCAGAACACAGCACTCATTGCACAACAGTGTGGTCCCTCTTGATACCAAAAAAAATTGCATGTCTCTGCAAAGAGAATTAATGGCATTATGACATTTTCTGAACACATAAAGTACTTAAATACATCAGAAAAAATGGGACTTTGTAAAGGAGTTAAATTTTTAAATGTCAAACTCTCTTTAAAGCAGAGAGATTTTAGAAAACCTATTTAGATTCCTAGTACAGTCGCTATCTTTTTTTTTTAAACACTATATTTTCTTCAGAGAGTTGGTGCAGCCTCCAGCACAGAAATTTCAGCCAGTGTTATTGCCTGTCAGTTGTAATCCCTCAGAATTTCAGCCAGCAAGGGTATAATAAGGTAAGTTTTGTTTTTTCAAACTCGCATCAGATGAAGAATTCTTGAAGTTTATTCTTTTGCTCACTATGTTAAATATTTGGGTTTTTTTCCATAGAAAGTTAAATTCATGTGTTTATTAAGCACTCAATTAAAAATTCTCATGTGAGGGTAGGTACCAATATTTTAGTATAGAGACAGAGAAAGGAAAACGCATTAATACAAAATTACTCTGACTCAAACTTCCTGTGCTGAACAAACCTAGATTCGACTGCAGATTTTGAGAAAGAAAAGGATATTTGTATTTGAAGAGGACTAAACACATATTTTCAGATACCAGATCAGAATTAAAGAGCTATTGTTTTCCTTCTGTACTATATTTTGGTGAGGTCCATCAACATTGTGACTTCTTCCTGTTTTCAGGAAGATTTCTTTCCCATTTCAATGTATCTATAAAATAAAAATTCTCTTATGGCTATATTGATGTGCTATTTTAGCTATATGAACTTTGAAAATGGAAATTTTTGTTGCTGGACAGGTGTCTCCACTACCTTGTGCAATTTTGTTATTAATTTAGAGACTTTCTCATATTCTCTTCTGTTTCCTAACCCCACTCACTGAGCTGTTGATGACTGGTTTTGACTTGTTCTAATACAGTTCTGTTGGAGCAGGGTTCAACCATTTCCTTCTTTTGCATGATGGGGACAATAATTCCTTTCCTTAACTTCATTGCTCTCCATTAGTCAGTTGATTCCCTTTGTCCTGTTTTCTACCACCTCTCTGTTGGAATGTGAATGCATTTTCCTGGGCTGTGAAAGGATATTAATTGCTGTCCAAATGAGTTGCACCTGCCTGCTGAGCCTACCCTGCATGTCCAGGTAGAGATATATTATTCTGATATATAAATTCTCTTGTTTAATGGGCTATTGCAGCATCACAATTTCCCTTTGCATTTATCTGCAAATGAACACTTATGTTTTTGTTTATTAAATATAACAAAGCATTCGTTTTGCGAAAAAACTTAATCTCTGGAATCTGTGAGAAGCAACTCTGATAAACAGGAAGATGAAGAGAAACCTGACAACCTGGTTTTAAAAACATATGCATTTATTCATTATTTGAGGCAAGGAAGACTGGACACAAGCCAGGAATATTCCACCAGCTTTATGAGATACTGTTCTCTTTCTGCTTTTCATGGTTAAGAGCAGCAGCCCACTTTGAGTAAGAGTCAAAATAATAATCAGAAAAAAGTACTGTTGAAAGACATTTAAATTGTTCTGCAGGCTCAAATATAATGACACCTGAAGAGAGAAAGTCCCCTGGATTCTCATTCCTTTCTCATACTTTAAACAGGCAAGGTATGGAATGGTTTGTAGGATGATTACCTGTGATTTAGAAACACTGAGGTAAATATATATTTCCCATAGGTTTTATGCCACTCATAAAAGTGGTATAAAAGTTGACTCTCAAGTCACCTTTATCTTTCACATAGACATTCAGGAGAACTGAATGAGGCTTTAAAAGGGCAGGACTTGTTTGTTGTCTCACAAGCCAATGAAGACATACCTGTGAGGAAATCATGTTAGAGCAGACCCAGCTTTTCAATTTATGAAGTTAAATAAAGCTTTTTAAGAGCAGTGTGGAATTTTATAATTCTCCATTGAGTGCATTGTAAGGGGCTGAAGGGGAGGGGAGGAAGAGAATATACATCACTGACACACTTCATCACTTCACATACAGACATCACATTCAATTAAGTTTAGAGCTCTCTGTCAACAAACTTGACACATGCATCTACAGAATGTCACCAACCCCCCCAAATCAATATTCAAGGTATGACAGACTGACAGCTTACCAGCTGAATGAATCTCCTGATTTTACCTATTACTGCTTCAGAACTCTGCAAAGTCCTTGTAACGTGAACAAACAAAATTAACTAAGGGATATGACTGAGTAGAAACCAAGAGTCCACAATACATAGAGTTTAAGAAAATGATTAATGAAATTTAGGTCATTGAGGAACTAAAATACAATACTCTTAAGGAATCTGAAAATACAATTTCTCAATATTCTAGGAAACTAAATTTATCTGGATGAATACAATATTCTGTTGAGAAATAAATTAGTAGGGACCTAGGGAAGAGTTTACTAGTGCTGCAATATTATTACCATTTTTCTTTTCTTTTTTTTTTTTTTTCATATATAAAACCCATAAAAGTAGACCTAGCAGAAAAGACCAATGAGGTAGTTAGTTTGAAAATTGCTTGATAGTGGTCATTATATGAATGAGATGAAGGCTAAACATGCTACTTCTGAAACATTACTTTTATAAGTGGAGCTCAATAGGTGTGCAGCATAGCAGCATATCTATAAAAGGAGGAGAATATTAGTTCTGTCACAGTTTTATGTTTTAGGGGATGACAGTGTTATTATGCTCAGGACTTACAATATGAGTAGCATAATAGAAGGATATACATAGTGGCCTCATTTATACTAAATAGAACAAACTGGCCTCTTAACATTGATTTTTTTTTTTTTTTTTTTTATGATGATAAGCTCCAGAATGAGTTTGTCCTTATGGATCCTTATTCTGGCAACCTTATCTTCCAAATACACATCAGTAAACAGCAGATGTTTTGATTCCTTTAACATGATGAGCAATGAGTTTTCATATTGAAGTACAATTTAGAAAAGTTTATGGGAGGTACACAAAAGAGTACAAAACCACCCCTATGCACTAGCACAGAAAGGTCTGATACATGTACTTGGCTTCTTCACACTACAAATCATAGAATCATAGAAAGGCTTGAGTTGGAAGGCACCTTAGATATCATCTTATTGCAACCCACCATGGACAGGGACAGTACCTGTGAGATCAAGTTGCTCAGAGCCCCATTCAACTTGGTCTTGAACACTTCCAGGGATGGGGCAATCTGCTCCAGTTCCTCGTCACCCTCTGTGTATATAACTTCCTAACATCTAATCCAGTATTTTATTTTTTTTAACCATTCTCTCTTGTCTAACACTATGTCTATAAAAAGTCTCTCTCTCCTTTTTATAAGACCCCTTTAAGTAATGGGAGGCCGCAATATGATCTCCCTGGATCCTTCTCTTCTCCAGGTTGAACCACCTCAGCTTTCTCAGCCTGTCTTCATTGGAGAGGTGCTCCATCCCTCTATCTTTGTGACCTTCACCTGTACTTGCTCCAACAGGTCTGCCCTTCTTGTGCTGATGGCCCCAGACCTGGATGCAACATTACAAGTAAGAAATAATCACTGTTTTTATCTTGAATCATGAACTCACTTGTTCCTCTTCTTTCTGTTTTCTTTCTCTGTGCTGCTGGGGGTGAGGTTGGGGAAAGTGGACAGTGAAGGGGGAGGACCACATGCAAACTAGTTGAGGCTATACAGTGTCCTGTCATCCAGGTCATTAAAGGAGAAGTTGAACATTACTGGCCCCAGTATCAAGCCCTGGAGTGCACTGCTACTGGGTTTCTTAACAACTGGTTAAAATCCAGTGGAGTTAGCCATTCAGCCCAAATGTCAATCACTTCACTGTGTACTCAAGTAACTTCTTGGGGGACAGGTGTTGCCAGAAAAAGGCAGGAGCTTTTCCTAAAATGGAGAATGAAAATCTTCCTCCCAGTTTACTATAATTTGGAAATTAAGGAGCTCTCAGGCAGAAAAAGTATGGGTTTAGGAATAACAGTTCTTTACTGATATATCTACAAGACAAACAAGAACAGCAGCTATAAAAGAAACAGCAATAAGACAGAACAAAACTCAGTCCGTTTCCCAGTCACAGACACTCTTCTCCACGTGGTCATGGTGGGAAGCAAGGCAGGTCCCTCACAGCAGCACGGCAGGAGCAGGGAGGCGAGGCAGGGCCGTGTCTCAGGCGGGAGAGAGAAGGTTTCACTCACCGTTCCTGGGTCCCGATGCTCAGCGCTGTTCTCAAAAGCAGGAGGTGGTAGCAGTGTAGGGGCATGCAGGTAGAAGAAAAAGAACCTCTCTCCTCCGTGTTCGAGCCAGAGAGTGTCCCCCAGGCCGGACCAAGAAACCAAAACCCCCAACCACTCTGACTCCTCCAACCACCCCCCTCCACCAGCAATCAAAGCCGGCCCCCATCCACATCATTTGTCTTGAGCAATTAATGACTCCAGCGCTGCCCTGCTAGGCCTTTAACATGATAATGGGAAAAATTCTCAGCTTTTTTTTACCAAGGAAAAGAGTAGATCCACCCTCCACCAACCCCCAACACCTTGTCCAAGAGAATGTTATGTGTTAAAAGCCCTAGTAAAGTCAAAGTAAATAACATCCACTACTCTCCTCTAATTCCCAAAGTTAGTCACCTCATTGTAGAAGGCTAATGTCTTGGTCAAGCATGACTTGCCTTCATAATTCCATGAAGACTGCTCCTGATCACTTTTTCCTGCGTGTGTTTGGAAATGCTGCTCTGAAGAATTATGTCCATCATCTTCTCAGCCAGAGGTGAGGCTGACCAGTCTGTAATTCTCCAGTTCTTTCTCCTTGCCATTCTTGAAGATAGGATGAGCATTTGGTCTCTTTAAGATCCTCAAAGAGACTCCACAATGTAATCAGTCAGCACCCTCTGTACTCAGATCCTATGCATATACATTTATGTATTTAAATTTAGTTTTGTCCTAATGTACTTTCTGGAGAAATAAAATACTTTATAATAAGGACAGCATTTCAGGAGAGACTTTAAGCTAATAATGTCTCTATGAAATTGGTAACAAGTATTGGATAAGTGAAAGAGGAATCCTTCAAAATATGTTCACAATCTTCTGCAAATATCGTGTTACTTAAAGATCTAACTTTTAAATCTCTCTTCCATATATTCTATACATAAAGTAAATGTGATGTCAGGTTCTAGAGTAAGTGAACTAAGATCAGCCACCCAGGCAGAATTTTGAATGGAGGAAGGAAGGTGGTCAGAGATTGTAATATTTTCTTTCTGATCAGATATTTACTTTAAATCCATTAGAAACCACAAAAATCTAGAGAATATGCAAAAGTGCAAAGGGCACAGGAGCAATAAAGGGAAATGAAGTGACAATTTCTTGTTATACTGGCATCTGGTAATTATTTCAATTTTTTTTTCAATAATATGGTATGCAGAAGAGTTTATTTTTTGTAGTATATTACAAAGTTTTATTATTTGTATTTAATCATTGTAATTTCCCGTGTCTGACATATATTGGCTAATTTTCATTTTTCACTTTTTTTCATGTACTAAGTAGAATTTTGCTTGCTGCTGCATTGTTGAACTGAGATGTCAGCTTCTTTTGTTAATGCTTTGTTGTTTACCTTGACTAATGATGAAGAACCAAATATCTATATGTATATACAAGATGATATATAGAAAATACCTGTATTTATTTCCTAATGCAGAATTTAATGAGAAAACAGCACAAAGAAACATTCATTTCCCATACATATTCCACCTGTTAATAAACTGGCATTTGTTAAGTTTGCCACTCACAGAGGAATAAAATGTGTATTTGATTAACTCCAAGTAAGTCTTTGAAAGAAAATATTTTTCTGTACTCTTCTAGGATTCTGCTAATTTAGCAGCAGAAGGAGTTTTATGGTCTGAAAAGATGTAAGCATATTTACTAAAGAGACTCCAGGAACACAAATTTGCAAACATTTTGCAATCACTTAAGCTTAGAATGAACAAAATGCACTCTAAAAAAATAAGCTTAGAATGAACAAAATGCACTCTAAAAAAATATAGCTTTTAAAATGTTCACTGCACACAGCTCTTTCAAAATTTTCAGAAAGACTGCTGCTTCCATATAATATTCAGTATTAAAATGCAATAAGTTAGATTTTCTGAGTGCTGCTTTAAATTGAAAGCAAAGAGGAAATGTTGTTCTTATCATGAAGTTAAAGACAAGTACGTGAAATAACTTTTCAAGGTCAAACAGCAAGTGAATTGCTAACGGGGCACAGATTTCAGATATTTTGCTGTGCAGCCTTGTATATCATCTAATAAATCACAGTAAACATTTTCACAAAGCTGAGCTCATTAGTTTGGAATTATTATTGCCATACCTTTTCCCTAATAAAACATACTTCTCTTTTGGGTCAAGATATGAATGTTGACATTGTGCTGAAAGTTTGTTTCAGGTCACTTGATAAAGATGAAAAATCTAATGAAGTCTTTAAACAACTCAGAAATCATTTGCTCTTGCGGAGTGGGAGGTGGAGGAATCGGGGGCGCAGGGGACACTTGCTCATCCTGATGTCTTATGGAAGGGCAGCAGAACAAGACACAAGGAACCCAGAAGATTTCTGGTGAATGTCAGGTTCTCAACACAGGGAATGCACAGTCTAAGGGGGACACTGCACAGATTGATCTGCTATTCAGCCAGGGAAGAAAGGATAAGAGAGAGAATAAATAATAGAAACATTGGCTATAGTAATCATGAATTGTGGACTTAAAAATCCTCAGGTGAATGAAGAAACAAGTAGCAGAGAACTGACCCTGAAATTTAGGAGACCAGCTTTCAGATTACTCACAGAATTCACCTTCTACTTCTCCTTCCCATAGAACTATGTGCCATGAGGAGAGGTAGCTGGAATGACACACCATGTGATTCAGAACAGAAGCAAGGCCGGAATATTAATAACACAGTCTAGAAAACCATGGAGTCCAAGGCTGCAAAGGATCCCTTCCAGAGAGTTTTTAGCATCTGCTTCTTCTAGTACTATATTTAGCTTAATCTCATTTGATGTTTTTGTCTGATGAAATGGAGTTTGTCTGCATTTATTTATCCTGCAGACACTTCAAGGCACAGTTCATTTGACTAATATAGGCTTGAGACTTGATGTCCTAAATGTGCCTACTCTCATCATTGCCTATAGGAGGGCTAATATTATAAGCTTAGAATACAGACAGCTAACAGTAAATGAGATAAATCCCATAATTTTGACATGAAATTAGGCTTGGCTCAGGAAAATTGTTTTAAAGTCTCTTACTGCTTCTGTTTTTGCACTTAGAAATAAAATCCTGCAACAATATGTTAATAAATGCTGTATTTAGATGACAATAGATGACAATCTATAAATCCAAACTCTCAGTAGGTCTCGAGGCTTCTCCACTGTAATGGTACATGGTGTGTCTAGTATTTCTTTGCTGAAATCCCATGTCAGTCATGCTTCGTAAAGAATATGTTCCTTCTCATACCAAGGCATCCTTGTAGGAAGGGGTAACACATCATTTCCTACCATACAGATAAGGTAGGATAAGGTAGGAAAATAATATGAGCTCTGTCATGGAGTTATCAAGTCCAAATTAATCTTGCATAAACCTCAAAGTAGAAGCAAATTACAACATACTTGTATCACACGTGTCTTGTATTCTTCTCCGTCTCCAATTATAACTTGCAGAAGAAAGCTGCAGGTTGTTGAGAACTGCATAGAACACATCTGGAATATATGGTTTTTAGCTTTTTTTTTTTTTTTTTTTTTTTTTGTAATGGAGACTTCTGTTGGACTTTTAAAATCCTTATGTTGAAGCAAAACAACCTATTTCTTCTATGTGTACCCACATGAAGGTGTGCATAATGAAAACCAGGAGTGTCTTTTCTCTGTTTTGTAGTTGTCAACTTGCATAACAGCAGTGGCTGTATGGATGTCTTGACACACACAAGCAAATTCCTTTATTAACATTCAGAACACCTCTGCACACTGCTTGAGTTATTTTTTTTTCTCTCTAATGCTGCACCTGTGCATACACTATTTTCTTTTTCACCAGTGGCTTTTTGGCATTAGCAAAGTAATGGAAATGTTGCCTTTGTCATGGAAAGTGATTGAACACTGTATATTTTCCCAAAGACAAAAAATACTAGCCCTGTGGTAAAAGACAACAAAAAAAGAAGTACAAAATGGTGAAACAGTAGGTTCCAACTCATTGGAACTCACTGTTAAGTACTTCAAAGGCTTTCAGAGTAGTAAAAAATAAACAGAACTATGGTCAGGAAACTCAGAATAAAAATTACTAATGTCCTTATCACCTCTCATTATATCTCCAGAGGCTGTACTATTTCATTTTTTGTCAATGAGTTGTTTATTTCAAGGGTTTTTATATTTATATTTTTTCTCTCAAATATAAATATTTGTAAACAAATATCACTGGTGGATAGTGAATAACTCCCAAAGAAATGAGTTTTCAATGCTTGCTCTTTCATAATATTTTGTTTAACTGGAGAAGCCTAAACTAATTTCCTGCTGTGAACAAATATTTCTTCTCATATTGCTCGAATTTTGGCAGTGATCTTATGAAACACCAGACAGAGGTCAAATGCAGAAATGATGAAAGAAGCTCTTAGGCTGTCTTTAATGGTCTGGCTTAAAAGCAGCAACCTCATATAGTCTTTGCCAGTTCCTAAACATGGAAGTTAGAACAAATGGCACTCCCTTGAAATTGACTTCAATTTCTGCAAATGTCTCATTTACATGAAGTTCTGGCTATGAGGGTTATTGCAACATTTACTTTATTTTTCACCTCTTCAGTACTGTGACTTTACCATTTAAATTTGATGCCAAAAAGTATTTGCCCTTCCATCTAAATGAAAACAGTAACTTCAATAAAAAGTGAGAGTTTATATATAGAGAGACAGAATGTAAGTTCTTGTTACTTTAGAAAACCAGAGAGCAGTTGATGCACTTGAGTCATATATGGTAATAAACTATGCATAGCGTGTGCAAAACTTAATTCTATATGTGAATAATATACAGAGAAGTGGGGAACATAAGGGTAGAGGAAAGGTTTAAAGAGACTGACTCATTTGGAAGCAATCAAAAAACTTCACAGCAGCAACCCCAAAAGCACAAAACTGCGTAATTTGTTTAATGCAACATTAAACTAAAACCTCAAGTAGAGAAGAAGGTGGCATTTCAATGCATTAAGCATATTTTTCCCCCCAAGAAATAGCAGTGAGGTTCCACTTGACTCACTAATAACTTCATATAAATTTGTTTTACTGGTCTTGGACAGTAACTGAGCACAGCCACCCACCTAGGTGGTCAGTTACATGAAGTTTTATTAGCTTGTATTTGACAGTGAAGCTCATGGTCCGTGTTCAGAGATCTTCATTGTCATCCAAGAAAGGCCACAATGAGGGTGCCTGCTTGGGTGGTGGGATGTTGTTATGGTAGTAGACTACAATAAGGCTGCTGGAGTTGGCTTGGTGATGAAACATCATGGGTGAAAGCAGTCTCAGTGAGCATTTCACTACATAATCACATGAAGTTATGTAATCTAACTGGGATTTTTTTGAGACTTGAGGAATCCCAGCAATTCCAACCCTACTATAAAATATTCACTAGGAACTCCTGCTGCCATTATTGGTGAAAGTAATACAAGAAAGACTGCTTAGCTGAGATAAAGAATAAAAAATTGTGCAAAGGCAATATGGCAGTTTATGCCACATATGAACAGTCAAGATGAAGTGTGGCTTCACCATGTTGAAATAATTTTGATGGTAAACTAACAAACTTGATTTTATAGCTAGAAAGAGAGGCATGACATTTGTAGGTTTTGCTTTTTGCTGGTTTTCTTTTAATATGTGCTAGCTTGCTATAGGAAATGTGTACACTCAAAATTTCCTATTTCCTGTCTCCTTGCAAGCAATTTGTGACCTGACCAAAAGAAGCTGCTGGAGTTGTATCACATCTTTACAAAGCACTTTTTCTAGCAGTGATCTCGGGAGTAATTCAGTCTGCATACAAGCAGGTGCCCAAGTGCCTGGAAAGAGGGATTCCATGAGTATGTGGGGACCTAGTCTTACAAAGCTGTTTTTGACATGAAAGCAGTCAAGGATATTCTGTCTGTGGCAAGGTCACGCAATGGCATTGAATTTCTTTTCTGTGGTAAGGGAAGACATTTACTGAGTATTGGAAGTGCATGAAGTGTAGGGGGAGAGTTTGACAAATGCTTGCAGGCTGCCTGCAAACACCTGAGATAGCTGGATGATACATCTAGAGAGTATCTATTGAGAAACTAAGCAACTTGCAGTCAACAGTGGCCATATCCCCAATGTCAAAACTTTGGGCAAGAATCCTTTTATCCTTGCATGAATTTTAAGTTTAGATGTAAATAGAAACAGTATAGCACTAGAAGTAGGATTAACTTAGGCAGAGTACAGGCTTATTAAATATTTTTTATTTTAAAAATCACTGTTACACTGGATTTATAAAAGTGTAGTAAGAATATTGCTCTTGCTCTGCAGAGGTATCAGCACTCTCTTTGACACTATAGGAGAATTCTTATAAGTACCTTTTATCTCCGCAGGATGTATTAAAAAAATAGAAAGGAAAGGGGGATGTAAGGACTTTTGTCATTCCTCTGCTGACATGATCATGTTGCAAAACTACTGATTACTAAATTACTAAGTGACCTTCCATTATTATTTTCTCCTTAAGGCAGAGAAGGAATTTTGCCTCCATTTGATTGTGTTCCTGCTCTGTCAGCTGTGGCATATTCAAGGCATTAATACAAAAAATGGAACTGTTCTTTAGCTGTTTTTACTGTTTTGTTGCCGTCTACAGCTGAAGCACAGCAGAGGAACTGCTTCTCTCTATAACTAGGGATAGTCTGAACTGGGTCAGTCTGAATGCTGCAGGGCTATGCAGGCGACTGAGCAGAGTAAAACACTGTTAAATCTGCTTAGGAAGGACAGAATAAACGGGTTACATGTTTTTTCACATATAGGCTGCAAGTGTATACACAAGCCTAAACATAATTAAATCATAATGAAGTCTCTTTGCACCAACTTTCTATGTAGCCTAGTGATATCTCATTGTGTATCTGAATTACCTTTATGTCATTGTTTTGAAATTTTTTTAAAATAACAAGAGGTAGACAAATTAAAATTGGTAGAATATTTGTATTCATGAAATAATCAAATTGCAATGGTACTAGTTCATATGAAATCGCATGAATAAATAAAATGCTTTGAGTCTCCTACAGAATGTGTGAATAGAGAGGTAAGTCTTTAAGATTGGGATTGAACCAGAGACTCTCCATAAAGTAGAAGAAAAAAGCTGAGTAGATTGTCTAATGATGGCCAATAGAAAATACTGAGATAACAGCTGGGTCTGCCTTCTCTAATGTTCAGATATTTTTCAGAGTCAGGATTGACTCCATGGCTTTTCCTCACCAAACAAACAAAATTCCATAACCCAGTCAGGAAATCACTCTTTTGAGTTTACTGTTAATACTTGGCTATCTTTGCAAGAAGCAGGATAGGATTTCTAGCATTGTAAGGTTTTGGCTAAAAGTGGCTAAAAATGTGGCTTTCCTCTCTGAACCTAAAATATCTCCCTTTTCCATGTCTATTTTGAGTCTTGAAGATCCATCATTAACTTACACTGTAAAAGTAATTTATTCTTCCATATAACAACAACCACTACCATTTAATTTATCCCTCTTTCTGTAATAGAAACAGTCTGAGAAGTATGCCAAATCCCTTCAAAAAAGAAAGAAGTGGATGGAGGGCTGGGGAGTGAACAAACAAACCTACCAGATTTTCCATTTGGAGATACTTTCATTAAGTTATACACTGTTGCTGTTTCCCGTATTAAACCACTTTATATTTTCTACATGTTGATGTGGATATCTGATAATAGATTAGAAATCTGTAAGGGAGTGTGAGCTCCCTTTTTTATAATTGTATCTCTAGCAAAGTGTGTTTATATCCAGTGTAGACTTCTAATCACTACCATATCTTAATTAATCTTTGATACCTGAAATATTGGCAGATCCAAGACGGCAATGGATTTTCTATGTAAATATGCTGCATTCTTCACAGAAGCCTGTGAATTAAAAAGCAATAGATCAGATTCCAAGCAGGAAGCTACCAAGAGTAATCTGCCATCAAGATTGATTAAAATTGTCATTTAGTCTGAAATGCTTTATTCCATGTTAATATAGTCTGAATTCTTAAAAGAATGTGAATTTTAACTGAGTGTAATTTTTACCTTCAGGTGATTTAAGCTAATCTATATAATGGAATATTGGTAATGTTTGCAGTATTCTTATGAGATGGTAGCAGGAAAAAAATTCTCGAAGGCATTTTATAATTTTAAAAAACCCTTTGAAATTTATTTTGAATCATAAAACCTTGAGAATCTTCCATGATTTCTTCTCATGGAAGGCATGACACTATTATTAGTAATTATAAGTTTTTAATATTCTATATTTCAGAGTAAGTTCAGCCCAGTTAGCAACTGAGGTACTGAAAAACAGTATTTACAATTCCTTGGCAGTTTTTTTTTCTTTCTGATACTCGCATGACAGTAGCAACACACATCTGAATCTAAGAAGTTGTTAACTTTTCTAGTAGCTGGGCTCCTCCAAAGAAAAATCTGAGCTTTCTATTAATTATTTGTGCTTCTTCTGCAGCATTATTACAGGAATTTAAAGTCAAAATTGCGTTGTATTTAATGTGGTGAAATAAAAGGATAAAACCAGAAATCATGTATATAATATTTCAGTCAAATGCTGTGTAAGTTTTTCTAGGTTTGTGTGTTTATCTCTGATTTCAGGTTTTTCTTTGTCTGTTTGTTTGTGGGTTTTTTTTTATTTTCTTTTTCTTTTTTGTTCATTTGTTTTACTTTGGAACATGATAAATTAAATGTCTAAGTGGTGGCTATAGAAGTTATTTACTATATAATATGCCGCATAGCCATTCTGAATTACAATCCACACTAAATCTGATTATTTGACTTTTATTATTTGACTTAAGTTCTTCTTAAGAGCTTGGTTTTTAAAAGTTTAAGATGAAGCATGTACCTTTCATGGTTGAACCATCTTTGAAACATTTCAAACCATGACTTTTCATTTAAAAAAAACAAGCCAATGTATGATCATGATTTTCAGAAACTGAAAAAATATGTGTTATGTTAGATTTTAGGTGCACAATGAGCAACATTTAGTAATGATGCATGCTGAAAATATAGTCTCACAATTAACCTGAATTTATATAAAAATTTATTTCCCAGTTGTTTACTTGGACAAGTAGGAAAAGGAAGGAATTAGGCCTTATAGGCTCATGTTAGGAATCTCTTACTGTCTCTTTCCATCTGTCTACTACAAGAAAATAACCTCCTCAATTCCAACATACCGCCTTCCTTACTCGGAAAAGATGTTTCACATCAACAGCTGCACTCACCACAGAAGTTAAAACATTCTGCACACTAGGAAATGACGGGACCTGGGAAATGGTATTCTTTTCTAGGAGAGCATTTAAATTTCCCTAAAGAATAGGGAACCTTCTCATTTATGAGAAAAGGCTCCCTGAGGTTCTGGTTGAGGTATGATTTCAAGTGTTATAACAAATTTTTTATGCCTCTATCTATTCAAAGGAGGCTACCATTTCCACTACTTCTTGTTATAAAACCTGTTGGATTTTTGATTATACGTATATATTTTATGATTCAGAGAGGTATCAAAGCAAAGATTTAATTCACCTACATGCATACAAATTATTTCAGTGATCCTTCAAAGCTAAATAACAAAAAACACAACAAAAAAGCAAAATCCACAACTTCAATCCTAACACCTCTTGGAAATGTATTTTCCTTATTGTCTTTACTTGCTTTTCTTCTGTTTTCTTCTTATCTCTTTTTACCATGACTGCTTTTTCCATTTGCTCTGTCTTTCAACCTGAGATGGCTGGAAAAGTCCTTTCAGCATTCTCCTTCATGAATTCTTATTTCTACTAATCCTAGCCTGCTTCTTGACTCACCCAACAACTCTTCTCATCATACATCTCTGTAACTACAGTTCTTTTTTATCGATTCCAGGATGTTGCTTTCATTATACTCTTTCTTATAAGACTGTTTAAATAAGACCTATCCTGTGATTCCAGTGTCATGCTTTTTGGCACAGCCTTGCTAAGTCTTGACATAAAGTGGCTACAGAGTCTCTCCATTTAGTGGAAGTTTTGAAGGGTGACTCAAGGAAGAGCAGTTATTAAGTGAAAATTAAAAGGTACTTCTCATTGCCATATAATCCTGAAAAATTGGCTAAGGCCTTGATTTACTGGGACAGTGGTAGACTTGAGAAAATCATAACTATTGGCAACATGAAAGAATGAGTGTCTGGAAGGAGTGATTGGGGAGAGAAAGTGTAACAGATGGGAATGTAATACTGCAAGAAGAGTTTGTTAAAACATGTAATGGTCTTTTGAAAGGACTTGTTGTTTGTGCCCAGAACAGTAAACTGTGGACACAATAACATCAAGGGGAAAATGGGGTTGGATTTATCGTTATTAATTCCACCCAACAAGTGTTGTCTCCCTTTAGTTTTACGGATTTACATAGAAAATAAAGTTTTCTTCTTCTTTAGACCTCAATTCATCAAAACACTTGATCATATCCTTAACTCCAAGAGAATTCCAGTTGTACACAATGGGTCTTAGATATGTTTAAGGATATAAAATGGGGATATAGTGAAGTGCTTCAGAATAGACATGCCATTAGGTGCGGCAGGAGCCCCCCATCTTCATAGAAGTGGGTCTGTGACAGGAAGCCTCTGCTTGGGTCTGGGATGGCACCCACAGAGACTTCACAAGGCTAAGTGCCCCTCTCCGTCCCTGGCTGAGCAACATCTGTTACTGATCCAGGAGCCCTTTGAGTGGACCGAAACTCTTCTTTGTACCCTTGAATGGGAGGTCTGCTGAGTGGAGTGTGTGTGCCTCAGATCACTGTCCTTGGCCATGCAGTGACAACATACCTGATGGGAGTCAACGCTCACTGAAGCATCACTGTACTCATCCCACTCTTTGTTATTTTTAGCCACTGGTCTTCATAGCAAAATACTTCTTGTTTGTATTTGTTATCTGAATATGAGTTTGGTTTTGTATACTCCCATGACATTGGGTCTCAGCAGCTCTTTTCAGTTCAGTGCATTCAAGGCAATTTATTCACGTTCTTTTATGTTTCCAGCTCCATTCTAACACTGATACTTGTTTGCGTGGTTTGTTATTTCAGATCTCTTAACAGTCCCAAACCAGCCAGGGCCATCCACAAACAAAAAGCAAAACAAAACAAAAAAGACAACAAACCAAATCAAACCAAGAGCAAAAAAAAATATATTAATAATTTTCTCAGTAAATAGAACTTTTGGTGAATCTTCTAAGCCTGTATGTCTGCAGAGGGCACCATCAACTTTTCTAATTTGTTCCTCTAATTTGAGAAACCCACCTTTTACATATGATTTATAGCATTTGTGATTTTGAATAAGAAAAATACATCTGGCCAAAGCAGCCAATAGTGTTCTCTGGAATAACAAAAAAAATTTATACCTCCACCCTATATAGTTAGAAACTGATCCTTCTGAAACCAGAAGTTGCATTTGACCACATCAACACTTCCATTTTCTTGAAAAAAATTCATTTCTGTTTTTCTATGAAGTAATATTGGTTCTAGATTAATAAAAAACTCTGTTCTTTCTGTTAAGCTAATAGATCTTTTCTCTTTTTGTTTTTGTTATTGAATCTTCTGGTGTTCTCATTTCTTTATAATGCCAAATTAAATCCACAACATGAATTAGAAATAAACATTGTGTAATTATGCAATAGACATTCTGATATTGCCTGTGGGTGACAAATAGGTTTTGCTTCCTTAGAGAATTTTTGTTTGCTTTGCCCTGAAACAGTGCACTTGGATTTTCCTCTGAATGTTCCAGAAATGACAGTCTTGGCAGAATATATTTCAAGGATTTAAAAAGAACAGATATCTGTGATCTTACCCAAACTCCTTTAGAGGCATTATTAAATGCTATGCCTTAAGCTTGTTAAAAGTTGCTGGGAATTGTCCTATAATTATACTTTGTCATTATCAAGGAATAGACCATGATAAGGACAAGAGTTTTGTCAAATTCTTCCATTCTTATGATCCTAATTCTGATATCTCCCATTCTCTTTAAGTTGGAATGGTCAGTTTACTTCTATTAAAAGCTGGAGGAATTAAAGTTGATTCATATTGGCAGACTCCCACACTCATCATTCATATAAAACTTAAATTTTGGTAGGAAAAATTTTCTCCAGACACAATAGGAAAAACTATAGCATTTGATGCATATAAAAATTTTTATTTGGTTGCCATTTACTGAAACTCTTTTATGCTTTGAATAAATCTTACTATATTCCAGTTCAGTAAATTATTAAAAGAATCTCCCCTATGGATAATTCGATTTTAGTGCAGTATGTGAAGATTAGACTACTGTTAATGCTCATTTATAAATTAATATATCATTTTAGGGAGATAAGGTTCAGGCAAAAAGGGTATACCAATTTTCAGGAAAACTTTTAAAATTAATACTTGATGGTACACATAGTAATGTTGTTAGAGCTGCCTCTAAGAATTTAATAAATATTTTCATGTTGTCTAGAAATAATCTAAAAATGTCAATAAATATATTATAAAAAGGCCAAATGTTAAAAGTTTTGCATTAGACAGTACTGCTGAATCACTTGGACACCCTTAACATCTGAAGACTTATCAAAATGATAGTAGGCTTTACTATGTGTGTCCTAGACCAATACAAAAAGCTTGGTCCCTGAAAAACTCTAGCCTTCAATCCAGGATACAGTAGGATTAATCTACTATGTCAGATAATGACATAGAATCAATAACTGAAATTACATACAAGCATCACATACACAAAAGTATTTGAAGTGTTGGAAGATATAAGGCAATATCTGTAGCAGTGTGTTTCTCAACCATATTTTTTAAAAATCAAATTATATTTTTTTCTTTTGCTGAAATATTCATTGGAAGGTAAAAATCAAATCCAGCTATATATCTACTTGAAAGAAATAGAAATATTGAGGATTTTTAAAATTTGCTTTTGTTTTCCTGGCTCAAGCAAAGCATCATCAGACAGGTTTTTCTTAGAAATCATGAGAAAATAATTCCCACTGACTTTCTGGCACAGCATAAAACCAGTGTATGTTTCAGCAACAGCAAGAGATTGATGTCTTCCTCAGAAGTTACACCACAGTTTGTTGGATTAGAAATTCTTTCATCTCATCTGAGATGAGAAATTTATTATTAACCAGTAATAAGCAGAGAAAGTCTCTCATATTAGAAGGCTTATGTTACAGAATACTTTGAAAACTCAGGCTTTAGCACAGGCTTTTGTTCTTGTAAATGGGACATAGTTACAAATGCATTTCAGTATCTGTTCTTGTTTTCAACCTGACTATGTAATTTTTGATGAGAAGACATGTGATAAAATGTCACTAAGTGTTGGTAAGCATTGTGAATAGCTAGATGTTTGCCGAGTGACCAAAGAAGCTGCCAGTAGCTGGAACAATCAAGATCTGGGAGAGATCATACAGAGTGCACAATTATTACGGAGACACTCTTTATGATTGGAAAGAGAGACATAATCAACATTTCACAAAAACATCAGCAGAGAGTTTTCAATACTTTCAGGTAAGTGAGACAACAGATGTGGGTATAGACTTAGTCACTTGCTGGGCAACAAACATAAAATTCATGAAGATACAGGACTAAAGGCAAAACTATTCAAGGACACTATCAGGAGCAGGTTTACCTTATGATAATCCTGAGACATCTGAAGGTAGTGTAATGAAGATTCATTTTACAGGTGGTGAAGTTTACTGACCAATTTGTGAACAATGAATGACAAATTTGCAGAAAAATGTTAGCTGACCATAAAGAACAGTTCAACAATGCTCATTCACAAATTAGAATGACATGATTATTTTACTGCTCTCAGAAAACAGATATTTAAAAATTAACAGATACTGTTTCACAAATCAAATTGGATTTATAGATTAAGTTTTTTAGAAGCACTTTGAAAAAAGAGTATGATGGTTGGATATGGAATTGTACCTGATGGTACAAGGGGTGTTGGAAATGTGCAAATACAGGCAGTAGTGAGTCTTCAAATAGCAACCTTTTATATTACATTTAGGTGGGGTTTTTTTTGTTGTTTGTTGGGGATTTTTTTAAAATAATTGCAATAGTTGCGATTTGATTACTTTTATTGCATTTGCAGTCACTCTCTGTAAGAAATGTTCATTTATGCTTTTAGTAGATAGACTAGAAAATGCATTTGTTATACCTGATAAGTGCAACCTAAATATCATACTAATTCAAAAAAATAGTTTTTTCGTTGCCTCTTCTTCTGTTCTTCCTTTAATCAGAATAACTTTTTTTATAAGACCTTGACTACAATTAAATAAGAGTTGATGCCTTGTTTTTGGCCAGGAATAATTTCCCTTTGCAATACTATGTTTTATTTTATGCTCCATGATGTTACAGTAATTAGAGCTGTCTGAAACATGTATACATTTTAATGGGTTCTGCCCCAAACCATCTGCTGCCTGTGTACTTTCCCCTGCCCACCTCAGATCCACTTTAAAAATGTCTAGATATAAAGTAACTGGATCTCAATGAGCTATAATTGAATTTGATGGATTGCTAAGAGGATGTTGGCCATGAAACAAAAGCTGCTTAGGTACAATACTGGCTATTAACTGTAACAATTCACTCAGGAAACTCCTCAGTTTCTTAATTTATACTTTAGGGTATGACTACAATTTTCTCTTTGTATATTCTCCAAATTGGCTATTTATTTTGGCCAGAATACTACTTGGTCCTTTCATTCAAGAATCACTATATTGAAGAGAATTCCAGAATAATCCAATGACAGAGCGACTGCATTATTTGAAATTATATTTTCATGAATAAAATCATAAAAACATCTTAAAACCAAATGATGAATAGAATTAGTTAATATTATGCTACCTAAAAACCTCTACTATGCCCAATGAATGTTGAATATACTATTTTCTCTCAGTGAAAAGTCCATTTGAGACCAAAGGCTTTTATTTTATGGAAAATTTTCTGATCAGTGTTGTACATTGATAGATATATTCATATTAACAGTCACTGAGTGAAAGATTATCTATATTGACCCAAATTCTGATTCACATGTGCATCTACAGATGTGTGTATTTGTGTATGTTTGTCTTCATACCTGTATTTATTTGTTATAGATAATTTCTTGGTATTGAGAAACACAATTCATTCACTAGAATGTACACATGCATATATTGTAAAATATAGAAAACTTTATATATATATATATATATATATAAAATTTTTAAGATTTTTTTTGTTAAAGGTTTTCTAGTGAAGTTTTATGATAATGACTTAACTTTGAGGGAATCTTCTGCTGACAGTCAAGCATCAAAGCTTCTGTTCCAAAACTGCATCAAAGCTACTTTTGAATGTTGCACTGAACATTCTCAAAGTTTTGAGTTCAGCCAAGCATTGTTGAAGCCATCACTCAAGACTCCTAATATGGAATAAATAAACTTTTAAAGCATTTCTGAAGCTACCAAAAAAAATCATCCATTCCACAATTATACTTTACTGTAGCAACTTTTTGTTGAATTTCTGCATCTAGATAGTACAAGACTTTAATCTTCTACAAATAGAGAATGATTATGCTGTCACAGAATATAGCATTCAGGTAAAACTGCAAATTAATATTACAAAGAAACAGATGAAGCATAAATCTGTCAGTGGAATCCTTCCACATTTTACAGAGTTTTCTGGGTTTGTTTTTTTTTAAGTGTAAGTAGATTTCATGTTTTTTTTCAATTATTTGTGTTAGCTACTGCCATAGGTGAGAACAAAATGATTCTCTATAAGCAGCATAATATTTGAAACTCCAAGTCTTAGCTCTCTGCAGGGTAAGATCATGGAACAGATCCTCTTGAAGACATGTTGAAACATATGAAAAACAGGGAGGTGGTTGTGTACACCAGGTCTTATAGCAGTCTTTAAATAAATAAAGGGCAATTAAAGGAAAGAGGAAGATGTTTTCCATGGTCTGTAGTGAGAGGACAAGTGGTAATGGTTTTAAACCAAAAGAGGGTAGATTTATGATGGCTATAGGAACATATCTGCTATAATGAGCATAGTGAGACACTGAAACAGGTTGATCAGAGTATCTGTAGATGCCACATTTCTGGAAGTGTTTAAGGTCAAGATGGACAGAGCTTTGAGCAACCTTGTATTGTGAAAGATGTGTGTGTCCATGGCAGGGAGATTGGAACATTTAAAAATCTCTTTCAACCCACACCATTCTATGATTCTAATATCCTGGATCTGTAACTTTCCATTGCAAAAATTTACATAATTTCAGGAGTTCGTGGTAATATCCACATGCCCTAATCAGTGAACCAGGGTTCCACATCTCTGTCATCATTTTTAAAAGGATAGCATTGTTTAATTTACAGCAAACACATTTTCAGAAAGTGGCAACTCAGTTTTATCAGAGCCCTTTCATGGTGTTGTAATCTTGAATATGCATCAGATTTATGCTTTGCTCCTTTTCAAATCTGCCTTTCTCTTTGATGTTTTTATCCACAGACTGGTTAAAGAGACTGGTGTTCTGTCACTATCTGTGTTGGGTTTAAAACACAATTCTTACAATTAATGGGCAGGAAATTATATTCCACTGTCAAATGTTATCTTGATGGTTATGCCGTATCTGGTGAAAATGGATTTGACAGCACAGATTACCCACAAATCTTACCATTTTATAGAAAGGCTAATTTAAGGAAGTGGAAATTTTCGTCTAGGCTTTATCAATTGTTTTCTTCCCAGCCAAGAGGAACAATTTTCTGTCTCTGAGGTCTATTCTCTAAGGTACAATGTTCCTTCTTCCGTGTGTGTTTTTTGTGCTTCATTTGGTCTGCATTTCTGACATGTGATAAACTGTGTTGCTGTTGCAGATTTCAAAGTGATACTGACCACTTTGGGTGAAGACTTAAAATCTCCGGGTTGTTCTTCTTATTTTTAATCCATAGATTAAATATTACTTAAAAAATTATTTCTTTAAGTCTCTATCACCACCTAATTGATTTAATCAACACTTGGTTCAATGACATTTGTATTAAGTCAGAAATACTGCATGGGAACATTTATACTAGTGCACTAACAACCTTGTGTGGTTTTACTTTTCACTGTCTTGCGAATACTAATACAATAATAAATCTAATTTGCCTTTACCTGAAAATACCTCTGCTAATAATAGCCTATATTTCCTATCTAGCTAGACTTTTAGAAATAGTAATTTATATATACATGTGTGTGTGTGTATGTGTGTGCTTCTACATACTTATTTATATATCCTATATCTAATTTTGTTCTGGGCTTTACCTTGCTGATTTTGTTTAATATTTGAGAGTTTGTATCTGTTACAAGAGGTAATAGGCACAAACTTTCCTGACCATCAGGAAAAAAGTTTTAACTCTGATGGTGGCGAAGCACTGACCACGTTGCCCAAGGAATTTTTGGTCTCCATGCTTAGAGATACTCAAAATCTGTCTGGATATAATCTGTGATCCTGGGACCTTATGACCTCCAGGGATGCCTTCCACCTGCAGTTGTTCTGTGAAGTTCTATTAAAATCT
>VRYO01002355.1:19775000-19814312 GCA_009812075.1 Sialia sialis
TCTCCTCTCCTCTCCTCTCCTCTCCTCTCCTCTCCTCTCCTCTCCTCTCTTTCTTTTTCTTTCCAACCACTGTAGGCATCCTGTTTTTTCCTCAACTTAATATAAATTTGTTTAGCTTGTGCTTTCACCACAGAAGACATTCTTACCATATTGGCAAGAATTACTCCTTCACATAGAAAGCATTTTTTGTTTCCTTCTTCAAATATTTTGATTATCTGCTCCTCAAGAGACCACTCAGGAATAGAAGATTGTGCATAACACAATGTAGTATAAATTGCTTTTTGGTTTTTTTCCCCATCAACAATTTTTTTAGCAAATACAATCCTTGACTGATTATAGATCTCCCTATTTTAGGCAGACAATCATGATGATGAAATTAGGAGCTCACTTGCCCAAGGCTGTTTCTATTTCTATTGCAAAGAAATGGGTGTTCTGAAAGGAAAGTTAAATCTCAGGAGTTTCTGAGTGCCCTCTAAAGACATTTACATCTCTTCAGCAGCCACAGAGAATATTTGGAGAGCTGTATATCTAAATTAAGTGCCTCAGTAGAGTGTCTAACACTAGCTTAGATGTTTCCAGACATGCTCTGTCTTTGAACACTAACCAGTAGTCAGATCTGTGTTTTAATTGTTTACCTTCCAATCCCTGGCCTTTTACTATTTAATAGTATTCAGTAGTAATTTTGTTACAACAGCATCACCCCAGTTTGTGTGCAGCCATCACTGAAAATTTAGCTGTGTGCCATTTGCATTTAGGCTAACAGGTCTTTAATCACCTTTTGCAATGTTTTTTTTTCATGAAAAATTCCTATTTGCTGTGATGGAATTGCCACTGACTTTACCCTGCATTGTCCTACATTGCATTTGCAAAATGTGAGTTTTAGAAAGCCACTTAGTGTTCTCCTCCAAGCCTGAAATACTGTTGTCTTCTTTGTGACTCTGGGCTTTGGCTTTCAGAACTCCTTCCTTCTATAAAATTTAAATTATCATGATGCTGGGATCAGAGCAGTCTTCATCTTCAGTCTTTTTCTGTTTAAACCATGCTTACAGAATTTGAAATTTTCTGGAAAGGGCGGTGGATGCTGTTTTCAAGCTGGGAAAGCTACACCTGGGGTGAGGATCTAACCTCAATTTTCTGTTGATTAATGAGTGAGGCAGCCCAGAATCCCCTCCTTTGCTGCTCCCATTCTCACAACTGCTTTTCTGCTCCCCTCAGTTTCTAGCATTCTGACTAGGATCCAAAGGCCAACTGCTTTGCTGCTCATTAATCACAATTGGTCTTCAATATCATAAACCATAACTGCAATTGCTTCCTGATCTTAGATAAAGAAAGCTCAAGGGTGATTTGTGAAAAAGAAGATACACTCGTGAGTGGTTCACAAATGCCATGAAACTTACATTTTTTTGTAAAGGAAATGAAAAATTAGGAAAAATATACTGCTGATCTAGTGGGAATGACTAAAAAAATTTCCCATTCTTCAAATTATTTGAAATGTCTTTAATTAGATACTTAGCTAAGCAAAGAAAATGATATTTTTTTATTGCTATCCATGACTGAAAATCACAATGTCTGCTTTTGCAAAATTAAGACTATGAAAATGAAATATATTTGAGCTTTTTAGGGACATGGTCATTCTTCTTTGTGCACCATTGATTAAGGTACTCACCATCTCAATTTCTGGTGTATAAAAAATAAAACAACTTTGGAAATATGTTCTAATGTAATTATCACTTTGAGTAAAGTAAAAGAGCCAGCATGATTTCCAATTCTGAAATAAATGCATTTCAGGATGATGTAAGACATAAGGTAAAATACTGATTTAGCAGAATGCCATCAGTAGGGAAGGTAAAAAATACGTTGTGTGATGATAGTCTAAAGCTTATCAGCTGAAGACCTAAATTTTTCTACTTTTTCTTTGAGAAGAAGAAAATACTTTCAGCTATGCGGCAGGAGAGCAAAGCTACAAAAGGATTCTAAAGAAAAAAGTTCCTACAAGAAAAAACAAATGGTTCTTCGTGAAACGTGAAACTCAAATCAATGACAATGTAGTACAAAAATGAAAGAGTTCAAAATAAGTTGGGGGACAAATTGCTTTGAGGTATAGAAATCTCATAGGGAAACAGAAGGACCATTTGTTCCAGCAAATTGACCTAGCAAACTTTACTCCAGAAAAATCATAACCATGTTAAAAGTAGATCAAGGACACAGCTGAGTTCAGGAAAGACTAGAGGTTAGGAATTCTAAAACCTCTGTGGAAAGTTATAAAAATTCCACTACATGCAGTTTTCCTATTGGATATTATGCCCTCTGTGAAGATAAATGTCTTGCAAATGTGTGCTAATTTTCCAAGAAGTTTTAGTTTCTTAGTTGGTTGGGGTTTTTTTCGTGTTTGTTTTGGGGTAGTTCAGGAATTCTAAGAATCACAAGCCAAGACTGCTGAGTCAGAACTTATTAGGCATGAGTTAACACACTTCGTTTTAGGTGGCTAATATTTCAACACTATCTGCCCACTGCAATGTTTTATAATAGTGATGCAGGGATGCACTCTGTTTGCTTGTACTTCTGGATATACATTCTCAGTTTAGTTATTTTCATAGCTAGTAAAGCTATGAGGCAGTAAAGCAATCAGGGTAGATTAATAGACCTACACCTCAAGGAATGTATTAAACTGGAATAGTATTCAGATTCATAATCAAGGACTGAGACTCTCTTTGAGTTAATTGTTTTGCCATGGCTTTCAGGAACAGAAGAATCAAGCCAATGAAAGATATTTCTTATGCTTTATGCAGCAATGCTTAGTTTATGTAAATTATGGTGTTTGGTTGGCAAAGCAGTGTTATTACAATTAAGGAGACTTAAGATGGTTGGTCAAATGTGGATTAAAGATTAAAGGTTATGTGGTTGGTTACGTGTCATGCAAAAAGTAGCTACTGCCATTTGAACTGATTTGGAATTATTTTAGTTTGAATAATATTAAATTTTGTGTGGATATAAATAAGTTTATCACACCCACAGTAAATCAGTTAGCCATAATCAGAACCGTGTCAAAAGACTTACAAACGCTTTATTAAAAGGACCGTCAAACTATTGCCCCCCTTTAATAAATTATTTAAAATATGAGTACATTGATATACTGGTTTAATTAAACAGGGTGCAAAGAGTTTTCAGGATTGTGTGGAACATGGAAAAATTTTAATTTAATGAATGAATACAGTCTCCTTGGAATGTAACACAAGGACAGTCCCTTCATAATATTATTTTTTCTTGTTTGTATAAGAGATGTGTTCTAAAATCTGATGGATTATGCTCATTATCATTATAAACATACAGAACAATTATTATCTCTGTTGTTTCATTTATACTTTTTAAAAACTTGGGGTTTACTTTGTTTGTGTGTATTTGGAGAGCAGATGGCTTCTTTGGTTTTTAAGTAGGAGTATTGCTGCTGCCAGTAGAAACTGAAAAGAAAAATAAGAAACTGAGCTTCTGCACTTACAGTAATTTCACACTTATAAGGCGCACTGGCCTATAAGGCACACTTTTCCACCCTTCCCCCCACTCCCCCCTCCCCCCTCCCGTGAGCATCCACATGCAACAAAGTAACCAATTAGTAACAATCGTGCCAGCCATGCTGTCTTGGGTTACAATACAGGATGTAATCAAAGTATCTATTCTATCATCATCTGTTGTGACCAGGTGGGGCAGTGATCCTTATCTCCGTGTGAGATACTCTGCCCTCTGCCAATGGGACAGCCATTGAAAGCAGTAGGGCATTGTTCTTTATCTTTGCACCCCCCCATCCGTCCTCCAGGGAGTTATCTTCTGCTAATGGCCTATTGAATCTCACTGTATGACTGATAAGTAATCACTGATAAGTCATCACTGATAAGTCATCATTGATAAGTCATCATTGGTAAATCATTACTGATAAGTCATCACTGATAAGTAATCAGAGTATCTCCCATGGAGATAAAGATCACTGCCCCACCTGGTCACAACAGTTGGTGATAGAATAGATACTTTGATCATGTCCTGTATTGTAACCCAAGACAATTTGTCAGTGTTTGGGGTTTGTTTCTTTGTAGTACTGTATTTCTATCTTAATTTTCCTAGAAAAGAACTGTTAATCTAGTTCCCATACCTTTGCCTGAGAGCCCCTTAATTTCCAAATTTTAGTAATTTGGACGGAGGGGGTTTACATTCTCCATTTCAAAGAGAGGCTCCTGCCTTTCTTAGCCGACATCTGTCCTCCAAATCAGGACACGTGCCAAGCCCTGCTGAGCCCTGCTGCCCCATGCGAGCAGCGCCCTCCACCTTCCCCCCCCAACCCTTGCTGAACCCTGCGTGGTTCGGCTGGCAGCTCGCACTTCTGGGTTGGCAAATTTCTGAACTTTGTCCATATATAAGGCACACCGGCCTATAAGGCGCACTTCCGGGTTCATACTAAAATTTTAATCAAAAGGGTAAGCCTTGTACGAGTGAAATTGCTGTAACTGAAATGCCACTCTCAGATTTTACTTTTCATTTGTTTTTTAGCTATTTTTAAAGAAGACATAAAACAAAGCAACACTTCCCAAAAGGTGCTGCTGTAAGCAACAAATAAACAAATGTTTATTCACTGTAAATATTTAACTTTATCATCTAAGTGTCTGTGGCTTGGTCAGGAAAGGGAGTAAAGCACCTCAACTCAGAATGCAGGAAGCTGAGCTGAAGCAGCTTATGGAGTGTACCCTCATCAAGTTTGCGGGTGACACCAAACTGGAAGACCCACTTGATATCAGCTATTCAGAGGGGTGTAGGAGGCTGGGCAACTGGGCCAATAGGAACCTCCGGAAATTCAGCAATTAAATGCCGAATGTTGCACTTCTGAAGGGAGGGACTCCTACAGTGTTACAGGCTGGAGCTTTTGAGGAGCACTGCTGAGAACTTGGGGAGATGCTGGCAGATGGAAAACTGGGCATCAGCCTGCACTGTGCCCTAGCAACACAGACCAAGAACATCCAGGTCAATACTAGGAGATCCAAGAGAGTAATTATCCTCCTCTGCACTCTACCTGTCAGATCACTTCTGGAGGCCTTTAACAAGTTTTGAGTGCAAGAAAGATGTTGATCAGCTGATTTCCAGACATGGAATAGCATAGCTATTGGATAAAAATATTTCTATCAGTTTCAGTAACATTAGTTGTGCCAGTAGCTAAGAAAACAGTGAATTTTGGCATATATGTGAAACTTCTATGTTTGGTTTTGATGCTGATCATGTGCCAGTGTCACCAGTATTAATTTTGTTAAACCTATAACTAAACTGAGAATTAATGGTGTCTTTATTTTTTTTTATTTTATTTTATTTTATTTTTTTTTGTTTTAGTTCTTAGTTACCTAGGTACTTTAGTCAGTACTTTGAACTACAGCCACTATTTTTTATTTCTTTCTGTAATTTGGAAACCATCTTGGTCAACAAGTACCCAATTTCCATCCAGCAAAAATGCAGCAAAGGCCATTTTTTCATAAAAGAATTCAAATTGTCTTTCAACATTTCTGCTATGATAGTCTGCAATATATAGCCTTTCTCTATACTGAATTTTAGTTTCCTGCTCTCCCAGCATGAATTCAAGCCTGTAACCCTGAACCTGTGAATGAATAGGGAAGATAGAAGAATGTTCTCAACTTTAAACTATGATTTACTGAGGACTGGTATGGAGGATTATATTCAGTGTCATCTATTTAAGCTTTTCCCCTTATGCAATATAATTCCAGAAACATTGGCAAGGAAAAGGAGCTGGTGTGATTAGTTCAATAATTTATCAAGGGAAAAGGCTATTTTAGCCACAAAAGTAGCAGTTTAGGTAGAATTGTTTCCAAATAAGAAGACAAAAAACAGGAAAAAAAAGACTAACTATTCAGAAACCCAGAGTGTCTCTGTTTAAGTGATATTCTGTGTCCTTGGTCTTTCTTATTTCAAAATTGAACATTTAATGCTTGAGTGGTAGGATTTACTGCACAAAACTAACTCAGCACTGATGCCACATCAACAAATTGCACTTTCTATTTAGTTTAATTGCAATATTTAAAAAGTGGTTTATCCAGCAGTCTGTATTAGATTTGCAACAATATTTTATCTGATGATTGAGATGTTTTACCATGTGAATAAATTGTACAAGTTTAATAGGAAGCTGTCAGAATAAAATGTTTTCAACCAATAAATAACGCTTCAGAAAGCATTTGTGATTTAAGAGTAAGTAAGGATAAGAGAAGGTTCTTGAACATAGGAGGTTAAAGAACTACTCAGAATAATAGTATCAAAAATGAAAGGAGTGTATTGCTGAAGAGAAACAAACTGAGGTGCCTGCTGATTCAACATCAGTATCAGCAGAGATTAAACCTTGAGGTAAGATAGATATATATGGAATGCTTTCTAGTTTTAAAACCTTTAGCAAATACGCTGTTCTTACTGTTAAAATCACTTTAGGAGGATTGTTTCATCTGGTCACAGCCTGGCCAAATATCTCCAAAGGCAGTCAGTTTTACTGGATCACCATAATGAATGTATAGAGAACTGTACCCTTAGGCCTGGCTTGTGCAATTGGTTTGGGGATTTAAGAAGGTCTAAGATTTGTAAATGAAGAGTAAACTGTGTAACTGTGGCAAAGCTGAAGCATATTTTCATAGGATTACAAATTGTATCTGGGAATCCTTTAAAATCCACCTCACTGTATCAATTTGAGGATGAAATTAACAAAGCTGTTCTAGTTAATTGCTAATGGCTAATCTATTGTAAGTCAAAATATTAAAACAAATCAGAAATAACTAATTTTAAGTTCTTTCATATATTAGTGGTTTCTAATTGAATAATTCTTTTCCAAAAATGTTAAGAGGTCATATTAAATAATCTTTTAATTGATTTACTTAATTTAGCAGACAGAATTTCTCACAGGAGTTACTTCTAAAGTACGTGATGAAAACTATTAATAAAAAAAAGTGATTGTGCTGTATCGCTGCAGTAGCACTTTATATTAAGTGACAGTAATTGCTTAGTAATTGCAATATAAGTTGCAGTATAAGTTGCAATATATAAGGACACAGCAGTATTCCCATTTTTCATAATTCTCAATAAATACAATCAGTTTACAACTTCTGTTTTTATAACTAGTACCCCAAATGTGCCCATGTTATTGTGTATGTCCAGTTGATTCATCTCTAGTAACATTAACTATATATACTATATAATTTTAATTTAAAAACATAAGGCTCTGCTAGCCTTAAAAATGCCTGGATGTCCATGCTAAAAACCTTATTTGTAGAAATTCATAACCAGTCTATAAAACTGCTTCAGCTTGAAACCTGCCATGTGTTAGGGAGAAATGTTTTTCACAGAGTTTCAGTCAACATGGTTTATCTGTTCCATGCAAAGAAATTGTAACTCAAGAGTTTGTACTTACAAGAGTCCTATTTAGAATCCCAAATGCAGTCTGGCATAACTAATTTTTGTTTCTATGTCTTCACAGTTGGTTAATGACTAAGCATACCCAGTTCTATATACAGGACAAAGTTTAAAACACAAGAACTTGGTACATAATCTTTAAAAATCCCTTACAAGAATAAGGCTTATAAACAAGATAAAGTCATTACTAAACGGAAATCAGTACCTGGGAGCTAAGAATTAGGAACTGTTTCATTTAGCGATTTCACTGTTGGAAAGTTTGAGAAGATCAGGTAATAAAATTTTAAACCAAAAAGCTTTGCAGAAGCTCTGGTACATCCACAACCTCTTTATTCTTCTATGCATGCAATAATAAATCTTTGGTTCAAAAGGACAGTTCTAAAGTGAGCAAGATAAACAAAATCACAGGTCTTTACATGGATACTGTTGCATACAACCTTTTGATGACCCTATAGTGGTCCAGCCTTGGATATGAAGGGCCCAAAACAGTGAAAAAGAGACCTTTGTTTAGCATCATAATTCAACATAATTGAAAATATGTACAGACCCCCTCTGTGGACAGTTTGAGAAAATCAGGTAATAAATTCTTAATTTAAATGACACATGGGTCTCACTGTTTTCCTGCAGAGGAAAAATATGGCTTAAAACTATACCCTGGTAGCTGTGGTATTTTGAGGTACAAATTTTGATTCTGTGTCACCATTGTAATAAGACATTTGAAGTCACCTTGGGAATTTGAACTCTTATTCAGATAAGTAAAAAGTGCCACTAGAGTCATTGAACCTGAGAGAAAGCAAATAAATGTGATGTTATAATTCAAAGATAAGGCTGTATGCATTTTTTTTTAAAATTACAATCCCAGTTACTGTGTGTAGGTGTTGTCATTCTTATACTCTTATTTTCCCAAGTTCTCTTTATCTGAGTCTGTTTTTTTTCTGGTACATCTTCACTGCTGGAAAACTCTGTTGATTATTCCTTTAAAGAATATCAGGAGATGTTTTTTTCCGCTTTGGAGAACCTGTACTGCTTTTGTGCTGCTTTAAGTAGGTCTCCTTCACAGCTCTCTGGTAGCATTCCTAATCTGTCCTTCAACCAGTAAAAAAGCCAATCTCTAAAATTATCATAGGTACCATTAGTATTTTTTCCATTTTCTCATTTATTTTTCAATTTTATGAATCATTACTTTTCTTGATAATCACATCCTAGCTCTTTTTTCTTCTCTTTTCCTGTGTTGTCCTGTGTCGTCTCTTTTTTCTGTATTTCCAGATCTTCCCACCACTGACTTCCCTTTTATAGCTGTCATTCTTCTGTCTCAGCCATGGAACTCCTTTTCTGCACCATTTGGAACAGAATTCCAGCTACATTATGAAGTGTAATTTTCATTTTTTCAGTCACATCCCAGTACTACTGTATTTTTCACAATCTCTTTTCTCACCTAGCTGCTAGGCTTTGGGCATTTGTTTAATTGTAGCTCTCCCACCCTCACTCACTGTATCTGAGTTCAAATACATAGGGTTTCTCTTACCAGGATTTCTTAGCTGAAGTGAAGCCCAGATGTCTTAGGATGAAAATGCATGTTACTTTTGCAACAATCACGTAAAGCTTTGCCCCCTCATCACTTCCTGTATAGTGCTAGGTCCAAAATATCCACCCTCTTCTCCCATGCGTGAGCTGTTAAGGGCTTTATTGGCCCTCTAACTATTGAATATCAGGAGGGCATCTCCCGGTTTTAATCAGTATTTAACAACAATGAAAGGAATTCAAGTTGCCATAGTCCAGTCCTTTATTCTGAATTAAAATCGTCAACTGACATCCTATTGCAGTTTTGTTGTTCTGACCAATGCAATAATTTGTTTCTCTGTTGTACATCACTGTTAGATGTTGCTTGCAACTTGTTCATAATGTCACCAAGACGGTGAGTTTTAGATTTGTGTGTATACAACTGCACAAGTGCCTTCTCCATGGTGTATCTAGTCCATATAGAGGTTTTAAGTTCAGAAATTCATGGAGTAATTTAGGCTGGAAAAAAACTTTAAGATCATCAAGTTCATATGTTCACCTGGCACTGCCAAGTCCACCACTATCCATTTCTCTAAGCAGTACATCTGCACATCTTCTAACCTTTTCAAGCTGCCCACTTTCCCTGGGCAGCCTGTTTCAATAACTGACGGTCTTTTCAGTGAAGAAATTTTTTCCTAATATCCAATATCTGCATCTCCTGATGCAACTTGAGGTTGTTCCTTCATATTGTGTTTCTTTTTATCTAGAAGATTGACTCCCACCTGTCTACAACCTGCTTTCAGGCAGTTTTAGAGAGGGAAAAGGTTCTCACCTCAGTCTCATTTTCTCCAGATTAAACAACCTTAGGTTCCCCAGCCACTCCTCATAATACTTGTGCTTCAGACCCTTCACCAACTTTGGCACAAGAGGACTGTCATTTACAGACATTAAAATTCTCCTGAGAAGTTGTGCTTTCACATGACTCTTTTTCACGTGTATTTTTCCTTGGAGTTTTTTTTTCAGACTAGCTCAATAATTCATACAAAAAACATCTCACAGACAAAATTATACATCAGCTCTCCATCCATCACAGGCTCACTCAATGTTTCAGCTCAATTTTCATCTACTTCCACTTAAGGAAAGGAAAATTTAATAGTTAGGATGATATTTTCCCTAAATGTTTGAATAGGAGTTTTATTTTCATGGCTTTTTAAATTTAGTTTTTATCAAAAGACAGAAAACCTATACAAAGGCATAATTCTCAACACTGATGTCTGTAAAAATATCTTTCTTTTACAATGTCTCAACAGACAAATGACAACTATGTCTTTCTAATTTATTTTCCTGTAACAATGGCCTGCGTAGATCTTCTTTCCCATTTTATTTCCTTTGAAGTTGTTTGATTATATAATCCTAAGAAGGAAATAATAAAGTTTCTGATAATTTCTGTTGTTAGAAAAATTTTAGGCATGGGTGGCTTTTTCTATTGGGTTTATAGAGTTGTAGCTATGGGAATCTTTGAAAGCATGTAGCAACGTTTTAGCTTTCAAACCTGTTTCTCTAGTTCTCATGTTCTTTAATTTTCATCATTTAAGCTTTAAACGACAAAAGAAGTGATGTGAAATAAAACAGCAATTATATAGGGGGGGAAAAGTGAACTATACAGTCAGATAGAGATATTTACCCTGAGAAATTTTGGAACAAACTATTGTATTGAATTTAACTCATAATAGAGTAGTCCTATAGAATACAATCAAAAGGATACACAATTTCTATTATCTGTATTTTTATCAGAATACTCACAGAAGTGATAAAAACCTCAAAATCATTTTTTCATGTCATAATTAATATAAACTTGATTTTAAAGTATTTTTAAAATATTTTGAAAAGATATGTAAGTACTACGTTAGTTTTGAATTTGATGCTAAAAAGACCACTAGCAATTCAATTGGTAATGGTGAGATTTGCAAATTAAACATTGGACAATATGAACATATAATACTTTTCTTACCTTTTCACTTTTTAATGAATGGTATTTCATTGTATATATATACATTTCATAATGTAAGTAGTACTATGTAAATTACTGTTGCTACTAATAAAGCAGGTAGGATTGAATTTAATGTTTTAAATTAAATTATATATAGGATTGAATTTAATGTTTTAAATTAAATTATATTAATGAGTCTATTAAAGAATATAGTTTACATAAAAGAAGCAACCCTAAAGCAAGGATGACTTCAGAATTATTTCTTTCTTCCTTAAAATTCTGAAATTCATGTCACAAGTCTGTAACTGAAGTAATTGTTGCCTGTTCAAGGAATTTATTGGGCTAAGGCAAAGATGATGACACTAATGGAAGATTTCCTTTAATGCCCTTTTAGGTGAACTTTGAATTTCCAACACATGTATTTCTACCTTAAAAGTATTTGCAAGGGTTCCATTTTCTGTATTTCCAGGTACTCTTCTGTGTTAGAGAAGTTCTAATTTAATAGTTCAAACTATTGCCTTATGTTTTATATTCTGAAGTAAAAGTGTTGTTCATCTCTTTTTTTAGTCTTTGTGTTCAAACTTGCCAATATTTTAAATTATTTGAATGAGGAGAGAGTGCTTTAAAATGTTTCATTCATCTTTGTCACATGCTATATTTCCCTCAGAAGTCCTTTTCTCTACATATGAAAACACAGATGGATAAATATCAGTATTTGGTTTTATCTACTAAAAGGGAATTGAGAAAAAAATAAATTTTATATCTATTTATTTTCCTTATCTCACCAATTATTTACCTTTCTACAATAAGAGACAATGTTAAAGAGACATTGCTAAATAGAATTCTCTTACAGTTGTCCTTATAATTGATGACATTGATTGACTGAGAAAAGAAACCCTGTACAAATTTATGTTACATGATTTAAGAAAAAAATATATCACAAATGAAACTAAGAACTTTATGTTTCATATAACAAGAAAATCTTTGAAAGGAAGATGGTATGCAAGGCACACCACAAGGCTTTTTGATCTTACAGTCAGGAAAATACAGTATTTTAGTACTGGAAATTTAGTTTGGTAGTATGGCAGATCATAGGATTCAAGGTTTTGGGAGGTTTTTTAGCATTCAGAATAAGTACAGATCAAACCTACTACAAAATGCCAAGAAGTAATAAAAAGAGAATATTCATGTATCAATATCATTCCAGTTTTCATCAATATGAATGACTCAAAGGGCAATGCTGATACATGAAAGAATAAGGTGATTTTGAATACTAAAATTGAGTATTAAAATAATTTTTCTTATAATTCAAATAAAATATTTTATCCCTACTCAGAGAAGTCAGATACTGCCACAGCGATACTGTAAGAAGAAAGATTCTTAATTGTTTTAGCATGAAAAAACCCTAATACGCTACTATTTTTGCTAGCATGATGTTGTGTTGCTTATCTCCATGTCCTTTAAGTCTTAAATGTTGAAGATTTAAAAGTTCATACAGATTTCTATGAGTCAGGCAAGGCCAGGTTTTGGCAGGGCTGTTTTAGATAGCATCACCACTGATTTAGAAGGAAATTTTCAGGTGTCCAAGTGGACTGTTTTCTTCATTTTATGAAGATCTAAGAATAGTTGCATCCCCTGTATGGTACTCTGAAATACTTCATTGTTTTTGGACTAGAATGGTTTTTGGAAATTCTTTGAAAGAGCTATTAATGGATTCCTTTTTTGTGACACTGACATTGTTCTAGAATTTTTCATGTTATTCAATTTCTTTGGGTAATACTGTTGGAGACAAGACTAAGACATTTTGTGTGGAATAGTTGAAAGACATTGTACTGGACAACAGATGGTGCGACATGTCTCTGTCAGATTATTTTTTGCCAGCATGACATTATAAATCTTCCAACTGCACTTCATTTAAACTAATTTCTCAAAATATTTGAAATTCTTATCTTCCCTGAGATCACCTTTGATAAGCTTTAATTTATGATGTAGGAAAGTAGTGATACATTGCTAGTGCTTTCATTTTCCTAAGTATGCACCACAATGTCTTTCTTGTTCCTCTGGAACTTTCACTATTCAATCATTTCAACTGATGCTATTTTCCTAGTTCAGAGAATCTACCAGTTGAAAGATCTGGCAGTTTGTCCACTGCAAATGGAAATAAATGAGGACAATTTCCCTCTTGTCTGCTTTTTGAGATGACATAGTTTTATGACTTCATAGGTCCTATTTGTATATTGGAGCTAATAAGGAGACAGATAGTGATATTCAAGCTACTTTAAGTAAGAAACAATTTGCCTTTAGTATTTTTTTAGGATTGTCTTGATTTTATTTTCTCAGTACCTTTTTCTTACTATTCCTGATACTCTCTCTTTGAAAGATTTCCTGTGCACAGCTACCAAGAAGAATAACAGAATCATTTAATTTGCAAGTCCAACTTTTGATTGATCATGACCTTGGCAACCAGACCTTGGCACTAAGTGTCACATCCAGTTGTACCTTGAGCACCTCTATGGGTGGAAACTTCGTCACCTCCCTGGGCAGTCCATTTCAGTGTTTAGCAAAACTTTCAATGAGGAAATTCCTCCTAATATTTAACCTGAACCTCCCTGGGAACAGTCTGAGGCTGTCTTCTTGCCCTCTCATTTGTTGCCTGGGAGAAGAGTATGACTCCCACCTGGCTACAGCATTCTCTCATGTAGTTGTAGGGAGTGATCCCTACCCCTTCTCCCCAGGCTAAACAGCCCCAGATCCCTCAGCTGCTCCTTGCATTTAAAAGTTTACCCTTGTCTCTTATCTCCTTTTCTTGTTAGATATTTTTATTTGGAAATTTGTATGATTCTTCAAGACAGAACTGGTTATATCTGATTATTTAAGTAACATGACTATGAAAGTTATAAAAACCCAAGAAGACTTTCAAAATATCACATAACTTTTAGACATGTGGTCTCTTAATTAAATTTTTAAAAGTACAAAATGATGGAAGTAAATATTGACTGAGCTGGTCTCTAATTTTTTAATTTTCGGGCTATGGCCATGACTTTGGAATAGAGTGGCAGTAGAAAAAGACAGTATGCTTTTCTTTTTGTCTAAAACTGTCTACATTATATAAAAGTATTGTGTTAAAAAAAGAAGTACCAGAATCACCTTCCACATTGAACAGTGCTGCCTGTCTATTTACACAGTGAAAAATAGACAACTGACACTAAGTACATCCATTCCATGACTATTTCTTTTTACTTTCAGAGGCATACACATTTGAACTGTACCCTTTTCATCTGATCACACACAAAGGACATTTCTGTGAACCACTCTGGCAAATGAAGCTGACCTTAATCTTATCCTGGGTTTCTTTACCTTTAATATCTTATCCTTGTGACAACCTTCTTCTGCTTCAGATACCTTTTCAATTATGAAATGGAGAATATTCAGCCAAATAACTTACATGTACAAAATGCACTGTGGTTGTTTGTACTGAGCAATGCTAGGTTGACAAGTATTGCCATTTTTTAATATGTCTTGTACATCAAAATATTATGGAAATGTTTAGTTACTATAATTTTAATTCAGTCCTTTCCAAATAGAAATTATTGAGTTTCTGTATTGGTCTAAATCTATCTTTTCTGACAGCAATTTCACGTTTAATGAGTCAACGTGTTTTAATGTAAAAATTATGTGGTAAACAACCTCCACTCGTTTCTGCCTCTGGTTTATCTCACTATGTCTGTTGTCATTATCTTTTTTTACTTTCTCCTAACCTACATGTTCAGCAACTCTAATGTTTTTTTTCCTGTTTCAGAAATTTGAAAGGCGACTTTTTACTATCTTTGTGCAGTACCTGCAATAATGGGTCTTAAAATATTCAGACTATTTAAGTATTTCAGCAAAAGAAAAAAGGATAGGTGAATACCTAGATATGTGACATAAAATAACCTAAACAAGATTTCGGAGCCTAAAACAATTCAACAAAACAAAACCAGCCATCATATTTGTTAGGTATAATCTTGAAAAAAGGCAATAAAATTTATCTTTCTTAACAGGACAGGATGACTGCCAGCCTGAAAAATGAGCTTAACAGTAAGATAGCTATCATCCATTTTAACTTGTTTTTCTCCTAAGGATAGATCAGCTGAAATCATCTGCTCACCACTGCAGTCACCTTCTGCAGACACTTTTGTACATAGTGCCAGATGTATAAAAAGAGTCAGGTAGAATGTCTGTCTACAGATAGAACTTTTAAGAAGCTCTTTCTGTAAAAGTTGGATCAGATCTGAAGAACCTGTCTAGCTTTTGTAGATCTTTGGAGAGGATATGTTCATTTAGGATTAGGAAAATTTATCAACAGATCCTGCTATTAAATCCTCCCCTCTAGGCTTATGTTGCAAAGAGAAAAACAAAAACATACTGATGATGAGCTACTGCATGTTTTATAAATTTATTAATAAATATTTCAGAATACGACAAAAGTATAACTATATCTTACAAATCAGTCATTTACAACTGTGAGAAGTGATTTGTGAAAATAATGGCTTGCAAAATAAAGAAAATTAACATACCTAAATCACTGGGCTAAGAAAGATGCTAGTTTTGTTAGTAATGTCCTTGCAGAAAATTGATTGCTAGTGATTTAGATAATTATGTGAATTTTTGAAAAGAGAAAAGATATCACCAGTGTTGCTGTTCCAGAGATACTAAGAAGAGCATTTTATTTGGCCATAAGACAGATTCCTGTTGCTGTATCTCTGAAAATTTCTTATGAGCATGGCAAAATTCTTCCAAGCTTGCTTCGTAAGAATCTGTTTTGCTGAACTTTGGCCATTGTTCTCTGCTTCTACTGCAGTTCAATTTTAAACAGTTACTATGTCAGTAGCAGTGACATCAAGGCCATTATTTTACTTATGTTTGGATTATTCTGGGCTAATAATTCTAATAAACGACACATGAAACATATTTTCCTCAATCATAAGGAAAATTACTGGTAATCAAAAGGACAAAAAAAAAAAAAATTGATCCTTTTATGTGGGGAGAAAGACAACAGCTCACAATTAAATGGTTTTACCATACGAACATTTCTTTTATATTGAAGGTTATATGTGTTGTGTCGTTTTACATAATGGGGAGTGACAATCTCATAACACATACTTTATGCTCTTGCTCAACTTTAGACTCCTGCCACATGCCTTATCTTAGATAATTGCCTTTCAAAATGCCCTTTTCATTCATAGTGTGTGTGGTTTTTTTTCTCTACACAGATGCCTTCATTTCCTTTGCTTTTTCCTTGGACATTTTTTTTCCTCAGCTGTCCTTTAGTTTATTCTTCTTTGCCTCATTGCTGAGGTTAATGCTCTCACCATTTTAAAAAGAAAGGATAATGCACAGGTGTCTTGGCACTGTACTTGTGTATTTGTTCACGGATATGAGCACAGTTTTATTCTACCCTAAGAAGCATCTTGTTGACATTTAATGCTACAGACAAAATAATCCAAAAGCAAAAAAGAAATCCTAATATTAGCATCAGCCACACAACTTTGAACTGATTGTGGAAGCCTCAGATCTCTTTCCCCACCACGCTCCCTTTTTTACAGAAATCCAGAGAAGACCAAATATTAACATGATTAATTGAAAAATCAGAGATAAATTTACAGCTCAGAGGAAAATTCAGTATTTTTATAAACTGGAGATAAATTCAAACTGTTCATTTAGAAATAGAACGATGCTTAGAAATTCTAGGTGGTGTTTATATCATTAGTAATAATTGTATCTATTCCATCTCTTCTCGTGCCTAATGGGCTTTTATCACTGCAGATGTGTCCTATTGATACATGCTGTTAGCCAAATGAAGATCATGAAAGAGTGCACATTTTACAGCTAGAAGAGAGGCTACTGAAGTTATGGACCAAATTATTTTTCTAAAAATCTATGCATGGAAAATTATGTCTCAAAGCTGAGGAGTAATGTGCTATGTCTAAGACCTACAGGAAACAAGTTATGTTTTATTTACACATTTTTTAATACTTTCCTAATTTTGCACAAATATATTTTAAACTACTGGCTAGAATTTCTATTGCATTAGATTTTTACGGTTTGAGACAAAACTTGGTTAATGCCGAGGAAAGCATGGCTAATTTGGAAGTAAATTAGAACAGACAGAACACTGAAAATCTGTTTATGTCATCACTTAAATTCTGTTATGAAAATATTTTTAGTATTGGTCTTACTTTTTTGTAACACATAATATCAGGCACAGACATGATTTCAAAACTCTCCAAAGTTAAAAGTAAGTTATAATGTGAGAACATCTGTAAGGTTGATATGGTTTTACTGACAAGAAAATGGCAGGGCATAATTTCATTCAAGTGACTCTAAATTATGATGTAAAATAGCTCACTCCCCCAAAGAATACCTCTGCTTTGAGTTGCAACCCAACAGCTGCAGGCCAAACACACAGTCAATGAATTTCTAGTGTAGGCCTAGCTTGAGAACTTCCAAAATGAAACTACCCATATCAGTGGGAGATTTGCTTATGATAAAATTTATGTAAAAAACTGAGAAATAGGTTATGTGGCATTATGAATTACTGAACTGAGGGTGACTTAAACGTCCAATTTCACTGATTTGAATAAGATATCTATATTTCTAAAAATTTGAAAGCTCCTAGTGTATTTTCCAGATTCATCTTTTAGAACTGTTGACTAGAAATTTTTTAGTAAAACACAAGTAACTGTTTTCCGGGATGTTTTTGTGTGTAAGAAATTATGTATAGATTAAATACATTAAGTTTTTTTAGTTGGCATGAGCATAACCACATGAGTATTTTTAAAGAGACTAAATTAAAATGCTTCATTCTTGAAATTGTTATGATTTTACTATAATAAAGTGAAATATGCTAATCTATGTTTTAGTTCAATAGTAATGGCAGCAATTCAGAGATAGCATCTAAAGAAGTAATGAGTGTTAATCAAAGTAAATGATAGAGGAATTTTTAAATCTTTTTGAAAATGATTTTAAGTGATTCTTAAAAGACTGCAGTGCCTTTCAGAAATTAAATTGCTCGAAGTAATAACTCAAGCTTTTACAATTCATTGCACTCTGACTTTTTCTTCTTCCACAAAGAAGAAAAACTCCATGGCTGAATTTCATTTTGATTCCTCTCTTCTTCTAAATTTTCAACATTTTTCTATAAATTATAATTCTGCCTCATGTACAATAGAGTATCTATCATTAGGAAATAGAGAGCAAGAAAGCAATAAACCAATGTACTGAAGAGGTTCAATCATTCATATAGAATCATAGGATATGACTTGCTTTGGTGGAGTTGGACTATCTAGAGGAATACATATTCATCCACAGTCATGAAACTCATGCCATGACAAGCAGGTAGAAATGGGTAAAGTCCCTGTGTTATGAGGAGCAATGATGAAAATATAAATATGGGGAGGCCTGGCAGACTGGTTACATAGCACTGCTGCAAACCTGCAAACTCACAAAGGTGAGTGCAATTTGCTTAAAATGGGGGAAACAATCCCTGCATGATTGCAACTGTGTCCTGTGCCTCACATATACATGGCTATGTCTACGTCAGATTATGGCTATGTCTATGTAAGTAGTTTGAAAGCATATGATCTGGGCATGACATAAATAGTGAAATATTGGGGGTGGCTAATGTCCTGGTTGCAGGACACCCAGAGTTTAGTTTAGTTTAGTTTACCCAGAGTTTAATTAATAGTTGGTGCAACCCCCCCAAAAATATTTACCAAGTTAAATTTAATCTAACAATAGTAACTTTAGTCCATTGTTATTTTGTACAAATTGTTAAAATAATATTGGCTGCTGTATGTCATTCTACTTTTTCACCTTTAATCACGGGTAGAAGTGAGAAATAAGGGAAAATAGAGTTAATTTTTTTGAGACAAATATTTTAATAGCTTTTCAGAAGTGCTGGTGGTACAGTTTCTCTTCAAAGTAATTCTCCATTTTATACCTTTCATTTTCTGTAAAAATCTGGTGCTCCTCCTTCACAGCAAATTCCATTCAGTCTCAAAACTTTACGCATCTTGTTCAGCACAAGGTAAAAGCTGCAGCAGAGTCTAGTGTAGCTGCTGTATGCGAGAGATAAAGAGATTATCTGAAAAAATGTAAGACCCAGCTTAGCTGATGTGTTGGGTGTCATCCCATAACTATTTTGTTTTCCATTCTCCATCCCAAATAAGAATATATAAAGCAAATGGAAACATAAAAGTAGCTGAAAGATAAAGGAGAAGTATGTTGAAAGTTTTAAATTAATCTAATGCAAATAATGAAGCATGCTTTTGTCAAAAAAAATGCTGAAGCAAATGCATGTATCTCTAGTGAGTGTCTCTCAGTCTGTGAGGATGAAGACTTTGTTCTCATACTAAAGAAAGCTTATTCTTCTTTTGAACTTAATATATTCTTCCTATTGAAACGATTGACTTTTGCAAACAGGTTAATAAAATACTTCCCTAGTAAATAGGTATACAGATTGATAAAGAACTTGTATAAAGAAATTTTTTTCACTGAAAATATTGAATATGGGTTGTATAAGAAAATTCATTCTTATATATCCCAAATAAAAATGAGCTAGACTGTCTCAATTTAACATGTCATTTAACTTTTTCATGGTGTGAGTGGTTGTGTTTGCTTTCTTTTAAACATTCAATATTGTAAATATACTTGCTTATTTTCTGCAAATTCACCTATTAGTGAATTGTTCATATTTTCAGTAAAATGGTCACTTCACCTTTTCCTTTAGATATTTTAGACATTAAGGGTGCTAGAAGTCTCAGTTAAAGAGGCTTAATTATTTGTTAACTGGTTAATGCAGCATTTAACTTCTCAATGTCTCTCAACCTTAATGCAGAATTCAGATTCTTAGGGCCAAAATTGTGTTCCTTGTAGTATGAAAGTAGAGTATTTAGTTCTTCTAGCAAGCAGAGTGGAAAACTATGAAGAACTAAACACCAGGAACCCAAAAAAAATCCTAAAAAAGAAGTCTGCCTGAAAATTCAAGCCCCGTTATGCTTAGATACATAATTCTCAGCTGGATGTAATTACCTGGCCAGCCTGAGATAAATGTCCTGAGATTAGCTTCTCAGAGTAGATGGGTCTATCTCTCATTTCAAACAGAGCAAAATGTTCTCTCAGCCTTTGTAATGTGTTCAGTGACAGTGATGGTAGTGAGAGCATACTATCTTTGATTCCTACATTAATAATTTTAGTATGTGAAAACATGAGCAAAATTGTTTCATCTTCAGCTTAGTAGGTATAAATGTAGAGCAAATCTCTCATACTCTGGTTATGAAGATGATTAAGGATTTGAAGCATACAGGAATAGGCTGAGAGAGCTGGCCTTGTTTATATTGGAAAAGAGACGGCTGAGGGGAATCTTTTCAATGTATTTAAATACCTGATGGGTGGTGCTAAAGAAATTCCAGTAAATTGCATAAAATTCCAATTAAAAATAAGAAAAAAGCCCATTCCTGCTAGGGCAGTAAAGCAGTGCAACAGACTGTTCAGGAAGGTTATGGAGTCTCCATCTTTGAAGGCCATTTGGAAAGCCATCTGGATTTGGTGTTGAGTGACCAGCTCTATATGGTCCTGCTTCTGAAGTTTGGCAAGGTGACCTACATAGGTGCTACCTTACCAATTCTCTGATTCTGTTACTCTATAATTAAATAAAACAGAACATTGAGCTCAGTTAACATTCTCATTTTGGGTTTTCTCTGGAGTATTTGTGCTTACTTTGTTGTAAAGAAATAATAGCATGCTCTTTTTGCATGCTAAGCTTGCAAAGCTCCATGTATATAAAACATAAACTGACTCCAAAACAGACCAGTCTCCATTCCCAGGATAGTGAGTACACACAATAAATGCTTATGATTTCTTAGGAAAATGGGTAATGTTCCATCTAAATGCTGGTTTGATGTCTGATCCAATGCACAAAGATCAGAGCCTTGTAAATTAGCAAAATATCATGTTTCGAGCATATTGAGCATTCTTGGCATGTGGGAAACAGAAAAAATGCATGACTGGAAAAATCTGTCTGAGTGAGTACCATGCTTTTGTTGTCTGTGGACAGAAATAAGGTTTGATATGTCATCTGAAATGAGGAACTTGATTAGATCTATGAATTTTTAATTATCATTTCAATCAGACTTACCTGATTGGATATTTTTGGACATTTTTCATTCTAATACTGCACATTTTTATTGAACACAAAATATAACAGTAATACACACTCATCTATATTTTTGTCTGAAAAATAAATCTGTATATTTTTGTCATTTCTCTCACTGTTATTTGGTTTGCATAGGTAAGTCTTGTGCAATCTTTTTACTCTAAGGAAAAAAAGAATCGCTCAGCATTAATGTCATAGTTCATCCCACATGTCGTTGACTTTCCAGATTTATCATTTTGTGTCAGATGGCCTAATTTGTTATTTCTGCTCCATGGGAACCAAAATAGTGTCTAAATTGTGGTACATATCCCACCAGTAACATCATTAGAAAGAAAAACACTAATTAGGAGTTTATAAATATTTTCATTCTAGGTACTTGGATTGTGTGTGTGTGTTTGTTTTTAATGAAATTTCTGAAGTACTGATTTGCTTTTACTAATAGACTGTAGTCCTAGACTCACAGAATGGTTGAGTTTGGAAGGGATCTCTGGAGGTTGTTTAGTCCAAATCCACTGCTCAGATCAAAGTCTGCTCAGATCTGCATCTGTTTGGGTTTTGAACATGTATAAGGATCGAGATTTTGCAACCTCTCTGAACAACCTCTTCCAAAATTTTACCATGTTTACACTAAAAACAGTTCAGAAGCCATTTGCTTTGTTTCAAAATTTGATAATTTCTTGTTCTGTAGCAGACCCACTGAGAAAACTCTGGTCCCATCTTCTTTGCCTCCTTCCATTAGTGAGCTCTTCCTGTGTTTTCTCTTCTCTAGACTAAACATTCCCAGCACTCACAGCCTCTCCTCATATGACAGATTCCATAATTCCTTATTCATGGCCCTTAGTTGAGCTTTATTCTAGTAAATCCAAGTCTCACTTTCTTTGGGAGCCCAGGTCTGGACCCAGTGCTCCAAATGTGTCTCATCAGGGCTCAGGAGAGGTGAGGGGTCACCTTCTTTAAACTGCTGACAAGGCTCTGCCTAATGAATCCAAAATGCTTTTCTCTTCTGCCACACCACATAGCTGGCTCATGTTCAGCCTGTGGTCCGCTGGAATATCCAGAGCATTTTTATTCTACTTGTGTTGGGAACACCTGCTGAACAGCAGTGCTGCTGAATATTTTTGTCACATCTGAAGTCTTCTACAACTCTGCATTCTGATATTTTTACAAGAATCCTGAACTTTTCCCTGGAGACTGAATGTTACATCTTGCACTTTCCAAAAAGTCAATTCTATGTTAAACTAGCAATTTACAAGTGTGAGGATGCTATTATCATTAGAAATGGAGATGTTTGGGAAACACATTTTTTGAGACTGTAACAACTTATTGGCAAGAAGACTTGGTGTTCTAGTTTTCCTGTAGCTTTAGTAACCTTCAATGAATTTCCCATCCACTAGTCTTCCTTTGAATACATTTGAAGTTTTATCATCCACAGTGAGCTATGAGCAGATAGTATAAGCATAGCTAGAAGCTGTATGAGTCACTTTTCTATTTTGTGGGTTTTTTTTGGCTCTGCTGTATTTCGTTCGAGATATCTTTTTAAACTGATGAGATAGCAAATGAGTCAAGTTTGTAACAGTTTCTCACTGTCTCCTAAAGCCTCAGTCATCTCTTTAGACTTAAGCATCCTACATTATTACTCAGCCTTTCCATGCATGGAATATAAAACACAGTATGCAATATAAAGAAATATAACAGTATGAATTAGAAAAAAACCTTTTAAAGATCACCTATTCCAACTCCCTTCTCCTGAAGGGGCATCTTCAACTTGGTCAGATTGCTCAGAGCATTATTCATATTCAGAATACATAAAGAATGCATTTAGGAATTGTTCATCCATGGCTTATTTCTTCAAGAGACAGTACTATTTTTGAGTTTCAAACCACGTTCTTGGATATAAAAATGCCAGATTCTTCTCATTGAAGAGTAACTATGTTCATTACCACATTTTATTGAAACTGACTTGAAACAAGAATTATACCATATTACTTTGGTGCATGTTAGTTTGTTAGTCTTGAGGAGGATTGGTTTTCCCTATGTAGTAATTACTGAGGATTAAATGTATTTGCAGAGGACGTTAATGTACATTGAGAAATGGGGGACATGATCTTTTGGAAGAAGATGCAGATTCTGAGATATTTGTACTATGTTTCATAAGAGTTCTCAAAAGATGGGAGGATTCATCTGTATTCTTGAGAACTGGATGGTATTTGAAAATGTATGTTGTTTCTTCAAATTCTATCAACTTTGTTTCACTTTTATCCTTAATCCACCTCAGTGAAAATATCCCAAAAGTCCTTCAATGAGAAAGTTATTATCCATCTAGAATTTAACTTCTTAATACCAAATATAGATCACTATTTTCAACACAAGAGAGAAAAATTACCTGAAACAGCCTTTGGTATACTTCCATATGGCACAAACCCCTAGTATCTCTTCTGGCTTTTTTCAGTATATAGAGCGTGTCTGAACTTCATGCTCCAGGAAAAGCAGTCTGTGTAATAGTTTAATTTAGGCTACAATACTTTAGAACACCGTCAAGACCAAAATGAACACAGATTTTATCAGATTGAAAGGGTTGAAATTTTTGCCTTCTTTAATGATGTACCTTCCTTGAACAAAACTTAGACAGCATTTCATCTTACAACTTCAGTGTTTTCTTCACTGAAGTATTTAGAAAATGACATATATATAAATCTAGCAAGGAATTTTATATATATAGATCTCAAATTATTTCTACCAGCTCATGTATAGTAGCTACTACAACTCTACCCCTTGAAAACTGAAACATGACAAAAGACGTGCATTTTTAAAGTTATATAAAGAGAATCTAGGACAAGGTATGGGGATTTTTTTTGTGTTAAGTCAATAACGTTATTTGATTTTGTAGTATTGAGAAAGCCTTTAACAATGGTACATGAAGTAAGCGAAATATGAGATAGAGAGGAAATCAGAAATAAATACTTTTTTATGTCATCAAAGACTTATTGATGGCACCCTTATGTAACAAACTCATGGTTGCTTCTTTTTAAGATCTGTGTGGCTCTTCTTTAAAAACTGGTTTTGAACTTGAAAATAAATTAATATTCCATAATCATAGAATGATTATACTAGGATATGCAGCTCCTTTTCACTCTTCCTGAGCATTACCTTTTCAGAACAGCTTTCGCATATTTTGAAATATCAAATATGGAAAACAGAAAACTTATCTTTGTTTTTGTCTTCCTGCCTTCCCATACTGCAGGAAACCTGCTAATGAAGATAAATCTTACAGGGTACATGGGTTCCCTGATACCTGCAGACATCTCCACTGTCTTACTGTTGCTCAGAATCAGGCATAAAGGTAGGTAAAAAAACATGGGCAGGATGTTTAATTGGCACATACAAAAGTGCATTTCTTGTTGTTATACTATTTTGTTAATCATTTACTCCCTTCTTTTGGGAGGAACATAAATGGAAAGCAGCAGCAGAGCTTCCCAGTGCAGTTGAGGGCTGACTGAAGATTGAAAGCCTAGAAATGTATCCTAAGGTTGGTTAACTCTATGCTTCCTCCCAAAGCCCAAGGGCTGGAGGAATTTTGTCTGTGTTTGGATAATTACAAATGCAAAAAATTTCTTTTTCCCCTTCTGTTTTTAGAAAACAAAACAAAACAAAACAAAACAAAACAAAACACATTAGGGGGAAATGTTCTCTTTTCCCTTATTCTATTTCTCAAAAGTTATTGAAAGAAATGTGGCCAGACAGCTACTCTGTTCTGTGACTGAACAGATGATGTCTGGAATGCAAATCAAATATAAAATATTCCTCTTCTAACCAACAAAACAGTTGATAAAATTGTATAACTGTAAAAAAGAAAAGCTAGAAATGGAAGAAATACATCATTATTCATAATGCAAAAGATGCTTCTTAAACTGTAAAAGAGAACAAATGGAGAAAGAAGAGTCTTAGAAAGAAAGAGAGCAAGTATTGTAGGGCCATATAGCTGTTTTATTTAAATTATTCATCCAATGAGAGTAAAAGAAAGACCGTATGTAACAGTAAAAGAACAAAAGAAAAAAGAAAACAAAAAGCCCAAGGACATCGCAGTATTTTAAAGGGCAGATAAATATAAGATAAACTTTAATTTTTATGTAATAGCACAAAAATCTATTTTGTCTTCACTGCAGATATTGATTCCATAGCAGAGCATACTCTTTTGCCCATGCCTGACTATTATTAAATACATTTCAACTTACATGATTTTAGCTTCTTCATAGTAAAAGATTTTACCATTTTACCATTTAGTTTAAGTAAAATTGCTTTAAGAAATGAGCTGCTAGTTCAAAGTTGCTTATTCAAGGCAACTGATCAAAAATGTCCTTTCCAAGAAAGGAAATGAAAGTGACTTTTTTCCCCCTAATACATATATGAGTCCACTATTTAACTGTTCCAGTAATATGAAGGGGGAATTGGACTTAGCTTCTCTCAGAGGAGCAGCAGTCAGCAAAAGCCTCTTAGTCCTCTTAGCCTGAGGAATGTGTGTCTCTAACAGATTGCCAGAAAAGATTAACTGCTGCAGGTAGCACAGCTGCTGGTTCAAACAATTTTGATCTTTTTATATCTTGTGCTCATTCTGTTTCCACATGGAATTGGTCTGCTTGTTATGGAGAGCCGCAGGTAGCACAGCTGCCGGTTCAAAAGATTCCAGTCCCCTTATATCTTCTGTGCATTGTTTCTGCATAGAGCTGGCCCAGTTGTTTTGGAGAGCCCCAAGGAAACCACTTTGCGAAACAGTTTGCTAACCTTTTCAAGGAGTGAAATATGGTCCTACTTTTTTTGTCTTTGTAATGGAAAAGCTTGTTCATCAAAACCAGTATTTACCGTAGTTTCTTTGCATAGTTTTTCCTAGGAGAGTAAAAAGAGATACTATTTTAAAAGCCTATTTAAGAAAAAAATAAGTATAGCTACTACCCCGCCTAACTATTTCCCTGTATGTACTGTCTGTTTTTTACATTTTAGGTTTTAAAGAGAGTTTTTGAAATCTTATGATGGTGGGATAATGCATTCATCCTAACCAGACATTTAGAAGGTAGATGACTAGAGCAAATTGTGACAAGTGTAGCGACAAGTTGAGAGAAACAGGCAGCTATGTAATCACCCATCTTGAAAAAGATTGGCAAATGTAATTAATTTATATTGTGACATGTCTATCTTCCTGCTGCTGATGTTGTGCATCTTTAAGTGAAAGGTCTTACTTTTAAATAGCTAAAGTTACATGATACAAATCCCCCATTAGTGATTCAGAAATCAAAGCCATGTTCTCATACTGAGCTCTGTACTGGAAAGCCTAAATGTTACTGAATGTGGTTTGTATAAACATATACATATACATATATATTCCTGCTGGGGGTGCAGGAAGAACCAGAATTTCTGTGTATGAAAAGCTAATGTTGGCTATATGGTCACGGTAATAGGATCGTACACTGCTGGGTGATCTTGCCAGTTCAGTTTGATGCTTTTTTGGCAACTTCTGGACCTTGTTCTTTTGTGCTGTGTCAAATTTGCTTTGACCAAAATGCTTGCATCATTCCTGAAGGTGCAGTTAAACTTTCTTACTAAAAAAATTATAATATAAGAAAAATACTGAGGAGAGGCTCGTGATGTAAATCGCTTTTAGTTTCTTAATAGTACAGCAACATTATGGGCTGAGGATTGTTTTCACTAATTTACCTATGATCCCTCTAAACAGAAAACTAAATGATTTTATCAGGCATTCTTCTTTTGCTTCTTTAAAGAGAAGCAGTTTTGAGAGATTAAGAAAAATTACAGATAATCAAGATGATTACTGCATGTTTTCTGACAAGCATAGCTACCTGGATGTGTAAAGAATATATTGCTCTCTTTTGCACTATTATGAAATATCTAAGGTATTCTGAAGTCTAGTTGTATAATTCTGAAATGAGGATGGCACTTTGAATTTGTAACATTTTGTACTACATATCTTCACTGACAGACTGAAAGCACATTTTACCTTTGTAGTACAAGAAAATCTTTGTGTGATGACTAAGGTTACTTGATTTCAAAAGAAATTTAAAAGTTGTCTTCATATTCTTGATGAAGGGATGTATGGAGTGAGAAACGGACAAAAGTATTTAGTCAAATATGTGTGTTCAGCTTCATCACATTCTTTTGCAAATCCCTGCTGAGATTTGGGTTTAAGAGTGCCAGAAGACTTCACAAGAATATTGTATTCTTACTCTCTATCCTTGATACCTAAAGGTCTATCTGTGCTTCCTCAAATAAAACCTAGGAGACTGCAGCAAGTGTGTATTAGTTTTGGGTAGTGGATGCCTGTAACAAACAGGGAGGATGCTGCTGTGCTTAGTTCCTGTTTTGTTTCAAGATTCATTGTTGACAGAGGTGTCTCCTAGGATATGTGTTACACTAAGCGTTAGGAGAATGAAGTATCATTACTTGGTTAAGTTTGTAAATAAAATTGTTATAAATAGAATTACTTGTTTTTCAGGAACTAGATTTGGGAAGACTTATTCCCAAGGATTGAATATGACCCAGGAGGGAAATTCTTGTCCTATCATTATAGGTATTCAAACTGCAGGTGAATTTTTGGTATATTCAAGAGTATTATTAGTGAGACCTTTTCATTTACTGAGCAGCAGGTGTGCAGTTTCACAGATATCATTCCCATAGATTAATAGTCACTATGGGCATGCTACTATTGTTTAGTAGTTGATAAGAATAAACACAAAAGAATCAGGTATAAAATAAACTTCGAAGAATAGGTTATTTTTCCACAATTAAGAGAAAGTGCTGGTGAGGAAAATATGCCAGTGATGCCTTCTGAGCTGAAGGAAATAGTACATTTTTTCTCTTCAGGGCAGTTTGTGTGTCTTTTCTAATCTCTACTAGCTGTGCAGATGTTAATGACCACTTTTTTCCAGATCTCTTTTCCTAATGTTTTATCTACAGTGTTTCAAATGTCTGAAATGTCAGCAAAATATTTCACATACAGACAGAATAATAGTGAAGACAAAAGAGAAACTATAATAAGCATCTGCTGCAGACCCTGATGACTGAAGAGAGCAACAGGAAAAAAGCCAAAACCACTACTGGGCAAGTATTAAAACTCAGGACAACAAAATAATTTGCTCAAGGGTGACTACAATAAACTGGACATCTGTTGGGTAACAAATACAGAGAACTGCAAAAAATCAAAGATATTCCACAATTAGCCAAAGGATAACTTCATGATCTTCAAAGTAGATGATGCAACCATGAAAGCAGCAAGTCTGTATTAACTTCCCCCAAGCTGGTGTGATTGTAAATCTTGTAAATTACTTATATACCTGGTAACATGTTGGTAAAGAACCAGTTTCATAAAAAAAGAAAAATAAAAATAGAATCACAGAATAGAATTATGAATATAAATTTTCAGCTTTAAGAAAAAGTGTCCAGATCCCTATATATTATATGAACTAACACAAGATTACTTTCATCTTAGATGAAAATTTAGATGTTATAAATGCGGTTTTAGTGTATTCATGGTTTGTCTCCCTTTTTCCAGCCATTCTTAGAACATGTCTTGTGCTGATCTATGCCTGGACTTAGTGCTTTTCTTAGCTTGTGTTCTTTGTCCCAGCAGTTCATAATTAATTTTTCCTGCCCAGCATGTCCCCCTTTGTTTCCCTAATCCTATTTTCTTGCTTTAACAGATCTTGTTTCTCATTCTCACATTCTCTCTTAGCTGATGCACTCCAAAATCTTGTCTTCAGGTCTGTCTGACTCCTCTGTATCACTATGAAATTTCTTTTACATCATGAAGAAGTTAACTAGGTGTCAGACTAAGACCTAGTGCCCTTTACCTAGCCCAGGCATTTAAAATTGTCTTAAATAAATTCAGATTTTTAGTACTTTCAATTTAGGACTGGAGTAAGTCTAACAGTTTTTTGAAGAAGGTAAAGGCACGGTTTAGTAAATGACATTTCAGTAAGTGCTGTGACCTGCAAGAAGGTTGGACATGTTAAATGATTATATAGATACAACTGTGGAAAAATTGAAATAAGTGAAATAACTCACAACTGTGCAGTCTTTATTGGTTTAAGTTCTTATAATTTGGACATGGTTTGGTCAAGTTCATGAAGACAAAAGAAGACAGATATTATAGAAGCTACCATTCCAATGTCAGCTTCTGCTCCAAAGATTGAAAGCATTGAAGTTTTACAAGGCAAAGGTTGCCAACTTTATTATATTGATCAAATGATGTATTTTTCCTCAATTCACATATCAAAGATAGTTGAACAATTTCTGCTGAAGCTTTCCCAAAACACACACTCTAGGCCAACATCAGTCATTAAAAATCCAGCATAAATGCTGAAACTTGGCAATGTTTGAAGCAGCTTTGAAAAAATTCTAAATAGATTTGACTACTAGCTTGCCTCCAGATAGTTTTGATGGGAATTCTGCTTTTCAGAAACTTTTTTGCTGTTTTTTAAAATTCTATTCACTCTACCTATCAAGATATTAAGTAAGGTTTATAAACCAACAGCTTTCATTTGAAAGTACATGCATGTGTATTTTAAAAGAACTTTAAAATGCTTGAAGTACATCTCTTGTGATTGCAGCTACAGTGTATAAAAATCCCTATTAGGTTTAAAGTTCATTAGCTGAAAAACTTATCATTAGCTGAAATTGAAGGACCAGCAGCAGTCCAAGACAGCACTGGGTAGATCTTGAGAAGTTCTGACCATTGCAATATGCAGCTGTTCAGAATTTCCCCAGACTTATTTACAGCTAAGGAATATCTTGGGTTTTTTTGAGTTGTTTCTAAAAAAATAATTGGAATACTGCTCATAAATAGGCAGAAATGTAAGGATGACAGAATCTGACCTTGGCAGTTGATAGTATAAAACCAAAACCATGATTTAGTGAAAGCTATTCTTTTAAGTAGTGCTACGTTAGCCAAGACTATATTGTTGAGGTTATTAACCTCTCTTAAGACCTTTGAGAAAAGAAGAAAATCTGAAGATGCACAGTAATTTGAAGAGTATGTTATGAACCTTATAAAAGAGATCAACTTCAACAACAACCTGTCATCTACTGGCATAAAAGTAATGAAATTGGAATAGCCCACTGGAGAGGCTGCTGAGGTTCCTGTTAGTCTTCATGTAATTGAAAGAATTTGGCTGTGATTGAAGCATAAATTGTATGGATATTTTTGTTAGGAAGCTTGGCAGACTCCTCTAGGGAATTAATTTTCCTCTGATGGATACTATGACAAAGTTCTGTGCAATATTTCAGGAATTTTATTTCTGAGGTTCTTCTGTCTTACTGCAAAGAAAGAGCAATAAACAATGTATCTACTGTCTATCACTGCAGGTTTTTTTCTTAGGTATCTGCTCTACAAAAATGATGATATAGCTCAAATAATATATTTCTTCCACAAAAATAAACTTGTCTTTTTAATTATTAGGGTGTTTAAAATATATTTTAAATTATAATATTTCAGATTTTATGATCTATCAGTCACCCTTGTGCCCTGACAAGTCATAAAAACTTTTATGGAATTATAGTGATGTCTCTGTAGAGTCTAGAGGAAAGGTCATGTATGTTAACATGAAAAAAAGGCATTGGTTGTCTGAAATCTGTAGGTTTGTCAAATGAAGTGACCTTACTGTAAGGTCAGAATTGAAAGTTTCAGGTTTGGCTAGATAATTCTGCATGGATGGGCTTACTGACACTTCCTGATTGTTTTTAAGAAAAAAGTGCTTAGTCACATGGGAACTTAATCATTCCCCATTTGTCTATCCTACAAAGCATGTATTCACATTTTCACTTGATGTTTAATCCCACACTGAATTCAGTTAGGTTAACAACTACACTAAAGCTGATGGAGATGACTGTTTTAAACATAATTTCACTGAAAACCTTCAATAGATAGGAGACAAAGACCTACTGTTATTTTAGAAATGCTAGAAGTGAAAACCTACTTTTTATCCCTTTAAAAATTTAGTTTAATTCAGTTCAACTTAATTGAAGTGACACTAGATTTATTCTAACATGAATAAAAGTAAGTCACCATCAGAGGATTTATTTAATAGGGTTAAACTGCACAAAAAAGAATAAAGAGTATTTTTTTCCTTAGAGGAACCTTCCAAAGCTTCCCTTACTTTTGGAGAATGAGAATGCAAGAAGTCCCTTTTGATGTTTTTGTGAAATATACGTTTGAACTCAAATGGCAGTTATCACTTCGAGGGTGGAATTAGGATGAAAATTCCTATTTTTAATTGCATGCAGGTATAAGAATGAATAAAAAAACACCTGCATTTGACACTTTAAAATATCTAAACATAACCTGAGATGTTTATAATTTTTCAGTTTAATGATGAGTTATAATACCAGATTTTTAAAAAAGAAGACAATAAGATGATGCAGTTATGATGCAGATTTCACATTGCAATTATTCAATTATAACAATTTTTCTGGCTTCTAGTATGTGCACACAGTATAACTATTGTGCTGTAAATATGTGCTGGATATCTGGCAGTACATAATGTGTAGATGCTGGTTTTTCATCTGCCATGTTAACAACAAAAGTTTATTACTCGGTCAGGTGCCTCTAGTGCAGTACTCACTGGATGAGTGGACACAAACAGCAGGATATACGCACAATTAAACAGGGAAAGCAGTCATTCAGTTACACATATCAGAGTATAAAATAACTTCCTGTTTTCTTGAAACACAAAAGGTGAAAGACATGAAAAATATGAATTACATATTTAGCACTTCTATAAAATCTTTTTATGATGACATATTTTAATTCCAGCACTTAGCTATATTTACAATTAACCTATATGAATTCAGTAGGTGTTTAAACATCAACAGAATATTCAGAATGTGAATGCTTGTTTGGTAGGATCAAATTCTTTCAGTAGTTCACAGGTATGCTGGATAAAACTACTATGGGTCAATATCTGCAAGAGGATTGAATATGCTCTCACATAAAACTAAATTCTTGACCCTATTGGAAAATGCTGAGTATATAATGAAAATATTAGGGGCTTATGCATATTATATAATTTAAAACATATTTTCTTTATTTATAGATGTCTCATGTATTTAAAAACAGGCCAGATTTCAGAGGTCAGATATTACACATGTATTAGCACTGAGCCACTTTGGTATCTTTATTTAAAAAAAACCCATGACTATGAAGTACTGAAAAACATTGATAAATCTGGATAGGATTGAAAGAGTCTAGAGTGTTCCTACCCAGTTATTAAGAAATATACTGTGCATATATATATATATATAGTGTTATATATATAGTCTTTATTTATTTTATAGTTTTTATTTCTAGATATCAACTGCCATTTTATGCTTTAGACTAAATCCTAATATGTGATTATGCCTCAATTTCCATTAGGTATCAATAAGAGACATACCAGAGTAGCAACACAGAGTAGGTTCTACATGACTTAATCTGGAAGTATTATAAAGAGAGTAATGGTAAATCATGATTGAGTCAACATTTTCCAGCATAGGACAAGAATTCAGGAACACTTGTGGTGGGGAAATGCCACAATTGTATCTACTACATACTTATGTATGAAGCAGTCCAAAGGCACTTTCCCAATTTTTACAAACATGAAGGTTAAAAAAAAAAGTCTTTGATAACCATGCAGCAATATAAACCATGACTTTTTGCCTTTTGTTTTTTAATTGCTAATTTAAATACTCAGATCCTTGCTTCAAGACATTGGAAAAAAACTGCCTTGAAAACCTGTCTACTTATATCAAGAACACTGAAAAGTAAAACTGCAATTCCAGCCTCTCTGACTTGCTGCTCTTATTGTACTTTTCAATTTCCTTTTATGACATTGCTTCTTGCTTTTCAATAAAGTATTTCATACAATAAATGGACCATGTGTTTTTCTACATGAGTCACTATTAAAAGGCTATAAATTAAAAAGGGAATAAAGTATAAAATTCATACTGGGCGCTTATGATTAAGCACTTCTGACTTTATCAATGAAATACCATAGAATGTGCGAAAATAAAAGCCTGGTTTAATACTTACAGAAAAGTGAATTTACTATTGAAAATTAGTTCCACTGTGATTTTGTAAGAAAAGTGTTTATCAAGATTAATATTTCTCCCTTTTTTCATATATACACTCAGCAACTTCAATACTTTCTGACAGTAGAGTATAACAGGTACCATTCCACTAGATTTTAAGTACAGTAGTTTCACAATTATAAGCCGCACCTGATTATAAGACGCACATCCTTGTAGCTGGGTAAACCACGGGATCTGTCCATATATAAGCCGCACCTGAATATAAGCTGCATTATTTTTTTTTTTTTTTAAGTGAGGATCCATGTGCTACAAAGTAACAAATTAGTAACAGAATCGCTGCCAGCACGGGTTTGGTGTCAGGTGCTCAAGTTGCAAGAGTTTTCATAGACCAGTGAAGCCTTTAAACGCAGCCCCAGGCGCCCTCCCCGGCTGGCTCTCACTTCCGGGTTGGCATTTCACTGGGATTTGTCCATAGATAAGCTGCACCTGAATATAAGCTGCACTACTGGGATAGGCTGGATTCTTCAGTGAAAAAGGTGCAGCTTATAATAGTGAAATTACTGTAAATATTTGTTCTGAAAAGTGGTGTAGCAACATTATACTCTAAAATGATTTCCTGAGGAATGGTCTGAAACAGAATAGCTTACTGCAACATATTATTTTACTTTTATGTTCCTTTTTTGCGGGCCAAAATATGTATTTTTGATGGTTGTACCTTGTTATACTATTTTAATGATAAGGATATGAATACTATTTAATGAAACTTTACATATTTTTGTCCTGTGCAGATCATTTCAGGGTTAGACATTAAATTAGTTGAAAAGAAACTTCCTTGACTTTAATTCATCTTTCATCCTAATAATTTTTTTAGTAACCAAAGCTCACAGCTATCTTCAGATATGGGTTGTATTACCTGATATATTGAATCCATTTCTTTTCAAATCATCCTATAGATCTCTAGATCATTACCGAAAAGAAATGTTAACACACTTTTTTTCCCCTTAATTTTTCTCCATTTTCTCAGATCTGTTTACCTCTTGCATATCACAATCTCATCCCATCAATATAAATTATTTATTTAGCATCTTGTTTTCTCAATATCTATGTTGAATTCCTCAGAAATCAAAGTTTTCTAGTGTGACTAACATAGTTTCCAGACCAAAGTCTCAAATTAACCCATCTTAAAGAATATACATGATTTTATCAAGCTGTTTCTGACCTGAAGGTGCATTGGCTGACAGATTCTTAGCTTAAGTATTTAATTTTGGTTTAAATCTCTCTATAGTCACTTTTTTCTGGAATTACATTAATTAATATTTTTTTTGGTCCCTGCTAATATTTCAAGCACTGCTTCTTATGAAAATGGCTAATTTATTTTAGTTTTTTCCTAGTGAGATAGTGAAAATTTGTATCTTAATTAACTTACATTTATTTTTCAGACTGATTAGACGTATGTGTTCTTCAGTGGCTTCTTACTGTTTCTTACTTGTGGTTGGAGTGTTCAGTTTTTCCATTGAGATCCTTGTTTTGCCCAGTTTTATGGTTGTTGATGATGTTTTGCTGTAATTGCACACATTTCTGTGAAGTGCATTTCCCAAAATGAAGCACTACCTCTCATTTCGGGTCACTGATGGTACATAAAACTATGCCATTACCTAATGGAGTTAGATCTTCTTAATTAGAAAGGAATTTGCAGTTTATGCTTCACTGAGGCTTTCTTCCTAATTCTCCCACATCCCTTCAGTCTGTTTCAGTTTTTGTTACAAAATGATGAAACAGATGGAACTGGACAGGTTTAGGAATTCTTTGGTGAAAATCTCCAAGCATTGTACTGTTGCTATGTTTTGGTAAAAACCTCCATCACTTTGTTTTTCCCTCAGTAAAACTGCTATGCAACTTAAGTTTCATTTTTTCCTGTGTTTTAATTGTTGATTTTCTACAGAATTGGCATAATTGTATTTTTTTTAATGTATACTTCTTAATTCGATTAGAAAAAGACATTTATTTTCATGGGAAATATCAGTTTTCTGTGAAAGCTACATCAAAATAATATGCAGTGAGATTTCTGGTGGTGAAAATCCTGCTGGGGCTATGTTAACCACAAATGGACTGTACTCTGTTTTACAGTGAATGTTTTTGTCACCCAGTAGGTTTCCTTTCAAGTAAAGAGAAGTAAAGATCAGAGAATCTGTATTTAGACCCTAAAACCTGGGCAAAAGAAAAATTTCACCTAAAAATCACATAGCAAGATAACCTGTACAAGGGCGAGGCAGACAGGGAATGGGTCTTCCAGGAAACTTGGGGGAAAGGGGGGCTGACTGCTGCTGCTACTGCACAAGGGAAGATATCACAGGCTTTTACTTCTCAAAAATTCTGGTTTTGAATTACAACTTTCAGCTACTCCTGAAAAAAAAGTGCTTCAAACTTTTTCTTTCAGCTCAGGACTGATGATTGCAGGGAGCACGTAAGGTGGGTGCAGGGCTGGAGAACAGTGCCTGGAGAGGGCTGGAAACCCAGATGAAGGCACTGTGCAAGTGCTCAACCATAACAGTGATATGGCACAGGACAGGACTCCTGGCACTGACCACAGCACATACAGAAAAAAATTATTTGCTGTTGGAAATCCAGGATGTTGTCAGCTCCTATAAAATCCAAAACAATAGGTCATGACCACGCGTGTCTTTGTGCAACTGATTTTATCTGCTTTGGTGTCCCAGCCCCTCTCCTCCAGGTGGGGGTTCAAGTGTGCCAGTGACTGACAGCCATTCTGGGCTGCACTGGAGCCTCCAGGGGGTGTGGGACAGTGCATCCTGCTTTTCACAGAATTTACACTGCCTTCTCTCACTGACCCTCACTTCTATTGCTCTGAGCCATTCATCATTTTCTCCAGTCACTCACACGTGGGAAACAAACAAGAAGAACTAGAGGTCGGCATGTCGTCACAACACTAAAACATTTCTAATAATGACACAATCCCTGACTGGAAGTGGAGCACCCTGATGAGAAGAACTTAGGGTTGCTGGTAGATGGCAAGTTGGGCATAAGACAGAATCTTGACTTGACAGCAAAGCAGGCAAGCAATCTCCTGATACCAGGAGCACATGTAGGAGGTCCCGAGAAATGAATGATCCTTGCCTTCAGTAAAACTTCATCTAGTGACATGGATATATTTTAGGTCCTCTGACAGATGACAAATTCTTATGGACTACAGCAAGTTCAGGCAAGGCACTTCATAGCGATGAATATTGTCAGGGTGAAACACAACAGGCATAAACTGCAACAAGAAGTCAACAAGAGGAGCAATGCTGATCTAAGGAAACAGTGCTTGTACTGAATGAAGTGATGCTCAGCATGGGATATTTGGGAGAAAACTTATCTGAGATCTGAGCTGCCTTTATTTCTGTCAGACAAAACACAATCACACTGTCATTGAATGTTACACTACTGAAAAATGTGTATTTCTGATTTTGGCATTTTTCTCATATCTGTTGTTATAAAGACAAATTCAGTACTTCAGTTTTGCAGTAGTTTTTGAACCATGTTTCCAACAGAGTTGAAAAGGAAAAAAAATACAGCAAGGCATTTTGAAAGAGAAATACAACCTTAAAGATTTAAATTGGGCTTGCTCAGTCTCAGGAAGGTATGACACAGAGGGAATTCCATCAATGTCTGTCAGTATCTGAAGGGAAGGTGTCAAGAGGATGAAGCCAGGCTCTGCTCAGTGGTGCCAAAACAGAAAATGATGCACAGGAAGTGCTACCTGAATGTGCAGGTGACCAAGCACTGGAACAGATTGCTCAGGGACACTGTGGAGTCTCCCTCACTGGAGATATTCAAGAACCATTTGGTCACAATCCTGTTCATGTGCTCTGGGATGACCCTGCTTGAGAAGGGAGCTGGAGTCTGGACCAGATGACCTCCTGTGGGTCTCTTCCAACCTGACCCATTCTGTGATTCTGTGATTCTGTGATATTTATCACGTCCGTTTTCTCCTGAGAGTATTAATGGGAATATGTAAGATTTGGTGAGTCCTTTAATTAGAGAGGTTCTAAAGGATCTAATAAATTACATTGTTTCAAAGGTAATCAAAAGTTTTAAATATCTGGATGGTGTTGTTAACTTTAGAGCGGTTTATTTTAATTAACTTTCTCTTTGTGCATATTACTTTTATTTAAATAGGTTGAAGGAAGAGATCATCTAAGTTAACACAATGGCTGATTTAACTTAATGTCTTTTTTGTGAAAGAGCTGCAATAACGCAAATAAACTAGGCTGCTCCTTAGAGACTAGCTGTGCCATAATTTGGCTTTTTTCTTAAATAGTAGTTGAATATTAATTAGAAGTATTTTTGTTTCTTTTGAATTTATCAGTAACTTGAGAGAGCCTAGCTATTTCCATTAACATTTTTTAATTCGTTTTTGTGTTTTAACATTACTTCATTAGAAAATAATCTTTCAGAATATTTAAAAACTAATGTGAAACATTTAACCACTCATCCAATTTTTATAATGATATAAAATACGACTTTAACCTTCAAAATGAGTTTGAACGCATGACACAACATTCCCACAAACAATGTAGCAGAAATACTTAACAAAAACTTATTTAAACTGGTAGTAACAAAGCATCATTTAACTAAACATGGCATAACTACATGAACTTTTGTGAATTATGATTTTTTAGAAGATTTTGTATGGTTTTTGACCAAAAAACTCCAAAGTTAATTGCAAATGAGAAACAAAAAGTAGTAATAAGTATGTTGTAATATTCACCATAAAATGCTTGTGTCTGGAGAATTAATCTTTCCATTATTGTGACATTAGTATTAAAAGCAGGAATGTAATGATGAATCTATTGGTGATGAAAAAATATGTGCTAGCATCCTACAAATATGCTTGCATATTATATAGAAATAAGCAAAATCAATTATTATTATTAGTAGTAGTATAAGAAATAAAGTATTACATTATAACAAAAGTAATATAAATGTCTGTTCTAAATCAGGTGATAAGTTGGAAAGAACGGAAGAAAATATTTCAATCAGAATGTGGCTTAGACACCATTATAACTCATCACTAATGGCATTCTAATTCATAATTTGTGAAAGACAATTTCAGTTAATATCTTTGCAAAAATTACTGTGAAGGAATACTTATCTGAGGGCTGGAAAGATAATTTGTCTTAAGAGTTTATAATTTTCACAAAGCATTTTGGAAAAGAATTTGAGATTCAACTGCAGTATTTTATTACTGTGGATTATAAGACACTATGCTAAATAACCAGCTTTAGTAGATGTTCCTCAGTCTCTAAATATTTTGTGAATAAAATGTAAGGTCGGTGTGAATTTCTTCCTAGGGCTGCTGGAAATCACACAGCTTGCTCTGCAAATGTTTCTGTATTTTAGCAAAGGCTTTGTAGAGAATAGTGCTGAAAGCTGACCTTTGAAATGCACTAAATTTTTCTGTGCTGTCTTTTATGTGCAATTTATCACTACCCTGTGGATCATGCTGCATAGCACTTTATTTCTGAGCTAGTCATGTGGTCCTCAATAGGACTTTTCAGTGTTTGAGGCATTATCCAATGTAAATTTAGCATCTCATTTCATTCCTCAGTTTGCATCCTCTGCTTTTAGGCTGCTTGTTTCTTAAGGAGTGAATTTTTATGTATATCTTAGTCCTCTCAGCTATTACTTTATATAATTTCTCTTCCCTTTCTTTTCTCTTCAGCTTTTCTGAAGACTCTCTCATTTTTTTCTTTTTTTTCTGCTTACCCTAATAGATATTTTTGTCTATGACCACAGTACGCTTCTGTAGTCACATACATGAATGTACCTAAATATCAAAATACCTTCCATGTGCAGTACTTCTTGCATTTCACAATTTCCTTTATGTGTTCTATCTACCCTAATACTAAATTTAATAACTATGGAAGATTAAATTTCAAATATGAATAAAAGCAGGATTAATTTTAATATTTCTTTTCTAAGTCTGAAGATATGTTACAGTTGCTATTATAAAGACACAGAATGCTATTCAGAAAGTCTGTATGTCCCAGAAATAGGCTTTAATTATATATTTGAAGAACTGGAATAATGGAAAATACAGTAATTTCATGAATATAAG
>VRYO01002355.1:19815312-19828550 GCA_009812075.1 Sialia sialis
GAAATTACTGTAATCTTTATCCGAATTGATTCTAAAAGTTAACATGGAACTTGTAAAAAGAAGTAGTGATGGGAAGCAGAGGTAGATTCAGAATATTCATCTCACATGATTTTTTCACTTATTTTTAAAAAGGTTTTAGAAGAAGAATGGTGGGAAGAAAAATAAAAAACAAAATATAAAAAGATAGCAAAAAACCCCAACCCAACCCAAAACAAACCAAAATCTTAAACCAAACAAAAAGAACCCTTTTTCATATTCCCAGAGTAGGAGCTATAACTACTGAGAATACCATGAAGTGCTTCTTATACTAAAAAATTAACAAATGGTCTCTTCATAACTTTCTTCTCCATCTTTCATCCATTTTTCCTGTTTCAACAACATCCTTTCTCTTCACACACTTTGTTATTGTCCTGCCCTTGTTGAATTCCTTGTCACTTTTGTATGAGATTCTTGACTTTATCAAATTTCTGTGAAAAGAAACAGAAAATTATGTCTAATGGCTTATTCTTTCCTGCAGTATAGGATAGGTTCAGTTCATTCTGTGGTTACTTTGAATCTTTTTTTTTTGAAAATGGAATACTTAAGAAATTCCTTTCTGCATGGGTTTACACTTACTGATGGAGCATGCTGGGGAAAAAATAGAGTTTTTTTTCCTTGGCTGCTTGTGGAAACCATCTTTTATACATCACCCTAACACCAAGAGGTTAGCAAGTAGATATGCACACATGAACTGCAAAGCTCTCTGGTGTCTGACAGAACCAGCTTAACCTGAAGACTCTGCAGAAGCATGGGCTGTGATGCCACTGAACGTGACAATGATGTATTACAATATATGATATAAATATATATATATATATAAAATATCAATATATAATAATATATCAGTCTCTTCAAACAACTGACATGGAAGGACTACATACTTAGTTTATATATCATTAATATATCTTTATAGAATTTCTCCTATATTCTAGTTTTCTATTTGACAACAGCTTTTTCAGCCACTGCTTAGACTCACTACAAAGTAAGTTTGATATAAAAAAAAATCCACCCACTCTATCCTCTTTGTGAGCAAAATAAGTCAAGAAAATGATGGTTTTACTGTAAAAAGGTTTAAAAGGCTCAGAAAACCTTGTTTTCAGAGGAAGTAATTTACCAGAGAAAGTAAAAACACTTTACCACAGAAGCTCTTTGTCATGGTATTTATGAGTAATTCTTACACAGTAATGCATGCAGATAGTGTTTTTTACAATTAAACTTTTTTTTTTTTAAGTAAAATGCAGTTACTCTATGTATTAGCTGTGGCTAGAGTGGAGCTAACTGTCCTCACAGCAGCCCCATATGGTGCTGTGATGTGGGTTTGTGTTGATCACACTAATGTGTGTCATTTCCCCACTCTGTACCCTACTTTCCCCACTTCCAGTAGGCTGGGGATGGGCAAGAAGCTGGGAGCACACACAGCTGGGACAGCTGAACCAGACACCATACAATACAACATAGGAATACCCTACAGCGTCATGCTGAGCAATAAGAATGGACAGAGGAATAAGGAGAGGGGAGTTTTGGCTTCCAAGGCGGCCCTTTTTCAGAGATTGGTGGGATACCAAGCTGCATGAGGTGCTGAGTGATTGCCTTTGCATCACTTGTTTCTTTCTCTTTCCTTCACTGACTAATCTGTTTTTGTCTCATTTCAACTTTTCTCATGATTGTTCTTCTTGCTTTGTCCCCTATCCCACTGGGGTTGTGGTGGTTGAGTGTGCAGCAGTATGGGTGCTTAGCTAAGGGTTAACTCACAATGTTTTACGTTTTTGTAATATGAAGCTTCAGGTTTATAAAGTGATAGAACTTGGCTCTCTCTGTGCAAGAATCCAGAAATGCACCTAACTGATTTAGGTGAGTGATGGGAAATAAAATGTTTGTTAGGTGTTCAAAGTCAGGGATGTACAAATATATTCCTTAATTTTGCCCTTACCAAATGTATTTCCAGGACAATGCTGAAAGTGGGATGCTTGTTATAGAATCTTTTGTAAACTGCTTTAATGAGATCCAAAATACACATGCACACATAAATATGCATGAGGAAAAATAATTTAATTCTTTACAAATGTGCTGCATATTTGCATGGTCATTAACAAATGAGCTCTAGGCCATGCATTGAAACAGCCACATAAACAACAGCAGAAATATGATCATTCTTTCCCCTCTTATCTGGTAAAGGTGCACATTTCAAGATCATTAAGCTTCCCGTGTGAATAAGAGACATGGTGATCATACTGATTTTCATATAGTTCAGTAGAAGTATGAGATACCTTTCTCCCATGTATCTGTATATAAATACAAACATAAACACACTATTTTCTATTTGTAATTAAAAGTGGGTTTAGCTGTAGAGATGTTGTTTAAAATGTTAGTATTTACAAGAAAAAGAAGAAAAAAAGCATCTCCTCATAAGAAAAATAAATTATTTCATAGCATAAAAAATAAATTTTTAATGTCCTCCATTGCTCCCCAACACATCACCAAAATTACTTCTTGAGTAAATTTCTTTAAATGATACGTCTATCTGTGTTCTGTGGTGATTTCAGAGCTTTGTAGAAAAGACTTCAATAGGTGCATTAGAATAGAAGCAATAAATATGTAAAAAACAAAACTACTTCTTTTTATAGTTTGTAGTTATATTGGGAATAAAATAAGATAAATATGACAATGTTGATATCACAAATACAATAGTCTCTCTTGCATTTTCTTAATTTTAAAATTTTGCCATGAAACAGATGAGAAGTTATTCAACGTATTTTAAATTTACTCACAGATTAATAACTCGAAGTAAAATACAAGCAATAGCTTTCATTCTGCAGATCTTGACCCTGCCAACATGACTGGAAAAAGCTGGCAAAAAGGTTGTCCTCTTGTTGAATTGTTTGGCTCATGTTTAATGCACAAGCATGCTTTGCTTCCAGCTTTGGCATGAATGTCTTCCTGTTTCCCTCAGGGATGAATGCATCTAGGGCAACAAATCAAAAGGACAAAGTCCCACTTTCTGTTACAGTTTGAGATAACCTTCATGATACAAGCTGCTACCACAGATCAGAATCTTTCTTTATACCTATCTATGTCTTTTTTGTTTCATATCTTGATCAATGGTGATACTCTTCATTGCAATAGTGTGGAACAGTCAGCTGATTTCTGGAGTCGTTAACTATGATCTGCGCTGTGTTTGGGAACTAATTATAGATTATTTTTCCTGGCTCTTTTCTGCATAGCTGATGTTTGGCTCTTTGTTCTGGCACGTGGCTTTTGGATGCACAGCGACTCGGTGGAAATGGCATTCTCAATGTGCTTCTTCCTGAGTAAACTTAATCTGCTTTTTGCATTTGTCCATTACTTTGTCTTGAGAAACACTTTTTTGTGTCACAAACCTTAAACTTTTGATAGAGATTTTGAACAACCTCACTGCAGACATATTTTGATCCTCTTCCACAATGTGCTATGCTGTAAGCTTGCTCTTGACAGTCAAGCTCCCATGTTAAGGAAACATTAATCCTAAAGTATTCATTCAGTGGTGTAGATTCAAAACTAAGTATGCATGCTTTTTTAATCTGTCTTTTTAGCCTGACCCTTGATAAATAGATTATTAAAATCAAACAAACAAAACTATTTGAATCCTGGACAATTCTCTCAGAGGTGAACTGCAGGAGAAGCAGTGGCTTGTTTCCAGGTAGATCGATACCTCTTTGTTCACTGAAGCAGAATGGAATGTTTAATACTTCTGTACACTGCCATATTGCTACAGATAAAATGTTCCTCTTATTTAATACAGCAAAGCCCTTGGACCTAAACTCTAAACTCTTTCTAATCTTCTGCTCATGTGTTATAAATGCATGAACAGCTTTAAGAGTTTGGGTATGAATCAGTAAAAAACATTTAAAATATAAGACATATACTTAATCCATGGTTTGAATAATTAAAAAAATTACAAAAGATCTATTCTACAACATAAGTTGTACATGCAGCATAGCTGAATCTTTAATTTTTCCAGTGTGCAATAGAATTTTCATGTTACTTAAATACAATTCTTCCAAATCTCCTTTCACAGGCAATTTTTAAATCTTCAGTGCAATACCTTAAGATGTATGCAATACTCCTGAGATGCTGGAACAACTTTTCAAATGTTATTCAAATCTCTTTGGGAAATATGTATCCACACACTTTATTAAATGAATATTTAATTACAAAACCAAAGGCCTGTTGTCACACACATTTAAAAAACTCCAAAACAAAAACTTATTAAGGTGCAGCTTTCACCCTGAAGGGACCAAAATATTTTTTCAAATTATATCTATATCAATGTGTAAGTCAGTTTGAAATACAGCTTTTTGGAGTTACATAAACACATAAAATGGAGACAATAGGATAAACTTCTAGCAAGTATCAACTGCATTAGAAATTTGACTGATGGGCTTTTACCAAATAGAAATTGTGTGAATATTGGTTTTGAAATTCACTCAGTATTGTTCCTGAGTATTCCTTATTTTTTTTTGTCAACATAAATCTAAGTTTCATTAATTAAATTAATTAATTTAATTCAATTCAACTAATTAAATTAATGTTAGAAATTTATTAGTGCTTATGATGGTGTATAAAAATCATACACTGATGATAAGTAAAACATATATTTTTTAATACACAAAATTTCTTATAGCATAAGCTACTTAGTCTTCTGAGTAGGTATCCAAACCTCAAGAAGAATCTGTAAATTATTTCAAACCTGCACCACCCTGGTGCAGTCCCAGCTTGCAGGTTTCAACAGTCCAGTGTGAAGTGCAATGATAAAAGACAGTAAAATAAAAGAAAGCATGCATGTTCACAAGACAGGACTAATCTGCCACTAGCTTATAAATGGAGAGAAAAAGAAAGCCTAAATAAAGAAGCTTAGTCCACTTTTAATAAGAGTTGCCAGGTTTAAGAAGTCTGAACTTCATTTCAGGTTGTTTGTATTTTGCTTCAATCAGAGAAGTTGAGCAGTATTTCTTTAAAGACTTTTCCACTACACCTTTCTGGTTTAGAGTAAGACTGGGATAATTTTTTCTCCAAAAAATCCTAAATGTTGGGGTTTTTTTTTGTTTCCAGAAAATTAGATTAAATAGAGGCAACATTTAAAATACACAGGGTTTTCTCTTAAAACTGTGAAATAAGAAATCTCATGGCACTATTCCAATATTTCATTCTTCAGTATAGAACTCTGCATGTATGCAGCATACTACTGGTGCTAATGGATTACTGTTGTTTTTCAGAATACAAAGGTCTATCTCAGAAAACTGTATTGCAGACATTGCTTTAGAGTGCACATAATGCATTATCTTGAAGAATTCCCCCAACAAAAACTCTACTGGGATGTCAGACAAATAAATTATGATGTTGATCTTAAATTTGCAAGAAAAAAAATGAAATTCTTCTGTGGTGTCTCAGTGACCTGCTCTACCTTAAAAATATGTTATTTAATTTGCTTTTCTTTTGAATGTGAAGCTTTCTGAAGGTACTAACTTTATCTGATTGCCCATTTGTTTTGTACACAGGAGGTCTGGTAACAAATAGCACTTCTAATCTTTTGTTTTCTATCATCCAGTTGCATATCTATAACACACACACACACACACATATATATTGTATAGGTACATGCATACAATTAATATATTTTGTGTCTCTTGGGGATTAATTATATTGAAATAATTCTGTGATGTCCCCTATCATCTCACTGTATACAGAAAAACCTTCCACAAGTCCACATTATAAAACAATTGCAAATACATTTTTAACTCACGACTGTATTTGGAAGATATCATCTATACAATAGTTGAATTTTGGGGGCAATCCCTGAATATCACTTAGTCCAACTTCCTTCTTTGAAGTCACATCAGGTAGGACAGCTTGCTCAGTTATTTATACACAAGGAGGAGCTCCTCCTGAATCTTCTCTTGTCTAGAAGAAACAATTCCAGCTCTCTCAGCTTATTCTTGTGTCCACCAATACTGGGTAGAGGCAAGGAATACCTCTGCTGGTATTAGTTGACCTAATTTAGTCTGGGAGGCTATTGGTCTGCTTTGCCATGAGACCATATTGTTTAAGAAAGCCACTATTTAACAAAATCTATAAGTGCTAATGAAAACTATTTTTTTAACTTTTGAAAAAAAAATAGGAGAAGACAAAGTTAATTTTTAACTAGTTTAATTAAATAAATACTGAAATTATTTGTCCCTAAACATTACATCCATATTTTTCAGCTTGGATTTTCTGTGAATAATTGATGTACATATGAGTATAAAAACTTCTTTAACTTTTCAATATAATTAAGTGATATGGATAATGGTTTCCAACCATCAGCCACTTGGTCCAGGCCTCACTTTAGCCAAAAACTCTGAATGATATATTCCTTGCCTTTTGTTCTTTCTCTTAAGTTCAGTTTTTTTACAAAAATATTTATAGTTTGCTGTATTTGTCCTGGTAGACTCAGTGACTTTTGTCCAGCTCAACTCTTCCTATCAAACAGACATTGAGAATAGCTATTAAAAGCTCAAGATGTCAAACATCCTTCAGCATCTCTTCCTTCCTTGAAACACCTAAGTAAAAATACTCTGCCCCTTCAAATGCTGTTCAATGTTAGTTCACTGCTTATATGCAAGTACAGAACAGAGCTGACATGGCTGTATATAGTTCAGTATCAATATAATATCAAAACAGAGAAGAAAAAAACCTCAACCAATAATAAAATGGCTACATGTCCAGTGTAATTACTTGCACTGAAATCATTCCGCTTATGACCTTCTTTAAAGTTGGGATTGTTGTAACTGTCGTTTTTGGAGACAATTGTCCTCTGAAAGATATGTTGACTCCAATGAGCTGTAAAATCTACCAGAAAAGGTGTAGAAGGACATGCATAAGTACAGAATTGCTATGCTAGCTGTTTCAATATTTGGATAAAACACAGATCTAATGGTAGGTCATTTTATAAGATAATTTCATAGTTTTCACAAGTAATAATTAAATAAGCATAAAGATTTTCTGTTTAAAGACTGACAAATAAAGAACTTTTTTTTTTTGTCTAAAGCAGCATTTTGAAAAGGTAGGATAGAAACTAAAGATAACATTGCTCTTCTTGCCTCACACACCCTCCCCTCCAGCTTTTCCAATCTGATGATTGCAGAAGTGACACGTATTTTATGCTTGATGGATGAAAAGAGACAGTAAAAGGCAAGATGAGCTAATAACAGTAAAGTCTGTATTGAATCAGAAATGTGTTGAGGTACTGAGAAGAATCAAGATATGTGCTTCAATCATTAGAGTTTGTCACAAGTGAGATTTGTTGGTTGATGTGCTGTCAAAGTACTGAAAGAGAAAGGTTTTATAACAAGCAGCTAGACATGCAGAAAAAGAAGTTTAGGACCCAAAGGACTCAGTATAAATAGAAGTTATAAAGTGAAAAAGAGTAATAAAGTTGGCATCAAGAGAAGGGCAATATTGATCCAAACTTTAAAAAGACAAAACTTTTTCAGACACCTTGAAAAATTATCTTCTTAGTTTTTATTTTCTTAAAAACCATTACTTTTAATAATTATGCATGTCTTCACCTCTCAGAAGAGAAAATCCCAAAAATGGTCAGGCTGCATATAGCTGTGAATACTATTCTCATATTATCTATTTGTTTTTAAAGCATAATACATTGTCTTAAAAATATGGATGTAATCCAGTTCTAGATTGGCCTGAGTATACATTTTATTAAAAATACACCTCATTACATTGAAAATTTGCCTAATTTATAGCTGCTGGTAAATCTTTTAGCCCTTTTGAAAGTGTTTCATTTCATTGTAATATCAGGTTAGTGTTAAAGATAGTCCTTTAAAGAAATTACTGATGTTTCCTGAGAAAATTTAACAAAGTGACTTTCTGATTTGAGAGGTTATTCTTCCAGCAGAGTTCTGGAATATGCAGTGTTGTTCAAAAATTCCTGCATGTTCCTTTCATCCACATAATGTATACTGTTATCTTTTGCTTCATAGTGTTCACAAAATTCTTTATACTTATGTTTGATTTTGTTTTATTTACAAATGCTAGTGGTTGTCACAGTGGGCTCTTCTCTACTACTGGATCTTTATTTTCCATAACCCTGCACAAGTAATAATCTCTAGTGGAGGTTGTAATGGATGTGTCTTGTCCTGATGGCTGCAGCCATTACAGTAGACTCAGTCAATGCATTATGAAGGTGTGATGCAGAGATTAAAAAATCAGATTCAATAAATGATTACTGCAACAACTAGTCTTAGAGCTCATAGAAAAAGAGTCTGTTTGGAGTTTTTTTACCTGAGAGATGAAAAGGACCTGAGCCAAGAAGAATCAGTGGGAGACCTGGTCTCTAATGAAACCACAGTGCAATTATTTTTATGAGTGCAGTGGGAGAGAGATAAATCACACAAATTGATACTTGATTTCAAGAAATGGAACTGTAAAGAATGAGAAATTTTCAACGGCAGAATGAAGTTGCTCAAAAAGCCTGCATGCAACATGAAGGCTGCTATAAATACTCTGTTAGAAGACCAGTTAGACTGTGTGCTGTAATTCAAAAAAGAAACCAAAGTGGTACAAACCTTCATTGCATATCTTCCAGGAAAAGTTAAGGAGGATGTTGCAGCTAATAGTTTGACCTCTGAAAGAGCTGGAGAGCTTGGTCAAATAGGGAAAAGAGAAATACATATAAAAACAGGTCAAATGTAAAGAGAAAATTTAGAGATCTAAACAAGAAAGGCCAGAACAAAAACTTTGCAAAGCATTGTCAAATTGACAGCAGAACAGTGCTTTAAACACATCAAAAGCAGGAAATCACATAGAGAATTGATCAGGATGCTTGGTGCAGAGTATATGCCAGCTGATAAGACCATAACTAAAACTATCAACAAATTCTTCATTTCAGACCTAATCTTGGCTAAAGGTGTGGATCAGGATCAACAACTGACCCTTACTTTCTCTGAAGCAGAGAGGTCAGAGAAGCTGAATCAGATTGAAGTAAATATACAGGAACTATTATGTCATCTAGATGAGTGAGATGTCAAGAAATAAAATAAAAAAGATGGTATTCAGTCAAGAGCTCTGAAAATCTCAAAGATGATGCAGTTAGTTGGCTAGATAAAAGTGTATTACCTAGCATTGCAAACAGAACCACCAGAAGACTTTGACATTGACATCATTAACCGTACAAAATCTGCTAAGGATGGGATTCTGCAACATCAGCAACTGATTTTGTCACTGGTTTGACAAAAGAATCTGTAATAAACTAAAGTTTTAGATTCAGTATGGCTTCTGTACATTGTGGGGACAAAATTTATGAAGGGGATTTAGTGGGCATAAATTATTTTTAGAAGCATTTCAGAAGATCCCATATCAAAAGGAAAAATATGTCAGGGGATTGGAGAAAGATCCTTCAGTGGATTCAAGTTGATTAAAGGATGGGATGCAAAGTGCTAGGACATAATTATCTCTCTCTAGGGTGGTTCCTTCAGGAGAACTGTCAGTGTGAACTATGTTCAGTAACCTGTAGAACAGTCACAGATGCTCCTTTAGGCTTTTTTAGGTTGTCAAAAGTATCAGTATCAAAGAACTGCAGACAACCGTCACGAAACTGAGACAGAAGGTAGAAAGGTGGCAGATCACCTTCATAAAAGTGAACATGAATTGTTAGGGAAAAACAACTCAACCTCAACCATGCTGAGCTTGGAACTGGCAGACATGAAGTAGATCTTGAAACCTTAATTCCCAGCTCTCTGAAATCACTGACTTGATGTGTCCATTTGGTAAGAAAAAGGCTGACAGGACGTGTGTGCATTTGCAAAACCATGCAGTCAGAGGATTACCTGAACACAGATCCTTCACTAAAGGTTCACTAAATACTTCAATATCAAACCAGGGGCATGCAATAAAGCTTACAAGTGAATAGTTCAAAACAGCCTCAATGATGTACTCAGCAGGTACTGATCTGAAATGTGCTGCCACAGCAGGCTGTGGAGACAGAAAACTTCAGCAGGCTCAACAGGAGATTAGACACATTCTGAGACAATGGGTTCAGAGATGGGAACTAAAAGGATGGCTGGGGATGTACTCTCATGAGCACTAATTTTAGTTGCTGCAAAAGCAAGAGTATGAAGAAATGGTAGCACAAAAGAACAAGAAAGGAAGTAGAACTAGTAACACTACTGTTGCACAAAAAAATACAAACATTAGTAATTATTCTCTCAGATTTGGTCTGAAGTTCTCTAATAGAATGATTGACTAAAAGGATCCTCAGCCCGTCATCTATATTCTTTGACTAATACAAGGAAATATACCTTCACCTGTACTGGCAATTGTTTCTTTGATGCTCCATGTACTATCCAAATTCTCTTCCAATTTAGTCTCAAAATTAATAATGTAACAGTTGCACTTCTGTTCTCCTGATATTTAGTCAAAGTGTGCCCTGCCCTATTGGATTAAAAGGCGCATTTCCGGCTTTCGATCAAAATTTTAGGCTTTAAGGTGTGCCTTATAGTCGTGAAATTACTGTAATCAGTGTTTACAGGAGTTCTGAGCCCCCTTTAGAGAAATAATTTAAGGGTTCCTGTGAAGGTAGACGTCAGTATGTGCAGAGCTATTTCTTTTTCATATCATGTAATTTTCTGAGACACTGCCCATCACTATTCTACTAGGCTTGTTTAGTTCCTATATTTATGGTATGGATGAATACTTTGCATTCACCATCATTTTTCACAAACTCTCTCTTTTCTTGCTGCCTTGCTTTCTGAATCTACAATTTCAACTCATCTAAGTTCAGCTGAGTTCCTTTTCCTGCCATGTCTGGCTTATTTTATTACTTACCCAGAGGATCTTTCTTCTCTTGTCCCTGGTCATTGCTTCAACTTTTTTTTGCCTCACTGCTACATCATTGTTTTCCTGGTGCTCTCCTTTTGTTCGTGCTGGACCTTTGCATTATTTCATTACTGCTGTTCAAATCTAACTTGTCCAGGGACTCTGAGACATCATTTTACTTCATCCTGCTGCTGCAAATATACCACTCCCTCATCTGTCTTTTACTGCACACAAGGATAATAGTACTCTATTAGTACATATATAATCATACTTATCCTAGTGAATCAATCAAATAGAATGGTTTCCTCAGAAATTATTAAGTGAGGACTGCTGATTTAGCTTAAAACATTCCTTCAATTTTTCCTTTTTGTCTGTGAAAGAATTACATAAACAGTGGGGGAGAGGAAATTTTATTGCATGACAGAAACTGGAGAACCAAACTCCAGCAGGGTGCTGCCAGATGAATTACTAAAGAAAGTTGAAAAACATTGAATTTTTTTCCTTATTTGTAGTAATCTGTGCTTTTCTGTCAGGTAAAAAAAATGGAAGCAAATGTGATTTGCAAGCAGATGACATTCATTTTTCGGTGTCAACTGTATGACTCCAACCATGGGTAGACTTGCTTTTATAACAAAATGAACTGCATACTGCAGACTAGGAATCCTCTCATTAATGCTATTATCACTATTTTCATTTAAATTCAGCATTATTGTTGACAAATATGCCCTTATTTTTACTACATATTTAATCTTATATGAACGACTAGTGCTTAAAAAGCCCATATTTTTGTTCATTCTGAAACCTGAAGACCAAAAAAACCCAGATACAAACTAAACTCTTCTGCTTATCTCTGAAGTACTTTTGGACTTTTAACAGTATTCACTAGCCTCTAGAGTCTGTGCTCATCTTTTTTTTTTAAGAGAAGAAGTCCATATATAATGGCTTTAATAGGATAACATGACTGAGTGCACCAGAGAAACTAGAAAAATTTTTCAAGGACTGTGACATTGAAGCTTTTGTTTGCAAACATTCAAAAGGATTTGATCAAAGGTGACCTGCACATAAATATTTTCATATTAGAAAACCATTTTGGAAACACTTTTTCACACACATGAATCAATAATTATGAATTAGAACCCACATGATACATATGAATACAATACAGAAGATGGTATCTCATGACAATTAAATTGAACATCTCCATATCTTCATTATTTTCCCCCCTTAAACTATTCAAACACATTGTCAAATTTAGTTTCTTTTCTACTGTATTTTATGAGCTTCATCAAGAAAACAGCTTAACCTCTTAATTATACATATAAAATGTTCGTCGAATGCACAAGGATCCTTAACATTCTATGAATAATGCTTTAGTGGTACAAAACCAGCAGTGATGCTTTCAATTATGAGTGTAGGCTGTCCATTTATGAAGCTGAGAGTGCATCAGCAGGAGGTAATAGCAGATCTGATAATCCAGAAGAAAAATCGCAACAATTCAGACATGTATTTTAGCTTTTATATAAAAGCTGAAGTAAGAGAAAATATATAAACCCATTATGGGGCTTTTTTTTCTTTCTTTTTTTTTGTGTATGCTAGTGTAGCAGAGGAAATTTAAATGAAACATTATCTACCTCCTCTTACAAAAGTTTTTGTATCCTATATGAGGCCAGGTAAGAGAAAAATGTATTTTTCAGAAATTATTTGGGAATTGACTTTAAAATAATATTTCCTCCTAAACCTAAGATTCTTTTGGTATAAATTGCAACTTCCTTTTTTATATCAGTTGCATGTCAGATGCAGTTGTCTTCTTTTTAGAAAATACTCTTGTTTTTCTCTTTCCTTCACTCTTATCTGTATTCTAAAGCAATTTTTCTCAGTCTTCTGACTCTGATAAGAGTCTCCATGATGGTGGTCAATGTATTCCAAAATGTTCTCTTCAAGAATGGTGAACACTTAGTATTTAATAAAAAACAGAAACTTTTAAGTGATCTGCTGCCTCTTCTCCAAAACATGCTCTAGAAAAGGTCATAGTTCCTCATAGATTTCTGAAAAAATGTTTTTGAAATCTGAAATGTGAGTTTTTTAACCATCCCATAATAAATTTTTGTACTGGTTATATAAATACCCATCAGAAAAAAATATCTGCATAATACAGTAGTAATAATATATGACACAGTCCTTTCCTTTTCCCCAATATTCCTGGCTAGCTAATTAGGGATGAGAAGGCCCTGTGTCATGAATAGGCAGAAAGAGGGGCTTCTTCCTTCTTGGCTTATTTCCAAGGTTTATTGTTGAAAGGGTATGCACAAGGGAAGAGAGGGCGCGAGCAGTTGGTACACAGGGTTATATAGCCC
>VRYO01002355.1:19832069-19863088 GCA_009812075.1 Sialia sialis
ACAGGACAGCTGAACAAACCCTGCTTATATTTTTCCCTATTTCAGGGCACTAAGTAAAATCCCATGGAACTGTAAATATAGCCCCACGTTGGGTGCCAGCTGACACAGTCCTTTCCTTTTCCCCAATATTCCTGGCTAGCTAATAAGGGATAGGAAGGCCCTGTGTCATGAATAGGCAGAAAGAGGGGCTCCTTCCTTCTTGGCTTATTTCCAAGGTTTATTGTTGAAAGGGTATGCACAAGGAAAGAGAGGGCGTGAGCAGTTGGTACACAGGGTTATATAGCCCAGTAGGGGAAAGGGGGGGTCAAGGGGTCAGGTAATAGGATCTTCTTCCTGTTGGTCAGATCCTCAGGTCAATGAAAGCAAACATATGTTGGTCAGTGAAATGCAACAAACATATACTGTCCAACTATCTGAGAGAAAACAATCCATGCAATTACACTTTAAATTTTTACCTTTTCTTTTTAATGAAAGAGAGGGAAGAATAGTATACAAAACTGATAGAAGTCTGGAATTTTTAAAAATTATTTGTAATCTAAACAGATGCCTTTACCAGGATGGTTCAACTCCTGTTCTAATTAGGTGGAGTTCTGTAAGTCTTCAGATTGTATATATCCAGTTCTTTAAGGCAGAAAATTCACAGATATCCATAAAGCCCAGAAAGCACATATAATACATAGTGAGTATAGTAAATCAGAATTTTTCTCAAAAATTTTTGTAAGAGAAGAGAACTTGGTAGAAAAGTGGGTGAAAATTTACACGACAAATATACTCAAAAATTAATTTTAACAGGCATAGTTAATTACATAGGATAGAGAATTTACCAAAAGTTTGTGGACGGAGAATTACTTTATCCTTCAATGTTCCCACTGAATGTAAATCGTGCTTATCTCTCTTTGGTAGAAAGACAAGCACATGATGTGTGTTTTTTAAAAACCCAGATTTCCATGCTTGTATCAAGTCTTCCTTTCAAAGCTGCTGTACTGCAAACTAGAATACTAAAGCAACCTCTAGATTTTAATCAAAGTGGGAAAACTGCATGTTAACTCCAAAAACAGATTTGCAAATCTAGCAGTCAAAAACAAACTAAAGTAAGGTATTTTTTTTTTAATTGTAAGCTTAAAAAGCCTTTGTTTCTGTTTTCAACTTGTGCTACATCTTAACATCTGGGCAATTATGCAAACCTGTAAATTACATTTTTCCCATCTGAGTTAATTGGCATAAAATTATAATGAAAAGAATTCAAAACTTCAGTGCAAAATTGTAGACTCATAAAATGAAATTGTAAGCATACTGATTAGCATGTAAAATTTTAATGAGACTGTGTTTTGATAGAAAAATCTTCAAACTGAGGTGTGCAGCAACTTTCAGCAAAAATTTTGCTTAATTAATGAATTTCAATAATTGATAGTTTTACCCCAGATTTAAGTACCATTACTGAAACCACCTCTCTTCTTTTTTAATGAGACTGCTTTAAAGAAATGTGAAGTTGTTTAAAACATTATCTCTTTCTTCTGAAGATTTGGTACAAGAAAGTTGGTGTCCAAGGCAAAAATGGAAGTGCAATTAGTGCTTTTTATGTTTATTCTAAGGCCTACCGTTCTGATACTGGGGGTGGGGTAGGTCCCAGACTTACGGTCTCTGAAAAATCCAGAGAAATTGCAACTTTGCTTAACTTCCATATTACAGTAGAGCTGTTGCCCAGTTTCACAGGATTATAGGTGAATGTTCTTGCCTATGCTCAGAGAAAATTCTGCTCTTCCAGATGTCCAAAAAACATCTAGACAAAAATTCTGATATCTTTCCTCTCACATTCAAAAAAAAGCCTAAACCATTTGTTATTAGCAATATGTGTAAAGGTTTGGTTAAAAGTAAGCAGAAAATTAGCCTTACACATTTTGTTCTCTATGAGAATTGAATGAAGAAGATTTTAAAACATCAGTGAATCAGTTTGGGTTCCTTTTGCATTACAGCAGTTGGCATTTTCACTACCACCAAAGGTATCAGGGCTATGATGGGCACATCATGGGTGGTGAGTCCCATGACTCATAGAGCTGCTGAAGTTTGCAGGGACCTCTGGAGACTGTCCAGACCAGCTCCCTGCACAAGATGATTGTTCAAGAGCGTGGCCATCTATATTTTGAAAATCTACACAGATGGAAACTCTGCAATGCTCTAAGCAAACTGTTCCACTGTTGTTGAATCACCCTTAAAGCAAAAAAAAAAAAAAAAAAAAGGCAAAAAATTTCTTCTGCTTAATACTCATACCTGTGTGGTGTTCATTGAAACTAAGAGAAAGATTTTCAGAATGACTGTCATAACACTTTTGGCATGAAGAAAGTGGAAATAATGATCATTCCTGTAAGAAAAGCTTTTTTTCTGAAATTCTTGGTAACTTTTACTGGCCAGAAGGGCAGAAATAGATACCTTACATAGAGACCGAATTAATAATCTTGGTCTTCATCATTCAATTAATTTACAGATGTCACATATGTTTCCTCAAAATTCAGCCATGGAAGTTATGCAAGTTATGCACTGTATACTTCACTCATAGGGGGATTTGTTTCTCTTTTTCTATTACATTACCATCTATATATATGTATATAAACCTTGAAAGCTGTAAGTGGATACTTATATAAATTCTGGAAAGGACTCAATAAAATCCTTCAGAATCATCACATTCAATCATAAATTGGAATTAACAGATATTGTCAATTTTTTTGTTACATTTAAATGAAAACATTTGAAAACATTTCAAAATTATATTGCATATCAGTTTGGAAAGTATTCAGACACTACATTGATCTAAATATAAATCCTTTACTGTGCCTAGTAAACCTTAATTGAAAAAAAGGTTTTAGGTCAGTTTAGCAAATGTAGCTCCATAGAGCTATGTTTAAATTCAATCAATACATACTGCATATCACTCCCTAATACCATATCCTACTGCTCAAAAGGCTGTCTGGAGCACAGACCACAGAGTAGAAACTGATTATCCCAGAAGAAGGTGGAATACATAATGATGTCCACCTCTTCTGACTTTCAGACAACAGAAAAATGCCTGAAATAGTTTTTAGCTAATTAAAATTAATTTCTACCCCAGGAAAGTATATTCAGAGATATCTTCCACTTTAGTGAAGTGAATCTTTCATTCACACTGTTGCAGGCTCTTGGTAATGGAGACATACAAGTAGTTTGGTTGGGATCTTTGAATTATGTTTATGGGTAGGAATCACTAGTCTGAAACACTGTCCTATTAGTTTCCTCCTGCTTCCCAGTTTCACACTAATGCTTACGTGAAAAGGAAAAAGGAAAAAATCCAGTTATGCAGCTGCGTGAGTTGCACATCCTAAACTTGAACAGGTTGTGGCATTTTGTGCCATATGGTATGCACATCAGTGAAGTGAAGGGCATGCCTTGTCACATCGTATCCCATAATGACTTTTTGGGAGTGAAATATCATTTCCAGCTGAGGTGAGCCTTTCGCTTCACTGATCTGCAAGTTGCACGTCTCAAGTAACACAGCTGTTTTTGGAAACTAACATCCTGTTAAGAAAAAGTGTGACTTGACAGAAAATCTAGCCTTTGATTTATGAGACTCAATAACTTAACAAGATATAGAACTTCCTAACAGAAATTGTTCAAGATGAAAGTACTTTCATAATGGTCCAGTTGTTCTGATATTATATAAGTTACAATAGCTTCCCTTCAGAAGGGTGATTTCATATAGCTAAGACAGATGACTATATTATTACTGGAAAAATCAGGCTAAGTTTTTGTCTGACCATCCAGAGTTTACCATGAGTTTACCAAAGTAAGAAGAAATCATCTGTTTGTTGTTTGTGACTCATTCCAGAAAATATATTTCATTCTCAGAAAAACAAACAAACAAAAAAAAAAGGTTATTTATAAGCTTTTGGAAGATGAATTTTCTACTAAAATGTCTTTAAAATAAATTGTCTTAATATACACACTACATATTTCTTCATACATCTCACATCTGTAAAATACATTTCATTTTTGCACAACCTCACCTATTCGTCATCAGACTGGGTAACTCTGTAGATATTTTAAGAAAAATATTTTATTGCGTTCCTATAGAAGAAAGTTCTAAAACTGGATACTGTGAGTCTTACTAAACAAGTACAGTAATTTCATGATTATAAGCCGCACCTTTTTCATTGAAGAATCCAGCCTATCCCAGTAGTGAGGCTAATCATCAGGTGCGGCTTATTTATGGACAAATCCCAGCGAAATGCCAACCCGGAAGTGAGAGCTGGCTGGGAAGGGTGCCTGGGGGTGCCTTTAAAGGCTTCGCTGGTCTATGAAAAGTGTTTGCAACTTGAGCACCTGACACCAAACCCCGCGCTGACGTGATTCTGTTACTAATTTGTTACTTTGTTGCACATGGATCCTCGCTTTAAAAAAATACATAAATAAATAAATAAAAATGTGGCTTATGTTCAGGTGCAGCTTATATATGGACAAATCCCATGATCTGCCCAGCTACCAGGATGTGAGGCTTATAATCAGGTGTGCCTTATAATTGTGAAATTACTGTAACCCTAAAAAATAGATCAGAGTAATTCTAGCAATCATGTTACAAATTATTTACTAATTTGTGAAGTGAGATGAACTTTGAGAAGTGAACATGAAACTAATAATTTTATTAATATGAGGTATTGGTTCATTTTCAGAAAATGCTTAAAAACAAGCTCAACTCCTACAAAAAGTTAAAATATATGAAGGTAGCAATAGATTTTATACAAGTTATCATTGTCTGTTTTGATATACAGTATATAAAAGCCCTACTGTCATGTAGGTTATTCCTCTTTGTAAAGGATTTCTTGCATGTGAATGGAGTTCTGTGCAAATTTTATAGAATTGTTACCATGTATTGAAAAAAAGGTTTTGTTTCACTTGGTAAAGGATCAACTTCTCCCTTTCTAAGAGTGCCTGGAAGATATGTTGTTTCTGTATTGACTCCATGGTTTTCAGAATTTCCTCACAACTCCAGTAAATTAAAAACTTTACTTGAATTAGTATGGAATGATTTTTAAAAAAGAAAGTCAGAAACGGATTGTAACTAAGGGATCCCTGATGTGGAGACCAGATGCAGAGTTTTCTTCAGAGATGTTGACAGGATGCCATGGGATACTCTGGTGGTGTCTCTCAGAGACCTGACATGGAGCAGCAATGAGTGCAGAGACCCTCTCCAGACTGATGGGGATGTTTTTATAACTAATGCACCACGAGAGTTGAACCTATCACAAATTTGAAAAGTGATGGCATGCTTTTGAGGAAGTAGTACCAATATACTGATATTCAGAAGAAAATCCAGTTGTCTGTCTGAGAGCAAATAAAGGCAGTTGTCAATTTTTCATCATTCACACAGCAGTCAATCAAGTGTACTACTAGTAGAATTAAGCAGTAGGCACTGCTGCTCTCACTTTATAGAAGCTATATATTGGGTGCACATCCAAAGGGAAATCCAAATTTTTACCTTCTAAATAGAAACAAATAATATAAGCTGTAATTGAAGGCAATGATTTAAATGGAATTGAGGGTTTTACTAAAAAAACAGTGTGTACAAGACCAGTTAAATACTATGCCAAACCTGATTAGTTGCGCTCTTTATAGCCCTAGCAAAATGTGAAATGTATCATTATATGGAAACCATATAAGGAACAAAAGTGTCATGGGTATTTAACTGCATACAGATAATATTCATCATCTTTGCCAGCCTCTAAATGAAGTATAGCCAGTTTTCAAAATTTAATAAGAACTGACATATTAATTACAGGGTTGTTTTTGTTTTCCAGTTTTAATTTCAGGGCAACTGTAGTTCAAGCATAGATTTAACTACCAGCACTATTTTGGCAGGTACTATTGCTCCTGGCACATCAATATAATAAAACTAGATCCTAATGAAACCGAAGACAACTTGAGCAGCAGCTCTGCGCTTGGTTCAGAGATGGTTTGAAAGTGAATGCAACAAAAACTCTTTTACTAGGGAAATGGGAACGTATCCATTCCTATTATCTTATGCTTTTAACTACCTATGACACTATTATGTTCCTTGATGTGGTGCTATGATGAAGATGATACCTAATTCCCTCCACGCCAGGGGAAATGGAGTACTTCTTACTGGTACTCCACGGTACATGACATGGGTTCATCATGACAATCACATGGTTTAAAGCAGAGCAGAAAGGAATAAATGGCCACCATTGCATGACCCAAAGGGAAAGCCTGCTGCAGCATAATCCAAGGGCGATCTCTGGCTCTTCCATTAGTGTCAAAGTTGTATCTGCCGTTGTCTAAGGTTCGTTCTATAAAAAAATTAAATAAAGCCCCTGAACATGGTGAAACCCACCTACCAGTGGTATCTCCCTACAACTAGATTTACATCCACCTCAATTAATTTTTTTTTTCAAAGTGACTCAAAATTTATTTTTACTATAAACAAACAAAAATGCAGATTTTGGCAAACTACATCTTCATATTAGAGTGTGGTTTCAGTATGAAAATTGTTTCAGTTCCACAATCACTCAGTTTAAAGTAAAGCATCTGCTACTAAATTTTGAAATGTTACTAGGTTGCAGTGATTTTTCACCAAGAAATGAAGATAAATAGCAAATTTGTTGCTCAGAACTCTGGGAATAACTCACTTGGTTCTGTTATGATTAAAAACTTTGGGACAGTCTTCAACATGGCCTCATTTCCTGCAGGAGTGTGGCTTTTGTTTATTGCTTTATTCAGGTGTCCAGTGTAATGTTTAGGGTTGTATTGAATACTAGAACTTCTGTGGAATTTATGTGCCAGTTATGCACTTTTGCATTTAAATGGACCTGTAAGTACATGTTGTGTGAATCCTGTAATTCTGGTTATCAGTTAAAATAGACTGGAGCACACACTGTCACACTTCTGCTCTTATCTGGATCACATTTTTTGGTTTTCTTTCTGATCAAAACCTAAAAGAGAGTGGTTCTGTGGCCAGATCAGGACTTCACAGAGACACTGAAGCTTATCAAAATCATCAACTAGACCTCAAAATAAGGATTTAAAACTAATTTAGATTTTCTTGTTGTTCTTTATATGATAAATCTCATGATATGCATATGCAGAACTGACATGACAAAAATAAAAGAGGCATTCTTCAAAGAAAGATGATATTTCTTCGTCTCTGTGGACCAGAGACAAAATATGACATAAGGGAATAATTCTGGAAATCTGCTGGGCTTTTTACTCGTAGCCTTTGGAACTAAGAAATTTTTAATGAAATAATTGCAAGAAAATGTCAGTAACAATTGATCTGAAATAATAAAAAATTCCAGAGGAACCTTTATTTTCTGTAAGCTTTTAGACTCATAACTATGAATTTTTTCTCATGTTGATCATTTGTCATTGAAAATGTGTGAAAATGACCTTAAAAATATAACATGTAACTTCTTAGCTGAATTCTGTACTGAGCATAGAAAGAATGAGCCATTAAAAAACATGTTTCATCACTGAAAATTCATGGTTGGAATTTAAACTGGCTTTCAAGATCAGGGGAAATAATTTCATAATGAGTGTTAGTATGCAAAAAGTCATAGAAAGTTAATGGACTTTAAAAATTGACACATTGCTCTAGAAGACTCATTAACACATTCTTTGACTTCGTAAGAGAAATAACTAATGATAGATGCATTGAATTAATTAAAAGAAGATGCTCCCAGCACAGGGTTTTATATGTTGGGAATGACAGTGATAAACTTAAGAATTAAAGGAAGAAAATAGAGTTAATGCAAAAAACCCCCCCAAATCTTTAATTTAATGTACCTTGATAAAACTCTTCTTAGGTTCAAAAGATTTTGATAGTAATTTTTTCTCTCCTTTGCAATTTTCACTTCTGAAATTGAATGAGATAGTATTGAAGATTTAAAAGTTTTCAGTTATTCCTGAAATTCAATTTGAAGAAAAAAGTGGCACCACAGTAACATATCTGCATATTTAATGACAAAGCTTCCCATACACAAGAGATTGCAATATTATACCTGAAAGAGAAAATTACTTAGCTGTAATTTTGCTCTTTAAAGACTGTCATTATACAGGTTCTCATTATCCAAGCTCAAAGCTCTACCATGGGATCTGGAAGGATTATACCTCTTCTATTAATTTAATAGAAATAAATGGGCACAGAAAATCAAAGGTGTCTGTACCACCCTGAAAATACAGTAATTTCATGATTATAAGCCGCACCTTTTTCATTGAAGAATCCAGCCTACCCCAGTACTGTGGCTAATCATCAGGTGAGGCTTATCTATGGACAAATCCCAGTGAAATGCCAACCCGGAAGTGAGAGCTGGCTGGGGAGGGTGCCTGGGGCTGCCTTTAAAGGCTTCGCTGGTCTTTGAAAAGTGTTTGCAACTTGAGCACCTGACACCAAACCCCACGCTGGCGTGATTCTGTTACTAATTTGTTATTTTGTTGCACATGGATCCTTGCTTAAAAAAAAAATAAATAAAAATGCAGCTTATATTCAGGTGCGGCTTATATATGGACAAATCCCATGCTCTACCCAGCTACCCGGATGTGCAGCTTATAATCAGCTGTGCCTTATAATTGTGAAATTACTGTAATCTTGATTCAGGAGAATTAATGAAAAAATTTAAGATTCACAAGGCAACAATAAACAAAATATACAACATTTGGGAGTGCTGTATCAATAAACTACCAATATATAACACTTCAGATACTCCTTTCTAAAGATGATGGTTATTCTCCAAATCGTAGTAGGCCAGAAGAGAGAGAAACATAAACACATTTTTATCAGTAATCCTGTAGTTAATGACCTCACAGTCTATTGACTATCAAATTATGTTACGTATATAGAATTCTCTTAAAATAACAACAAAATTTTGTTGCGTTTATAGAATTCTCTATCACCAAGTCCTATCTTCATAACAAATCCTGATATTTGGTAAGAGCATGAAATGCAACTCTGAATCAGAAAGTATAACACAAAAATTAAGCCATTAAAAACACCATAAAATCTATTCATATAAATAAAATTGGGGAAAAAACAACCCTCTTGTGGTGCATTTTATTTAAATCAGGGAAAGTTTATTTCAGAAATCAAGTGTCCAGACTTCCACAGTGCTCCTACAAAGTGCAGCTCTGGTAAACAGCATGTGAACTGATCCTAGCAACTGAGTACAGGAGGTGATTACTGCAGAAATTTATGTGAGATGGTTAAAATTGATTAAATGAACACAACTGCATTATACCTGACCAAACTACAGAAAAGGTTAGATCTTTCCTCCAGCTTTTCTACAATTTCTTTCTAATTCTGACCTAAGGCTCCATGCAATTACAGTAAGACTTCCAACACCTGAGAGCCATTTCAATTCTGTTCTACAGCTCATAGCCAAATTGAGGCAAGCAGGGCCCTTAATGGTATCAGAGATGTAAATGTCACAAGCATGAGAAATCAGCACAGTCATGTTATCAGCACAAATAAATATCTTGATGTAAAAAGAAATGTGAAACAGAAAGAAATTGATTGAATTTTATTGGTGACAATGACAGAATATAGGTTAATTCAGATAAGGACCTACTTGAAATGTGACATATTTTGAAAACAAGATGAAGATAAAGAAGTAAAGTAAATACACAGATGGTTTTTAACTGGAAAGGTCATGAAATAAAGATCCATAATTAATGAAAAGAGACAAGTCAGCTGAATAGTCATGCTATGATTTACATTTAAATCTCCATTCTGTATGTCAAAATTACTTCCCACAAATGATGTTTCAGATGTTACAGGAACTTAGTTTAAAATGAGATTAATCAGTGAAGATCTTTGTCACCAAAACCTGGTGCTGAATAATGGCAACAGAGAGCTGATGTGAAATATAATAAAAAATTTAGGGAATATGTAAAAAATCAGAAACATACATATTGTTCCAGACTGTGCCACCATCCTGTAATATTTAAAATACATGGGTACTGTGACAGTGTATCTTAGAAGTTTTAAAAGCAGATTTAGCTCTGTGCATTTACCCCTTAAGCACTTAAGTGAATGATCATGTACCCCGCTTCTCTGGAAAACAGTTAACACTGCATTCATGAGGGGTACATATAGTCACACAAGCAGAGATTTGTTTATTACTCCATAAAATCATGCTGGTATTTCTTATCCTTTGCAAACTTGCTTTTCAGTCATCTGTCTTATTTATACAGAAGAACTCAATTTCTCATTTTATCTAAGGAATTGTATGTCTCTAAGATGTATCTTGTCACTGTAAACAAAAGAAAAATATATGTGAATGAAAAAAAAAAACCTGAAAAAATCCAACAAAAAAGTTTGTGGTTTTGTCACATATATAATAGAATGTTTTAGGTTTGTAAAGTGTGTATAATTTGCCAAATAGAGTAATTCTTCTCAAGTTACCAGCATTTTGCAGCAATAATGAAGAGTTCAGATGCACATAATTGAGAATACAATTTTCCAGCCAGAAACACTCTGCAAGTATAAACTGTCACCATCATTCACTCTGCCAAGGAAGAAGCTGAGAGGTATTCCTCCATTTAGGTCTTCCAGAAACAGAACTATGATGTCTAGGAACTATAGCAAAGGAGGCATCACTGGAGAAATACATAAAAGAGTGTTCATTCTTATTCAGATTGGTGGTTATTTTTGGAGGGTTATCTGCAATAAAATTTACAAAAACAAAAATTTTATCACCATCTCATAGGGAAAGAACTGGCCAGGTGTAAAAATTTCCTATGATGGACTCCAAGACAAATGTGTTTGCAATGCAGCACTCTCATTGTCAGCTGTACATTTCACAGAAAAAAAATATAGAAGGAAATAATTACTGCAATGACTATATATGGATTTTTGTCTGAAATGCATAAAAGTCTCCCATGAATAGATTTGGCCAATAAAAGTTATTTGGTGTCTAGAATAACAGAAATTAGCTTGGAAACCAAGTAATCACTTGTAGGTCTTTTGAAATGGTGTGGTAATTTTAAAACAGACTATGCAATTCAGCTGCCCATAATTGCAAAAGCTTGGCTAGGATATCCATTGCTTAGAGTTCTGCTGGCAGTGTGTTTGCAATGGCCACATTCACATCTCGCAGCAGGATCCCACTAGAAGGTCAGTCATGCATAAAGAGGTGAAGTATTCTCACAACGGGAGCACAATCCTTTGGAACAACTGGCAGATCAGCAGACTCTACTTGTTCAACCTTAATAAAGACTCACAGCAGTAACTCTGTTTAACCAGCAGAGTTCAAAATCTGAAACCTTGTCCTCGACAGAAATTGTCCAGAGATTGCTTCTGACACTGGCCCCACAACACAATAACCAATCAGCTCCTGCCATGCTGCACTATTACCTTGATAACCCATTTAATAGCTGGATATTATAAGGTCCTTTTTGGTGTTGTGACAGTCAAAAAGGTCAAATGGGAGAGTAATTTCTACCCTTACAATCATGGAAACCCATCACTGGCTTTTGTAAATGCATGATATTTTTATGTAAATATAAAAGTAACTAAAGGAAACTAAAACTAGGAAAAAAGTGTTGCTGGAGAGATTGCAAATATTTTAAACTACTTTATTTGACATTACTCCATTTAAACAATAGAAGTGAGATAGCATTTTAAAAATATTGTTGATGAGGATTTTGCTGATCCATTTTTCTGATCTCCTCCATTTGTTTCAGGTTTGTGCAATCTGAAATTTTGATTTGAACCAGGTTCCATTCATAGCTGGCCAAATACAGAAAGAAAAATTGGGATCTCTGAGTTAATTATCACGACTCAAAAGTGACTTACAGTAGCAGAAATAATTCATTGCATTTCCTTTTAATTTTTAACAGAAAACTGCTTGTGTGATAAAAATATCACATTTCAGAGACTGTTAAATACAGAAATACAAACATTGGTTCACGGCTTTCATTAGCTATATTTACAATGATTTCACCAGTTGAAATAATATCTAAATCATTCTCATTTTACTATGAGTAACATATTCAATAAGTTGCATATGCCCTCACAACATCATCAACAGCCTAAAGAGAAATAGAAATGGTGTCTTAGCTGTGGCAGAGATGTAAAGTCTGATGTTCTAAAGGACTACAAAGACTGCAGGAGGGAATGCAGGAGGGGAGTGTGCAGTTTTTCCTAAGAGAGTATTGAAGTACATGGTGAGGCAAACTGAAAAAACAAGGCAAGTAGGAGAGAAGAATAAAATTTGTTGCCTACCACAGTGGTATTGGAAAAAAATTTAAAGGAGAGAATACACCTGAACCTAGATGAAGAATCTTTGCACAAAATAAAATTATTCTTTTTATGTTAAAATGGTACACAGAAGGTAGGACCCACCTTGCTAATATTTCTTGGCATATATTAGAAGTGGTGGGGTTTTTTTCTTAATTACAGTGTAGTGAACTCATTACTTGAAGAGTGACAGGTATTCACAATGAAAGATCTGCCTTATTAAACATGTCTGGAGGAATGCTACAGAGGAACTCAATAATGCTACTGTTGATAGAAGATTCAGCCATGAACATTCCATCCACAACTTGCTGGGATATTGCTGCATACAGGACCTACATGAAGTTATCAGAATCAATGCTGAGCAAAGATGCTGGTTTTGTAAATGCAGCACTCTGCAGCAATATCAACTGCTATCCTGAAAGCAACATATCCAAGCCTGCAGCCAGGCTGGTGCCATTTGTACTTGTTTGAGCCCAGTAGTGTACCAATGGAAGCTTTTTAATTCTGGTGGTCTTCACTAGATTTGCTCCCTGCTTCATGTTTCACTGTGCATTGCAAGTAGGTCTCACTGATCCTGGATGAAGCTGACAAGTTAATGAAGTTGGGCAGAGTTCACAAATTGAAAATTTTTTAATTTCTGTTCTCTGATTATATTATTGTAAAGTGCTTGATTCTGCTTTCAAGATTATTCTGCATTAGAACACAGCAACTAATACTGATAAAAACATGATGTAAATATTTAAATTTTTAAGTAAGCATTTAAGTAAATATTTATATGTTGACTAAGTCAAAAACAGAGAATATTTGGAACCAACATGTAATATGTGCATAGCACTTCAAAGCCTCTTGTTTCTGTTTTCCCCCTTTGAGTGTAAAAAATAAAAACAACCAAACCAAACAGAAAAACCCAAACAAACAAAACTCTGTAGATATAATTATGTTAATGAACAGAAATATATACCCAATAGTCATGTTTAAGCCTCCTAATTATACAAAATGATTGAAGATCAAATATAAAGTCATAAAGTAATCAGAACCATCTACAGGTAGCTGAGGAAAAGAACATGAACAATTGCCCTGATCATTTACATGGTTTGGCCTGTTTATGTTCCCATATTTAGACAATTTCTGCATCTCCACAAGCAGTTTTTTCTAGATCCCAAAGAATTCATGTATTTTTGACACAAATTAACCTGAATTTATTAGCTATCTAGACCAGAACACTGTACATTACATTAAAACCTAATATGCCTCACTTGTAGCTTGCAAGGCCAGTCTTGCACTAACAAAAAATATTATTAAGAGAGCTTACGTAATATTGCCTATATTTAGATTCAGAAAGATTTAGCTGCATGTGAAGCAGGCTCTTCTGAATTATATCATGAATATCAAGTGAAAGCTGATAATGACTTGTTGAAAAACTGTCTTGCACAGAAATTTAATTCAAGGTTTGGAACTTGTAGAAATCGGCTAATATAGTAGATGACAATTATAAGAGTATACTATGCATGAAACATATGGCTAGATATATGCTATACAGAAATCCCAAACATCAATTTAAAATAACTAAAAGTGAATAGATGATTATAAAGAAAAGAATTCTCTGTTTTTCTATAATCAATAAATTTATGGAACTCAAGCCATAGCATAGCAATGCTCTACTATAACAGCGTGAATTTGATCATACTTTAGAGTGCTGCAAGATGCTTCCATTTTAACCATACAAAGTGACAGATAATTTCTTTTTTGTTGGGAATGCTTGTTTTATAGAGCTGCTTATCTTACACTCATGTAAATTAAGAGTTGCGCTACTGAAAAAAAAAGTTCTAACACTGCAAACACATTCAAATTGAAGAAAACAGTATATCTCAACTACCAGAAAGGTTTGCAATAAAGAAAAAATATTAAGATCTTTATCTGTAGATAGGAATAAATGCAAAATAATCTTCTTGCTCAGCACCTCAGCATTCCAATATGTCTTAGAATTAGAGAGTACATATTAAAAATGCAGTTGTTATTTTGTTTTCAGTAACAGAAAATTGTAGGTAGGAAGAATTCCAGGGATAAATCCCCTCAGGGAAAAAAATAAAAATATGTAAATAAATATCCCAATTGATATATTGCAAGCTGATTGCTAGTAGTAGCAAGAAATAGCTAGAAGTAACTGCTTTATTGCTCATCTAGAATCTTTCTCAGAAACAGAAAGGCATAAGAAAGGGTTTCCTAAGAACTGAGAAACATTTAGAGACAACAAAATTGCTCTTCCTCTGAATTAAGGTAAACTGAAGGTATTTTCAAGAAAAGGAGAGAGACATTATTAGACCAAATATTCTGGTCTGGAGTATTCCTCCAGCATGTGGACAATATCCTAGAATTTCAAATTTCGTATCCCTGTATGACAGAAACTTGAATTTGGTGTCAAACAGCCAAAGAGAACACACAAACAGGGTATTAGTAAGTATGAGCTTTTATGTTTATAGCCTTTTTGACACACTGAACGCTCTATATAGTTAGGTAATGGCACATAACTAAGTTAGTAAAATGCAAATTAATTTCTATTTTCCAATACATAGTTACCACCTAAATTGCAAAAGGTTTTGCAGAACTCTGGCCTACAGTAGCCAATTTTCTGACCCAGATACCTAGACGGTTAAGACTGTGTTATCAAAGCCAGAATCTGAACAGACTCAAAGACCTTCTGCATGACTTTTAAAGGATCCCAGAGCTACTTCTATTGTTTGACATGAAATTCTATTCCCATTGTCTAGACTGACAGAGGCTCTATTATCAAGCTGAGAAAAAAAAAGCTTTTACATGTAAGTTTTCTCAAGGCTCCTACACTAAAGTAGACTGACAAAAAAGATCATTGTTTTTAACATTCTCATGTTTAACTGAAACTAATGCTAGAGTTGGCTACATTATCTCTTCAAGGGAGTAATTAAGATTGATATATAGCTAAATAAGACATGGAAGATGTCTAGGCTAGAGACAAGTTTTCTGTTGTAGGCCTATATGAACCAAAGAAATACAAATACTCATAATAAGAACTATGACAATGTAGGTCTCTAATTTATATGAGAAACTCTTTCATTATTTAACTTGGTCAGATATAATTCCTTACAATATATACAGACAAAGTATTTCAACTCTACTATACTGTATTTCTGAATATTAATTTCCTCTTAGCATTGCAGCTCCAGCAATAAATTTATTTTGAAGGCTATTAAATCTTTTTCAAGCTTTGCAAATAAAATTTTGTGTATAATGTGGTAACATATTCTGAGTTTGCTACAACAGATATCAGAGGTTTTCATATATGTCTATAGATTTTAAGTATAAAGTTCATACATTATGTTGGAGTGAATTAAATAATCACTAATTCAAAAGATCTGTCAATCAAATTGTGACATTACAGGTCCATAACTATAAAGTCCTTACTTGCAGCTATGCAAATCAAAAAGCACAACCTCTCAGATACTTTATTCCTTCCTGCAGGACTTTGACATCTGAAGAAATGTTTTGCATTTCCTACTCATCCTTTAGGAAGAGTCAGTCTCAACTACATTTGGCCATTGCTTTGCTTTAAAGTTAGTAAGCCTTTTGAAATGTAGTCTTTCCCTCTGTGAGAGGAAGGTCTGGGCATGTCCAGAGATCTCAAATGTATGGCTCTCAAATGTATATTTCTTTGCCTTGTGTATAGTTTTCAATGTTAGGGCGAATGAGTTCAATATTCTATCCCACTGTACCTATTGTTTCATGTAAAGGTTTTGAGCACATCTATATTTGTTACAGAAATGTGTTCGTTATTACAGGAGCAAGAGACTTTTTGAGCTTTTCTACACTGTGTAACAGAGCATGCAGTAGTAATGTTCTCCTTTGTAAAGTGTACTGTCATGATATTACTGTGCCAAATAGCTGCTGGAAGCAAGACTCATCAGACTGGATGTAGTATTACTCCAATCACATATACTGTCTTGTATGCCTGAGCTGGCTGTATATTAACTTTCTTGGATGTGGTACAAGGATCTAACTTGTAAGGGCCAGATGTGCCAGATTATGTGCTGTATGTTAATTCTGTAAATATGCTATATTCTCTTTTGAATCAAGGTGTGAGTATTCTCAATTGCAAATAATTCTGTATATATAAGTACACAGAAGTCTTGCATACTGGGCTAAGGTTTTGGGCTTGGTTTGGTTGGGTTTATTTTCACTGTTTCAATCTATCTTAAAATTGTGAAGGAAAAAATAGTTATGCTGGGAAAAAAGTCATTGATATGTTGATACTGAAACTTCCAAAACCATATATTAGATTTTGTACTAGACTCATCTTAAATTTAGATAATACCAACACCACTGGCTTGCTAGTATCTGCTCTGAAATACGACTGAGTCCTGTCTTGCCATTGCTTACTTTTTTCTGGATTGAATAAAAAAATTATGGCAGTTGCTGAATTTTATAGAGAACATCTGTTATTCATCAAACTCTGAAAATATCTACCTGTGACTTGGGTAGAACTGGTGGAGTGGTGTCATTACTTAATAAAATTATTTGTCTTAAAAAAGAACAATAACTCCTTCCCCTTCCCCTTCTCTGAGGACATCCAGAACCAGCTGTTGGTATGGAGTTCAATCTTTAGTACTAGTGGAAGTCCATAAGTAACCCTTAAGATTATCTAGTGAACTTGTCCAAATTAAGTTATACAGGTCCAGGAATCTTGGACTGTGAAAGTGTTTGGACATAGCCTTTGGTGAGCCTGAAATTCTGACTGGGAGAATAAAATCACTGATGTAGATTCAGGAGTCCCTTCTGGCAATCTGGATCTGACCTTTGCTGTTTCTGATGCTATGGCTGTTCTCCTTCAGACAATGTTAAGAAAAAGCAAGTCACAGGGTTGTTTAAATGCAACAGAGAGATTTTACAAAAATTTCTCATTTGAGAAAGTGTGAGAGGCAAACATTGTATATGTGATGGCAGAATAAAACTCTCAGCAATGCTGCAAGAGTACAGACTGTAACTGGTATAAACTCTGGAACGAATTGTGCAAAGGAAAGGTCAAAATGTTTTCCCAACAGAACTGTGAAGATGAAACACCGATGAAGCATTTGAGGAAGCTGTGTTTATCTCTTCTGTCATTGTACAGCGACAGAAACTGTGAGAGTCTCTCCATGAGACTCACTGAGATCAGTCTCAAGTACTAATAGTGTTACAGTTGCATACTGCTCTTGGCAAATTATCTGAAAATGAAAGAGTTCTGAAGTGTTTTCCTTTAATGGAAAAATATTGCTATGCTCTCACTCTCAAGTTTCATTTTATTCACTTTCATACAAGTTTGTAACAAATTGTAATTTCCCTCTTTTCCACTTTTGCTTTCAAAGGGCTTTAAGGTCATGCTGTTTCAGCTGCCCATAGTGAATATGACTAGGTATGCCTGGTGCTTGTCACAGTATTTATTAAACCTCAGTTGGCTTTTATGGCTTCAGGGGTTTTTTTTGTGTTGTAAATTGTAATAATATTACCTTACAGGGAAATTCAATTTTCATTCTTTAAAGAAGATGGGGTTTTTTCAAATTCTTAAATAGTTGATATTGTCTATCTTGAACTTTTTCATTATGTTCTATACCAATAAATTGAGGTTTTATGCTTTTCTTCTTACTATGACCTTTAAACTTGGAAGATTTTGCTCATATGTGAACCTTGATGCTGACTGCAGTATCTCAGAGCTTGTACCATGCTATAAGCATCATGGAGCTTGGATGTTCATCATATTATTCCAAAATTATAAGGAATTCAAACCAACAGCTTTGCAGTTATATCAGAGGAAATTTGTTTCACATGTTACAGTATTCTGCAGCTCAGAATATTTCCTTTTTTCTCTTAGGCTTTTGTGGAGGCAGCTGATACATGAAGATAGGAATTTAAGAACTGCAGATCTTGATAAGGATAATGAGTGTTGGGATGGCTGAAGGATAAACTCATAGAAATTCCATTATGCAACATATTTAAAAAAAAATAATCTATCTATAAATGAAGACTTTTTTTTTTTTTTTTTTTTTTTTTTTTTTTTTTTTTTTTTTTTTTTTTTTTTTTTTTTTTTTTTTACTTTAGGGAATTACAATTCCTAACACGTTTATATGACTACAATAACACACCTTTTGCTTCATATGGAGTGAGGCAAGAATAAAACTATCACTGAGAAATACATTTTGTAATACATTTTTCTCATGTTCACTGAAATAACTTTGACCAACAACGCCCTTCCTTTGTCTAAGTTGTTGGGGTTTTTTTGCATACTCCCTCTGTTTTCTGAAAAGAATGTATATGTGCCATATTGGGCTGGATGAGATTCCCCCAAGGGTACTGTGGGGGCTGGCAGAAGAGCTTGCTTAGCAGCGCTTCATCATTTATTATCAGTCCTGGCTAATCAGGGAGGTCCCAGATGACTTGAGGTTGGGTAATGTGATTCCTATCCACAAGAAGGGATGGAAGGAGGGTCTGGAGAACTGCAGGCCTGTCAGCCTGAGTGGTCCCAAGAGAAGGAGAGGATCAGCTTGAGTGCATTCGCACAGCACATACAGGATAACCAGGGAGAAGGCCCAGACAGTGGCTTTAGGAAAGGCAGGTCTTACCTGCACAACCTGATCTCTTTTCATGACCAGGTGACTCACCTACTGGAGGAGTGTAGTTGGATTTCAGAAAAGCCTTTTACACCATCTCCCATGGCATGCCCTTGGAAGAGCTGGCAGCACATGGCTTGGACAGGTGCACTCTTCGTAATTCTGTGATTTGCATGTGTGATTGCACATGGAAATAAAATTTTGAATGCTGTCTCTCTTCATCAGCATGCATTTGAGCTTGTTAAGAAATTTATTTCCATTTCTAGAAATATTCTACAAACTGTGTTCCAAGGACTTTTACTTGAAACAGTGTCACTGTACCAAGTTGCTTTTATTTTTAATATTTATGAGAAGAATGTTCTGTGTGAAGGAAAAAAGAACATTCCCATATTCATATATCTCTTGTTCTCATAGTAGCTAAAGTGCACTGTATGGAATTTTGTCATGAAAGGAATCTAGAAGCTGATTGATAAACAATAATGCTAACAGCATGCATTACATGTTTTTAGGTTTAGTGTCTTCTGTATTAATCCTTTTCATGTTATGGCTCTAATGGCAACAAAGTATTTGAAGGTAAGTTAGAAAGGTTATTAATTATCTCTCATCATAAATACCAGGGCTCACAGCAAATTTTTAAGAAAGTTGTATTTTTCCTCTTTTATTTTGATGGCAAATTTGTATATATGTTTGTATACATTTGTATATATATTTATTTTCATACATGTGTATACCTGCATATACCTGTAAGCATTTTATTATTATCACACCAATCAGTTTATAATCAGGTAATATTCCACCTGTTCCAAAATGTGAAGAGACATTCATCAGATTCTGAAACACAGACAGGAAGTGAGAATACACTGTGAAAGCAAAATGGCTTTTTTGGGAACTGCTGGCTGTCTGGAATTTCTGATCCTTTGCTGGTCTTCGTGATGTGAAGCACGCTATGTTCAGCAGTTACAGATTTTCATCTTAGGATGATGAATTTCTGAACAATCTGATAAAAGATAATGCAAGTTTTCCAACTTACATTGTAGGACTGTTGATTTAAGTCATGGATATACCACCTGGAACATTTATTTCCTATACCAAGGGACTTACTTGCAGGCAAAACCAGTGCCCAAGTGGGCATTCAAAGAGATATATGTTTTTAACTTAGCATGGCATAAATCTGGCCTGCTGTAGTTTCACTCCAGTCCTGACAGCCCTGTGTTATCTGTGCAGCGTAAAGGATGTGTGGATTAATACTGGAGAATTAGATGCTATCCTTACCTCAGAGCAGCTCTAATTCCACTGCTGCTGGAAGATAATAGTTTTTAGATCAATTGCTTAGACTCTAGGCTACAGGTATGGTGATTTTAAGCTCATATTTTATGGTGACTAGGAGACTTATCTTTAGTTTAAAAATGTCACATAATATGTCAGTGTTTTCTGTCATTGGATGGTTAGATAGGTAAAAGACAAAACAATAAGGACTTAAAATGGCATAGAAGAGTGTTTGATGTTTTTTTTAATTTACATTTGAGGAAGTCGTACAGGGTTTGGTCATTTTTCAAACTTTCTCAAAAGACTCAGTATTTCTCAGTGGATCCTGTATTTTTGACTAATATTTGAGATAATTTTAACAAGCGTATCTAGCAGTATACATGATGTGTATATATGCACTGATGCCAGTCAATTCTGAATTAAGTAATTAGACAAATTCAGAGGGAAAAAAATCATACGAATAACTGATCCTGATTGTGTTACAATTCGTAATAGCATATAGTGATATTTCCCATAGAATTGATACAACCAACAGCTATAAATTTCCTCAAAACTGAGAAGCTTGCACTACACTGGAGATTTACTCAAGCTTAACTGGTTCACTTGGATCTTTCATGGAAGAAGAACATTTGAAGAGCACTTCTTTCCTGGTGTTGCTACTTGAAATTATGACCAACCCTAGATCTCCTATGGAAGGTTGCACTGGAGCTACTATGAAAAGAAATATACTCTCTGGATGGATTTTTAGTATTCAGGGGAAATATCTGCCTACTGACAACCACTCTTTGGTGCCTACCTACCTTAGTAGGCCATCTTCCATTCTACAGAGATGTTATTAATTCTTTGAGGCTAACATTGCATAATTTTATCAGCCTCCTTTGTAGTTTACTGAAAGTTTATTTTAATGTGTTGTTTTAAATGTGTTAAATTAATTGTTTATCCACTTATGTAAATAGCGGTAGCAATTAACCTCTGGGAGGAATGCAAAACATTGCCTGGCTTGAGGTGACTGGTGACTTCTGTGTCCTGGTAGATCTCTGACATTCTGATTTTAATTAATCAGGCTGCTAATGTAGTAAAATCTGTAAATTTTATATTTGTATTCTATTTACATAGTGTTATGCTCACCTGCACATCCAGCTGGTAATTACAGCTAACAGTGTTCAAGTTTACACAGAGATTTTCTACCTAGAAAATATACTGTCACAGAATACCGTGACTAATATTGAAATTATCCACTGCACAAATAAAGGACTCTTAATGTCTTCTTAAAAGAAAATTAATGTTTTTTGGACAAGACTTATTTTCTTTGTAGTAGTTGATTGTCAAGTAATGGAGAACAGTACTTTGAATTGGTAGCAATAAATAAAATAAAGCTTTCCCTTTATTTGTATTCCTTCTGAATCCTGATACAATATTGAAAAAAGCAACTCAACCCTTAATATTGTTATGATGTGGCTGGGTTGGCTTGTTTGATATGAAGCATCAGCCTTTGCAGATGTTGCTATGGTCAGAAACAGAACTGAAAATGTGTACTTGTCTATACCCTTATCTTCTAATCCTTTGCCATCTCCTTTTTGTTTGCATACACTACCTGCAATTTCTGTATCCTTCAATTATTCCATAATTTCATTGCCATTTTATTGTACTAAAAATTGACTCCTGTGAGTTTATCATTCAAGTAAATCAGCATACTCTAACATAGGTTTAAGTTGCGAAAGTCTTCTATAGGAAACAGCATACCCTTTACAGTGCTTAATGTCTTATCTGTGTGGTTTAGAAAAGGCAACAGAAATGTGACATAAATAAAAAAACCTCCTGTAAACCTTCTTTCTATGTTAGTATGAATAATTTTAGTATCCGTTTTTTTAAGAGCTATTTTTAGAATTTGTTTTTCATGTGCATAAACTCATTTGCAGAGTTCTAATGCTGCCAGTCTTTTTTTTTTTATTTCCAAAGTTATCTTTTCCTTCCTCAGAAATTTCATAACTTAAGAATTTCCATTTTCTGTTTGTTATTACCCACTTCCTTTCTTGTCTGCTACAAATAGTTATTGTTGCTGTCATTTCATTTCTTCCTCAGAATGAGCTTTTACTTACAGTTTTCTTCTTTCTTTGTAAGAAAAACATTAAAACTCCCACATCTATTCACATTCATATTTACTTTCCAACAAATTCATTAGTGATTTTCTTTATTCTCCAAAAATAATCTCTTTGAAATAACAGCACTGAGTGGGACCATATTCTCCTTATTCATACTTAATGAAACTAGGAGAGGATTTCTGATTCTTGGGCAAAAGCTAATCTAACAACTCTTCTACTTTACTTCTTAAAGAGCAACCACTATGTTACATGGTTAATAGGCCAAAACAAAGCTAAATAGGAAAATGTGATTAATTGATTAAAGTTCCTTATCAACTAAACTGGAGTCATAAAGTCAAGGACATTTTAAGATGCATTTGGAAAATCAGGTGAAAATAATCTAATCCCTCTGCCATTCAGTTTTTGTACATTGTGGAAAAACATTGGCCTGACCATAGTGATTCAATGACAGAAAACACTGTCTGGAACATTTTCTGCAATCATTAACCCTGACCACTATGCCTCCCATGCTTCAGTTTTCCCTTTCTGTTTACAGATTCCCATGTACACATATGCAAATGCAATGTGGACCTCCAGCACCTGGTGTGAGAGTTTGCAAAAGACATTTTAACATCCTATTAAAGAAGCAAGCAGAGGTAGATTATACCATAATACTCTTTTTCCTCATTTATGGATCACCATGGCTTGGCTAGATTGGTTGGGTTTTTTTAAGCAACATATCCATAAAGTTAATTTAGGAAATGTTATCTAGAAGTAATACAGGTAAATAACAAACTGCAGTTATCTCAGCAAGAGAAAGAGGTTTAAAATAATAGAATCATTAAAGTTGGAAAACATCTTCAAGGGCATGAAGTCCAACCTTTGATTATCAGCATGTCAACGAAAACAAAGCACTAATTGCCAGTTTTAGTTGTTCCTTGAACTCTTCCAGAGATAGTGACTCCACTGCCACCCTGGGCAGCGCTTTCTGAAGTTTGAAAACCCCTTCAGTGAAGAAATCTTCCTGGTATCCAACCTGAACCTTCCCTGGCACAACTTGAGGCCATTTCCTCTTGTCCTGGCCTAAGAGAAAAGGCCAATTTCCATCTGGCTACGCTCGTCTTTCAGGAAGTCATAGAGAGTGATAGGATTCCCCTTCAGCCTCCTTAATTCTAGGCTAAACAACCCCAGCTCCCACAGCCACTCATGATTTTCCAGACCCTTCACCAGCCTTGTTGTCCTTCTCTGGACTTATTCCTTTACCTCAATGTCTTTTCTGAGTTGAGGGGCCCAGAAATGGACACAGTTCTTGAGGTAAGGCCTTACCAGTCCTGAGTCTTGGGGAGCAATCACTTCCCTATTCAAATGTTTTGAATTTGTATCACACAAATTTGTATTCACAGAATCACAAAATCCCAGAATAAACTAAGTTGGATGGGACCTGTTGCATCCCTGACTCAACATATGTTTGCCCTTTAATCTGAAGATCTGACCAACAGGAAGAGGATCCTATTACTCGAGACCACCCCCCCACCCCGCCCCGTAAGGCTATATAACCTGTGTACCATGTGTTGCTCTCTCTCTTCCTTTGTTCCCTCACGAATACATCTTGGAACCAAGCCAACAAGGGACAGAGCCCTTCTTTTCGCTTATTCATGACACAGCGTCTTTCTATTTCTAATTAGCTAGCCGGGAATATTGGAAATAGAGATAATAGCTGTGTTAGGGACCCACAAGGAATCCAGCTCCTGACCCTGCACAGCACCATCCTCAGATGAAGGGCCTTTTTCTAATGTTCAACCTAAACCTCCCCTGACACAAGTTCAGGCCATTCCCTCCGGCCATTCTGGGTGCCACAGGGTAGAGATCAGTGTCTGCCCCTCCTCTTCCCCTCACAATGAAGTTGTGGACTGCAATGATGTCTCCCTTCAGTCTCCTCCAGGCTGAAGAGACCAAGGGATCTCAGCTGCTCCTCATATGGCCTCCCTTCAAGGCCCTTCCGCATCTTCATTGCCATCTGGAGGCTCTCTAGCAGAATTACAGTGGTACCCAAAACTGCACACAATATTCAAGGTGAGACCACCCCAGTACAGAGCAGAGAATGATAATCCCCTCCCTTGGCTGACAATGCACACTGCTGACTTATATTAAGCTTTCCATTGACCAGGATCCCCATGTCTATTTCCATGGCAGTGCTTTTCCTGAAGCATATTTCTCAAATCCCTTGTCCCTTAAAACTATTACCATGAGTGATATAGCTTTTAAATTACATCTTGATTAGGAATACTTATAAGAACTCTCTGTAAGTACTGACCTATGGTTGTAAGCTAGCAGTGGCCATGGTGGGTTACTTGCCAGTGGGTTTATCCCAGCAATTCCTTCAGTACTGTAGAAACTTTATGGGATATTTTTTAACACTTGGGAGCAGACATGAACACTGAAGATAATGTGTGGAGTAGAAAAATTGCCAGTCAGGAAAGAATGATGTTTCTCTACTGCATGACTGTTATAATGAATTTTCATATTAATGAAAATGCTTGCCCTCTTAGAACACCCTAGTGAATGTCCCTTGCAGCTGAAAGGTCAGGTTATAAGATGTGACTAATATTATTGTCAAAGAGCTCATATATTTCAATGCCATTTTTATTGTGCCTTTGTTTGGCACATATTGGGGGAGAGCAACATAATTTTTCATCCTTTTTAAAGAGTAGATAATGGATAGCACCCATTTAGAAGCACAATACTTTCATTAAAAGCATTCTGTGCTAGATGGATCATATCTATCTGTTTCCTTTTTTTTTTCTTTTCCCTGTGACAAGTTGCTTAGGGACACTACGCTGCTGACAAAGAAAGATTTCCCAAACAAGGTAATGTACAGAAGCCTGTGGGTAAGTCAAGTACTTCTTCCCTATTCATTCTGCTTTTGAGACAGTATATGTATTGCTTACTATCTTGACAGGCATCCTTACCCTGAAGGTGGTACATCATCAAATGTCAGGTCATGCGGGTAGCCCCTTCAGTGTGCTAACTGAAGGGGGTTACTTCGTAATGGTAATGTCACCGTGATTGATATAAAGACATCTTCTGTGTGAAGGCAAGTACTTGGAAGATGCCTATAGGTATCTACTGTAGATAAATCACAACCTTATTTCAAGACATTTTTATGGAAGAAGAACAGACTAGAAAACAATTCCCTATCTAGTCCAACTAGATAGAAGTGAATTGGGTGAGATCTGCATTCAATTACAGAAGACCTAAAAGTGAGAGGATTAACTAGACTATCCTAGAGAAGAACATGAAGATTTTGAGCTTAGAGGTGCCACAAGGAGTATTGGGTGCTCTTACTCTATACCAGCTAAAGAGAGAAACATTAAATAATTCAGCCTGAAGAAAAAGTTTAATTTACAAATATCCTTGGTTATATACACAAACATAATGTTTTTAAGGAAAAGTTTATTTATCCTTCTGGGAGAAACAAACTAACTTCTGTCAATTATTCTTCTGTTGTTTTGGTTTTTTTTTTAAGGAGGAAGGAAATCTAGAGGTACTAAGCTGAAAAAAATTCCTGTCTCCTACATCCATCTTAACAAAAATTTTCTATGCAAATATGTATGTTCCTCATGTGCAATGTTTCCCTTCACTATTTTTTTCTGCCAGTATCTAGTACCTAAAGCAATACATGTGCAGAGTATGAAATTATGGAAGTATTATAACATTTTGTAACCATGGTGCTTTCAAATATTGTAGTTATCTACTATAATCCACTTGAATTTTTACTGCAATACACTAATTCCTTGAACTGTAGATATAGTACAACACTGGCAACAATGCACTCCTGGACTTTGTAAAGATAATTGTTTCTATTACTACTCAGGATTCAGCTAATAGTCCTGTGGAGTGGGCATTCAGGTACTATTGACTTAATTTCTCACATTTTTTTTTCCCTCTTTTGATGGCTACAGATATTCAAACACTTTTCTCTGAAAGGCAGAGAGGTGTGGCAAAATAATCACAATTCACATGTAGGATGGTCCTTTTATTTTTGAATTGTTTTGACAACAAAGAATTTTCATATGCAAGGGCTGCTTTGCCCAGAGGAGACCTTGTTGACATCATGACAGTGAAGTGGTCCTAACTATATGCTACTATGGACCATTATTTTCCTAAAACCCAGTATATTTGGTTACCTAGGAGTAATAACAATAAAAATGGCCTTCTTAATCTACTTAAAAAATTGAAAATTCCATATTATCCTTCTGTTAACTCAGTAAATATTTAACCTTGTATATTTAACCGGTTTAAGAATGATAGAAATGGTGAGCACATGAAGGTAATATAGGGGACTGGATTTCTCTTTGAAACTAAACAAGAGCAATCATCTTTTATGCATTTTTCAAATTAGGAAGCCAACCATCCATGAACTTAGTTGTGGTCTGTTGAGACAAACTTGCATTATGGTCTAATATATTTCAAGCTCATAGACCTTTTAGTAAATCAGATTAGAGAAAAAAGACTGCAACATGTGTGAGTTCAGGGCATAGTGGAAAAAATAAAAAAAAGTATAGGAAAAGAAAAGGATACACTAGGGAAAGCTTGTAATTCAGACACAGCCCTTCTGAGAGAGAGGATCTGTGGCCAGAAAAACATCAGTCACAGTGAGGAGACAGATCTCAAGTGCACATCTCACAGTGTTTATCTGACTGAGGAGATGCACTTACCTGAGCAAAACCCAAGAAAAACAAATCCAAAGTGCATTTGGCAGTAGCTGAGAATGGCATTAAGGGCAGATGGTAAAAGAGATCTGGTTTGAAAAAGGAAAGGGAATCTGCCCATAGTCAAAGAACACAATGAAGAGTAAATTCAGATAAATCCTTTCACTCTATTTTAGTATGTTCTGGGTTTATCTTGGGGCTGTCCAGACAGATCGTGAGTCTCTTCTGGAATGAAGCCACCAAGTCGGCATGGATCATTTCAACACAGAAAATTTCTGAATAGGTTTAAACTCTCCTGTAATGAATCCTAATGATGGCTGGAGGGTGATGTTAATGAGTGTGAAATGGAGCCTGGGGTAACAGAAACTCTCTTGATAATGTGTTGAAGTGGAAGCTACTACAGAAATGGAAGTAGCTGTTACGCAATGTCAGCCTCCAGACGTGAACCAGTATTTAACTCTTCTCATTCATTCTAAACTTCTATTTATTTCCTGCTGGGAAACATTGTATAGTTTGGGTCCATTGTATACTTTTGGTACTTTTTTTGACCATCTTTTCTAAAAGTGGTCCTGCAAATCAAGACTATGGGTGGCTCCAATTAAAAATAAAAAATTAAAATCTTTTACGGTGTGGAATTTGGAATATTATATTGAATATAAATTGTCTAATTAAATATTACTCAATATGATGTCCTGTGGATCGCTGTTAAAAAAAAAAAAAAAAAAAAAAAGAGACTTCTGGAAAAGAATCCTTTTATCTAAATTTAAATTTTTCACAGGGAAAGTCAGAAAGTCAGATTCCATAAAAATAAAGCTGAAAACAGAAATGTAAAGTCTGCATTCCTTGTTAAGATAAAAAAGACTCTCCTCTCATAAATGCGGAAGCCAGGCCATCATGGTCATTTATCTTCTGTTGAAAGCAGCAGTTTATCAGCTCTGCTTTGCCCTCTCTGCTTTTTTTCATTCTGTGCAACCAGTTGACTTCCCTAAGGTTTTGCCCAGCCAGTGAAAAAAATAGCTTTCCTTCTGCTATTTATCTTTAAGCAAGCATTTTTCCATATCAACTTTACTCAGTTCTTATCCTGCACTACTCATTTTTGGCCATTTTATTTTGCCGTTACAACATAAAGCACTGAAAAAATCTGAACAGTTCATTCCATAAGGGTTTGCAGGGACAGCTATGTGGCTTTCATGAGAGTGGCTGTCCTTCAGCCCCCTTCAGTTACATTAAGTTTGAACATACTTGCACTGTCAGAACAAAACAGATGTTATAAAGAAATATTTTGATACTAGCATTTAAAAAAATTCTAATGAAAAAGAAACACAGATGAATACAAATATCAATTGGCCTAAGCCTATCTAGATATTCTTGGCTAGAGTTGGATTCAAATTGCAAATATTTGCAAAGGGTGTCTGATTTTAAAAAGTATTAGTTCTGCAAAGCAAAGATTCTAAGAAAAAAATTTTCCAGTATTGTAGAATGCAAATCACTTTGAAAATAGGAATCTTCAGGGAGAGGATACCAGAGAGACAATAAAAGTATAAAGTTGTCCCGGACATATTATATCCACATATTTAAACCCAAGTTAAAGTTTCTGCTGCCATCTCAAGGGTCCAGTTACAGTTTTTTTGCAATATCTCAAAAGTATTCAATTACCTTTGAGTGGCAGGGCTACTTTAACATGATGCTGCTGCTAAAATTAGTTTTCCCAGGCAAGACAACAGAACTGATGGAATGTCATTACAGTAAATTCACACCCATAAGGCGCACTGGATTATACAGGTTGTGGGCAATTTTCCAAACTTTGCCCATATATAAGGTGAACCGGCCTATGAGGCACAGTTTTTTTTGCAGTGAGGACCTGTGTGCAACAAAGAAACAAATTAATAACAGATTGTGGGGTTTACTGGCAGGTGTTTAATTTGCAAACAGCTTTCATGGATGGCATAGCCTTTAAAAGCAGCCCCAGGCGCCCTCCCCATGTAGCGGGCCCTAGCACTCCTGCCTGGTGACGGCTGCCGTGGCTGCCCTCACGGCGCACAGCCCGGCTGCCGGCGCTGCCCCTGCGCGGTCTGGCCGCCAGTGCTCGCAGCTCGCACTTCTGGCAAATTTCCAAACTTTGTCCATATATAAGGTGCACCGGCCTACAAGGCGCACTCCCGGTTTTCGATCAAAATTTTAGTCAAAAGGATGTGCCTTATATGCATGAAATTACTGTACTTGTGGAACATAAAAATAAGGTGTTTAGCAATGTCTCTGGAAAGTTAGGTCCCAAGATCTGAGGAAGAAATCTTGCCTAGAATTTATTTGAAACTGTGCTTTCCTATGTCTTCAAACAATGTTTTAGGGAATTATTTCAATTGCAAACCAGAATGTTATCCTTTGAATTATATGTAATTACTGTCACTTGCAAGGCACTTTTCCTGGAGTTGTTAAATATAGGTACATATCATGTATTTTTTTCTTTTATAGACTGGACTACATAGTAATAACTTAATCATTCAGCTAATCATTAAATCACTTTCACAGCATTCTCTTCCTTCTACGCACCTTCATCTAGAAAGTAAGAGTATTTTGACTGGAAATCTTCAATGCAAATCTGATATGTTGATCCTCATGACTGCCCCTCTTAAAGTCACTTACTAACCCAGTCTGCAATTCCATTCATGATCATTTGCTTAGGGACAACCATAACGCTCAGAAAAAAATGCTGGCAATGCAAGAAGAGGGAACAAGAACATAGTCAGCACAGAAATAAACATTCCTTCCAATACTGTCAATCTTAGTGAGTGAAACATTTCAGCTATATAGTCTATGAAAATGTTTCTCTCTATGTTGTATTTTAAGGCAAAAAAGATATTACTCAGAAGTATTTGTTACTAATTTTCCATCAATAATATTTAAAAAAAATAATTTAAAAATAAAGACAGAAATATTTCTAAGAAGAAAAATATATCTCAAATACAAAACCAGCCATATACCAGTGCCAGAATTTAGTGACAATAGAAAATTTTTGCTGGCCATCATTCTCAACCCGGAAATACATGAGCAAAGCTGTGTCACTGAAATCTGACAATTAGACATGTTTAACCAAAGAATGGCTTTTCACTTCATAAATAAGACTTTTTTCCTGCTTCTGAGGATATCCTTTCTATCTTTGAATATAATTTGCTTTTTTTTTTTTTTTTTTACTCCACTATAAAAATATGTGGGATTTTGCAGGGAGCATACTTTGTATCTAAGTCTCTTCCATTACTTTTTGCTGTATCACAAGGTTCTTATCTCCATTTCTCTGTTGTTCAATAGTGGTATAATGTATTATGCCATTTAGAAAGATCGCTCAGTCTTTTTATGACTTTTATGCATATGATAAATCACTCTGGATGGCAGTTTTTCCCAGTTCAGAGCAGTGTTCTCGTCCATCTCTGCCTAGTTTATTGATAACTATCGCTGGGTGAAGAGCTGGCAGAATCTCCATCTGGCTAAAACTGGAATAGTACAAATGAATACTTCAAAATACAAACTCAGCACTGAAAATATTTTTTTAATCTCATTTTCTGTTGAGTAACTGAAGAAAAATTTAGATCTTTCGAGGAATACACAACCTGGACTATAATATTACTTTATTTCACTACTAGTTTGGAGTAACAATTTTAAGACAATAAAGCTTGCAGAGCTCCCACTAGATGGCTTTGCAGAAATGGTATTTTAAATATTTAGAGGGATAAGATTTAAACGTATGTTGGATAAAACAGGGTTTTACTGGTGCGAAAAGGTGATCATTCTCACAAAGGGAAAAGAAAAAAAATGCAGGAAATTTTTTCATGTAAAACATTTAAGATCCAGTCTCAGAATGATGGATAGTAATTTCTGCAGTGACTAGAAAAGAGTGAGCCATAATATATTTGTGTAACTTTGCTGCATGTGAAGTTAATTGTACTTGTTTGCTTTATTGCTACCAAGTGTTACTGAAATATCACCAAAAAATTTCCATATTATATAAAAATATCCTTTACTTTCAGCTCAGTAGAGGTTTAAAAAATGCATCACATGGTGAGAAACATTAAATGAA